>CM061748.1:230750540-231350540 GCA_030979885.1 Lolium multiflorum | reverse complement strand
TTTTATTCCAAATTCTATCCTCCAAGTGAAATTCACAAGGATCGGAACCGCATATATAATTTCTGGCCTCATGATGGAGAGAGTATTGCCCAAGCTTGGGGGAGATTGAAGTCTTTAATGCTCAAATGCCCCATTCATGAGCTTCCTGGTAATGTTATTATTGATAATTTCTATGCAAGACTTTCTTTTCAAGACAAGACCTTGCTGGATACTTCTTGTTCTGGATCATTTACACGCAACAAAGAAGAGTTTAAAAGGGACCTTCTTGATCGGATCCAGGAGAATACTGAAGGATGGGAGAACGACAAAGATAGAGAGTCAGGTATAATCTTTGATTATAAATGCATTGAAGCTTTTATGGATACTGATAAATTTCGTAATATGAGTGCTACTTATGGTCTTGATTCCCAAGTTGTTGCAAATCTTTACAAAGCTTTTGCCTCTCATTATGAATTGCCTAAGAAGAATTTTGATAAGTATCATGAACCGTATAAAGATAAAATTGATTCATCTGTAAACAAATGTGTAGTGATTGAAACTGTTGATCATGTTATTCCTGAAGCTTATATTGAAAAAACTCCTTTTCCTGCTAAAATGAAAGAGTACTCTGTTATATCTAGTGCGGTTAATAAAAGTGAAAAGAAACCTATAGAACCTGAAGAACAAATTAAGGTTGAACCTGCTGTTGCAATAGTTAAAGATCTTGTGACTGAAAATGTGGAAGATGGTCATATTATTTTCTGTGAAGATGCTTCTAATATTGTTTCGCATCCTAATAAGTCTAGAAAAACTAGTGTTCCTATGCTATCTGTCAGAATTGGGGATCATTGTTATTATGGTTTATGTGATATTGGTGCAAGTATTAGCGCTATTCCTTATGAGCTTTATACGGAGATCATGCATGAAATTGGTTCTTGTGAACTTGAAGATATTGATGTGGTTATTCGG
The DNA here is from genome assembly GCA_030979885.1 of Lolium multiflorum. Taxonomy (NCBI): domain Eukaryota; kingdom Viridiplantae; phylum Streptophyta; class Magnoliopsida; order Poales; family Poaceae; genus Lolium; species Lolium multiflorum. The sequence goes on along the minus strand of CM061748.1, from coordinate 231,349,592 downwards.
CTTGCTAATAGAGAAACTATCTCTCCAATTGGTATTGTTCGAGATGTGGAAGTTTTATGTGGTAAGATTAAATATCCTGCTGACTTTTTGGTACTTGGTTCTGCTGCTAGTAAGTATTGTCCTATTATTTTTGGTAGACCATTTCTAAATACTTGTGGAGCTGTTATAGATTGCAAGAAGGAAAAGATTGTTACTAAATTTGCTGGTGAATCTTATGAGTTTAATTTCTCTAAATTTGCCAAAACTCCTTATAAAGCTGATTTGCCTAATAATGATTTTAGAGTTGAACAGTGTGCGTCTATTGCTCTTGCTCCTACTAATCCTTTGCAGCAACATTTGGAGAATAGTGAGAGTGAAGTCTTTAGGGAAGAAAGAAATGAACTTGATGAAATTTTCCTTCGTCAACCTATCCTTAAACATGACTTGCCAGTTGAAGATTTAGGTACAACACCACCACCAAAGGAAGATCCTGTTTTCGATTTAAAACCATTGCCTGATAATCTTAAATATGCTCATATTGATGATAAGAAAATATATCCTGTTATTATTAGTTCTAAGCTTTCAGAGATTGAGGAAGAAAGGTTATTGGAAATATTGAAGAAACACCGAGGAGCTATTGGCTACACTCTTGATGATTTGAAGGGGATTTCTCCCTCTATTTGCCAACATGCTATCAATATGGAAGATGATGCAAAGCCTGTTGTTGAACATCAACGTCGTCTAATTCCGAAAATGAAGGAGGTGGTAAGGAATGAGGTATTAAAACTTCTTGAAGCTGGTATTATATATCCTATTGCTGATAGTAGATGGGTTAGTCCTGTGCATTGTGTTCCTAAGAAAGGAGGAATGACTGTTGTGCCTAATGATAATGATGAGCTCATCCCTCAAAGAGTAGTTGTAGGGTATAGAATGTGCATTGATTTTCAAAAAGTTAATAAAGTTACTAAGAAAGATCATTACCCTTTACCCTTTATTGATCAAATGCTAGAAAGGTTGTCTAAAAATACTCACTTTTGCTTTCTTGATGGTTATTCTGGGTTTTCACAAATTGTTGTTAAAACTAAAGATCAAGAGAAAACCACTTTCACTTGTCCTTATGGAACTTATGCTTATAGGCGTATGCCTTTTGGTTTATGTAATGCTCCTGCTACTTTTCAAAGATGCATGTCTGCTATTTTTCATGGTTTTTGCGAGAGTATTGTAGAGGTGTTCATGGATGATTTTTCTGTCTATGGGAATTCTTTTGATAATTGCTTGCGAAACCTCGATAAAGTTTTGCAGAGATGTGAAGAAACTAACCTTGTTCTTAATTGGGAGAAATGCCACTTTATGGTTAATGAAGGAATTGTATTGGGACATAAAATTTCCGAGAGAGGTATTGAAGTTGATAGAGCTAAAGTTGAAGCAATTGAGAAGATGCCCTATCCGAGGGATGTTAAAGGTATTCGTAGTGTTCTTGGTCATGCTGGGTTTTATAGGAGATTTATTAAAGATTTCTCCAAGATTTCAAAGCCTCTTACTAATCTTCTTCAAAAAGATGTACCTTTTGTTTTTGATGATGATTGTAAGGAAGCTTTTGAAACTCTAAAGAAAGCCTTAACAACTGCTCCTGTAGTTGAACCTCCTGATTGGAATTTGCCTTTTGAAATTATGTGTGATGCTAGTGATTTTGCTGTAGGCGCTGTTCTTGGACAGCGAGTAGATAAAAAATTAAATGTTATTCATTATGCTAGTAAGACTCTTGATGCTGCTCAAAGAAATTATGCTACAACTGAAAAGGAATTGTTAGCTGTAGTCTTTGCTTGTGACAAGTTTAGATCCTATATTGTTGATTCAAAAGTCACGATTCATACTGATCATGCTGCAATTAGATACCTTATGACAAAGAAAGATGCTAAGCCAAGGCTTATTAGATGGGTACTTCTTTTGCAAGAATTTGATTTACATATTATAGATAGGAAAGGTGCTGATAATCCTGTTGCTGATAATTTGTCTAGATTGGAAAATATTGCTTATGATCCTGTTCCTGTTAATGATAGTTTTCCAAATGAACAATTGGCTGTAATAAAGGTGAACTCGCGAGATAGCCCTTGGTATGCCGATTATGCTAACTTTATTGTATCCAAGTATTTGCCTCCAACCTTTTCAGCTCAGCAAAGGAGGAAATTCTTTTATGACTTAAGGCATTATTTTTGGGATGACCCACACTTATATAAAGAAGGAGTAGATGGTATTATGCGAAGATGTGTTCCTGAATATGAACAACAGGAGATATTGAGTAAATGTCATGGTAGTGCTTATGGAGGACATCACGCTGGAGATAGAACCGCGCAAAAGGTTCTACAATCAGGTTTTTATTGGCCAACTCTCTTCAAAGATGCAAGGAAGTTTATTTTATCTTGTGATGAATGTCAAAGGGTTGGTAACATCTCCAGACGCAATGAAATGCCTATGAATTATACTCTTGTTATTGAACCATTCGATTGTTGGGGATTCGACTTCATGGGTCCTTTCCCTTCTTCAGAAGGTAACACTCATATACTTGTCGCTGTTGATTATGTTACTAAATGGGTAGAAGCTATACCCACGAAAAGTGCTGATGGTGAGACCTCTTTAAAAATGCTTTTAGATATTATTTTTCCTAGATTTGGAGTACCTAGATATATTATGACTGATGGAGGTTCTCATTTTATTCATGGAGGTTTTAGAAAAACTCTTGCTAAGTATGGTATTAATCATAGAATTGCTTCCGCTTATCACCCTCAAACTAGTGGTCAAGTAGAATTATCAAATAGAGAAATTAAAGCTATCTTGGGAAAGACTGTTAATAAATCTAGGAAGAATTGGGCTAGTAAGTTAAAGGAAGCATTGTGGGCTTATAGAACTGCTTATAAAAATCCTATGGGAATGTCTCCTTATAAAATGGTTTATGGAAAAGCTTGTCATTTACCTTTAGAACTAGAGCACAAAGCTTATTGGGCTGTAAGAGAACTTAATAAAGATTTTAAACTTGCCGGTAAGAAGAGGTTGCTACAATTGAGTTCTTTAGATGAATGGAGAAGTGAAGCTTATGAAAATGCTAAACTTTTTAAGGAGAAAGTTAAGAAGTGGCATGATAGAAGAATTATTAAAAGAGAATTTAATGTTGGAGATAAAGTTCTATTGTATCGGTCTCGTCTTAGATTCTTTGCAGGGAAATTACTCTCAAAATGGGAAGGACCATATGTCATTGATGAGGTTTATCGATCAGGAGCAATTAAAATTAGCTCTCTTCAAGGTAATGCCACACAAATAGTGAATGGACAGAGACTCAAGCATTATATTTCTGGAGATTCTTATAATGAAGATATTGATATTATTCAAGTGATAACTCCGGAAGCTTTCATCAAAGATCAAATTGACAGTTCTGCAGAGTCCGACTTTGAATAGGTAACAGGTAATAAAAAGTCCGTGTTTTACTTTCCGAACAATGTTTTTGCTGTTTTTGGAAAATATGAAAAATTACGAGATCGAAACGGAGTGGAGGAGATGCACGAGGGCGTGCCCCCATAGGCCGGCGCGGGCCCCAGCCTGGCGCGCCGCCCTATGAGGACACCGCCTCGTTGTCCCCCTCCGACTCTTGTTCGATCTGGAACCTTCCTTTTGTTGTAAAAATATTTGCTATATAATCCCCCGGACCCCTGGAGGTCCGTATATCGTTTTCTCGTCGTGTTTTGTTTCGAGCTGTTTTCTGCCAGGATCTGCTTCGGATCTAGATCCACCATGTCTTCGTCGGGAACTCAGAAGGACAGCTTCTTCGAGGACGTCGTCAACCCGTACATGAACGAGCTGAAGATGCACCCCAAAGAATTGCTGCTCGTAGATGGAGAGTTGCAGATCAAAGATGTCCAGGGTCCTAAAGGAGAAGGGAGCTTGGAAGACAGGATGGAGAAACTGGAACAAGAGGTCTTCAACTACAAGAAGATGGCTGAGCGTGAAGTGGACATCTTTCACAAGATTGTGTCTGAACTCATTGATGGACACAAGAGGGAGACTGCAAAGTTGTGGGACGATATCTTCTCACTTCACGACACCACCAACAAACTCCAAGCTCAACTCTATGATGTTCATAATCAAAACTGTGAGTATGAAAACAGGTTTAAACGCATAAGTCATGCTGCTAGTTTCAGGTTTCCGGAGACCAAGATGTCTTTTGTTGATGGAGAGCCTCTTCCTTGGAAGTCTGATGATGGCAAGGATTCGCCATCATCACCGAAGGAGTAATTCATCATCGGTATTGGCATCCCCTTGGTTTGTTCCAAGCTTGGGGGAGTGCCGCGGTATCACATCATCACTATCTTTATCTTTTACTATCAAGTAGTGTCATATCATGAGTAGGGAAGTTATCATATGGAATAGTTTGCAATGTGGAAGTATCTCTCTTAGTTGGTTATCTATGTATCCGTTGGTGTGAGTTATCGTTATGGAATATTAATGAGAAGTCTTATCATTTACTTTTTGCACACCTTATTTTAGTTTGCAATCTCTATTATATGATCACTCTTGACATTGGTATTGATATCACTTTGGGAGCATTAAGTAAATCTATTTGGTTTTGGAAAACTTAGCATTGGTCAATAGCAACAACATCTTGATGTTTAAGTAGAAAAGAGAAATACATGTAGATGTTTCATTGTCTTTGTTTCTTGTTAGCTCATAGCTTATTATTCTGAAGTTAAAATTGTTTGTGCTTACAAGGAAGATGCATGATTGTTTCTATCACATGTATATTTGTTTGTTTCCTTCAACTCTTATGCTTGCTAATTAACCTTGCTAGCCAAAGACCTGTACTGAGAGGGAATACTTCTCGTGCATCCAAACCTTAGCCCAAACCTATGCCATTTGTGTCCACCATACCTACCTACTACATGGTATTTTCTGCCATTCCAAGTAAATACTTCATGTGCTACCTTTAAACAATTCAAAACTTATTGTCTCTTATTTGTGTCAATGTTTTATAGCTCATGAGGAAGTATGTGGTGTTTTATCTTTCAATCTTGTTGGGCAACTTTCACCAATGGACTAGTGGCTTCATCCGCTTATCCAATAATTTTGCAAAAAGAGCTGGCAATGGGATTCCCAGTCCCAAATTAATTAAACTAAATAGACACTCCTCCATGGTATGTGATTGATGGACGGCACCCGAAGGATTCGGTTAGCCATGGCTTGTGTAAGCAAAGGTTGGGGGAGTGTCATCATCATAATAAAACTAAAATAAAAAGGCACTCCTTCATGGTATGAGATTGTTGGCAGGCACCCGAGGATTCGGTTAGCCATGGTTTGTGAAAGAAAGGTTGGAAGGAGTGCCACACAAAATGAAAATAAAATGGGAGCCGCTCTTTGAAGGTTGTCTGGCAAGGGGGTTAGAGTACCCGCTACCAGTCGTTGACAACAACAAACACCTCTCAAAATACTACTTTTATTCTCTTTATATGATTTCAAAACTGAAAAAGCTCTAGCACATGATTTAATCCCTGCTTCCCTCTGCGAAGGGCCTATATTTTACTTTTATGTTGAGTCAGTAAACCTATTTCCCTCTAAGCAAGCAATTGAGTTGTTGTGAACCAACCATTTATGCTATGATTGAGCTAATCATGTCCTTTATACTTTCTTGTTTAGTACAAATTTTATCTGAATGAATATGACTTTGAAAGTTATCAATGATTATGAGGAGATTGTTATGATTGAGAATGAAAGCCCTGCTATATAAATTCTAATATGAAAGCTTTGTTTAGAAGATAAGTACAATCCGTTAGTAGTTCTCTGACCAAGAACAAAGTTTGCCATAACCATTTATGATTTCCTATGCACCTTTACTTGTGATTTCTCTTTACTTATTTCAAGTTGAGTAATATGAAGAGAATGTTTACTAGAATGTCTTGTGTGAATCAATATGATGCTTCTTGTCCGTATTTTATTTATCGACTCCTCACTCCATAAACATGTGGTCTTGTTTATTGAGCTCAGTTTCGCTTGGGGACAAGCGAGGTCTAAGCTTGGGGGAGTTGATACGTCCATTTTGCATCACTATTTTATACCACAATTTGCTATTATTCATTGATATATTTCATATTTAGAGATGATACTTATGTTATTTCATCTATTTTGCATGTTTCATGATCATTGGAGAATTATTCACCGGAGTCAGGATTCTGCTGGAAAAAGCACCGTCAGGACGCCATATTTCTGAAGATCAACAATTGACGGAAATTACACGTAAATTCCTATTTTTCCAGAAGACGAAGGGAGCCAAAAGGAGGAGCCGGGAGGAGCCACCATGGGCCCCCCCATAGGCCGGCGCGGCCCAGGCCTGGCCGCGCTTTGTGGGGAGGGGGCCCACAGCCCCCTCTGGCCGCCTCTCCTTCGCGTACTTCTTCGTCCCGAAAACCTAAGCCACAGAGGGTACGTCGCAAATGTTGGAGATATGCCCAAGAGGCAATAATAAAGTGGTTATTATAATATCTTTGTGTTTATGATAAATGTTTATATACCATGCTATAATTGTATTAACCGAAACATTGATACATGTGTGTTATGTAAACAACAAGGAGTCCCTAGTAAGCCTCTTGTATAACTAGCTTGTTGATTAATAGATGATCATGGTTTCGTGATCATGAACATTGGATGTTATTAATAACAAGGTTATGTCATTAATTGAATGATATAATGGACACACACCCAAATGAGCGTAGCATAAGATCAAGTCATTAAGTTCATTTGCTATAAGCTTTCAATACATAGTTGTCTTAATCCTTCGACCATGAGATCATGTAAATCACTTACACCGAAAGGGTACTTTGATTACATCAAACGTCATTGCGTAAATGGGTGACAATAAAGGTGGGATTAAGTATTTGGAAAGTGTGAGTTGAGGCATATGGATCAACAGTGGGATTTGTCCATCCCGATGACGGATAGATATACTCTGGGCCCTCTCGGTGGAATGTCATCTGATTAGCTTGCAAGCATATGAATAGTTCATAAGAGATCACATACCACGGTACGAGTAAAGAGTACTTGTCGGTAACGAGGTTGAACAAGGTATGGAGATACCGATGATCAAACCTCGGACAAGTAAAATATCGCGAGACAAAGGGAATTGGCATCGTATGTAAATGGTTCAATCGATCACTAAGTCATCGTTGAATATGTGGGAGCCATTATGGATCTCCAGATCCCGCTATTGGTTATTGCTCGGAGAGGAGTCTCGACCATGTCTGCATAGTTCGCGAACCGTAGGGTGACGCGCTTAAGGTTCGATGTCGCATAAGTAGATTTGAATATGGTATGGAGACAAAGTTTGTTCGGAGTCTCGGATGTGATCCAGGATGTCACGAGGAGGTCCGGAAGAGTCCGGAGAATAAGATTCATATAAGGGAAGTTGATTTCTGGGTTTTCGGAAATGTTCGGGATTGTTCCGGTGTTGACTGGAAGGTTCTAGAAGGTTCCGGAAGGGTCCACCATGGGGCCCACGACCCGGGAGGCCCACCGTGGGCCGAGGGGATGCTCCCTGGCCTAATGGGCCAGGGGCACTTGGCCCCAAGGCCCAGGCCGGCCAACCCCCTAGGGTTTCCCTGGGGGGGATCAACTTGGGGGAGGGGAAAGCCCCTCTCCCCCCTTGGCCGCCGCCCCCCCCCCTAGATGGGAAGGGGGGCCACCTTGGCCGGCCAGCCCCCTATATAAAGAGGGGAGGGGGTGGCCGGCCACACCATCCCCCCATTGCCTCCTCCTCTGGCCGCCTCTCCCTCCACCATACGCTGTCCGGGCTTAGGCGAAGCCCTGCAGTTTTCTTCCTCCACCACCACCACCACGCCGTCGTGCTGCTGGACGTTGGAGGAGATCTACCACACCTCCGCTGCCCGCTGGAACGGGAGAGGAAGGAGCTTCATCGACACCGTACGCGCGACCGAGTACGGAAGTGCTGCCGGATTGCAGCACCGGGGACGATCGTCTACACCAACAACGAGATTAATCTCGTAGGCTTTGGAATCTTCGAGGGTTAGTCTCATCTCCATCTCGTTGCTTAGATCTAGTAGATTGGATCTTGGGTGTTCCATAGATTAGATCTGTTGGTTTTATTCGCTTTGCGGTAGGAAATTTTTTGTTTTCTATGCAACGAACCCCATCAGTGGTATCAGAGCCACGTCTATGCATAGATCTGTTGCACGAGTAGAACACAATGGTTTGTGGGCGGTGATGCTTTTGTTGCTTTAGTTTGTGTACTTTGCTTCTTGCGGGATGGTGGGATGAAGCGGCCCGGGCTAACTTTACATGACCGCGTCTCATGAGACTTGCTCCACGCTTGACATGCAACTTGTATTGCATAAGTGGCTTTGCGGGTGTCTGTCTCTCCCACCATAGTGAAGATTGTAATTTGCACTTCTATTGTCAACACTAGTATCACCGTTGTGGTTCATGTTCGTAGGTAGATTGGATCTTACTCGAAAACCCTAAACCACGTAAAAGATGCAAACCAAATTAGAGGCGTCTAACTTGTTTTTGCAGGGTTTGGTGATGTGATATGGCCATAATGTGATGATGATTATATTCGATGTATGAGATGTTCATTGATGTATTATGGCAACCGGCAGGAGCCTAATGGTTGTCTTTAATTTTTGTTAAAGACCTGCGTGTCTATTCATCATGTAATAGCTTTATTCCAAGTAGTTGTTATAGTAGCTATAAGTGATGGACAACCATGAAGCGGCGCCACTGACCTTGACGCCATGCTGGTGATGATGGAGATCATGTCCGTGCTTTGGAGATGGAGATCAAAAGCACAAGAAGAAAGGCCATATCATATCACACATTATGAATTGCATGTGATGTTAATCCTTTTATGCATCTTATTTTGCTTAGATCGCGACGGTAGCATTATAAGATGATCCCTCTCACTAAATATCAAGATAATAAAGTGTTCATCCTTAGTATGCACCGTTGCTAAGACTTGTCGTTTCGAAGCATCTCGTGATGATCGGGTGTGATAGACTCTACATGTGCATACAACGGGTGCAAGCCAGATTTGCACACGCGGATACTAAGGTTGCCTTGACGAGCCTAGCATGTACAGACATGGTCTCGGAACACGGGATACCGAAAGGTAGAGCATGAGTCATATGAATGATATGATGAACACTTTGAGTGTTCGCCTTTGAAACTACATCTTTTCTCGTGAAGATCGGACTTGGTGTAGTGGATTTGGTTCGTGTAATCACTAAGACAATGCGAGGGATGTTGTTTTGAGTGGGAGTTCACCTAGTTAATTTAAGAATTAAAACTGAACTCATTTTATCATAAACTTAGTCTAAACTCTTTGCAAATATGTTGTAGATCATGGCGCCCCCTCCATCAATTTTAGCCAGTTCCTAGAGAAAGAAAAGCTTAAGGGCAATGGTAGCAACTTCACTGACTGGTCCCGTCATGTGAGGATTTTCCTCACTGGCGTGAGCATGCAATATGTGCTCGAAGCACCGCTAGGTCCCCCACCACCTCCTGCAGTGTCCGAGGACATAAAGAATGTTTATGAGACTCGGGTAACTCGGTACTCCGAAATTCAGTGTGCCATCTTGTGCAGTTTAGAGGCAGAGCTCCAAAAGCGTTTTGAGCACCACGACCCATGTGAGATGATGCGTGAGCTCAAACTTATCTTTGAGACTCATGCAGCCGTGGAGAGCTATGAGGCCTCGAAACAGTTCTTTAACTGCATGATGGAAGAGGGCAGCTCCGTTAGTGAGCACATGTTCGCCATGTCCGGACATGCGAAGAAGCTCAGTGACTTGGGGATTGTGATCCCTAACAAGCTGGGTATTCATCGTGTCCTCCAATCACTGCCACCAAGTTACAAGAACTTCGTGATGAACTACAACATGCAGAACATGAACAAAGAGTTACCTGAACTCTTCTCCATGCTGAAGTCTGCTGAAGTAGAAATTAAGAAGGAGAACCAAGTGTTGATGGTCAACAAGACCACCAGTTTCAAGAAGCAGGGCAAGCCTAACAAGGGCAACTTCAAGAAGGGCGGCAAGAAAGTTGCAGCGCCTCCTGAGAAGCCTAAGGCTGGTCCCAAGCCTGAGACTGTGTGCTACTACTGCCAGGGGAAGGGGCACTGGAAGCGGAACTGCACCAAATACTTGGCCGATCTGAAGAGCGGCCATGCCAAGAAGAAAGGTATATTTGATATACATGTTATAGATGTCTATCTTACTGGTTCTCGTAGTAGTGCCTGGGTATTTGATACTGGTTCGGTTGCTCACATTTGTAACTCGAAACAGGAACTGCGGAATAAACGAAGCCTGGCAAGGGACGAGGTGACGATGCGCGTTGGAAATGGATCCAAGGTCGATGTGATCGCCGTCGGCACGCTCCCCTACATCTACCTTCGGGATTAGTTTTAAACCTTAATAATTGTTATTTGGTACCTGCGTTGAGCATGAACATTATATCTGGATCTTGTTTGATGCAAGACGGTTATTCGTTTAAGTCTGAGAATAATGGTTGTTCGATTTATATGAGTAATGTCTTTTATGGCCATGCACCTGAGATGAATGGTTTATTCTTGTTAAATCTCGATAGTAGTGATACACATGTTCATAACATTGATGCTAAGCGAATTAAATTGAATGATAATTCTACTTATATGTGGCACTGTCGTCTTGGTCATATTGGAGTGAAGCGCATGAAGAAACTCCATTCCGATGGACTTCTTGAGTCACTTGACTTTGAGTCACTTGACAGATGCGAAGCATGTCTAATGGGAAAAATGACTAAGACTCCATTTTCTGGCACAATGGAGCGAGCTACAGACTTATTAGAAATCATACATACCGATGTGTGCGGACCAATGAGTGTAGCATCGCGCGGTGGTTATCGTTATGTTCTAACCTTCACGGATGATCTGAGTAGATATGGGTATATTTACTTTATGAAACACAAGTCCGAGACTTTTGAGAAGTTCAAGGAATTCCAAAGTGAAGTAGAAAATCAACGTAACAAGAAGATTAAGTTTCTGCGTTCTGATCGCGGAGGCGAATATCTGAGTTATGAGTTTGGCATGCATTTAAAGAAATGCGGAATACTTTCACAGTTGACACCGCCGGGAACACCACAGCGCAATGGTGTGTCCGAACGTCGTAATCGAACTCTCTTAGATATGGTTCGTTCTATGATGTCTCTTACCGATTTGCCATTATCGTTTTGGGGTTATGCTTTAGAGACAGCCGCATTCACTTTAAATAGGGCACCATCTAAATCCGTTGAAACGACACCGTATGAATTATGGTTTGGGAAGAAACCTAAGCTGTCGTTCCTTAAAGTTTGGGGTTGCGATGCTTATGTAAAGAAGTTACAACCTGACAAGCTAGAACCCAAAGCGGAGAAATGCGTCTTCATAGGATACCCTAAAGAAACAATTGGGTATACTTTCTATCACAGATCCGAAGGCAAAATCTTTGTTGCCAAGAACGGATCCTTTCTTGAGAAGGAGTTTCTCACTAAAGAAGTGACTGGAAGAAAAGTAGAACTCGACGAGGTTGATGAACCTTCTCTCATAGATCAGAGTAGCGCAGTGCCGGAAGAAATTCCTGTGCAGCCTGCACCGATAGGAGAGGAAGCAAATGATGAAGATCATGAAACTTCGAACGAGGAAGCTACTGAACCTCGCAGATCGACGAGGGAACGTACCACTCCTGATTGGTATGATCCCTGTCTAAATGTCATGATTGTGGACGACAATGATGAGGACCCTGCGACGTATGAAGAAGCGATGATGAGCCCAGATTCCAACAAATGGCAAGAAGCCATGAAATCCGAAATGGGATCCATGTATGATAACAAAGTATGGACTTTGGTAGACTTACCTGATAGCCGCAAGGCTGTCGAGAATAAATGGATCTTCAAGAGAAAAACAGATGCTGATGGTAATATTACTGTCTATAAAGCTCGACTTGTCGCAAAGGGTTTCCGACAAATTCAAGGAGTTGACTACGATGAGACTTTCTCACCTGTAGCGAAGCTAAAGTCTGTGAGGATTTTGTTAGCAATAGCTGCATTTTTTGATTATGAGATTTGGCAGATGGATGTCAAAACGGCGTTCCTTAATGGTGACATTGAGGAAGAGTTGTATATGGTACAACCCAAAGGTTTTGTCGATCCTAAAAATGCTGACAAGGTATGCAAACTTCAGCGTTCCATTTATGGACTGAAGCAAGCATCCCGGAGTTGGAACCTACGCTTTGATAGAGTGATCAAAGACTTTGGTTTTATACGGACTCATGGTGAGGCTTGTATTTACAAGAAAGTGAGTGGGAGCTCTGTAGCGTTCCTGATATTATATGTAGATGACATATTATTGATTGGGAATGATATAGAACTATTAAGCAGCGTTAAAGGTTATTTGAATAAGTATTTTTCAATGAAAGACCTTGGTGAAGCAGCATACATTTTAGGCATCAAGATTTATAGAGATAGATCAAGACGCCTAATAGGCCTTTCACAAAGTACATATCTGGACAAGATTCTAAAGAAGTTTAGAATGGATGAAAGCAAGAAAGGGTTCTTGCCTATGTTGCCAGGTAAGGTCTTGAGTAAGACTCAAGGTCCGGCTACGGCAGATGAAAGAGAGAGGATGAGCAAGATCCCCTATGCTTCGGCAGTAGGCTCTATCATGTACGCCATGTTGTGTACTAGACCGGATATCGCACATGCTGTTAGTTTGACCAGCAGATATCAAAGTGATCCAGGGATGGAACACTGGACAGCGGTCAAGAATATCCTGAAGTACTTGAAAAGGACTAAGGATATGTTTCTTTGTTATGGCGGTGACCAAGAGCTCGTTGTAACCAGTTACACCGATGCAAGTTGGAACACCGACCCTGATGACTCTAAGTCTCAGTCTGGGTACGTGTTTATATTGAATGGTGCGGCAGTAAGCTGGAGCAGTTCCAAGCAATGCACGGTGGCGAAATCTTCAACAGAATCTGAATATATAGCGGCTTCAGAGGCTTCATCGGAAGCGGTATGGATGAAGAGGTTCATTGTTGAGCTTGGTGTGGTTCCTAGTGCATTGGACCCGCTAGTCATTTATTGTGACAACACGGGTGCCATCGCCAATGCAAAGGAACCAAGGTCACACAAGAAGCTGAAGCATATCAAGCTGCGTTTTCATTCGATTCGCGAGTACATCGAAGATGGTGAAGTAGAGATTTGCAAAGTACACACGGATCTGAATGTTGCAGATCCGTTGACTAAAGCTCTCCCAAGGGCAAAGCATGACCAACACCAGAATGCCATGGGTGTTAGGTACCTTACAATGTAATCTAGATTATTGACTCTAGTGCAAGTGGGAGACTGTTGGAGATATGCCCAAGAGGCAATAATAAAGTGGTTATTATAATATCTTTGTGTTTATGATAAATGTTTATATACCATGCTATAATTGTATTAACCGAAACATTGATACATGTGTGTTATGTAAACAACAAGGAGTCCCTAGTAAGCCTCTTGTATAACTAGCTTGTTGATTAATAGATGATCATGGTTTCGTGATCATGAACATTGGATGTTATTAATAACAAGGTTATGTCATTATTTGAATGATATAATGGACACACACCCAAATGAGCGTAGCATAAGATCAAGTCATTAAGTTCATTTGCTATAAGCTTTCAATACATAGTTGTCTTAATCCTTCGACCATGAGATCATGTAAATCACTTACACTGAAAGGGTACTTTGATTACATCAAACGTCATTGCGTAAATGGGTGACAATAAAGGTGGGATTAAGTATTTGGAAAGTGTGAGTTGAGGCATATGGATCAACAGTGGGATTTGTCCATCCCGATGACGGATAGATATACTCTGGGCCCTCTCGGAATGTCATCTGATTAGCTTGCAAGCATATGAATAGTTCATAAGAGATCACATACCACGGTACGAGTAAAGAGTACTTGTCGGTAACGAGGTTGAACAAGGTATGGAGATACCGATGATCAAACCTCGGACAAGTAAAATATCGCGAGACAAAGGGAATTGGCATCGTATGTAAATGGTTCAATCGATCACTAAGTCATCGTTGAATGTGTGGGAGCCATTATGGATCTCCAGATCCCGCTATTGGTTATTGCTCGGAGAGGAGTCTCGACCATGTCTGCATAGTTCGCGAACCGTAGGGTGACGCGCTTAAGGTTCGATGTCGCATAAGTAGATTTGAATATGGTATGGAGACGAAGTTTGTTCGGAGTCTCGGATGTGGATGTCACGAGGAGGTCCGGAAGAGTCCGGAGAATAAGATTCATATAAGGGAAGTTGATTTCTGGGTTTTCGGAAATGTTCGGGATTGTTCCTGTTGACTGGAAGGTTCTAGAAGGTTCCGGAAGGGTCCACCATGGGGCCCACGACCCAGGAGGCCCACCGTGGGCCGAGGGGATGCTCCCTGGCCTAATGGGCCAGGGGCACTTGGCCCCAAGGCCCAGGCCGGCCAACCCCCTAGGGTTTCCCTGGGGGGATCAACTTGGGGGAGGGGAAAGCCCCTCTCCCCCTTTGGCCGCCGCCCCCCCAACCCTAGATGGGAAGGGGGCCACCTTGGCCGGCCAGCCCCCTATATAAAGAGGGGAGGGGGTGGCCGGCCACACCATCCCCCCATTGCCTCCTCCTCTGGCCGCCTCTCCCTCCACCATACGCTGTCCGGGCTTAGGCGAAGCCCTGCAGTTTTCTTCCTCCACCACCACCACCACGCCGTCGTGCTGCTGGACGTTGGAGGAGATCTACCACACCTCCGCTGCCCGCTGGAACGGGAGAGGAAGGAGCTTCATCGACACCGTACGCGCGACCGAGTACGGAAGTGTTGCCGGATTGCAGCACCGGGGACGATCGTCTACACCAACAACGAGATTAATCTCGTAGGCTTTGGAATCTTCGAGGGTTAGTCTCATCTCCATCTCGTTGCTTAGATCTAGTAGATTGGATCTTGGGTGTTCCATAGATTAGATCTGTTGGTTTTATTCGCTTTGCGGTAGGAAAATTTTTGTTTTCTATGCAACGAACCCCATCAGAGTCACAGCCGCCACGTCTAGAACACCAGAGAAAAAGAGCTCTCCGGCGGGCAGGAATCGCCGGGGAAATTCCCTCCCGGAGGGGAAATCGACGCCATCGTCATCGTCATCGAGCTGGACATCATCTCCATCACCATTGTCATCATCATCATCATCATCATCACCGCCATCTCCACCGCTGCACCTCGTCACCGCTGTAACAATTTGGGTTGGATCTTGATTGTTTGATAGGGGAAACTCTCCCGGTGTTGATTTCTACTTGTTATTGATGCTATTGAGTGAAACCATTGAACCAAGGTTTATGTTCAGATTGTTATTCATCATCATATCACCTCTGATTATATTCCATATGATGTCTCGTGAGTAGTTCGTTTAGTTCTTGAGGACATGGGTGAAGTCTAAATGTTAGTAGTGAACTATGGTTGAGTAATATTCAATGTTATGATATTTAAGTTGTGGTGTCATTCTTCTAGTGGTGTCGTGTGAACGTCGACTACACGATACTTCACCATTTATGGGCCTAGGGGAGTGCATCTTGTATTCGGTTGCTAATTGCGGGGTTGCCGGAGTGACAGAAACCTGAGCCCCCGTTGGTATATCGATGCAAGAGGGATCGCAGGATCTCAGAGTTTAAGGCTGTGGTTAGATTTATCTTAATTACTTTCTTGTAGTTGCGGATGCTTGCAAGGGGTATAATCACAAGTATGTATTAGTCCTAGGAAGGGCGGTGCATTAGCATAGGTTCACCCACACAACACTTATCAAAACAATGAAGATTAATTAGCTGTATGAAGCGAAAGCACTAGACTAAATTCCCGTGTGTCCTCAAGAACGTTTGGTCATTATAAGTAAACAAACCGGCTTGTCCTTTGTGCTAAAAGGATTGGGCCACTCGCTGCAATTATTTCTCTCGCACTTTACTTACTAGTACTTTATTCATCTGTTATATCAAAACCCCTTGAATACTTGTCTGTGAGCATTTACAGTGAATCCTTCATCGAAACTGCTTGTCAACACCTTCTGCTCCTCGTTGGGATCGACATTCTTACTTATCGAAGATACTACGATACACCCCCTATACTTGTGGGTCATCAGCCTCTCAGTAATGTTTTCCGTATCGTGGCTCTCGGTACACGGGGTTTCGCGACGAAGGCTATTTGTAGGCGGAAGGGTAGATCAGGGGGCGACGCGAGGGGCCCAGACAACAGGGCCGCGCGACCAGGCCCGGGCCGCGCCGTGTCCGGCCACCTCGTGGCCCCACTTCGTCTCCCTTTCGGTCTTCGGAAGCTTCGTGTAAAAATAGGCCCCGGGGCGTTGATTTCGTCCAATTCCAAGAATATTTCCTTACTAGGATTTCTGAAACCAAAAACAGAAAACAGCAACTAGCACTTCGGCATCTTGTTAATAGGTTAGTGCCGGAAAATGTATAATAATGCTGTAAAGTATGTATAAAACATTCAAGTATTGTCATAAAAGTAACATGGAACATAAGAAATTATAGATACGTTTGAGACGTATCAGCTACCTTTAAAATTCCATTCCTTTGTCTTTGCAATACATAGCTCATGAGAAAATAGCTTAAAAACTATTGTGGTGATGAATATGTAGCTATGTATTTTAGTTCTTATAAGTTGCTTGTTGAGCGGTAACCATGTTTCTGGGGACGCCATCAACTTTTTACACCTTTGTTGAATATCATGTGAGTTTCTATGCATGTTCGTCTTGTCTGAAGTAAGGGTGATTTATCATGATTAAATGGTTTGAGTATGCATATTGTTAGAGAAGAACATTGGGCCGCTAACCAAAGCCATGTATCATGGTGAAAGTTTTCAGTTTGGACACTAATCCTCAAACTCTTATGAGAATATTATCTGTTGTTGAATGCTTATGCATTAAAGAGGAGTCTATTATCTGTTTTCTATGTTGTTCCGGTATGGATGTCCTTAGTTGAGATCTATCAAAAACGAGAAATCAAATGTGATTTATCTCCTTGGACCTTTGTACAGGCGGCATAGAGGTACCCCTTTGTGACACTTGGTTGAAACATATGTTATGCAATGATAATCCATGTAAATCCAAGCTAATTAGGACAAGGTGCGCGCACTATTGGTATTCGATGCATGAGGCTTGCAACTTGTAGGAAGTTTTATGCATAGCACATATGAATTATTACTACCGTTGACAAAATTGTTTCTATGTTTTCAAAATAAAAAGCTCTAGCACAAAAATAGTAATCCATGCTTCCCTCTGCGAAGGGCCATTCTTTTACTTTATGTTGAGTCAGTTTACCTACTTCTTTCTATCTTAGAAGCAAACACTTGTGTCAACTGTGTTCATTGATTCTTACATGTTTACTTATTGCACTTATTATATTACTTTATGTTGACAATTATCCATGAGATATACATGTTACAAGTTGAAAGCAACTGCTGAAACTTATATCTTCCTTTGTGTTGCTTCAAAACTTTCTACTAAGAATTTATTGCTTTATGAGTTAACTCCTATGCAAGTCTTATTGATGCTTGTCTTGAAAGTACTATTCATGAAAAGTCTTTGCTATATGATTTAGTTGTTTAGTCATTGTCTTTACCATTGCTTTGAATCACTTCATTCATCTCATATGCTTTACAATATTTTTGATCAAGATTATGTTGGTAGCATGTCACTTCAGAAATTATTCTTTTTATCGTTTACCTACTCGAGGGCGAGTAGGAACTAAGCTTGGGGATGCTTGATACGTCTCCAACGTATCTATAATTTCTGATGTTCCATGCTAGTTTTATGACAATACCTACATGTTTGGTTCACACTTTATATCATTTTTATGCATTTTCCGGAACTAACCTATTAACAAGATGCCGAAGTGCCGTTCCTCTGTTGTTTTTGGTTCCAAAATCTTACACAGAAATATTCTCGGAATTGGACGAAACAAAAGCCAAACTTCTTATTTTCCACGGAAGGTTCCAGAGAGCCAGAGAGGGACCGAGAGGGCCTGGGGGCCCCACCCCACATGGCGGCGCGGCCAAGGGGCGCCCTATGGTGTGGGCCTCGGGACCCCTCCGAGGCTGCCCTTCCGCCTATATTCTTCCAGGCGAAAACCCTAAATCAATACGCCACGAGAGAAAAGTTACGCAGCCGCCGCCATCGCGAAGTCAAGTTCGGGGACAGAAGTCTGTTCCGGCACGCCGCCGGACGGGGAATTGCCCCCGAATCCATCTCCATCGACACCACCGCCATCTTCATCGCCGTTGCTGACTCCCATGATGAGGAGGGAGTAGTTCTCCTCGAGGCTGAGGGCTCTACCGGTAGCTATGTGGTTAATCTCTCTCTCATGTACCTCAATACAATGATCTCATGAGCTGCCTTACATGATTGAGATCCATATGATGAGCTTTGTATCACTATTAATCTATGTGCTACTCTAGTGATGTTATTAAAGTAGTCTATTCCTCCTTCATGATGTAAAGGTGACGGTGTGTGCATCATGTAGTACTTGGCGTAGGTTATGATTGTGATCTCTTGTAGATTATGAAGTTAACTATTACTATGATAGTATTGATGTGATCTATTCCTCCTTTCATAGCTTAAAGGTGACAGTGTGTATGCTATGTTAGTACTCGGTCTAAATTGCAACGGTCTATTATGCTCTAGAGGTTACTTAAATATGAACTCCGAATGTTGTGGAGCTTGTTTACTCCGGCTTGAGGGAGCTCTTGTAGCCCTACACAATGAATGGTGTTTGTTATCCAACAAGAGAGTGTATGTAGCACAAGTGAGGAAAAGTTATTTATTTATTATGTGATCAATGTTGAGAGTGTCCACTAGTGAAAGTAGGATCCCTAGGCCTTGTTTCCAAATACTGCAAACGTCGCTTGTTTACTGTTTTCGCATCTTTACTTCCTGCAATATTACCACCATCTATACCACCTGTGTTTTACTATCTCTTCGTCGAACTAGTGCACCTATACATCCGACAAGTGTATTAGGTGTGTTGGGGACACAAGAGACTTCTTGTATCTTAATTGCAGGGTTGCTTGAGAGGAATATCTTTGACCTCTACCTCCCCGAGTTCGATAAACCTTGGGTGATTCACTTAAGGGAAACTTGCTGCTGTTCTACAAACCTCTGCTCTTGGAGGCCCAACACTGTCTACAAGAATAGAAGCACACGTAGACATCAGCGCGGAAGAGGGGGCAGGGTACTGCGGCAAGTCGACATGGGCGCGGGCGCTCCGGCGAGCTAGCGAGCTAGGCGTGGGCGGCATCCCGTGCAGCACGTCCTGACGGTCCGCTGGGCAGCTACGGCGAGACTAGGCGGTGCCAAATTTTGTCGGGCGGTCGCGAGGTACTGCGCGGTAGTGGCGGAGGGTTTGGTCGTCTCCGGCGACGGCGGGCGCGGGTTGGTGACAAGAGCGTGTCTGGCGTGTCCGCGGTGCCGTGGCGAGGCGCTAGGCGAGAGAGGGGGTCCAGGCGAGCTGCAAAGGACTGGGGCGACGCGTGCACTGCGCGCGCTCCGGCATGCACGCGGCGACGTGGCCATGCCGTTCCTGTCGCGCCGGAGCATCGCGGGCGCGTGCGTGTCTGGTGCCTGTCGTGCTCCTCTCCGGCAATGGCGGGTACTAGCATGCTCAGGGGATCAAGGGGGTACTGTGGGACATGGAGGCTAGGGTTGGAGGTGAGAGGAGAGAGGGGGAGCATGTCCATGGGGAACATGGCCGGCATGGCCATGGCTAGGCCATGTTGTGCCCTCCTCCTAGGGTTTCAATGCTGGGGTTAGAGCTAGAGGGGACCAGGGGACAAGCTAAGCACAAGTGGAACCAGGATTGAGGCCAAGCACTATTGAGCATAGTGAGAAATGATTTGGTTTGGATTTGCCTATCCTGTGTTTGTGAATATGGCCGCATGAAATGTGATTTGAAAATTTTGAATGAGGTTGGTTGGACTTGTTTCAGATGATCAACAACACACATTGGTGGTGGTGGCATTCAAAAATAAAAAGATTTGCAAAAGTTGCAAAATGGGATGATCTTAGTTTTGCTTCGAAGTCTCATCTTGTGTTGAGCATAACTTTTGATCTAGGATGAATTTGCATGTGTGGTCTTTACCAAATTTGTTCACCTTGATGTGGAGTTGGATGAGATGCAAAGAATTGGATTTGTGTGGTTTGAAAATCTCCTAATATAGAGGCTCAAAGTAGGCATCAGACTAGAATTGGCAGATTTGACCATTAGTGCATGTGAGCACAATTTGATTTCAAATTTGATTTAATTTGAGTTTCTTTGCTTCCAAAAGTGTTAACAATTGTTTATTAACATCCTCCAACTAATGGTGCAAGAAATGATCTAGGTTGAAGATTTGCAAAAATGGCATAAGCCATAGGTGAGGGTTTTGGTGATTTTTCTATTTTATGTCTTTTCTTCCTCTTTGCTTTTCTTGGTGATCTTCAAATGATCCAGTTAGGGTTTTTGGTTGTAGGCACAAGCAAGCAAACAATCATCATGGCAACTTCATACAATAATGCACAAACCCTATGCATTGCACTATATGCAAATAAAAGTTTTTGTTGGTTCTAACTTTTGAGTATTTGAAATTCTTCCTCTTCATTGATTTGAAATTTGGGATGTTACAGCTGGTCCTTTGGGGCCTTTGCACGACGACTTCCCGTCTGTCTACTACAACAAGCTCTACTACGACAAGCTTTGCCTGGCTCCGGTGATGGAGGGGTGAGGACGGCGGCGCACCTTCGGCTCGTGCTAGTGTCTGTAGTCGTCGCTAGGTGGTCCAGTGATCTATTTATAATTTTTATTACTTTTAGATATCTTTATACTACTGTTGATAATTATTAATAAATCGGTGGAATTTTCGCAAAAAAAAAGGTATAGCACTCGGGGGTGTCCCTTGGTTGAGCCACATCGCGTGCATCGTCGACATGATGCCCGAGAGGCCGACATAAAGTGCCCGACCCCGGCGCCGCGTGGGTGGTGGGATGGTGACGACAACCACACCGAGCAGCATGATGGCCGTCACATATGGGAGCTGCGTTGATGAAGTTTTAGTAGACAGGTGGGTACAAGGAGGAGACGATCGTCGCCTCCATTCCATAGTACTGTTACGGGTCATGCGCAGGTTCTTCTGGCGCGTCGACACGGCTCTCAACAACATCAACATCGATGAGTGCTTACCCTACAACGTGCCCATCATCTAGTTCTCCTCCTGCATGATCGGCGACCGTGACGAGAACATAGACAATCTCATGTAGTCATGTCCGTGGTGCCTGATCTGAATGTCTAAGACTCACTCAGAAGAGCAAGTTCTGAATTGGTTTCATTTTCTGAAGGTTTCATGCATTTTTTTTTCTGAAGCTTTCATGTGGCCATGGAACGATGAACTCCAGCCTGGCTGGCGCGCATGAGCTGCATGGGCTATCGTCATGGAAGTACGCCGAGTCATCGGCATATTCCATTAAGAATTTGCATAATTTTTTCTTTTAAACCTGTTTGACCGACTGAAACAACCATCATTCACGTGATGATTACATCCATCCTTGTTGCAGAGTTTTGGAAGCAGATCCTTCACGTATTAGAGAGCACTATCCTAGAGTCCGTGCTGCTTACTGTCGTAGGCCATCGCTGCTTGTGGTTTTGGTAAAGGACCTCGTGTCATCTTTCTTGACGTATTGATTTGCTTCTTCGTAGAAGGTGTTGTTGGTTGTTGCGGAGAACGATAACGCCTAACATAGGTTAGTTGTCTTAAATCATCAGGATATTTTCATTGCATGTTTTAAAATCGATGTGATGTTCACTATTGGATGACAAAAAAAAAAGCCAGGTCAATTAAGGACTCCCTGCCATTTAAATTCGATTGAAGCAATACGGACTTAAAGAGATATGTAATGTTGTTCACTTAACTTTTTTTTAAAGGGGTTGTTCACTTAACTTAATGTGGCCCTAGCACCAGCTCCGTAGGGCTTTGTGCTAGTACGAGATAATCCTTCCGTCACACGAAGATTATATGTGATTAGTTTCAATTCAGATGTATGTAGATATTAATTAGCATCGACAACTTTTGTGAGACGGAGGGGGTACAATTGATACGTGAAGGTGTATAAAGGTATAGGCCAACACACACGGTGAAACCTATTCACCGCTCAATGCGGCCTTGGTGATCGAGGCTGCTGAAGGGGCGAAATGCTGGGTCGGGCCCATTAGTGGGAGGGTGATTTCTGGTTTCGTTTTTTCCTACTTCGGGTGGTTTTCTGCGTGGTCTTTTGTGGTTTTATATCAGTTTTATTGTTTGTTTTGAATTTTTTTAATCTGAACTTTTTGTAGTTTTGACTTTTTTGAAGTTTGAACAATTTTCAAATTTAATTTTTTCCGGTTTTGAATTTATTTAGGTTTTGAACAATTTTTAATTTGATTTTTTAAAATTTAAACATACTTCAGATTTGAACGGCTTTGGATATGTATATAAAAAACAAAAAACCCAAAAAACTGAAACAGGGAAACCACGATGTCTACTTTTTTTAGGGCAAGAAAGCACGACGAATGAGACTAGTGAAACGGCTTCTGACTGGTATATGGGCCGGCCCAACTTGTTCTTTTTCTTCAGCGATGCTATGCTCAGGGCCGCACAAAGAGGGGAATATGATCTCCCAACACACACGCACGACTAGATATTTCGGGAGGCGCTATATGCTGACCCGCCCGCTCGGTGCGGGAGGACGTGACACACACCCTGCAGGAGCATTGTTGGGCCGGGCCCAAAACAGGTAATCCATTTTTTATTTTTCTGATGTATTATTTTTTTAACTGTCCTTTTTAAAGCTGCAAAGTTCGAAAATATTTCAAAAATATGAATATGAATTTTTTTTGAAAATATGAACAAATTTAAAATTGAACATTCTAAAAAATGAACATTTTTTTGCAAATGAACAAATTTCAATAAATCTTAAAATTGAACATTTTTTGAACTTGAACATTTTTCAAGATTGAACATCTTTTGAGATTGAACATTTTTCGAAAATTTATTTATTCATACATTTGAATATTTTTCGAATTTGAGAATTTTTTGAGATCTAACATTTTTAAATTTGAATATTATATTTATGTTTTTAAAAAATTAAGTTCATAAAAATGCACATTTTTAAAAAACTTAAGAAATAAAAAAACAGGAAAGAAAAAAGAAACAGAAAACAGAAAATAGAAAAAAGAAGAAAGAAAAAAACGCGAACTGGGCCAACCAGGGCCAGCCCATACCGCGCGCATGGGGGTGTGCGGCGCGCAATAACGACCGATCTGGTTGACATACAGGATTTGTCGATATTTCTGAATCCCTTTGAGAGAAGGATTCTTACGGAAAAGGCCCTATAGGTGGGAGCTTAGGGCTAGACCCGTTAAAAAGTTCCTATTTTCTTTCGGGCGGGCGCATGCCAGATTGAGCGCGCGAGCATGCGCACTATAGGATAACCGACGCCCCACGCACGCGTCGCCAGTTCCGCCCCAAATCACGCCTCCAGCGCGCCGCCGCACCCATCTCCGCCCCTCTGCTCCTACCGCACCGGCCGGAGGCCGCGCGCCGCCCCTGATCCTCTCCCACCGGAGCAAGTCCACCACCGCCCCTTCATCTCCCCCACCAGCGCAAGGCTACCGCCGCTCCAGCTCCTTCCCAATCGACGGGAGACCGCCGCCCCTGCGTTCGCGGCACCGCCATGGAGGGCCCCGAGGCGCGCCGCTCCCTTCCCCGCTATTGAATTCCTCCGCGGCGGAGCGTAGACCACCACCCGCCTCAACCACATGCGGTTCCCTTCCGGATTCCCGTCGCCACAGTCAGCGGAGGAAGCAACTTCGGGCCGGACGGAGCAATTTTGGTACCCTCCACAGGAACTTTGGTACCCGATGATGTAACTTCAGTGGCCGTCAGAGCAAATTTGTTGCCTTGCGGAGCAATTCCGATACTCGACGAAGCAATTTTGGTACCCTATAGAGCAACTTTCGTGCTCAGAGATGTAACTTTGGTGCCCGTCAGAGCAAGATGCATAATGGTGCAATTTCAGTGCCCAATAAAGCAACTTTGGTGCTTAACGGCACAATTTTGGTGTCCGATAGAGCAAATTTTGTGTCCAACGGAAAAATTTAGGGGCCAACCACGTCGGCATCCGGGCATTGCTTCATGTTGTTGTGAAGTTGTCTACCGTTGAAGTGAAGTTGTTTTTTGTTGTTGCATAGTTATCTACAGCTGCACCAAAGTTTCTTCGTACTACTTTGAAGTTTCCTGCCGTTGGTGTGAAGTTGTATAACCCTATGCGAAATCGCCTACCGCTATACCAAAGTTGCCTATTGCTGCAAAAGTTGACTACTGTGGTTGCTTTCCCGAAGTTGATTTTTGTCATGTACTTTGGTGCCCGACAACACAACTTTAGTGCCTGAAGGCATAACTTTCGGTGCCCGGCAGAGCAAATTTGGTTCCAACAAACCAACTTCGGTGCCCGGCGGTAAAATATTGGTGCCTGATAGAGCAATTTTGGTGCCCGACAAAGCAAATTTAATGCCCCACTGAACAACTTTAGAGTGTGACAAAGCAATTTTGATGCCCCATAGAGCAACTTTGGTCCAGGAAGAGCAACTTTGGAGCCCGACGGTGCCATTCTGGTGCACAACTTTGTATCCAACTACCCAACAACTGTAGACAACTTCACTTCATAGGCAATTTTCGACTTAATGGTAGAAACTTCGCAACAATAGTAGGTCATGGTGCTCTAGACGTGTGTCTCGTTGGTGACAAGAAATGGGTTGCCATGCTATTGCTGCATCCGGTCAAGATTAAGTTGATTTTTAGTTGTTATGAACTTTCTATTGCTCTTGCAAAGTTGCCCAGTATCGATGTGAATCTACCTTTTTCGTCATGCACAAAAGTTGCTTTGTTGCGAACGAAAGTTGCTCTATCAAATATCAAAGTTGCTTCTTAACAAATTTCATCGGAACATATAGAAATGAGAACTAGTTTCGAAGATCTTATCGTCAGGATCCCTAAAGTGAAAGCGGATCATAATTTCGAGATTCGACACAAAAGTTATAGCTTTTTGAATTTATTTTGGAATGTAATCATTAGGCATCCGTGCGTCAGGTTCAGCCAGGCTGTTTTTTTTTCTTTGCGGTGTTGTGACCACGTGCGTTGGAGTTTCCTCTTTTGACTTTTGTGAAACTCAATCGTACAAGATATTACCATAAATAGGAGTATGCCAGATTCTACCAACGGGCCGAGTGTGCTCCCTAGACGCGCCCTACAAAGTATTGCTTACGTAACAACAATTCGGAGTCGGAGAATCCGTTACACTTGCAAAGATTCTTCTTCCCGTAAACTAATCACTATTCGGAGTCGGCTTTCGAGACATCGACCAATATATACCAGCAGCCCGCACCGGTTCACGTAAGGAAGGCCGGATGATACCTTCCCCTAAAAAAATCAAAAAATAAAACGTAAAGGAAGGATACCGATCGAGATGGATCATCGTCGCCCGGAGAAACGCTACAGGACAACACCGCCTCCTCTGACCGCCGGCGTCGCCCTCCCCGACGACCTAATTTTCATGGAAATCCTGGTGCGGCTCCCCGTGAAATGTCTCCTGCGCTTCAAATGCGTCTGCCGCTCCTGGCGCAGCCGGATGCAGGACGCCGGCTTCGTCCGTCGCCAGCGCGACTTCTCCCAGTCGAGCCCGCCGACCATGCTCGTCGTCGCCCGCAAGAACGCCTACGAGGACGAAGACGACGAGGAGCTCTCCGAGCCCGAGGACATCGCCTTCTACCGCGTGCGGGCAGGACACAAACCCGGCGACTTCGAGACCAAGCTGGCGGAGCTGCTGCTGGACAAGGCGGCGTGCCCGCCGGAAGCGGCAGGCGTCACGGACGTGATCCACGCCGCGCACTGCGACGGCCTGGTCGCCCTCGCGACCACCACGAACCAGGTATTCGTGTGCAACCCGGCCACCAAGGAGCTCGTCGCGCTGCCGCTCGGCAGCCCGGACGTGGACAGCGATAAGTTCCCATCCGTGGCGATCGGATTCGACCGCTGGCGCAACCAGTACGTCGTCGCCAGGTACTTCTACCGGCGGTGGTGCTACGACAAGTCCAGACGCAAGCTCGATTACGACATCGGGCACGAGGTGTTCACGCTCGGGGGCGGTGACTCTTGGGAGCTCACCGTCGACCCGCCGCACTCTATCGGCGGCACGCCGCCCGTTTGCGTGGGGGACACCTTCTACTGGGCGTGCGACGACCTCGAAGATCCCTGCCCAAGCTCTCTGCTGCGGTTCGGCCTGCGCGACAGGACGTTCGACGACCTAGTGCCATGCCCTCCGCACTTCGCCTACAACCCTACCCTGGACCATCTGGCGGAGCTAGACGGCAAGCTGTGCCACTCCAACAATGGGGCCTCGCTGACGACCTTCGAGGTGTGGCAGCTGGCGGACGGGGATGATACACACCCAGCCCAGTGGTCGCTGCGCTGCCGGATCGACCCCGGGCCATTATACGACGAGGGGTTCGGGTGCTACGGCTTCCAGCCGCTTTGGGCTGCTGGGGGCGGGATGCTGGTGAGGGTGTCAGACAGCGACGAGATGTTGTACTGGTGCGACGAGAAGGGACGAGGCGTGGAGGAAGTGTTGGACCTGGAAGTGGATGTGGACTCGGAGCACGACAAGGAACTTAAGAACCATGTTTACCACGTCGTCCCATACCGAGAGAGTCTTGTCCCAATCACACCAAGTACTGTAATTAAGGTGTAAGACCGCTGAACAACGATGTCCAAGCTCACGCGAGAGATGTTGTGAACAATTCGTTTTGAATTGTGGGCGTGCCTATACGTTGGCAAAGCTGATATGGGGCGTTGTTGATATCTCAACCATTGCATGGTATAGGGATACCTGTCCGTAGGACCCATCCATTTGCCCACCCATATGACAAGATTCTCTTCTCCAAATATATTACTGATTTAAAAACGAGCATAACTTTCACGCAACAAATGCAAATGAGTTTTTGTTTGTATATTTGACTTCCTCGCGACGAACTCTTCAAAATGAGTCTAATATTTAATGTTTTAAAATTTATTTCTTGAACTGAATCTATATAATCCTCTATTGTTTGGCCATGTAGTGTTACACTCTGTCCATATAGCCCACCTCGCCTCCTGCATTCACTAAATTTATTAAATGGTACATGCAGTACTGTCAGAAGTAATGTTGTTTTTACACACATAACAGCTGTAGATTCTCCTTTTATGTGGGGTACCACTAACCCAAATCTCGAGGAAACACGAGTAGCAACAACGGCCCGGATATCCAATCCGCCCCATATCAGCCGCACCAAATGCGCGTCAGTCAGATGATGTCACCAAATCTCAGTTGCAACTCATGTTGCTATTCATAACTAGCATGAATCACGATGCAAATTAAATAGTGTAGGACTTGACTAATCACGAAGCAAGTTGCTGAGAACTAGGAAGTCCCCTGGATTGTTGGTTCGTAACCGAGTTCAACATTTCAAAGGGCTCAAAACACTAAATAGGTTTACCATGGGGCTACAAATCCTAGCTTCGGGTGTAATTTTATTTTTTTGAAACAAACCACCGAGTGTAAAATACGCACGTGCCAAACATGGCTTATATGCATCAAGCAAACCTAGCTATCATGAATCATAAACTTCATGTGAGTTGTCACGAAAATGCCAGGTGAATGGAAGGGTAATAAAACTCATGAGTGGATATCCATGGGGGCTACGCCCTTCCAACTACTTGCAACACCTCAATGGTTGCATAGGTGAAGTTTTTTTTATCGAACACACACCTAGGCGTGCATCATTATATATTAGAGAAAACTGCTGAGAAGGCGGGAGCATACAGGGTTGTAGCAAGGCTAGGAAAAACTGAGAGAAAGTAAAAAGAAAAAAAACTATACATGGGGCTACAGGAAGGTAACTTTGTTGGGCCTGTAGGTGCTATGGCAAGTTGTCATAGGGAGGCCTGGTTTGGAGAGGCAACTGGCGCAGTGCCCTAGCACCTGCAATAGCTTCTGCCATAATGGAAAGAACTAGATCATGACGTCTAGGGGGCGACATTGTTGAAGACGACGTCATTGCGCGTCTTCCAAAGCCTCCACATGGCGAGGATCAGCATTGATTTGGCTCCTCTTTGAGTGTGGGCGGGGAGGGGGGGGGGGGCATTGGCCACCGCTGTTTCAAACCAGGAGTTGAAGTCATCGTCGTGACCTGGGATGCAGGTTGTAATGTTCAGCTGGGAGCAGACGTCAAACCAAATTTGCTGTGAGAAAGAGCGCTGGATCATCAGATGAGCAATGGATTCAGACTCTTGGTCACAAAGAGCACATGCGTCGTCAGTGGACAAGCCATGGCGCATACGTCGTTCGGCAGTCCAACAACGGTCAAAGAGTCGAGCCAAGAAAACACTTTGCATCTGAGAGGCGCCCAACACTTCCAGATGGACTCATGACGCAGAAGTTTTGTCATGCCCTCGAAAAGGTCTGAGTATGCAAATTTAGCCGTGTACTCCCCTGAGGTGGAGAAGTTCCAGGAGAAGGAATCCTCGACTTCAGAGACATGTTGAGTAGATAGCAGGAACTGGTCAAGAGCATCAGCAGAGAGGGCACCGGATATGTCGTTGACCTAAGCATTTTGGGGCAGGGCAGAGGCTACCTTTCTACTGTGGACAGCACGCTGGCTGACTGCAGCAACAACGCTGCAGCAACAACGTCGGGAGCAAGGTCAGTAATGCTTTGTCCCTCAATCCAACGATCATACCAAAAGAGGACGTTGGTACCATTTCCTAGATAAACTTTGGTAGCAGCATGGACGAGGGCATCGATGTGTTTGTTTGTTTTGATAGGAAAGTTCCTCCAGGGCTTCGAAACGTCAGTGCGCTTGAGCCACGACCATCTGGCTCTGAGTGCCCAGCCCATGCGTTTGATGTCTAGCACGTCGAGACCACCAAGCTCGGTGGGGCGGCAGACCTCGTTCCAAGCAACAACACAACTGCCACCGCTGTTATCTTGACCTGAAGCCCAGAAAAACGACCTCTGACATTTGATGATGGCTTCTTTCATGAGTTTGGGGACACCATTAGCAAGCAGGATGTGAACGGGTGTTGCGACGAGGACAGATTTGATGAGCACCAGACGATCACCTTTGGATAGGAGACCAGCGGTTGCATAGGTGAAGTTTGTACTCTAATTTGAACTAAAAACCTGACCGATCGGAGGAAGTAATAGGTCGAAGGTGGCACAAGAGCACACGTGTGGTGATGCAATTTTTATTTAAAATCCATTAGCAAATACAAGAATCACGCACGTGTAGCTTAATCTGATGGCAGCCAGAGCGGCCCGTACGTCGTATGAAACTAGCTCAATAGCCGGCCGGGACGCCGCCTTTCCTCGGGTCGCTCACGGCGGTCAGGTCCCCGCCGCTCTCCACATTGTGCACCACGAGCTGGCTTATGGTTCCTCCGGCGAGCGGCCTCAGTTCGTGGGTTTTGTTCAGAAGGTCGGCTCTCGTCGCCGCGTCCAGCAAAAAGAGGTCGCCGGTCACCGTCGTCCAGTTCTCGTACTGCACCACGTTCGGGATCAGCTGGTGGTAAACCCGTGGCGCCATCACAGAGGACAACGGGTCCATGTTCCTGGCGAAGTGGTTCAGGAACACCTCGACTGTCCCTGCAGGTATCATGCCGCCACCGCTGGCGCCCACCACAGCCTTCAGTTCCCCATCCTACAAAAGATGCCGGAGAAAAAGGCCATCAGAAGCCTACCGAAAACTGAAACTTCTTCAGATATTTTCAGGAATTTATATCAAGGAGATAAGCTTTCATTGCAACGTCCATGTAATTCTATCTAACCTTGAGAACGATGGTTGGGCTCATGGAAGAGAGAGGGCGTTTCAGAGGAGCGACGAAGTTGTTGGGAGCCGGCGGCGCAGAGCCGGCAGAGGTGTTCGCCGGCATGGAGAAGTCGTCCATCTCGTTGTTGAGCAGGACGCCTGTGCTCGGGGACAGGATCAGGGACCCGAAGTAGGAGTTCACGGTGCTCGTCAATGATACTGCGTTTCTCTCGCAGTCGACGATGGATAAGTGGCTCGTACCATGGTCCTCAAGGATGTTCCACCTGAAAAACACAAGTTCATCAGGCCGGACTAATTGCTAGTGTTCGATTTTTAGTTCCCTCCGATCTGCTGCATTGTGAAGCTCTGGCACTGAAGACAACTATACATGATTTGACAACTAAAAATATGCAAATGTACAAGTACATAATACTAGCTGACGGAGAAACTCGTGTCACAGTCTCACAGGAAATTAAATATTTCTGTTTGCAAACTAATTATATACTAGTTCATCTGCTGCACTTCTTCTCTGAAAAGAATCTTAACATAACACTTCCATCGCTCATCAATGATAGTTTCCTTTAAACTCTAGTAAAATGAAGATTTTTGAAAGGAAATTCTTTTACCTTCCACCATAATATTGTGGGGGAAATGTCATATTATCGTAAATTGTTCTCTTCAGCTCAGCTGCAAACTCGGGAGAGACCATATCAGCCACAACCTCACTAACATCAACAAAGTCAGGATCTCCGAGATTCATCCTTATTGCCATGTAATGTTTCAAGGATTCAATAAGACGATGAATCCCAAGAGAGCCAGAGAAACCAGAAATTCCATACTGAGATAGGATGTTCAAAACCTGTTCATTAAGTAAATATAGGCGGGTATCAAGATAATTAATGACGCAAACAAAATGGTCTCCATCAGAACGTTCAGTTTTCTTTGGAAAGTGTGGCGAGAGACTACTTGAGCTGGATGTTCGTTGAAAACTCACCAGCATGATCCCAGCACCACCAGCAGAAGGAGGGGGCATGGTGAGCACTGTAAGACCCATGACGCTCTCCGAGAGCGGCCGCCGCACCTTAACCTGGTAATTCTCCAGATCATCCGCGGTCATGATCCCTCCAACCTCCCTCACGTCCTTCACCAGCTGACTCGCCACCGGTCCCCTGTAGAAGGCGTCCGGCCCTCTCGCCGCGACGGCCTTGAGCGTCCTCGCGAGGGCGACGTTGTGGCACGTGTCGTTTACCTTGAGGATGTCCCCATTCGGGGCATACACGGCGCGTATCCCGGCGTTGGCGAGGATGCCGGCTCTAGTCGCTTCCATCTGCATCTGCAGGTACGGCGATATCGTGAAAGCCTCGGCGAGCTTCGCGGACGGTGTCACCAGGCTTTTCCATGAGAGCTTGCCGTGGTCTTTCCATGCCGCGTAGAGGCCCGCGATTTCGCCGGGGACACCGATGGACAGCGCGCCCCTCGCTTTCAGCGTCCGGTTGCCGCCATACATGTCCTGAATGCATAATTGAGATCTCTGGTCAGTCGACGTCTCGACGCACAAGACCGTCGATCCAATATCAAGATCCGTGAAGGATTTGGTAATTCTTTTTAACTCTACGAACAAACACTATGATTTCTCAACTATACGAAGAAAGTATTTCAACTAGCTGAACATACTTTTAGATTTGGCTAACACATTAGTAAAATGGACCAAGAAGTTAATTATCAGTAAATTAAGACAGAACCACACATTTCTTTCACTAGGTGAACAAATTATTACATGGTGCTGTCAACAAATCCATACCACTATATAGTGAAGAAGTTTTTAAATCTGTACTTAGCCCCCGCATCTATGTTATACCCGCTAAAGTCTGCAGCTGAGCTACCTAAGAGCGCGCAATTGAGATCTCTGGTAAGTCAACGGCTCAACGCACAGAAACGTGCACCCGATATTGAGATCCGTGCAGGATTTGTAATTCTTTTTAATTCTACGAACAAACACTAAACTTTTTCAACTATATGAAGTATTCCAACTAGATCAACATACTTTTAGATTCGTCGGCGTGTGGAGGCCAGGGCGGGCGCGGCATGTTCCTGGGAGGAGGAGCTCGGTGTGGGGCGCGACGGGACGGCGGCCTCGGTTTCCTCGGCGGTGTGGCGGCTGTGGTGGTCGGACCTGGGAGTTCTTGTCTACGGTCTTCGGTGGTCGTCTTCGGGCCCCGTGTTGGTGTTGGTCGGCGTCCCCTCTATGTGGCGTTCCGGCGGCGCCCACGGTGTTCTTCGGCGATGCTTCGTTGGCTACAGGCGCGTTGCTCCGGGGTTAGGCGGTTGCAGGTGGTGGTCTGTGCCGGTCCTCTTTTGGGCGGGCGCGAGTTTCTTGGGACTCTTCGCTGGGCGAAAGCTTTGTCTTGGCGGCCGGCCAGGACCGACGACGGTGACGCCCGTGGGCGCCGCTTCCTTCTTGAAGGCGTCGTCGAAGTGGGTGTCTCTTGATCTCCGCCCGGGCTCTCCGGGGGAAACCCTAGATCCCTCACGGGATCGGGCGTGGGCGGCGCTCTTGTGTCGCTTTGCCTCTTGGGGCCTCGCTTTGGAAGTCCGCTGGTCAGAGGGGTTTGTGGAGTGTTTTGGCGGTTTTGGTGGAGGCGGGTTCGTCTTCGGCCAGGTGGGTCGCGGCCTCGGGGTCGGTGTGGTAGTTGGAGCGGTGGCTCCGGTCTTTTCGCCTCCGCCTATTGCGTTGAGGTGTGGTGTCGACCTGGTTGGTCGTCGACCCGTGTGGAGCGCAGCCTCGGGGCTGGCGTGTGGTGTCGTGTTGTACGGTTTTTCGGCCAGTTTTCCTCATAAACGGGCCAACTTTTTTCTCCTATATCAATAAAAGGCAAAGCTTTTGCCTCGTTTCAAAAAAAAAAATGGACTGAAAATTTAATCCTCAGCAAATTAAGACAGAACCACAATTTTTTTTAGGATCGAGACTAATTACTTGTACTGCTAACATCCCTTGATGTGCTTAAGTTTCTGTCCGATTCGTTGTAGAGACTTAGTGTGTGTGCGCGTTTTAGGATTGAGACTTGACTTGTATTGCTAACTTGTTATACGGGTGTGGTTTTATATATAAAAGCTAGGTCAAGAGTCTTATGTTTAATGTTGTTTGCCAGTTGTTGCGGAATATTACAGATCTAGAAAGGCACACCAACCATGTGAATTAGCCACGTATTTGTGGTTATGTTTATTTATTTATTTTGAAATCAAAGTTGGCACGGAAGTTTGTCAAGCGTCCTAGCTAGGGTCGGCAAAGACAAGACTGGAAAATGTTCAGAGTTTCTCATGTTTCGTAATGGTAGTGCCTGCTGTTCGCGCTACCGGTTGTAGCCTCTTTGGCATTACTTATGGGTGTGTTGTTCAATCTTGTAAGTTAAGCTTAGCACCATGTACCATTTCGTCATTGAAGGCCTTATTAATTTATCATTGAGCCTTCCAACCTTCTATTTAAATAAATCAACCATCATGATAATATTTAGAATTGAGACTTGTATTGTTAACTTGCTATGTGTGTGGGGCTTTATATATAAAACCGGGTCAAGAGTCTTACGTTTAATGTTGCTTGCCAGTTGTTGCGGAATATTGCAGATCTAGAAAGGCACACCAATCATTTGAATTAAGCACCTATATGTGATCATGTTTCTTTATTTACCTTGAAATCAAAGCTGGCATGGAAGTATGACAAGGGCCCTAGCTTTTCGATAAAAAGAATATATTAATATCAAAAGACACCAATTACACCCGGCCTCCCCTAGCTAGCAGCAGCAAAGAGTCAAAGACAAGATGAGAAACTCTTCACGGTTTCTGATCTGGTGAGGCACTATAACCATGTTTTTTGGTCGTACCTGTTGTTCGTGCTATCGATCCTCTTTAGCAGTACGTGTTGGTTGTGTTATTCGATCTTGTAAGCTGAGTTTAGCATCATGTTTTATTTCATCGTTGAAGACGTTATTAGTTTAACATGGAGCATTTTGCTCTTTTATTAAAAAACAACAATCTTGGTCGATAAGATTTAGGACCTTGTAAATTTGCATGGTCCATACATTACTAGTACTGGTAGTACTCCCTTCGTTATGAAATAGTCTACATTCTGGCTCTAAAATTTGTTTTGAAATACTCTGCATTCTAGCTTTTACTCAACAACAATACTGAAAATGAAGTGGTTTTGCTCTCTTTATTGGTTATTGTCATTGTCAATGTAGTTTGGATTGGTTGTTCACGTATCTAAATATTACTAATAAATGGAATACTAATTTGTCTTATTTTATCTACAATGGGGAGTACGTAGTAAATCAGATGGAGGGAGTACGTCTTAGTCACTCCTAAATCATGTGATTGCTACTAAAAGAAATAAGGTAAGACAAGACACAAGGTTTCAGAGTCTTCGATTGGACAAATAAGAGACGACTCTCCGAATTACTCACCTTTGTGGCGGCCAGCGGCGCGGTCTCGCGGGAATCATAGACGACTGCCATGCCGTTGGCTAGTCTGACGAGCATGAAAGCCCCCCCGCCGACGCCGCTGGACGCGGGGCTCACGACGCCGAGGCATAGCGACGTCGCGACGGCCGCGTCCACGGCATTGCCGCCCCTCCGGAGCGCATCACGCCCGATCGTTGAGCACTGCCCGTCGTCCGCTGCCACGGCGCCGTGCAGCGAGGTCACAACCTCCCTGCGCCCGGCCGCGGACGCCGGAGCTCCGGCGGCAAGAAACACCAGGAGGAGCGTGGCCGCTGACCATTGGAGACGTCGAGCTGCTCGCGCTGACGAAGAAAAAAAAAGCTGCTTAGTGACAGCGCGGCGCAGGGTGTTAGTGTGACGAGGGAGATAAGAGAGTACTAACCAGCCATGAGCAGGCGCGGCAAGAGAGGACACGAAAGACCGCGTGGGAGAAGAGTTTGACCGGCGACGAGTAGTACGAGCCAATCACGTCTGAGAAGCGCCGTTTAGGCAGGCTTTATAGACCCGAGCTAAACTTTCTACCCAAACAACGACTTATAGTATTTTTTGACAAACGGTTTTGGCTATTTCTCATGCCACTAAAATAAGATAGCCATACACTCATTGCTATCAAGATACGCACATTTTACCCCTATGAGCACCTTCGAGAGGCAGCGTCCAAGAAACTTCATTTGACGGATCTTAGGCGCGCTCTCAACGGAAACATCGTCTCCGACTAAAGAATATTCCGCCTTTAATAAGACACCAAAGTGTCAAACCTGGAGTTTAAACTTTGGTAGGATGGGGTGCCACTGCCCTTCTAACCACCCAACCACATATTCGTTCTCGCTATCCAGGTCCTAGTAACAGACCTTAACTACACGTAGCAAAAGTGCATTACCATTTACACACGAACATGTTCAAGATAAACACCATAAATCCTGGTGGCTATGCATTATTAATGATCAATCTCATGCCATTCCTCTCCACCTCATATGCGTACTCTCTCCGTCATCAAATAAGTGAAAGTTTATCCTCAAACATCGTCCATAAGAAAAATGTAATTCTAGGTTTCCAATGCACATTAAAGTAGCAAAAATTGATTCTCTCTTATCGAATGGAAATTAAACCCAATAATATTGAGCACATGTTATCTTTATTTTCTACATGCAATTAGCTTATTGGAGGTGCAAGAATTAAAGATGAGAGAGATGTTGATTTGCATCTTCCCAAAGCAATTGTCTCTCGACTTGATAATCTCTCTTGAAAAACTCGCACGTCCACTTATTTATGGACGGAGGGAGTATGCATTATTAACCGCATGATCAATCTCATCCAATCATCATATGCATACAGAGGACCTTCCACTAGTAGTGATGAGGGATGAAGACATGGCGATGGAGAATGGTGTGACAATGATGTTGGTGAAGACATCGTTGAAAGCCTCCTCCCGGCCTGAAGATAGAGATAATTCTAATCCCTAAGAGGAATATCATGGTGGCGGCGGTGCTCTCCTTCGTGAAAGACTATGTAACCTTGGGACAATAATGTTTTCTTGTATTCGTAGCTCTTAGTGAAAGCAGGAGGCGAGGTGGGCTTCAAGGGGTTGGGCCCACCATGGCACGACAGGGTGACATGGCTGAGCCATGGCCCCTCCCGGCACCTCGGTGGCCTTCTGGCCCACTTTTTCGGCATGTTGTTCTTCTCTTGGATAAAAACTTGCTGTGTATTTTTCGCGGATTTATTTCCTTCACTTCTTGCATGAAAAAGAGAACGAAAGAGATTTTGCTACAAACAAAAATTCCGATAGTTTTTCTCAAAGTTTGGTGAGATTCCAAAAAAATCTATGAGCAAAGTACTTAGAAAAGTTGATACATTTAATTTGGATATATCAGGGATTCCTTAAGGAGTTCCAAGTGCGCACCTTGGCCAACAAATACACCATGGTTAGGAATCGACAATGGGGAAATGTGCCCGGTTCTCAAATTATTTAACCGAACCAGGTAAATTTGAAGAGGTGGGTGAATTGCATGACAATGGTAGGCTGGAAAAAAGAAACACATTCTCATCGAAGACAATATCAGGCCTAATATAGACGTGTCTAACCGCGGAGACATTTATAACCTTTTGTGAATGGGACTATAACCTAAGAACACTCTTTTTTTTTGAAGAAATTGGGTCATATTATTGTTTTATGGGTGTCAGTTGGACCCACACGTACACCCAAAGACCTTAAAGTTGGTATAATCGGGAGTTTACGTAGGAGACGCTCAAGAGAAGAATGCATACTAATGACTTGAATAAGCATGCAATTGATAAGAAAACGGGTTCTAGTGAACGCATCACTCCAAACACGAAAATGAACTGACCCATGGGAATGTAATGCATGGGCATGTAATGTGAGGCATGTCTCTACAATATGACGATGTTTATGTTTAGCCGCATCATTCCGGTGATGTGTGTGGAAAATAAACCCAATGAGCAATACTGGTTTTCTGAAGGAGGAACTAAAGTACTCCCCATCCTAGGTAGATTGAACATGAAAAATGTTGTGTTTGAGGAGGCCTTCGGCATTGAAGTTATCGTGCTTGTTGATGAGGCGGGACGAGAGCCGCGAAAGGCATCGCCCTAGACACGACCTACGCCGCTGCAGGTGCCACTTGATTGTCGTTTTAGTAGCACCTTGGTCACCTCCACCATTATCCGTGTTTGTCAACGAACCTGTTGGATGGTGGGAGGCTGGTCTACCAACTACTCCGCAACGAGTTTAGCCTGGAATTCCTTCATGGTGGCCTCGTATTATTCCGTGTTAAGCTCGCAATCCAATTTTCCGGAATCTAGGATAGGATAATTTTCGCAACAAAACCGGTCCGGAATCCATTTCACCGATGAGAGCATACATTGGACTACTTTATTTCCGATCCGAGTCTGCCTCGTTTCTGATTCAGATCTGCAGTTTGGTATATCCACATTCCAATCCGAAACTGGTTTGTATCCGTCTCAATCCGAATCTGAGAAAAATATATGGTAAAAGATATGGTATGAGTAAAATTAGATCTAATCCGATCCATTTACACCCCTAATCGCACAATCCTAGGGTTACACGAAGAGTCCAAGCCAGATTTGTTACAGAAAAACACATATCTACGTTTTCTTGTTGTGCCTGGTCTTCATCTTGTTCTGGACAGTCTGGTTAAGCCATCGGCCTAACCATTATCTATGGGTCTCCCAGATTTGCTGGTATGAGATTACGCCATGGCTGTACTCATTTGGCATATCCCTGACACAAAACGTACGTACAAAAATGTTAGTATCTATTCTGATCAAATAATACCATAGATATATACTACTAGTAGACAAATACATATTCTGTCATTACCCGCACTACTACTACACTAGCGAAGACAAGTTGACTATCGGAATATCACGTTCTGTTTCACGTGGGTTTAAAGCGGACTTCAGATCAGAATCTCCGCTTACCACGATATGGCATGAATGTATGATGCACCGACGGAAGGACGGACCGGGCTCTTGCCCTCTTGGAAACGAAGGGGCACTTATCGATCGCCGATCGATATGCGGATAATACAATTCACAATGCGCTGACATGTACGTGTTCTTCAAATTGCCTAGCATTTTACATGCATGTGCAGATGTGCTCGATCGGTGCCTGGGTCACATATATCAAGATCGGGGATAGCGAAAGAAACGAGAAAAGAGGAGATGCATGAGTAAGACCAATTGAATATTGGACATCATGTTCTCTTCGAATCTCATCACGCATGCATTGTCGCTCATCCGTGCTCAGATCTCTAAAATGGTTCACCTTCTTTTGGTAATCTTGATACAGACTTGTGTACCACCCATATAAAAAATTGGTGATCTATCTCCGTTATCCACCCAGTAGACCTCTAGCGCTCCCGTCCTCCTCCCGTGCCGCCCCCGCGTGGCGGCCGGGGGAAACTCTACCCCGCCATCGCCGCCTCCCCCTCTCCCCCTCCCCTCCCTCGACGCTGTCAGGGAGCGCGGTCTAGCAAATGCCGGCCGGCGCCAGAGGGATTCTTCGTCTTCCTCGAGACGGAGCACGGCCCTTTCGTCGGGGACCTCGATGGCGGCGCCTGGCCTTGGCTCGGGGACGCCATGACGGACGACGAGGTGGTGGATTGCCCTGCCGGCGGCGGAGGAAGGGGTGGGGCGGGCTGCAAGGGGAAACCCTAGGTCCCCTTCTCCTTGCCTCTCGGCGGCCGAAGGTGGTGGGCTGGCTTTCGGTTGCGGCGGTGCCCATGCGTGTGCGGTGTCTTCGGACTACGCGATCTGCTTGGTGTCTCCGGCGGCAACCATGGCCAGCCTATGATGGTCGCCAGCGTGGGGGCCCTACCTGAATAAAGGCAGCGGTCATATTGTCTCTCTTGGGCGAAGATGAAGACCTGTCGGAGGCCTGCCCTTCATGATCTGGCCGGAGTGTTGAGTTCCGGAAGGCGCCACCGGTGAATGTAACAGTTCTTCTATTGCCTGGAGTTTGCTGGATCGGTGGTATTCGGTTGTGCGCGCCCATGCTTTTATTCCGACCGTTTGGTCTTGGAGGGTGCTGCGCAAAGCTCTTTTCTGTGTTGACACCAAGTGACAGCTGATCCATGGTGAAGTCAGAAGAAGAGAATGTCATGAAGGCTGGATTTGGAGGACTAGCTAATGGAGGTTAAAGTCTTTGCGCTGTTGAGTGGCTTGCTTGGTGTTCGTGACTTCACAACAGTGGTATGAAAGTGGGGGCAGCAGCAGATGTGAAGTTCGGAGTTTTACCTTTCAGGGTGAAAACCCAAAGTCTGGCCTTAACTGGTTGTGCCTGGCAATGTCCTTGTTGAAGGCATTGTTTTGAGAGCGGAGACTATCTTCAGGGTGAAAACCTAAGATCTTTGATCGGAGGACCCACATCGCTGGTTCACTGTTCCCTTCTTGGAGGCGTTGCTTTTGAAGAGTCTGAATTTCAGGTGTTGTCTTGGTGGTTGATGTATTACTGTTGCTACAGCTGGAATACTGTAGCGGGACTTTTATTTCTTAGTTTTCTTTTTCTCTTTTTTGGTTGTGTGCATCCGTAATGGTATTAGGACATTGCGTTGTTCCAGAGGCTGGGTGTAATTGGTATCTTCTAATATTAATATATTCCCTTTATCGAAAAATATAAAAAGTTGGTTTTGCTTCCTTAAACCCCTTAAATTTTACAATAGTGTAAACCTTCGAAGGGGTATCGTAGAATTGTTTAATCTCAGCCGTCCTAACCCTAATTCCGAACAGGTATTATTTAATCTCAGCCGTTCTTGTGTTTCACTCAGAAAAATGTTTTAGTCTTGGGGGTCTACGGAAGCACAAGCTAACAAAAATACTAACCTATGCAACAATTAGGGATGCACACATCCATTTGATGCGCGTAGATGTACACGTCCGTTGGGAACCCCAAGAGGAAGGTATGATGCGCACAGCGGCAAGTTTTCCCTCAGAAAGAAACCAAGGTTATCGAACCAGTAGGAGCCAAGAAGCACGTGAAGGTTGTTGGTGGAGGAATGTAGTGCGGCGCAACACCATGAAACCGGCGCCAACGTGGAACCTGCACAACACAATCAAAGTACTTTGCCCCAACGTAACTGAGGTTGTCAATCTCACCGGCTTGCTGAAAACAAAGGATTAAGCGTATCGAGTGGAAGATGGTGTTTGTTTGCAAAGAACAGTAAAAGCAGTAGAATGTATTCAGATGTAAAAGAATGGACCGGGGTCCACAGTTCACTAGTTGTGTCTCTCCAATAAGATAACTAACATGCTGGGTGAACAAATTACAGGTGAGCAATTGACAAATAATGATTCAATACATATCAACGATGATTACTATGTGATTTAATCAGGGCATTACGACAAAGTACATAGACCGCTATCCAGCATGCATCTATGCCTAAATAATCCACCTTCAGGTTATCATCCGAACCCCTTCCAGTATTAAGTTGTAAACAACAGATAATTGCATTAAGTATGGTGCGTAATATAATCAACACAAATATCCTTAGACAAAGCATCAATGTTTTATCCCTAGTAGCAACAGCACATCCACAACCTTAGAACTTTCTGTCACTGTCCCAGATTTAATGGAGGCATGAACCCACTATCGAGCATAATTAACCCCTCTTGGAGTTACAAGTATCAACTTGGCCAGAGCCTCTACTAGCAACGAAGAGCATGCAAGAACATAAACAACACATATATGATAGATTGATAATCAACTTAACATAGTATTCTCTATTCATCGGATCTCACCAAACACAACATGTAGCATTACAAATAGATGATCTTGATCATGTTAGGCAGCTCACAAGATCTATAACAATGAAAGCACAAGCGGAGAAGACAACCATCTAGCTACTGCTATGGACCCATAGTCCAAGGATGAACTACTCACGCATCAATCCGGAGGCGGGCATGATGATGTAGAGCCCCTCCGGTGATGATTCCCCTCTCCGGCAGGGTGCCGGAGGCGATCTCCTGAATCCCCCGAGATGGGATTGGCGGCGGCGGCCTCTCTAATGTTTTCCGTATCGTGGCTCTCGGTACGGGGGTTTCGCGACGAAGGCTTTAAGTAGGCGAAAGGGTAGGTCAAGTGGCGGCACGAGGGCCCACACCACAGGGCCGCGCGGCCAGGGCCTGGGCCGCGCCGCCTGGTGTGTGGCCACCTCGTGGCCCCACTTCGTCTCCTCTTCGGACTTCTGGAAGCTTCGTGCAAAAATAGGACCCTGGGCGTTGATTTCGTCCAATTCCGAGAATATTTCCTTACTAACAAAGATAATGACTAAGCAAATGAATCATATAGCAAAACTTTTCATGAATAATACTTTCAAACAAGTATCAATAAGACTTGCATAAGAGATAACTCATAAGCAATAAATTCATAGTAGAATGCATTGAAGCAACACAAAGGATGATTAAGTTTCAGCGGATGCTTTCAACTTGTAACATGTATATCTCATGGATATTTGTCAACATAGAGTAATATAACAGGTGCAATAAGTAAACATGTAAGAATCAATGCACACAGTTAACACAAGTGTTTGCTTCTAAGATAGAAGGGAATGGGTAAACTGACTCAACAATAAAGTAAAAGATTGGCCCTTCGCAGAGGGAAGCATTGATTACTATTTTTGTGCTAGAGCTTTTTGTTTTGAAAACATAGAAACAATTTTGTCAACGGTAGTAATAATTCATATGTGCTATGCATAATACTTCCTACAAGTTGCATGCCTCATGCATAGAGTACCAATAGTGCTCGCACCTTGTCCTACTATCTCGGAAAACACGGATTCTCATCGCATACATATGCTTCAACCAAGTGTCACAAAGGGGTACCTCTATGCCGCCTGTACAAGTGTCTAAGGAGAAGCACACATTGGATTTCTCGCTTTTGATTATTCTCAACTTAGACATCCATACCGGGACAACATAGACAACAGATAATGGACTTCTTTTTAATGCTTAAGCATTCAACAATAGTTAATATTCTCATAAGAGATTGAGGTTGTATGTCCAAACTGAAACTTCCACCATGATACATGGCTTTAGTTAGCGGCCCAATGTTATTCTCTAATCATATGCATACTCAAACCATTTGATCGCGAAATCCACTACTTCAGACAAGACGAACATGCATAGCATCTCACATGATATCCAACAAAGGTAAAGTTGATGGCGTCCCCAGAAAACATGGTTACCGCTCAACAAGCAACTTATAAGAATTAAGACACATAACTACATATTCATCACCACAATAGTTTTTAAGCTATTTGTCCCATGAGCTATATATTGCAAAGGTAGAGGAATGAAATTTAAAGGTAGCACTCAAGTAATTTACTTTGGAATGGCAGAAAAATACCACATAATAGGTAGATATGGTGGACACAAATGGCATGGAGTTTGGCTCAAGGTGTTTGGATGCACGAGAAGCATTTCCTCTTAGTACAAGGTTTGGGCTAGCAAGGTTGTTTGAAGCAAACACAAGTATGAACAGGTACAGCAAAACTCACACAAGAACATATTGCAAGCATTATAAGGCTCTACACTGTCTTCCTTGTTGTTCAAACACTTTACCCGAAAATATCTAGACTTAGAGAGATCAATCATGCAAACCAAATTAAACAAGCTCTACGGTAGTTCTTCATTAATGGATTAAACTACATAATGCAAGAGCTTAAACATGATCTATGAGAGCTCAAACAATTGCCAAATTGTCAAACCATATGCATCATTTTCCAATTCCAACCAAATAGCAATTTAACGAAGCAATAAGCTTTCGCCATGAACATTAAAGCACAATTAAGAACACAAGTGTTTCATATGAAAAAGCGGAGCGTAATATCTCCAATATAAGGATGGTGAGATCCAACTTTATTCAAAACAAAACAAAAATAAAAACAAACCGACGCTCCAAGTAAAGAACATAAGAATGTGACGGAATAAAAATATAGTTTCACTAGAAGTGACCTGATAATGTTATCGATGAAGAAGGGGATGCCTTGGGCATCCCCAAGCTTAGATGCTTGAGTCTTCTTAAAATATGCAGGGATGAACCACCGGGGCATCCCCAAGCTTAGACCTTTCGCTCTTCTTGATCATAGTATATCATCCTCTTCTCTTGACCCTTGAAAACTTCCTTCACACAAACTTCAAGCAAACTCATGAGAGGGTTAGTGCATAACCACAAATTCACATATTCAGAGGTGACACAATCATTTTTAACACTTCTGGACATTGCACAAAGCTTAAAGTGGAACAAAGAAACTCATTCAACATAGCAAAAGCGGCAATGCGAAATAAAAGACAGAATCTGTCAAAAACAGAACAGTCCGTAAAGATGCTTCTGGACTGGGAACTTAACTTGCTCAAATGGAAAAACTCAAAACTAATGAAAGTTGCGTACATATCTGAGGATCACGCTCGTAAATTTGCAGATTTTTTCGAATTTTTTACAGAGACTTGTGCCAGAATTCGTGACAGACAGCAATGCTGTTTCTGCGCAGCGATCCCAAATATAACATCAACTTTGACATAGAAACTTTACTTGGCACAAAAACATGATAAGGAGAGGTTGCTACAGTAGTAAAAAACTTCCAAGACTCAACAAAACAAAAATTGCTGTAGTAAAATAAACACATGGGTTATCTCCCAAGAAGTGCTTTTCTTTAACGCCTTTCAGCTAGGCGCA
This sequence comes from Lolium multiflorum, assembly GCA_030979885.1. Classification (NCBI taxonomy): domain Eukaryota; kingdom Viridiplantae; phylum Streptophyta; class Magnoliopsida; order Poales; family Poaceae; genus Lolium; species Lolium multiflorum. The sequence continues at coordinate 231,305,928 of CM061748.1, read as the reverse complement.
GAAAGTGCAAATCAAGTAACATCAAGAGTAGAAGCATCAACATCATAACTTTTCTTGCAAACACAACTTGTTGCAGAGGGTACTTTAGGTGCTCCATTATCTAAATTTTCTATGGTGGTGCTAGGGGTTTTAGCAATTTTAGGCCTATAATAATTCTTTTGTTTAGGCACTTTAGAGGCATACATGAATTTTTGCTCTTTACGCACATAAGCTTTCTCCTTATACTTAAGAGAAGAAAAGGTTAACCCAAGGTTCCCATAGCTTTTTCAAGTTCATCAATCCTATTGGTTTGATTATCCTGGACAACACAAGTTCCTAGGACACTAATCCTTTCATCAATTCCTCCTAAGGATTTATCAAGTTCATTAGTTTTATCAAGTAGCATTTCCAATTTAGTTTCGATGCTTGGAAAATTTTTCTCTATAGTTTCCAATTTTTTCATAACATCCTCAAGAGATATTTCAATTTTAACTTCATTAACAGGTGGTATTCCAACTAGACTCTCAATGATGCAACTAGCTTCTAAAGCGGGAGTACCTAGGAAATTACCTCCCGAAAGAGTATCAAGAACATACCTATTCCAACTAGATAAGCCAACATAAAAATTCCTAAGAAGGATCGTAGTGGAGTGTTTCTTAATGCACCTATGATGAGCATTACTAATTCTGTACCAAGCATCTTTAAAACTTTCTCCACCTTGTTGCTTAAAAGAACGAACTTCAACTTCAGGATTACTCATGATAACAGTAGTAAAAGTAACTAGGCAAATAAAGTAAAGACAAGTAACTAATTTTTTGTGTGTTTTTTGATATAGAGAACAAGATAGTAAATAAAGTAAAGCTAGCAACTAATTTTTTTGTGTTTTGTTTAAGTTCAGCAAACAAAGTAGTAAATAAAATAAAGCAAGACAAAAACAAAGTAAAGAGATTGGAAGTGGAGACTCCCTTGTAGCGTGTCTTGATCTCCCCAACGGCGCCAGAAAAAGGCTTGATGCGCGTAGATGTACACGTCCGTTGGGAACCCCAAGAGGAAGGTATGATGCGCATAGCGGCAAGTTTTCCCTCAGAAAGAAACCAAGGTTATCGAACCAGGAGCCAAGAAGCACGTGAAGGTTGTTGGTGGAGGAATGTAGTGCGGCGCAACACCAGTGAAACCGGCGCAAACGTGGAACCTGCACAACACAATCAAAGTACTTTGCCCCAACGTAACAGTGAGGTTGTCAATCTCACCGGCTTGCTGAAAACAAAGGATTAAGCGTATCGAGTGGAAGATGGTGTTTGTTTGCAAAGAACAGTAAAAGAGTAGAATGTATTCAGATGTAAAAGAATGGACCGGGGTCCACAGTTCACTAGTGGTGTCTCTCCAATAAGATAACTAACATGCTGGGTGAACAAATTACAGGTGAGCAATTGACAAATAAAGATTCAATACATATCAACGATGATTGCTATGTGATTTAATCAGGGCATTACGACAAAGTACATAGACCGCTATCCAGCATGCATCTATGCCTAAATAATCCACCTTCAGGTTATCATCCGAACCCCTTCCAGTATTAAGTTGTAAACAACAGATAATTGCATTAAGTATGGTGTGTAATGTAATCAACACAAATATCCTTAGACAAAGCATCAATGTTTTATCCCTAGTAGCAAAGCACATCCACAACCTTAGAACTTTCTGTCACTGTCCCAGATTTAATGGAGGCATGAACCCACTATCGAGCATAATTACCCCCTCTTGGAGTTACAAGTATCAACTTGGCCAGAGCCTCTACTAGCAACGGAGAGCATGCAAAAACATAAACAACACATATATGATAGATTGATAATCAACTTAACATAGTATTCTCTATTCATCGGATCTCACCAAACACAACATGTAGCATTACAAATAGATGATCTTGATCATGTTAGGCAGCTCACAAGATCTATAACAATGAAAGCACAAGCGGAGAAGACAACCATCTAGCAACTGCTATGGACCCATAGTCCAAGGATGAACTACTCACGCATCAATCCGGAGGCGGGCATGATGATGTAGAGCCCCTCCGTGATGATTCCCGGCAGGGTGCCGGAGGCGATCTCCTGAATCCCCGAGATGGGATTGGCGGCGGCCTCTCGTAATGTTTTCCGTATCGTGGCTCTCGGACAGGGGTTTCGACGGAGGCTTTAAGTAGGCGAAAGGGTAGGTCAAGTGGCGGCACGAGGGCCCACACCACGGGCCACGCGGCTAGGGCCGGGCCGCGCCGCCTGGTGTGGCCACCTCGTGGCCCCACTTCGTCTCCTCTTCGGACTTCGGAAGCTTCGTGCAAAAATAGGACCCGGGCGTTGATTTCGTCCAATTCCGAGAATATTTCCTTACTAGGATTTCTGAAACCAAAAACAGCAGAAAAACAGCAGCGGCACTTCGGCATCTTGTTAATAGGTTAGTTAGGAAAAAAATGTAAAATAACGCTGTAAAGTATGTATAAAACACTCAAGTATTGTAATAAAAGTAGCATGGAACATAAGAAATTATAGATACGTTTGCGACGTATCACCATTAAGCATGGGTATTAACATTTTTAATCTGGGTAAGATTAAAGCATAGTCATCAAGATAAATTGCATGAGTACCAAGTCTAGCCTGAACCTCAAGTATAAATAGGAACCTAAATTCGCGTCCGCGAGGGTTTGAACTCAAGTGTTGGGTTTGTATATCCACTCCCCCAATCGCCCATGGACCGTGGTTCTTTCGAGACGGTTACCCACAGAAAGAAATGACCTCCCGGGCCGCTCGCGCGACGGTGGTTCCGGAGGCGCCTCAGGAACTCTCCAACCCAGATACTGACCTTGCCTCACCGGCTGTTACCGCCGCCGGCGTCAGTGGTGGCGGCCACACCTGTATGTCGAATGGTGGCGGGTGGGGATGGCGCAACCCGTGTGGTCCCTTCGCGTGGGGGTCGACACCACGGCAGCGCAGGTGGAGACAAGGCGGCGGGTCGGTGGGGCGGTGGCGCTCGCTGGAGCGCAACAAGGAGGCGTGGAGGAGACAGATGTGGGCGCGCACGGTGGTGCACCGACGACGACGCAGGTCCAGAAGCGGCGGCGCTCCTGCGAGCGTGTTCATGCCTCCAAGTGCACTGTCGTGTGGGCCCAATCTGGGGCCAACCTTGGGCTTGATCTGGGCCAGAATGGGTCAGCCCATTCCGTCTGTTCGCCGAAAGCCGGCTGGCGGTGAGGGGGATGCTGGCCTGGATGAATAATGGTGGTTGTCCTAAGGTTCGAACTCTCTCCAAGATGAAGATCAACCGCCTGCGAGTCTCTATCAATCCGGTGAAATTCATTGGGTGAATCATGCCTGGAGATTGGTGAATCGGGTGAGATTCGATCGTGTGTACCCGTGTTTTTCTCTGGCCGTTTGGTTTCAGAGGGAGCGCTGCGAAGCTCTGCAGGTTGTTACCGTCATGGAGTACGCTTTTTCATTCCATGGTGAAGTCAGCTGATGGGAAAGGTCATTGATGTCGGGATCTCAGGACTCGCAATGGTGGATTCAGTCTTTGAGGTGACGAGGAATTGGCTTGGTGATTTGTTAATTGGAGCTGCGGCATCGTAAGTGGGGCCGTCAGCACAGGAGAAGTTCTAAGTCTTACCTTTCAAGGTGAAAATCCAAGGTCTGGCCTTAACTGGTTGTGCCTGGCAATGGCCTCGTTGAAGGCATTGTTTTGTGAGCGAGGATTTTCTCCAGGGTGAAAATCTAAGATCCTTGACCGGACAACGATGACGCATGTGCTCTGTTTCCTTCTTGGAGGCGTCGCTTTTAGAGAAGCTGGATTTCTAGTGTTGTCTTGGTGGTGTTATCAGTGCTTCTTCAAGGAATACATCACTGTAGCGGGACTTCTATTTTATTGTAATTCTTCTTCTTCTTTTTTGGCTGTGTACATCCGTAATATCGTTAGGGTAATGCGTTGTTGTTGAGTCTGGGTGTAATTTGTATCATCACGATATTAATATATGCTCATTGTCGAAAAAATATAAAAACTACATACACCAAGTATTGCAGATCCCTAAACTTTCTTCTCTTTTCGTATAATCTTGGACACCGGTAGGTACTCCACCGATATAAAATGTACTACATGGCGATTACCACGAAGATCGAAAAGGAATTCCGAATTAAGTTCGGCTAGTGAAACCGACATTGAACCCGACGTGAATAGCGAAACCTTCTCAGGGCATCACACTCAGTTCATTGTGTGAAGCCTAAGAGCATATTCAACAAGGCTTTAAAATTTGGTGCTGTAAAAGTTGTTTGCAGCACGCTTAATTCGGATACAATGCACGGTGCCGACGCTAGCTTCCCGCTGATACGTCTCCAACGTATCGATAATTTCTTATGTTCCATGCTACTTTATTGATGATACCTACATGTTTTATGCACATTATATGTCATATTTATGCATTTTCTGGAACTAACCTATTAACAAGATGCCGAAGAGCCGATTGCTTGTTTTCTGCTGTTTTTGGTTTCAGAAATCCTAGTAAAGAAATATTCTCGGAATTGGACGAAACTTTCGCCCGGGGTCCTATTTTTGCACGAAGCTTCCGGAAGACCGAAGACCTAACGAAGTGGGGCCACGAGGCAGCCAGGGGGGTGGCCGGCGCGGCCCAGGCCCTGGCCGCGCCGACCTAGCCCCTGGGCCCCTCGTGTGGCCCCCCGCGTTGACCTTCCGCCTACTTAAAGCTCCGTCGCGAAACCCCCGCACCGAGAGCCACGATACGGAAAACCTTACAGAGGCCGCCGCCGCGAATCCCATCTCGGGGATTCAGGAGATCGCCTCCGGCACCCTGCCGGAGAGGGGATTCATCTCCCGGAGGACTCTTCATCGCCATGATCGCCTCGGAGTGATGAGTGAGTAGTTCACCCCTGGACCATGGGTCCATAGCAGTAGCTAGATGGTCGTCTTCTCCTTGTTGTGCTTCATTGTTAGATCTTGTGAGCTGCCTAACATGATCAAGATCATCTATATGTAATTCTATATGTTGTGTTTGTCGGGATCCGATGGATAGAGAGTACTATGATTATGGTGATTATCAATCTATTGTTCATGTGTTGTTTATGATCTTGCATGCTCTCCGTTATTAGTAGAGGCTCTGGCCAAGTTTTTACTCTTAACTCCAAGAGGGAGTAATTATGCTCGATAGTGGGTTCATGCCTTCATTGATACCTGGGACAGTGACAGAAAGTTCTAAGGTTGTGATGTGCTGTTGCCACTAGGGATAAAACATTGATGCTATGTCTAAGGATGTAGTTATTGATTACATTACGCACAATACTTAATGCAATTGTCTGTTGCTTTGCAACTTAATACTGGAGGGGGTTCGGACGATAACCTGAAGGTGGACTTTTTAGGCATAGATGCAGTTGGATGGCGGTCTATGTTCTTTGTCGTAATGCCCAATTAAATCTCACTATATTTACCATGTCATGTATATGCATTATTATGCCTTTCTCTATTTGTCAATTGCCCGACTGTAATTTGTTCACCCAACATGCTTTTATCTTATGGGAGAGACACCTCTAGTGAACTGTGGACCCCGGTCCTATTCTTTCCATAGCATACAATCTACTTGTTTTTGTTTTCTTTGCAAACATCTTCCACTCGATACGTTTAATCCTTTGTTACAGCAAGCCGGTGAGATTGACAACCTCACTGTTTCGTTGGGGCAAAGTACTTTGGTTGTGTTGTGCAGGTTCCTAGTTGGCGCCGGAATCCTGGTGTTGCGCCGCATCACATTTCGCGACCATCAACCTTCAACGTGCTTCTTGGCTCCTACTGTTCGATTAAACCTTGGTTTCATACGAGGGAAAACTTGCCACTGTGCATCATACCTTCCTCTTGGGGTTCCCAACGGACGTGTACATCGCATCAAGCACTTTTTCTGGCGCCGTTGGGAGATCAAGACACGCTGCAAGGGAGTCTCCACTTCTCAATCTCTTTACTTTGTTTTTGTCTTGCTTTATTTTATTTACTACTTTGTTTGCTGCACTAAATCAAAATACAAAAAAATTAGTTGCTAGTTTTACTTTATTAATTGTCTTGCTCTCTATATCAAAAACACAAAAAAATTAGTTACTCGCATTTACTTTATCTAGTTTGCTTTATTTACTGTTGCTAAAATGGCCAACCCTGAAAATACTAAGTTGTGTGACTTCACAAATGCAAATAATAATGATTTCCTATGCACACCTATTGCTCCACCTGCTACTACAGCAGAATTCTTTGAAATTAAACCTGCTTTACTAAATCTAGTCATGAGAGAACAATTTTCTGGTGCTAGTTCTGATGATGCTGCTGCCCATCTCAATAATTTTGTTGAACTTTGTGAAATGCAAAAGTATAAAGATGTAGATGGTGATATTATTAAATTGAAAGTGTTTCCTTTCTCATTAAGAGGAAGAGCTAAAGATTGGTTGCTATCTTTGCCTAAGAATAGTATTGATTCATGGACTAAATGCAAGGATGCTTTTATTAGTAGATATTATCCTCCCGCTAAAATTATTTCTTTGAGAAGTAGCATAATGAATTTTAAACAATTAGATACTGAACATGTTGCTCAAGCTTGGGAGAGAATGAAAACTTTGGTAAAGAATTGCCCAACCCATGGACTGACTACTTGGATGATCATCCAAACCTTCTATGCAGGACTAAATTTTTCTTCGCGGAATTTATTGGATTCAGCTGCTGGAGGTACTTTTATGTCCATCACATTGGGGGCGGCTACAAAACTTCTTGATGATATGATGATAAATTACTCTGAATGGCACACGGAAAGAGCTCCACAAGGTAAGAAGGTAAATTCTGTTGAAGAAACCTCTTCCTTGAGTGATAAGATTGATGTGATTATGTCTATGCTTGTGAATGGTAGATCTAATGTTGATCCAAATAATGTTCCTTTAGCTTCATTGGTTGCTCAAGAAGAAAATGTTGATGTGAATTTCATTAAAAATAATAATTTCAACAACAATGCTTATAGGAACAACTCTGGTAATAACTATAGGCCATATCCTTCTGCTAATGGTAATGGTTATGGTAATTCTTATGGGAATTCTTACAACAATAATAGAAGTGTACCCTCTGGTATTGAAGCTATGCTTAAAGAATTTATTAGTACACAAACTGCTTTTAACAAATCTGTTGAGGAAAAGCTTGATAAAATTGATACTATTGCTTCTAGAGTTGATAGGCTTGCCTCTGATGTTAATCTTTTAAAGTTGAAAGTTATGCCTAATAATGATCTTGATAATAAGATTACTACTACAGCAAATGCCATCCAAGTTAGAATTAATGAGAATATAAGATTAATGGCTGAGTTGCGTGCTAGGTGGGATAGAGAAGAAAATGAAAAACTAGCTAAAGAGAATAATGTAGCTAAAGTTTGGACTATTACCACCACTAGTAATGCTAATTCCTCACATGTTGCTGCACCTCCTACTATCAATGGTAAAATAATTGGTGTTGGCAATGTTTCTACTCCTAGTGCAAAGCGAACAAAACTGCCTGAAATTGCTAAAACTGCTGAAACTGCTTGTGATAAAACTGCTGAAATTTTTTCCAACCTTGGGAACAATGATCCCATTGCTGTGGCTCATAATGATTTAGATTTTGATGATTGCCACATCTCTGAAGTTATAAAGTTCTTGCAAAAACTTGCTAAAAGTCCTAATGCTAGTGCTATAAATTTAGCCTTTACAAAACATATTACAAATGCTCTCATAAAAGCTAGAGAAGAGAAACTAAAACTTGAAACTTCTATTCCTAGAAAGTTAGAAGATGGTTGGGAGCCCATCATTAAAATGAAATTCAATGACTTTGAATGTAATGCCTTATGTGATCTTGGTGCAAGTATTTCTGTTATGCCTAAAAAGATTTATGATATGCTTGACTTGCCACCATTAAAGAATTGTTATTTGGATGTTAATCTTGCCGATAATGTTAAAAAGAAACCTTTGGGGAGGATTGATAATGTGCATATTACGGTTAACAATAACCTTGTCCCCGTTGATTTTGTTGTCTTGGATATCGAATGCAATGCATCTTGTCCAATTGTGTTGGGAAGACCTTTTCTTCGAACTGTTGGTGCTGTTATTGATATGAGGGAAGGTAATATTAAATATCAATTTCCTCTCAAGAAAGGTATGGAACACTTCCCTAGAAAGAGAATGAAGTTGCCTTTTGATTCTATTATTAGAACAAGCTATGATGTTGATGCTTCTACTCTCGATGTTACTTGATTTGCACTTTCTGCGCCTAGCTGAAAGGCGTTAAAGAAAAGCGCTTATGGGAGACAACCCATGTTTTTACCTACAGCAATTTTTTGTTTTATTGAGTCTTGGAAGTTGTTTACTACTGTAGCAACCTCTCCTTATCATGTTTTTGTGCCAAGTAAAGTTTCTATGTCAAAGTTGATGTTATATTTGGGATCGCTGCACAGAAACAGCATTGCTGTCTGTCACGAATCTGGGCATAATTCTCTGTAGAAAATTCGAAAAAATCTGCCAATTTACGAGCGTGATCCTCAGATATATACGCAACTTTCATTAGTTTTGAGTTTTTCCATTTGAGCAAGTCTGGTGCCATTTATAAATTCGTCTTTACGGACTGTTCTGTTTTTGACAGATTCTGCCTTTTATTTCGCATTGCCTCTTTTGCTATGTTGGATTTATTTCTTTGATCCATTAATGTCCAGTAGCATTATGCAATGTCCAGAAGTGAAAATAATGATTGTGTCACCTCTGAATGAGTGAATTATTAATGATGCACTAACCCTCTAATGAGTTTGCTTGAAGTTTGGTGTGAAGGAAGTTTTCAAGGGTCAAGAGAGGAGAATGATATACTAAGATCAAGAGGAGTGAAAGCTCTAAGCTTGGGGATGCCCCCGTGGTTCATCCCTGCATATTTTAAGAAGACTCAAGCATCTAAGCTTGGGGATGCCCAAGGCATCCCCTTCTTCATCGACAACATCATCAGGTTCCTCCCCTGAAACTATATTTTTATTCAGTCACATCTTGTGTTCTTTACTTGGAGCGTCGGTTTGTTTTCGTTTTTTGTTTTTGTTTGAATAAGATGGATCCTAGCATTCACTTTGTGGGAGAGAGACACGCTCCGCTGTTGCATATGGACACATGTGTCCTTAGGCTTTACTCATAATGTTCAAGGCGAAGTTTCTTCTTCGTTAAATTGTTATATGGTTGGAATTGGAAAATGCTACATGTAGTAATTCTAAAAATGTCTTGGATAATGTGATACTTGGCAATTGTTGTGCTCATGTTTAAGCTCTTGCATCATATGCTTTGCACCCATTAATGAAGAAATACATAGAGCTTGCTAAAATTTGATTTGCATATTTGGTTTCTCTAAGGTCTAGATAATATCTAGTATTGAGTTTTGAACAACAAGGAAGACGGTGTAGAGTCTTATAATGTTTACAATATGTCTTTTATGTGAGTCTTGCTGCACTTGTTCATCCTTGAGTTTGCTTCAAATAACCTTGCTAGCCTAAACCTTGTATCGAGAGGGAATACTTCTCATGCATCCAAAATCCTTGAGCCAACTACTATGCCATTTGTGTCCACCATACCTACCTACTACATGGTATTTCTCCGCCATTCCAAAGTAAATTGCTTGAGTGCTACCTTTAAAATTCCATCATTCACCTTTGCAATATATAGCTCATGGGACAAAATAGCCTTAAAAACTATCGTAGTATTGAATATGTACTTATGCACTTTATATTTTATTAAGTTGCTTGTTGTGCGATAACCATGTTTCTGGGGAACGCCATCAACTATTGTTGAATATCATGTGAGTTGCTATGCATGTCCGTCTTGTCTGAAGGTCTATCATTTTAGTGGTTGGAGCATGCAAAATTGTTAGAGAAGAACATTGGGCCGCTAACTAAAGCCATGAATCATGGTGGAAGTTTCAGTTTTGGACATATATCCTCAATCTCATATGAGAATAATAACTTTGCTACATGCTTATGCATTAAAGAGGAGTCCATTATCTGTTGTCCATGTTGTCCCGGTATGGATGTCTAAGTTGAGAATAATCAAAAGCGAGAAATCCAAAATGCGAGCATTCTCCTTAGACCTTTGTACAGGCGGCATGGAGGTACCCCTTTGTGACACTTGGTTGAAACATGGCATGCAAAGATCCGGTAGTCCAAGTTAAGTAGGACGAGGTGCGGGCACTATTAGTATACTATGCGTGAGGCTTGCAACTTGTAAGATATAATTTTCATAACTCATATGCTTTATTACTACCGTTGACAAAATTGTTTCATGTTTTCAAAATAAAAGCTCTAGCACAAATACAGCAATCGATGCTTTCCTCTGCGAAGGACCATTCTTTTACTTTTATTGTTGAGTCAGTTTACCTATCTCCTTCCACCTTAAGAAGCAAACACTTGTGTGAACTGTGCATTGATTCCTACATACTTGCATATTGCACTTGTTATATTACTTTATGTTGACAATATCCATGAGATATACATGTTACAAGTTGAAAGCAACCGCTGAAACTTAATCTTCCTATGTGTTGCTTCAACACCTTTACTTTGATTTATTGCTTTACGAGTTAACTCTTATGCAAGACTTATTGATGCTTGTCTTGAAGTACTATTCATGAAAAGTCTTTGCTATATGATTCAGTTGTTTACTCATGTCATTACCATTGCTTTGATCGCTGCATTCATTACATATGTTTACAAATAGTATGATCAAGATTATGATGGCATGTCACTTCAGAAATTATCTTTGTTATCGTTTTACCTGCTCGGGACGAGCAGAACTAAGCTTGGGGATGCTGATACGTCTCCAACGTATCGATAATTTCTTATGTTCCATGCTACTTTATTGATGATACCTACATGTTTTATGCACATTATATGTCATATTTATGCATTTTCTGGAACTAACCTATTAACAAGATGCCGAAGAGCCAGTTCTGTTTTTGCTGTTTTTGGTTTCAGAAATCCTAGTAAAGAAATATTCTCGGAATTGGACGAAACTTTCGCCCGGGTCCTATTTTTGCACGAAGCTTCCAGAAGACCGAAGACCTAACAGTGGGGCCACGAGGCAGCCAGGGGGGGCGCGCCCGAGCCCTGGCCGCGCCGACCTAGCCCCTGGGCCCCTCGTGTGGCCCCTCGCGTTGACCTTCCGCCTACTTAAAGAAACCCCCGCGAGAGCCACGATACGGAAAACCTTACAGAGACGCCGCCGCCGCGAATCCCATCTCGGGGGATTCAGGAGATCGCCTCCGGCACCTGGAGGAGGATTCATCTCCCGGAGGACTCTTCATCGCCATGATCGCCTCCGGAGTGATGAGTGAGTAGTTCACCCCTGGACCATGGGTCCATAGCAGTAGCTAGATGGTCGTCTTCTCCTTGTTGTGCTTCATTGTTAGATCTTGTGAGCTGCCTAACATGATCAAGATCATCTATATGTAATTCTATATGTTGTGTTTGTCGGGATCCGATGGATAGAGAGTACTATGATTATGGTGATTATCAATCTATTGTTCATGTGTTGTTTATGATCTTGCATGCTCTCCGTTATTAGTAGAGGCTCTGGCCAAGTTTTTACTCTTAACTCCAAGAGGGAGTAATTATGCTCGATAGTGGGTTCATGCCTTCATTGATACCTGGGACAGTGACAGAAAGTTCTAAGGTTGTGATGTGCTGTTGCCACTAGGGATAAAACATTGATGCTATGTCTAAGGATGTAGTTATTGATTACATTACGCACAATACTTAATGCAATTGTCTGTTGCTTTGCAACTTAATACTGGAGGGGGTTCGGATAACCTGAAGGTGGACTTTTTAGGCATAGATGCAGTTGGATGGCGGTCTATGTTCTTTGTCGTAATGCCCAATTAAATCTCACTATATTTACCATGTCATGTATATGCATTATTATGCCTTTCTCTATTTGTCAATTGCCCGACTGTAATTTGTTCACCCAACATGCTTTTATCTTATGGGAGAGACACCTCTAGTGAACTGTGGACCCCGGTCCTATTCTTTCCATAGCATACAATCTACTTGTTTTACTGTTTTCTTTGCAAACATCTTCCACTCGATACGTTTAATCCTTTGTTACAGCAAGCCGGTGAGATTGACAACCTCACTGTTTCGTTGGGGCAAAGTACTTTGGTTGTGTTGTGCAGGTTCCTAGTTGGCGCCGGAATCCCTGGTGTTGCGCCGCATCACATTTCGCGACCATCAACCTTCAACGTGCTTCTTGGCTCCTCTGGTTCGATTAAACCTTGGTTTCATACCGAGGGAAAACTTGCCACTGTGCGCATCATACCTTCCTCTTGGGGTTCCCAACGGACGTGTACATCTACGCGCATCACCCGCCGCATTAAAATGCAGCGCTGAATTCAACCTTTTTGCAGATGCCAAAAATGCTACACCAAAAACAACATTTTCACATAATTGCATACGTAATAGATCAAACGCAATGTTAAAATAAACTGGAAATATAAATATACTGCAAAGTGCAACCCACACTTTCTACAATCAAATTTATTTAAAAACTAGACTACACTACGCGGAATCCCAGTCAAAGTCGGAGGAGCTCGGTGTTGTCGATAACATCGGAGTCGACGTCCACTCGAAGGAGGAGGAGGAGGAGGAAGAGTCGACGGTGATCATCGACGGGCCGGCGCCATTCTTATTCTCCTCCTCCTTCCTCATGGCCTTCTCCTCCTTCTACTTATTCTTCGCCTCCTTCTTCGCCCTCCTCTCCACACGGTCGCGCTTCTTCGCGCCTTCACTTCTTCCTTCTCAGCGTAGAAGGCTTCCTCCGCGGCCACGTCCCCGGGAAGCGTTGCACCCACTCGAGGCGTGACGGTGCTTGATGGAAGCGGTTGGGAAAACCCCGAGAGGAAGGTGTGATGAGCACAACAACAAGTTTTCCCTTAGTAAGAAACCAAGGTTTAATCGATCAGTAGGAGAAAAGCGTGACTTCTGAAGGTGTTGCTAGCTGACTATTTGCAGGGCGCACTACCAGTGTCAGCAACAACGTGGAACCTGCAGACAACACAACCAAAATACTTTTCCCCAACTTACCCTAAGGTTGTCAATCTCACCGGTTTGCTGAACACAAAGGATTAGACGTATCGAGTGGAAATAAGTGTTTCCAGTAATTAAAGAAACAATGCTTGCGGAAATTAAACAAAACATGATTGCAGTGGATGAATTTATCAGTGTAAAGGAAAGGACCGGGGTCCAAAGTTCACTAGAGGTGTCTCTCCATAAAGATAAATAACATATTGGGTGCACAAATTACAGCTGAGCAATTGACAGAATACCGACCATACATGACAAGATGACTAATATGAGATTCTTTTGGGCATTACAACATAATACATAGACCGTAATCCAACTGTCTATGACTAATAATCCACCTTTCGGTTATCGTCCGAACGCCTTCCATTAAGTTGCAAGCAACAGATTATCGCATTAAGCAATGTGTGTAAAGTAAGCAATAGAATTACCCTCGGATAAAACATTGTTGTTTTCTTCCTAATAGCATGCAACAACATATCTACAATCTTAGAAGTTATTCGCTCTTCCAGAAAACTAGAGACATGAACCTACTATCGAGCATAAATACCTCCTCTTGGACTCACAAGCTTCTACTTGGCCAGAGTATCTAACAGCAACAGCGAGCATGCAAGATCACAAATAACATATGACAAGAATATATAATCGATCTCAACATAGTATTCCATATTCATCGGATCTCAGCAAATACAACATGTAGCATTACATAAGGATGATCTGGATCACGTAGGGCAGCTCACAAGATCTAAACATGACGCACAAATTGGAGAAGACAACCATCTAGCTACTGCTATGGACCCATAGTCCAGGATGAACTACTCACGCATCACTTCAGAGGCGGGCATGGTGATGGAGATGCCTCCAGCGATGATTTCCCCCACCGGCAGGGTGCTGGGAAGAGCTTCAGAACCGTCCCGTGCTAGGGTCTGCGATGGCGGCCGCGATGGATGCTCGGGTGTTCAGGGTTTTCTCGAGACCGTGAATAAATAGGCGGAAGGGCGAGGTCAGTGGAGGCCAGGGGGCACACCACCCCTAGGCACGGGCCAAGGCCAGGCTACGCCTACGTGTGGTCTGGCCGCCCTGCGCCACTTCTTCGACCCCCTCTGGACTCTTTCTTCGTTACGGAAAAATATTGACTTCAGCTTTTGTTTCGTCCAATTCCGAGAATATTTCCTGTACAACTTTTCTGAAATACAAAACAGAGAAAACATGGAACTGGAACTGTGGCATCTTGTTAATAGGTTAGTGCCGGAAAATGTATAAAAGTGCAACAAAGTATGAGCAAAACATATATGAATTGGTGTAAAACAAGCATGGGGCATCAAAAATTATAGATACATTTGAGACGTATCAAGAATCCCCAAGCTTAACTCCTGCTCGTCATGGAGTAGGTAAGTGTTTTTGAGGTGAGATGAAGCCAACACAATCTTGATCAAGTTATTGTAAAGCATTGTAAGCTGGGATCAAAGTACTCTAAACATAGGCATGATAGATATAATTCTAACAATAGAACTTAGCAACTATGTTATAACATGAAAAGTAACTCAAACAAAGGATCATGAATAATTGTGCATTGAAAGCAACTGTTTGTTTATGAGCATAGAGAAAACATAGCAAAGTGGTACTCAACATGTCCTTTATGAAGTAGCAAAACATAAATGCTAGGACACCTTTAAAGTTCAGAGGGTGACTAGATACAAGTAATTTAAGAACAAGCAATAGCATAATCATGAATCAATCAATAATAATTTTGGGACTATGCACATTGCACTAAGAATGACAACTATGCTCTCTTAATTGGTGCATAAAGAAGAAGATGAAGACTCAACATAAAAGTAAAAGAAATACTCTTTGCAGAGCAAGCAAGATTAACAAGTTTTATAAACCTTCCAAATAGTATGGTACTCATTAGCTTTGATCTCTCATTGCCACTATCATAAGCATCTTGAATGGTTAAAGTTAATGTGATGGCAAATTTGAGCTATATGCTTGAAAAATCACAAGTGGAAAATCTCATGCCCCTTGAATACGAGTACCTAAACCTCATGCTACTCAACTTAGGTCCCAAATAAGTTCTTGTCATTGTAAGTATACATGTATCATCGAGAACCGCCAACGGGGTACCTCCTGCCCCATTATATGGAAGTACTCTTGTAAGAGCAATCCCATGCCAAAATGACAAGACAAACATACAATGAGCATCTCAGCAATCTTTTTATTTACTATGGGTATAGCTTTTTATTGAAAATGCTTCATAGAATGCTCACTATGGTTCGCTGTAAATTTCCACCATGAATGATGCATGGCTTAGATTAGCGGCCCAGGCGTTTCTCTAACACATATACAAACTCCATGGACTTACAAGTTTCCATTTTATTTCGCACCGCTAGGCATCCATAAACAAAAGAACATGACATCAACTAAATATGAATAAGTGCAATGTTGAAAGCGTTCCCCATGAAAGCATGGTTGTGCTAACTCCCAACTTGCAATTTGCAAACATATAAACTTCATAAGATAGTCACAATGATCAAGTTTATTAAGTGCAAGAAAGTAAATGTGCCATCAAGTTCGTGAGAGCTTTACTGACTAATTTTCTCATGCCAAAATTTAATTTGGAAGATAAATAAAAACATGATGAACATACTTGGAATAGCAATAAGGCTAGTAGGTATATATGGTGGATGATACGTCTCAAACGTATCTATAATTTCTTATGTTCCATGCTACTTTTATGATAATACTCACATGTTTTATACATACTTTACACCATTATTATGCATTTTCCGGCACTAACCTATTAACAAGATGCTAAGCGCAAGTGTTTTCACATATTTGAGAAATCCTACTATTTCTACTAGACTCCTACAGGTTTCTTCCCTATACTAGGTTTTTCCAACCTAAGGTCGCAACATTTGCTCTGATACCAGCTGCGGTGACCCAGCATACCACTGCATGTTGTAGTATACAAGTCGTTGATATGATCTTCATGAAGGGACTTCTTCACAAATATCACATCCCTCAGAGTGGTACAACAGAAACATTGCAGGTCATAACACTCGATAATATATTACAATCATGGTCTTAACAAGTTGGTATTCTCACAGGTCCGATGAGAACACCCTACATTATTAAAGTACTATTACAAACCAACATTTATATGAAAGAGAGCTCAACAACTTATTTAAGTATGCCACTACGCTGCTCGGCTCTAAGATAACTATAGCACTCCACTACTCCTCGGCTTCAGTGTTGTCTGCTCCATAGACTATCCCATAGTCTATGCCTTCCACCCTCCGACAAGTCTGGTTCCTTGTAGACCAGCTCGTAGTCTCCTTCCGGTGGCACCTCGGTGTTTGCCTCCACTTCCGGATCACAGTCTAGCAAGGGTGTCGAAAGAAAGTGAGTACAGGGGTACTCAGCAAGTTCAAAAGAGTAAAAGGTGTTTGATGCACTAGCTACGACCCTCGATCAGAAAATCTTAGGTCAATGCATGTTTCGAAATCATTTCTTCAAAAGGTTTATTTTA
Source organism: Lolium multiflorum (assembly GCA_030979885.1). Lineage (NCBI taxonomy): Eukaryota > Viridiplantae > Streptophyta > Magnoliopsida > Poales > Poaceae > Lolium > Lolium multiflorum. The sequence continues at coordinate 231,289,288 of CM061748.1, read as the reverse complement.
TTCTGAAAACTATGCCCGTCAGTCTTCACAGGTTGACTAGAACTTCACGGAGTTCCTTTCCTGCCGCGTTCGCAGTTCCCTTCCCGGAACAAGGAGTGACAGCCACAATTTGATACACTCTGCAGAGGTGCGTTACTTTTCCCATAAGAGATCTCACCCTTTTTGCCAACCGCAGGGACTTGCCCCCGTTCACACTTCCTTGGTGTGAGGCCAGGTATAAAGATCCAAGCCCACACCGCCTTCTCCGCGACCCTGCAAACCCACCCTTTTGTCCATCCGTACACCCCCGGTAGACATCTCCCGATCATACGGCTTTACCCCCGGTGTACTATGGACAATCCCTCATAGACGGTAGAGCCTCTCATCCAAACGTCCGGATGGGGATTTTAAAGGATTTCCCAACCTACGGCAGTGTTATCTCCAACACCCCGCCAGGCTCTATCAAGTCCGTTGGCGTGCAGGAGGGAAAAGATACAGCTGGCTTCCCCAGAGCCATTATAGATCTTATGGTCAACGCGATATGTACGGCGCTAGAATCACTGGACGGCATTGGTACTTAGTCCTAGATGAATAGTACCCTTGCAATGGAACCTCCACCAATCAACACATACCATGGTTCCATTGCCAACCACATAGTCATATTCATAATTGGAAAAGTAACATTTCATTTTCAATGCAGGAGTGATAAGTCATATAGCTTTGCATTAAATTAATAGAAAATACTCAAATTGACATGAGCAAGGGTGAACTTGCCTGTGGACTGCGAGATAGTGCAGTTCAATGCGTTGGATGGAACCTGGACCTCGGGTTCTGTAAAGAAGCATCATTGTCCGGTAAGGACAATGTTATAAAATCCAAATAATGCATGCATGGATGTATTATTTTATGTTGAAACCCTAACCCCCATATTTAATTAAAATTTAGGTTAAGTTAAGATTTGTGCCTTTGGCAGTAATTTGCAATTACTTTAACTTATAAAATTGCATGAAGGAATACTTTTAAAAGTAATACAACTTCCTTTTTGAAAATATTTATTTCAAAATTATTTTGAAATAATGGAATTTCCTCCTCATTTGTTTAAAATAGAGTAATAGAATATTTTCCTTTGGAAAATACTTTCTTTTTAAAAGAAATGACTTGGAATTATAGAATTTCATTTTTAAATGTTAGAAAATAAGTATTTGAACTTATTTGGGATTTTTCCTTGATTTATCAATACAAGGAAATATAGTTTGAAATTTCAAATGTTTATTTTAAATTCATAAAATTCATAAATTTGAATTTGTTCCATAAATTATATTTCATATTTTATTCTTGTTAAGAATAATTTTTCATTCACCAATCCAATTTTTAATGGATTTTTAGAGGTGTATTTTATTTACTAGAAATTGGTGAAATTCTGGCTATTTCTAAATGTGAAATGACTAAAATACCCCTCCTGGCCCCTATTGGGCCAGCCCACTAACTAAGGCCCATGGGACAGCCCACTAAGGCGTGTCCCATAACGGGTCGGTGGCGCCGAAGCGGCCCACCTCGCTCGCTCACTCACTCGTCTCTCACTCGCTCGACCTAACCCTAACCTCTGGCGACACCCGTGGCGATGGCGTCGCCGCCATGGCCGCCGCCGTGCTCCGGCCGTCTCTGTGCTCCCCGCCTCGCCACCTACCAGATCTGGACCGCCACGCGACGATCTATCGATCTGTCCGCGTGGTTTCCTCGATTGCTTCCTCTCCTGGCGAATCGCCTCCTCTCTGGATCTCGTGGAGAATCGCCTCGGGCGATTGGTGATCTCCGACGAGCTCTCGTCCTCGCCGTCGACGTGTGCGCCTCCGAGACTGACCTGGCGCGGGTGCTGCTCGCAGCGCCTGTGCCGTCGTCTCCGTGTTGTGCTGCTGCTGCTGGTGTTCGTCGGCGTAACGCCAGCGACTTCCTTGGCTTTGCAGCTTCTATGGCCGCGGGCACGCCTCGCCATGCCATTGCTTCCGCCGCGGTAAGGTCCTCCTGCTCCTCCTCCTTTTCAACGCCATGTTTGTGCGCCTCCATTCCTCTGTGCTTCCTCCTTCTGCTGCTCAAGCTTCGATGATCCAATGATCATACAGGGCTTTGCTCTGCTGCCAATGCTTCTTATGCTTCCTCTTGCAAGCCACCAATGCACCAAGTTCGTGACTGGTCAAGTGTGTTGCTTGCTGTTCATGGCCAGTGTTGCTCTTTCACTGCATTTGTCATGCCATGCCCTGCTATGCCATGCTATACATGATTGTAATGCTGCTTATGCTTACTGGCATGCTATCCTTGCTTGTCTAGGTGTATAACTATGCCTGTGCTATGTTGGTGTTGCTTACTGTCATGCTCTGCTGTGTGCTTGACACCTGTGCTGCTAGTGGTGTGTTCAGTAGCTTGTGCATGATCCAATTGATCTCTTGGATCATCAGATATGCTTGGTTATTGTGGCTTCTTTTGCTAAATGGATGGGTTGCTTACTGGTATTGCTACTCAAGCATGCTTATGCTCCTGTGTGTGTGTGGGCTGTGGCTCTTCATAGCTTTCTGGACTTAATCCAGAAGCTATGATGCATTGATGTCTGCTTGTGTTGCCTCACAGTGCTACTGTATACATACTGCATGGATTTGTTATAGATTCATGCTTGGTTGGATTAATTATGGATGAATTGATATGCTGATTCTTATATTATTACTTGTTTAATAGTTTTGGTAGCCAGATAGGCATTACTGAAGCATCTGCTTCAGTAATCCTTCTCTGCAAGTCATGCTGTTACCAAGTTTTAATTTCTATCAGTTATTTTGATGAACCATGTTTGGTTATGATTCAATGCTTCAGCTGTTGCCTAAATGAATTCCAAAATCATTTTGGAATATTAATCTCTGACTGAACCTGTGTGGTGATGATTTCAAACTGCCTGTGTGGTCTTGCTTGCATACTGAGATGGTTTGTGACCTCAGTAGTTTTCTACTGCATCTGGTTGCATCCTATTTGGCTAGTTGGTTGGTTTTATGAAAATAAAACAAACTCCACAGTTGGGAATCACCAAGGTGAATGCCCTGTGGATGCTTTTGATGAAAAAGGGTTGGATCTGATGGTTTATTTCACCATAGGTGCTAGGTAACATAGTTGGCTACTGTTCTAGGTTTCAGTGTCATGGATAGCTAGCATATAGTCATATCCAGTGACTAGATCCACTAGATCTTGGTCTGGCCTCTTCTGCCTGGCATCACTTGGTGAATACCAAGTGATGATATACCCAGTGGAACAATCTGCTCCACAATATTTGTGTATGAGCATGCTTATGATGGATGGGATCATCAGATCCATCCAGGTATGATGTATACCTTGCTCCAGCACCAAGTATGAAATTTTGTGTTGATGCAGTGCTTTGGATAGTTGCTGTGATCACAGCCCTTCTCCTCCTAGCTCTTGGTTAATCTCTATCTTAAGTCACCATGCTGCTCTGGTGTTTTACTTGTTGGTTTTGGATTGACAGTTGGGTTCTGTGGTGGATGGTATTGTTCTTGAATAAGAACAGGATGAACACTGACACTCCCCTTTTCTGCTTACCTTGTGGATCCTTATCTGGTCGACTGTGCAATGGTTCTAGGGTTTGTGCCCTTTTATATCATCCCCACTTCTCTCCTTGCCATGCCACACAAGTCTGGCTTGGTTTGGTGACTAGGCCAGTGCATGGCCTTGCTGTTGCTTGCATAGCACACATGAGCAGTGTGCTCATATGCTTGAGCCCCTGTTGTGCTCAGTTTTGGTCTGCTCCTTCTTATCCTGGTGCTGTCCTTGGTTTTGGACAATCACAAGTGTCAATGACACTTGGTTAACTGACCAAACTGAATCTGTCAACACTTACTCTGTCCAAACTGAATTCTTTGACTAACACTAACATTCTGGCTAGTACTTGCTGTTTTGTTTTGCAGGTTTTGAAGCTGAATATGACCATGAAGATATTCTTCAAGTCATTTAGTCTAGGTTTTAGTTTAGGACAATATTGTAATCTTCCTTTTTCATTCATGTTTATTATTCCTTTAATTCTTGTATCCAGAATATTGTAAAGACAATGTATGTGTGTGTATATCAATAAAGCTCAAGTTTTGCTTATGAGCTTTTGATTTGTGTAATGTTTATATTCTAGAAGAAATGTTGTATTTATTATTCACTTTGAAATTCAAAGTTATTTGAATTCATAATTTGTTTTTGAATTGTGAATTCAATTTCCATATTCATTTATACTTAATGTTTGATATTCCAAATGCATCTTACTTGTCAAATGAAATCAATTCCCCAAATCAACAAGATACAAAAGAGATCATGTCGAAATTTCCCTAACTCACATTGCCTAACCCTAAGTGCAAAATGAGAGAGAACCTCGATCCCTCTTAGGTTTAGTTGCAATAAGGCGCGAAAATTTCCCCCGTTTTGCGATGCAATGCACATCCCATTTCTAAATCTACCCTTCGTTGTTCCTATGTTCTGGGTTATTACAGGCCACGAGGGGCCGACACCATAGGGCGGCGCGGCCTGCATGGGGCCCACGCCGGCCTATGTTGTGGGGCCCCTGTGCCCCCTCCAACGCTGCCCTTCCGCCTACTTATACTCTTCATCGCGAAAACCCTATTACCGAGAGCCACGATACGGAAAACTTCCAGAGACGCCGCCGCCGCCAATCCCATCTCGGGGGATTCAGGAGATCGCCTCCGGCACTTTGCTGGAGAGGGGAATCATCACCGGAGGGCTCTACATCACCATGCCCGCCTCCGGATTGATGCGTGAGTAGTTCATCCTTGGACTATGGGTCCATAGCAGTAGCTAGATGGTTGTCTTCTCCCCTTGTGCTATCATGTTTAGATCTTGTGAGCTGCCTAACATGATCAAGATCATCTATTTGTAATGCTACATGTTGTATTTGGTGGGATCCGATGAATATAGAATATTATGTCAAGTTGATTATCAATCTATCATATATGTGTTGTTTATGTTCTTGCATGCTCTCCGTTCCTAGTAGAGGCTCTGGCCAAGTTGACACTTGTAACTCCAAGAGGGGGTATTTATGCTCGATAGTGGGTTCATGCCTCCATTGAATCTGGGACAGTGATAGAAAGTTCTAAGGTTGTGGATGTGCTGTTGCTACTAGGGATAAAACATCAATGCTTTGTTTAAGGATATTTGTGTTGATTACATTACGCACCATACTTAATGCAATTGTCTGTTGTTTACAACTTAATACTGGAAGGGGTGCGGATGCTAACCTGAAGGTGGACTATTTAGGCATAGATGCATGCTGGATGGCGGTCTATGTTCTTTGTCGTAATGCCCTGATTAAATCTCATAGTGATCATCATGATATGTATATGAATCTTTATTTGTCAATTGCCCATCTGTAATTTGTTCACCCAGCATGTTATTTATATTATTGGAGAGACACCACTAGTGAACTGTGGACCCCGGTCCATTCTTTTACATCTGAATACAATCTACTGCAATCATTGTTCTCTACTGTTCTTTGCAAACAAACATCATCTTCCACACTATACGTTTAATCCTTTGTTTTCAGCAAGCCGGTGAGATTGACAACCTCACTGTTACGTTGGGGCAAAGCATCTTGATTGTGTTGTGCAGGTTCCACGTTGGCGCCGGTTTCACGGTGTTGCGCCGCACTACACTCCTCCACCAACAACCTTCACGTGTTCCTTGACTCCTACTGGTTCGATAACCTTGGTTTCTTACGAGGGAAAACTTGTTCTTTACGCATCACACCTTCCTCTTGGGGTTCCCAACGGACGTGTGCTTCACGCGTTATCAAGCTCTTTTTCTGGCCGTTGGGGAGATCAAGACACGCTGCAAGGGGAGTCTTCCACATCCAATCTCTTTACTTTGTTTTTGTCTTGCTTTACTTTATTTTATTTTCTGTCTTGTTTTCTTTATATCAAAAATACAAAAAAAATAGTTGCTTTACTTTCTGTATTGTTTACTTGCTCTATATCAAAACACAAAAAAATTAGTTACTTGCATTTAGTTTATTTTGTTATCATGTCTAGCTCTGTACCTGTTACTTCTTCACCTGAGGAATTAATCTTCACTTTTAAACAAGGGGATGAGGAGAGTTTTAAAGATGCTTGGTCTAGAATTTTTTATTCTTATCGTAAAGCTGAACCTAAAATGACTCTAAGTCTGCTCCTTAGTAACTTTTATTTTGGGCTTATGATTCGCTATAGATATGCCTTGGATGCTGTAGTGGGAGGAGATTTCCTTCATTGCGATGGGGATCAAGCTTTTAATGCCATAAAAAATTGGTTGCATCATATAGTTCAGCTAATTTTTTTGATTCATCTCTTGTTAGCATTTATAATAGATTAAACACTCTTGAGACAAATACATCTTGCTTCAAAAAAAGGTATAGTCAGATTCGTGAGCGTCTTGATCATGTTTTAGTAAACTCTGAACCTTCAATGTGGGACCCTACTATTAAAGTTATTATTGGTGGTGAAACTTTTCATGCCCATTGTGATATTATGTCTGAATTTTGCCTTATGCCTAAGAGTATTTATGAATCTTTGGCACTTTGGGGACTTACTGAAGGTGGAGAAGGAATAACTCTTACTGATAACTCTGTTATAATTCCTAAGGGAATAGCCGAGGGTGTGTTCACAACCATTCTTGGAAGAACGGTATCCACTGATTATCTTGTTATTGAATGTGTAGGAACAGGACAAATCACACTTGGAAGATCCCTGCTGAAACTATTGGGAGCAATCATAGATGTGGGAAAAGGCACCCTAAAATTCACCTCTACACCGGGAGGCGGTCATGTATTCCCTAAACCAAAGAGTAAGAAAAAGAGTAAGAAGGGTAGGCGTAAAGCCCGAGGTAATGTTGATGCTTCTTCTCTAGATAATACTTGATTTGCACTGCGCCTAGCTGAAAGACGTTAAAGAAAAACACTTCTTGGGAGATAACCCATGTTTTATTTTATTACTGTATTGTTGAGTCTTGGAAGTTGTTACTACTGTAGCAACCTCTCCTTATCATGTTTTTGTGCCAAGTAAAGTCTCTATGGTAAAGTTGATGCTAGATTTGGATTGCTGCGCAGCAAATTCTGTCACGAATTTGCGTAGATCTCTCTGTAGAAAAATCAAAAAAATCTGCCAATTTACGTGCGTGATCCTCAGATATGTACGCAACTTTCATTAGTTTTGAGTTTTTCCATCTGAGCAAGTTAAGTGCCTCAGAAAAATTCGTCTTTACGGAATGTTCTGTTTTGACAGATTCTGCCTTTTATTTCGCATTGCCTCTTTTGCTATGTTGAATGGATTTCTTTGTTCCATTAACTTTCAGTAGCTTTGTGCAATGTCCAGAAGTGTTAAGAATGATTATGTCACCTCTGAATGTATGAATTTTTGATTATGCACTAACCCTCTAATGAGTTTGCTTTAAGTTTGGTGTGGAGGAAGTTTTCAAGGGTCAAGAGAAGAGGATGATACAATATGATCAAGAAGAGTGAAAAGTCTAAGCTTGGGGATGCCCCCGTGGTTCATCCCTGCATATTTCAAGAAGACTCAAGCATCTAAGCTTGGGGATGCCCAAGGCATCCCCTTCTTCATCGACAACTTATCAGGTCACTTCTAGTGAAACTATATTTTTATTCCATCACATCTTATGTTCTTTACTTGGAGCGTCTGTTTGCTTTTGTTTTTGTTTTTGGTTTGAATAAAGTTGGATCCCACCATCCTTGTATTGGAGATATTACGCTCCGCTTTTTCATATGGAACACTTGTGTTCTTAGTTATGCTTTAATGTTCATGGCGAAGGCTGAAAATTGCTTCGTTGATTGCTATTTGGTTGGAATCAGAAAATGCTTCATATGGTTTGGAATAAATTGATACTTGGAAATTGTTTTGAGCTCTCATAGATCATGTTTAAGCTCTTGCATCATGTACTTTAATCTATTAGTGGATAACTACCATAGAGCTTGTTGAAATTTGGTTTGCATGATTGGTCTCTCTAAGGTCTAGATATTTTCTGGTAAAGTGTTTGAACAACAAGGAAGACAGTGTAGAGTCTTATAATGCTTGCAATATGTTCTTGTGTAAGTCTTGCTGTACCTGTTCATACTTGTGTTTGCTTCAAACAACCTTGCTAGCCAAAGCCTTGTACTGAGAGGAAATGCTTCTCGTGCATCCAAACACCTTGAGCCAAAACCCATGCCATTTGTGTCCACCATATCTACCTACTATGTGGTATTTTTCTGCCATTCCAAAGTAAATTACTTGAGTGCTACCTTTAAAATTTCATTCCTTTGTCTTTGCAATATATAGCTCATGGGAAAATAGCTTAAAAACTATTGTGGTGATGAATATGTAGCTATGTGTCTTAGTTCTTATAAGTTGCTTGTTGAGCGGTAACCATGTTTCTGGGGACGCCATCAACTTTTTACCTTTGTTGGATATCATGTGAGATGCTATGCATGTTCGTCTTGTCTGAAGTAAGGGTGATTTATCATGATCAAATGGTTTGTGTATGCATATGTTAGAGAAGAACATTGGGCCGCTAACCAAAGCCATGTATCATGGTGGAAGTTTTCAGTTTGGACATTCATCCTCACTCTCTTATGAGAATATTATCTGTTGTTGAATGCTTATGCATTAAAGAGGAGTCCATTATCTGTTGTCTATGTTGTCCCGGTATGGATGTCCTAAGTTGAGATCTATTAAAAACGAGAAATCAAATGTGATTGATCTCCTTGGACCTTTGTACATGCGGCATAGAGGTACCCCTTTGTGACACACTACAAGAAAAGTTGCCATGGCCGACGAAGTTGAAGTCGCGCCGTGGTTGCTGGTGTACCATGGCCGACGATTTTGGTCCCTCCGTGGTGCATGTCAAAACTTTTTTTTCTCGTTTTTGAGGCCACCTAGCCCGACGAAAGCGGCCAAAACGTGGCGTATGGTGGCCCGGGACGTGGTGCATCTCGAAATCTCGGGTTCGCCGGCCGAGTCAACGCAAATCCGCACCGCCGAGGGATGTAGGGCCCAGATGGCAGCCTCTCTGGCATTGTTTTTTTCTAGATCGCGCCATCTCGTTCAACGTTCTCCGATCGAGCCGTTTACGATGCAGGATCATGGGTCCCGCATGTCATCCTCTATGAACCAAAATTCTTCCTATTCTTGGATTTTTTTGACCCCCTGATTTCTGGCTACTTCCTTTTTCTTTTGATCCCTTGCCGCCTTGGAAACGTTGAGACCGCTGCTGCTAAATGGGACCCGCATGTCATCCTCTATGTGCAATCAACTTTCTTTTCTTGGAGTTTTTTTTGGCACCTCAAATTTGGTCACTTGCCTTTTCTTTCGATCCGCCTCTCAAACGGTGATACCGCTGCTGCTAAATGGGACCCGCATGTCATCCTCTATGTGCAATCAACTTTCTTTTCTTGGAGTTTTTTTTGGCACCTCAAATTTGGTCACTTGCCTTTTCTTTCGATCCGCCGCCTCTCAAACGGTGATACCGCGCTAATGGGACCCGCATGTCATTCTCTATGTACTATAAAACTTTCTTTTCTGGATTATTTTTGGCACCTCAAATTTGGTCACTTGCCTTTTCTTTCGATCCCCTGCCGCCTCTCAAACGGTGATACCGCTGCTCTGGGACCCGCATGTCATCCTCTATGTACTATAAAACTTTCTTTTCTTGGATTTTTTTGGCACCTCATATTTGGTCACTTGACTTTTTCTTTCGATCCCCTGCGCCTCTCAAACGGTGATACCGCTGCTGCTAAATGGGACCCGCATGTCATCCTCTATGTACTATAAAACTTTCTTTTCTTGAATTATTTTTGGCTCCTGATATTTTTTCACTTGCCTTTTTCTTTCGATCTCATGCCACGTTTGAAACGTTGAGGAACCTGCAGGCTCATGGGACCCGCATGTCATCCTCTATGTACTATAAAAGTTCATTTTCTTGGTTTTTTTTCACCATCTGATTTTTGGCAATTTCTTTTTTCTTTTGATCCCCTGCCGCCTCTCAAACGTGATACCGCTGCTGCTAAATGGGACCCGCATGTCATCCTCTATGTACTATAAAACTTTCTTTTCTTGAATTATTTTTGGCTCCTCATATTTGGTCACTTGCCTTTTTCTTTCGATCTCATGCCAAGTTTGAAACGTTGAGGAACCTGCTGGCTCATGGGACCCGCATGTCATCCTCTATGAGCAATCAACTTTCTTTTCTTGGAGTTTTTTTGGCACCTCATATTTGGGCACTTGCCTTTTCTTTCGATCTCATGCCACGTTTGAAACGTTGAGGAACCTGCTGGCTCATGGGACCCGCATGTCATCCTCTATGTGCTATAAAATTTTCCTTTGTTGGATTTTTTTCACCCTCTGATTTTTGGCTTGCCTTTTTCTTTTGATCCCCTGCCTTTGAAACGTTGAGTAAGCTGTTGGCTCAAGGGACCCGCATGTCATCCTCTATGTCCATCAACTTTCCTTTCTTGGATTTTTTTCACCCCCTAATTACTAGCTACTTTCTTTTTCTTTTGATCTCAAGCCGCATTACAAACATTGAGACCGCTGCTGCAAAATGGGACCCACATGTCATCCTCTATGTACAATAAAGTTTCTTTTCTTGGATTATCTTTTGCTCCTGATATTTTGTCACTTGCCTTTTTCTTTCGATCTCATGTCGCCTTTGAAACGTTGAGTAAGCTGCTGGCTCATGGGTCCCGCATGTCATCCTCTACGAACAATAAAAGTTTCCTTTCTTGGAGTTATTTTTGACCCCTAATTTCTGGCTATTTGCCTTTTTCTTTGGATCTCCTGCCCCTTTGAAACGATGAGGACGCTGTTGGCAGGTCGGTCCCACAAGTCATCCTCTATGAACAATAAAAGTTTCCTTTGATGGATTTTTTTGAACCCCTAATTAATTTCTGGATATTTCCTTTTTTTCTTTGATCCCCTGCCGCCTTGGAATCGTTGAGGATGCTGCTGCCTCATGGGTCCCGCATGTCATCCTCTCAGAACGGTAAATGTTTCTTTTCTTGGATATTGTTTACCAAATGATTTTTGGCTTATTTTTTCTTTCGATATCCTGCCGCCTTTAAAACGTTGAGGACGCTGCTGGCTCACGGGTCCCACATGTCAGCCTCTATGAACAATAAGCGCTGAGGACGCTGCTGCCTCATGGGTCCCGCATGTCATCCTCTCAGAACGAAAATGTTTCTTTTCTTGGATTTTTTACCAACAGATTTTTGGTTTATTTTTTCTTTCCATCCCCTGCCGCCTTTAAAACGACGCTGCTGGCTCATGGGTCCACGATGTCAGCCTCCCCGTACAAGAAACATGTGATATCTTGATTATTTTGCAGACAATAAACAGTGTATTGCGCTCTGAGCTATTTCAACGGATAAATTAAATCTTTATTTTTACATAAACAAATTTATATGCTGAATCTCCTTGTTTTTTGTTTTTGCGAAGCATAGGACTTTCCTGTTTTTTTAGAAAAATCCGAACTATCCTGTTTTGGAGTGGGCTGAAATTGTACGAGTCAAAAGGGCCAGCAGGATAGTTCGAATGCCCAGATGTCCACATGCAGCCCAATTGAAATCGTTCTTTTTTTGGATTTTTTTCACCCCCTGATTTCTGGCTACTTCATTTTTCTTTTGGTCCTGTGCCGCCTTGGAAACGTTGAGACCGCTGCTGCAAAATGGGACCCGCATGTCATCCTCAATGTACAGTAAAATTTCTTTTCTTAGATTATTTTTGGCTCCTGATATTTGGTCACTTGGCTTTTTCTTTTGATCCCGTGCAGCCTCTCAAACGGTGATACCGCTGCTGCTAAATGGGACCCGCATGCCATCCTCTATGTACAATCAAGTTTCTTTTCTTGAATTATTTTTGGCTCCTGATATTTGGTCACTTGCCTTTTTCTTTCGATCTCATGCCACGTTTGAAACGTTGAAAAACCTGCTGGCTCATGGGACCCGCATGTCATCCTCTATGTACAATAAAACTTTCTTTTCTTCGATTTTTTTGGCACCTCATATTTGGTCACTTGCCTTTTTCTTTCGATCCCCTGCCGCCTCTCAAACGGTGATACCGCTGCTGCTAAATGGGACCCGCATGTCATACTCTATGTACAATCAAGTTTCTTTTCTTGAATTATTTTTGGATCCTGATATTTGGTCATTTGCCTTTTTCTTTCGATCTCATGCCACGTTTGAAACGTTGAAAAACCTGCTGGCTCATGGGACCCGCATGTCATCCTCTATGTACTATAAAAGTTCATTTTCTTGGTTTTTTTTCACCCTCTGATTTTCGGCTATTTCCTTTTTCTTTTGATCCCCTGCCGCCTTTGAAACGTTGAGGACTCTGCTGGCTCATCGATAAAACTTTCCTTTATTGGAGATTTTTTACCCCCTAATTTCTGGCTACTTTCTTTTTCTTTTGATCTCAAGCCGCATTTGAAACGTTGAGACCGCTGCTGCTAAATGGGACCCGCATGTCATCCTCTATGTACAATAAAGTTTTCTTTTCTTGGATTATCTTTGTCTCCTGATATTTTGTCACTTGCCTTTTTCTTTCGATCTCATGCCGCCTTTGAAACGTTGAGTAAGCTGCTGGCTCATGGGTCCCTCATGTCATCCTCTACGAACAATAAAAGTTTCCTTTCTTGGAGTTATTTTTGAACCCTAATTTCTGGCTACTTCCTTTTTCTTTTGATCCCGTGCCGCCTTGGAAACGTTGAGACCGCTGCTGCTAAATGGGTCCCGCATGTCATCATCTATGTACAATAAAATTTCTTTCTTCGATTATTTTCGGGTCCTGATATTTGGTCACTTGCCTTTTTCTTTCGATCTCATGCCGCCTTTGAAACGTTGAGGAAGCTGCTGGAGCATGGGTCCCGCATGTCATCCTCTATGAACAATAAAAGTTTCCTTTCTTGGAGTTATTTTTTACCCCTAATTTCTGGCTACTTCCTTTTTCTTTTGATCCCCTGCCGCCTTTGAAACGTTGAAGACTTTGCTGGCTCATGGGTCCCACATGTCAGCCTCTATGAACAATAAACACTTCCTTTCTTGGAGTTATTCTGTACCCCTAATTTCTGGCTATTTGCCTTTTTTCTTTCGATCCCCAGTCGCCTTCTAAACGTAGAGGACGCGGCTGGCTCGCGGGTCCCAGATGTCAGCCTCCATGGACAATAAACCTCTCCTTTGTTGGATTTATTTTTCACCCTCTGATTTTGGCTATTTCCTTTTTCTTTTGATCCACTGCCGCCTTGGAAACATTGAGTAAGCTGCTGACACATGGGGCCCGCATGTCATCCTCTATGTACAATCAACTTGCAAGATCTTCGAGCGAAAGAGCTTGTATTAGTGGGACCCATATGTCAACCTCTATGTACAATAAAAGTTTCCTTTCTTGGATTATTTTTAGCTCCTGATATTCGGTCACTTTCCTTTTTCTTTCGATCTCAAGCCGCCTCTGAAACGTTGAGTAAGGTGCTGGCTCATGGGACCCACATGTCATCCTCTATGTACAATAAAGTTTCTTTTCTTGGATTTTTTTACCCCTGATTTTTGGTCACTTGCCTTGACGCTGCTGGCTCATGGGTCCCACATGTCAGCATCTATGAACAATAAACCTTTCCTTTGTTGGATTTATTGTTTACCCCTAATTTCTGGCTATTTGCCTTTTTCTTTTCATCCCCACCGGCCTTTGAAAACGTTGAGGAACCTGCTGGCTCATGGGACCCGCATGTCATCCTCTATGTACTATAAAATTTCTTTTCTTGGTTTTTTTTCACCTCTGATTTTTGGCTATTTCCTTTTTCTTTTGATCCCCTGCCGCCTTGGAAACGTTGAGTAAGCTGCTGACTCATGGGACCCGCATGTCATCCTCTATGTACAATCAACTTTCTTTTTTTGGAGTTTTTTTACCCCCTAATTTCTGGCTACTTTCTTTTTCTTTTGATCTCAAACCGCATTTGAAACGCTGAAACCGCTGCTGCAAAATGGGACCCGCATGTCATCCTCTATGTACAATAAGTTTCATTTCTTGGATTATTTTTGGCACCTGATATTTGGTCACTTGCCTTTTTCTTCCGATCTCATGCCGCCTTTGAAACGTTGAGTAAGCTGCTGGCTCATGGGTCCCGCATGTCATCCTCTACGAACAATAAAAGTTTCATTTCTTGGAGTTATTTTTGACCCCTAATTTCTGGCTACTTCCTTTTTTCTTTTGATCCACTGCCGCCTTTGAAACGGTGCGGATTCTGCAGACTAATACAAGCTTTTTCTCTCCAAGATCTTGCAAGTTGATAGATTAAATCATGGAATTATTAGGATATGTTTTAAATTTCAAATCCACTTTATGAATTATTAAAAATACCGTTATCCATGTGGGTATGGAGCGAACAAGGATTTTCATATTGGGCATGAGCAGTTTCAAAAATTGGAACCCAATAATTCAAAATAACTAAAAACAACTTTTATGTAGAATCTCCGCGTTTTTTTCTTTTGCCATTCATAGGATCTGTGTTTCATTAGAAAAGGGCCGAAATTGCATGAGCAGAAAGGCCCATTTGTAGTTATTGGGCTTCGACGGCCGGAGCAAGTAGGCCGAGAGCAATTACCATGTAGATGGCCGTTGGCAACCCAAAGTGAAATATTGGGCCCAACAGGGGAAGGCTGAACAGTACTATTTTCTAATTGGAAGGTGGTACATGGCGTAATCCTGCCAAAAAAAAAGATGGACACGGGTTGCTGAAATTTGCCCATCTGCGCCTAATATCGCCGCCGCGGCTCCGCTTCCGCCGCCGCCGCCATGCCTCGTCTCGCGTCGAGCTCGCGGTACTGCCGCGTCTCGGGCACGGGGTACCGCGGCGTCCGCGCGCGCCCCAAAGGTACGTATTACGCGGAGATACGTGACGGCGGCGAGCGCATCGGCCTCGGCACCTACGAGACCGCGCACGAGGCCGCGCGCGCGTACGACGCCGTGGCGTGGCGGCTCGGGCGCCCGCGATCGTCGATGAATTTCCATGACGTGTGGACGCGCCAGCAGGCCGAGGATCTCGCGCCGCCGCCGTACATCGTTAGACAGGAGGAACAGCACCGCCGCCGCGAGACGGAGCGCCGTTTGCGCATCGCCGAGCGGGACGAGCGCGCGGCGCGCGAGTGGGCGGCCCGCTTCCCCGAGGACGTTGCCGCCGAGAACGAGCACTTCCGCAGACGGAGGGCGGAGAAGGCGACGAAGCGGGCCTTCATCGAAGCGCAGCTCGCCGGGCCGACCACCATTGGCGAGGACGACCCCCGTTGGATTGACCTCTTCTCGTCGGATCCGGTGTCGGGCACGACACCGGACTCGTCAGATGTCGAGTTTTAGTTTAGTTTTATCGCACTACTTTGTACAAATATGAACTACGGAGTATCTATCAAGCTAATTTTATCCTATTTTATGTCTATTTCTAGTCTTTGTTTGATCTTCTGTTTTACTGCACTCTATTTTTCATTATATTCTGTTTTTGGCGCTGCATTTATAGCGCCTCTGAAAATACGCTGTTTCAGCCCTGCATTTGGCCGCCACAGTTTGCAGCTTCCGGTGAAGCTATTGCCGGCTCCATGCGCAGCATCAGCCATTCAGCCCACAGCGCCTAAATATAGAGCCACTGCTGGAGTTGCTGTAATATGTTTGTCAGCAGGAGCTTACCTAATTAGTTAAAAAAAAGATGTTCAGCGTGGGATTCGAAAAAAAGATCTTCATGTTTTTTTCCTAGCTATCCTAGTTCGGACTTTTCATTGTGTTGGCTAGTGCATGAAGCTTGACACCTGTATTATGTGATCCTGATATGAGGATAAGAACACCTTCAGCTTGCATTGCTAATGGTGTCTACTGCAGCAGTGGCGTACCTTCAATGGAGACTGATGCAAGAGAGTTGGTACTGGTGAACCTGCACCTGACATCATCGTGCCACCTGAAGTAGGTTGTGTATTGGGATTAGACTGATAAGCATAGCACCTTGCAAAGAACAAGATGCTGCTAGTGTTGGTTAACGTGATTTTACGACAAAAGTCATGTATGCTCAACAGGTGCCGTACCTAGTTTGGATATTGTGTTGTTACCCTTTTGTGGTTTGGTGTTTGTCCAACAGAGAAAGCTACTCTTTTCCCGTGTAAGTGTTATTATGTGAACAAAAGTTGTATGTACATATATATCGGTCAGAGAACCAAGATTGCATATTCTTGCCTGGTTATAACACATAAGTCATAATAACAATTAAAGAGAAAAGGAACATTTGCCTTTGCAATGTGATTGTGCCAAGTAGATTAGACAACCAACCACAAACATTACAGGTCAACAGCCAAACGCATGCGAAAGTCCTAAGGTAAGCTCCATAATACATGTTGAAACCAAAAGCCTAGAAACCATAAGAAAGGTAGCTCCACATCACAGTTCCACGACAGCAGCATACTGATCATAAAACATATATCAAGTCAGGACAGCTGCACCACTGGGTAAGCATCCATGGGGTCTGGCTCAAGAGCGAAGACTGTGTGAATGCTGCAAAATGTGGCTCTTGCCTCACCCCACCCATACATCTTATCATGGAACCTTACCAAATCAGCATGAATCATCTTGACATAAACATAGCTCCTCTCTCCATGCTGATGGGATTGAACAATGCGCCAGTTGCAGTGCTTCAGCTTGTCAAACAGTATGCAGGAGATAACGAAGCATGCTGGCTGGTCTTTTGTAGTGACAATGGCTTGGAGTAGCTGGTCCTGTGAACCACCCAACTGGATCTTTAGAGCTTGAAGGACAGTCCGTGCCATATAAGCTACCGTTGCTGACTTCAGCTCGGGTTCAGGTGAATGACAGCTGACATCTTGTCCTCGAGATGCAGATCCTTCTTGATCAGATTCAGCGGAATCATCACCACTACTTACAGGTGCATCAGGTTCTACAGAAGGCACATCAGGTACATGCTCAAGTTCATAGGAGTTGGGTGGGACAGCACTGTTTGCTGAAATCTCTACAATACCAGCTCCAGGTAGACCACCAGTATCTACAGAGGGTAAACCACCAATATCCACTTCAGAGGATTCTCGTGGCACGACACCTTTCGCTAGAGGCTCTACCATACCAGCTCCAGGTCCACCACCAGTCAGTACTGTGGGCATAGTCATGACGGGTTCTACCAATACAAAACCTCCTTCGGGTGGCGTGGCAACTTCGGGTGCAGGATCATCAGTAGCAACTCCAGCATCAGCACCAGTTACATCGGTCTTGACAATAGGTAAACCGTCTTGCTCTAGTTCAGAGAATTCCCGTGGCACGACACCGTTCACTAGAGGCTCTACACTAGCAGCTCCAGCTGCACCACCAGTTTCTTCAGCAGGGGGTAAACCCAATCCACAACCTTCTTCATGTGGCACGATGATGCCACGTATAGGCTCATCAGTACCAGGTCCAGCTGCATCAGTCTCCATAGACAGTAAACAAGGTGGCGTCGGAGGTTTAAAAGACTGGCATGCCATTTCACCTTTGTCATCAGACAATATAGAGTTTTCTTCAACTCTATGTTTCTGCAATAATAAGCACATGAACAGAAATTAGACCAGAGCATCTAGCCATCTAACGGGGGCAGCAGCAAAACAAGCGTCGGTCCATATGTTTACCTTGTCATCTGGGATATCAGAACACACAGATTTAGAAGTCATTTCACATAGCATCCGCTTTTTCGTTCCTTCCCCTACGTCCATCTGGAATAAGTAATACTATTGATCACATAAAACTAATTAATCAAATAAATGCATATGTTGAGAAGTTTGCACGGCAAATTGTGGATTCTGCTTTCATCACCTACGAATCATCGTTCTATATATTTACCTTGTCATCTAGGATATCAGAAGTCACAGAATGAGAAGTCATTTCACTAAGTATCGGTTTTTTCGCTCTTTCCCCTCCATCCATCTGCAATAAGAAGTAATATTGATCACATAAAGCCAATTCAACGAATATATGCATATGTTGAGAAGTTTGCACAACAAATTGTGGATTCTACTTCCAATCACCAAGTAATCTCGTGAGAAATGCATGATCAAGATATGTTTCTCCCTCTTGATCGACATCTGCATCTCCATTAAGACTAATCATCGTGCGATGGTGCTAGCGCATACACTTCCAATCACCAGACAAGCAAAAAATTGTTGATTCTAGTAATGCTTAATCAGCAGTGGCCATGGAACGACCACAGATCGACCAAGCAAAAAAATAAATCATCAGCCTACTGACCACCAGGCAAAACAAACTAGGCCCATACATGGCCTCACAAATCATCATCAAACGTCGATCAAACTAGCAAGTTTGAACATGGATTACTAATTTATTTTCTGATAAAGTGAGTATATTAATATCGAAAGATATTGATTACACTGAGCCTCTGCAACAACGCAATACCTTACTGGTAGTACGGATGCACATGGATTCCTAATACTCCCTCTGTTCGGTTTTAATTAGTCGACGAGAGGGAGAGAAGAAAATGAACTGTCGATGCTTTCAACTAGAGTCAATTAAATACGAACGGAAGAAGTACGTAGTAGTATTGACAAATATCCGGATCTAGTCTAAAAACAAATTGGCATGTAAATCCTAGTAGTCTACTAAACTAGGATCAATACCCTAGATTAGGGTTGCAAGCGGCGTCCGCGAATCGTCCCGCAAAGCAGAAAATTAGAGCAAATAGTGGTTGAGATTAGAGCAGATTTAAAGCACTCGCACTGAAACTAGCTAGCCCGCTACCCACCCCGCTTGACACCCTGCCCTAGATGTGAATCTACACCAAATATTCAAACAAGGATGAGCAACCGCCAATAAAATTTTATCCGCACATCATCATCTCTACCATACAAAAGGGTATGGTGATTTCACATACAGCCATTGTTGCCGCGGGACGAGGATGAGTGATGCGCCGCGGAGAAGGTGCCTCACGCCTCTGTCGCCGCCGCCGTCGAAGAGGAAGTCGAAGCCGCGCGATTGTGGTCCGTCGCCGATATGGAGGTGGAGCTACTAGGGAAGAGATGGAGGTGGAGGTGGAGAGGGAGTGATGGTTTGTACTAGTGGCGGCCGGTGAGATAGTTATAAATACAGCCTCTCTCTCTTTTTTGGCAAGGAATGCAGCTTCTCTTGGAAGGCAACGAGGCAACGCACTCCAGATTATAATAATATGGACGGAGAAATTTGGACGCATCTGTGTTGTCTTGTCAAATGAATCACCAGGATTTGCTTTTAGTACTCCAGATTTGGGCGACCCAAGGAAGTAGAGATAGTAATGTACGCCATCTAGCTGCACGCTATCAAATCAAATAAATGGTCATGCCATTTACTTTTAAGATGGTGCAGCAGTTATTCTGACCAAAGAAACATGCACGTCTGCTGATTATTTCTGATGGGTATACATTTACCGTCCGCTAGCAAAGATTGTTTGGCACATTGTTCTTATGGCTTTCAACATCACACCCCTTAATAATATTATTAATCAATGTTTGGGCAATCAATTGAGTGTGTTAATAAAAAATTAAAACCCACAAATCCAACTGTACTATTTTTAGGACCATATGAAAGACAAGGAATGATTTTAAATGCCATATGGAGTACCTCCAACCATGTGAAATATGGTTCTGTCATGCAGGTGATACCCATGGCTTCGCATTGGATCTGTATGTTGTCCTACATACAGTCAACTATGAAGTACCACGATTTGGTTTTTGGGTGCAACCGGCTAGAGAATGATGCACGGGTTTGTACAGCCAGTACAATTCACATTAAGATTTTCTGATAGGATGTTGATGTGTATATGTAAGAATCATACACTAGAATGTCTTCTATGTTTAGATGGTTGATCTACGTTTATACTTTCTGTGAACCATGAGGTTAAGACCTTTGTACTGTAATAAAGATTGCTAAATAACAGTATATATGTATGCCTCTAGGGACACTGAAACAGCCAAACAACCATGCATGTGTATAGACCGTATTTGATCAAATTAAAAGAAGCACCTGGGTTCATGCAAATAGCATAAATTTATCACCTAAGTACATTAGCTATAAATAGTTAAATAGGAGTCAAGACCAACTGAGCTAGCTAGTAGTATGATCCTACTATTACATAAATATCCCTAACTCTGATTGTCTTTGTTCCAGTCCAGCGCGTTGGTGTAGCTTGGGATGAACCAAAACCCCGTATGCCAGTTGGCCCCTGGACCGCTGCTTGAGAAAGATATGCTTTGGTGGTCTTCGCCATTTAGACTGAAGCGGAAAATTTCTTGATGTGATGTGTCAAACTGAGAGCCAATGGCCTGAGGCGTGGTGTAGATGCAGTTTCTTCTTGTCAAATATCCTGGGGGAAATGTTGCACCACCCACTGGCATGAAAATCGGATAGTTCAACCCAAGGAACATAGAATAGTCTCCAAGATTAGTAACCCTTTCCCACGGGTTGGCTGGAAGTAACCGACTAGTGTCATTCGAGAATACAATGCAGGTATACCCCGAATAGCTGTGAACAGCGCGACCGCAATGGACAGAAGGGGTACTATCATAATAATACATTGGAGCACCGTCAGCGTCAAAATCCATTACGCCACGTGCATAGACCAGGAGAAGTCTAGAACGATCTTGAGATCTTGCCAGCCACCACGTACGACTATTAGAGTCAAAATCATCATGGCCATCAAATCCAGCCGTCCGCGGAATGAATGGAGCAGGGAGCACTATAGGACCTTGATAAAGGAAAGAGCACGTCACATGAAAATATATTTCATGATTTATCTACTAGTGATATTGATTTGATATTGGGATGCCAATACTAGTACTTTATAAAATCATGGTCGAACATAAGATGGTTTGAAATATATTTCGAACATCTTGGTAAAACTTCATGTGGATTTAAAACATGTTCCCGAAAATATTGGTCCAAATTTTAGATGGTTTGAATATAGTACTCCTTATTCTCTAGAACCGGGGGAATATAAACAAATGAAAGTCTTTATCAATATTGCATGGCACCTTTATTGATTCTATTTCTACTCTACCTTAAATTTTCTAGGGAGTAATAATAAAGAAACTTAATTACTAGGGGGCCTTTTTCCTAAGGAACAACATGCACATTAGACCATACTAAAATTCCTATAGATGTTAAATTCTATATATGTCCATACCACAAGAGGGTTATGGTGTGCGCCTATGGAATTCCTTTAAGCCAAAAGATGCCAAGACAGTTCAACAAATAAGAGGTGAAATACTATATAAGTTACGTATATAAAAAAGATAGGGAGGAAATGTTACCAAATTCATTAGGATCCCATGCATAAACATTTCCAAGCTCAGTAACGGCGAACACAAGTCCGTTATGTATAATTGCATCGCAGTATATGGCGCCGTACTGAAACTGGTTTTCAAGAAATATCCATGTACGAGGATATTCGCCATGGAGGTAGGCAATTGCAAAGTCGAAGATTGCGACAAGGGAGAAATCTTGATACCCCCTAGCAGCTGTAGGAACTTGGCAAATAGCTATCTTCTGCAGTTGAATAGCAGAACGCTGATACTCGAATATAAGTGGATTGCGTGTGGTTTCCAACTTCTTCCTCAAAGATGGAAGCTTAATCTTGCGATGAGTGTAGACATTGAGGAGGTTCCACTTGCCTTCGGGGCCAACCATGGCGATCCAATCTCCATTGGCGCCTGCCCGCTCCTCATCCTTACCGTGTGGCATTAGGCCATCATAGGAGAACCTGTCCAGCGGCAGTAGTTTGCACTTGCTGTGCACCGGCAAATCCTCCTTGAACACCGCCCATGGTTTATCCGCCGGGTCACAACAGAGAACACACGGAAGGCCAAACGGCTGAGAAGCAGGCAGAGTGGCACTGTATTTGGCTGACTGAAGAATACTTTTGGAGGAACCGACTAGGGACGCGGCGGTGATGGCGTCGCACTGGCTGATGAGCACTTCAAGGGGGCCTTCCGTAAACACCTTGTGAAACAGCCCAGATCCACAGACCCTGCTCGATTTCGCCATCGCAATGAGGCAGGTGGTACAATGGGGTTGGTATTTTCTTGGGCGATCTACTGATTCGAACTTTGGGAGAGAGATGGCGATCAATGGCGGCAGGTGGGGGTTTGAGTTGGAGAACAGAGGCTCTCAAACTGGGCACTGCTGGATAGGATGCGAAAGCGCCATGGCGGAGACGCAGGCGCGTGCTATGGAAGATGGGCGGAGTGGGGATAGACGACGGAGGTGAACCGAGACGCTCATATACTGCCTACTGCAGTTTCGAGGAGAGTGTGAATGTGTTCAAAAAAAGAGGAGAGTGTGAATGTGTTCAAAAAAAGAGGAGAGTGTGAATGTGTTCAAAAAAAGAGGAGAGTGTGACTGTGACCCGACACCCGAGTAGGAGCCGAGCAGACGGACTATAGGAGTAGCCCCATCATTACAGAACATTAATCGTGCTTCCTACAATAAATAAGTGAAACATCCCAGGCTTGTGTTGTCTAATCAAATCGATGGCCATGTCAGTATTATGGTGAACAAATAAAACAAATACACACCAACCTTGTTCTTTTTGCAACGTACACCAACCTAGCAAGGCATCAACCTTCTCGCCATCAACTACGACTCCGTGGCTCCGTCCCACCAAAGTTGTCTCAACTTTGTAAAAAAAATACATCTATCCATCTAAATTTTAACAAAGGTGAGACACTTTTGGTGGGACCGAGGGAGTACAAAAAAACTTCACTACTCCATGCTAGTATCGGCCACTAATTCAAATTTCAACTGAAGGCGTGCTATTTTATGGTCCTGAAAATTGCCAAAAAAAATACAACCCAAAAATGCAACAGATCCATGTTAAGGGGGTACACCCTACGCAATATACATTAAGAAACTTTGAAACTTCAGCGACCTTGTAAGAATGCCCATGACAGTGCAGTTTTGCCAAATTAGGAAGAGACGAAATATGAATTCAACCAAAGAAATCTAAACGAATCCTTAGACAATAGCATAGTTAACACGTTCAGAAAAAAATGATGACTCCAAAAGAACAACATTAGCAAGAAATAGTCCATTTTAGTTTGAATTTGCAGTCACATACATAACTAGTAGTACTGCCAAAATACTATAATACTCCGAGCTGCATTCTAGCACTCCAACTAGCTAGTAATAGTTCTGGAGTAGTAGTACTACTACTATACAAGTCCAAAATACATCCGAACGAACCCTACTTCGAACTAAACTACTCCCTCCGATCTTCGAGTAACTACATTGCAGTATGACTAAACGAAGATTATTGTATAACCTTCTTGTTGATGCAAACGCAGATAGGCAACACACGCTGCCCTCCATTCTGCTTCGCGTAACGGGGCGGCACCGCCAGGAAAGAAGTGAGCTGCTGCAACATGATCGAGCTAGGCGTCGGGGAGCTCGTCGGCTCGATTACCGCCATCAAGGTGTCCGTCGAGAGGTCACTGGTCCCAGCCGTCGCCGGCGCCGGCGGACCAATCACCAACAGCTGCGCCTTGTACATCGGAAACAAGCACGCGGCCGACCTGATGCACACACAGGACACAATGGTGGTCGGGCCGAGCGCTCCAACGGTGATGGCGAACACGCTACCGTCTTCTTCCCCACTGCCGATGAACAGGTGTCCCCGCGGTTGTACCGGAACACGAACTATGCACCAGGCGGGTATGCCATACTGGAACGTAAACACTGGGATGGAGTGGGATGCTTGGAGGTGTACCAGGAGCTCCCGCGGCGGGCCGGTGAAGCTGCAGCCGGTATTGATGGCCTCTGTGCAGCCGCACGGACCATGCGGGCACGCGATATAGTGCTTGTAGGACTCCGTGGAGGCGACCAAGCTCTGGCAGCCGACGCACTTGACCATTGCCCCAGATCGATTCGACGGCGGCAATCTTGGCCCAGATCGATTCGACGGCGGCAACCACGCCGGCTGCTCGCACTTCTTGCACGGGTTCGGCGCAAGCTCGCCGACGCAGCGCCGACAGCCCATATGACCGCCCTTGCACTGCACGGAACAACGTACGTGGCATCAGTTGTCATTGACATTTCTCACAGGTGAACCTAAGAATGAAATCGGAAGGGAGCGACCTTGGATATGGGGGGTTTGAAGGGCAGCAGGCAGAGGGGGCACAAGAAGAGGGCCTCCTCCATCTTCAGAGAAGAGTGATCGGGAAAACGAGAACGGGATGGGTTCTTTTTTTTATACATGCCTTGGAGTGGAGTATGGATACTACTACTACTTATAGGAAGAACTTCCTTGCTAAGAATCGGCGTCGGCCGTACGCAAGCATAGATGCACCAGCGGCTCTGCAGTTTGTCAAAATAAAAGGACAGAGCTGCAGTGACTTGAAGTCTCCAAATCTCATTGTGACTTGGTGCCACCATCTACCAACCATTTGAGATCCAACGTTCCAAACTAATCTCTTATTTCGAACCTAAAAACAAAAATTATGAAAAAAATCCAGTAAAATGTAGATGCCTTGTTCTAAAATCTGTGAATATTTCATCCCACTCGGACGATTAGCTTGTGATTAAAGAGCTTTTTACGTATACGAGCACTAGTTTAAACTAAATACTCCCTCTGATTCATATTAATTGACTTCAATATGGATGTATCTAGAACTAAAATGTGTCTAGTACATCCATATTAGAGTCAATTAATATGAACCGGAGGGAGTATATATTTGCTCACAAACCTTTGATTCAAATCGAATGAAACTTCACCAAAATATAAATCGAAATATGCACGATTAACTGGAAGTTCTTGAAATATTTCTGAGCAATTATAATAATTATTTAGTTTAAATTCTAAGTCGATCGCATACATTGGATCTGAGATGGATGGTGGATGGTGGCACCAAGTCACTGTGAAACTTGGAAGTATCAAGTCAGTGAAGCTCTATCCCAAAATAAAAGCTTCGTGAAGGGGGCAGTTTGGTTCAAAAAAGAAGACAGTGCCAAGCAGTTGTCAAACAATACCCATATAGTCAAATGTACTCCCTCTGATTCAAATGAATTGACTCAACTTTGTCTAGATATATGGATGTATCAAGTCACTGAAGCTAAAATAAAAGCTTCATGAAGGGGGAAGTTTGGTTCGAAAAAAAATACAGTGCCAAGCAGCTGTCAAATAGTACCATAACGTCAAATGTACTCCCTCCGATTCAAACGAAATGACTCAACTTTGTATTTTGCATGTTAAAGGTTTTTCGTAAAACTTGGCCAATCTTAACATAGTTTGCCTTTCTAAAAAAAGATATAAGCCCTAAGGCTCCTTTGATTCATAGGATGGGAAAACCATAGAAATATGGAAAACATAGGATTGAGATTTAATGGCTAGTTGAATCATATAGGAAGATGAGTTGTGTTTGATTGTGCCAAAGGAAATTTTCCATGAGGTATGACCTAATGTTTTATTCTTATAGGATTTGCACTGCAAGATTCCTATAGGATATGTTCCTATGAATCAAACAACTAGTGTGGGGAAAATTCACATGTGATCTAAATCCTACATAATTCCTATACAAATCCTATATATGAATTTTAGTTGTTAGGTCACTTAAAATGACTTCACTTGAAGAGTTACATTTTTGTTTTTTTCTGAATTAGTAGTGATGCCTAACCATATATATACCTAAACCAAGAGAATCAGCATAAACTTATGTATATTAATAGTAAGCGCATATATGAATGTTTTTTATCTACAAACCCAGGGTCATATATATGTACATAGAAACATGCATATATACTAGTTTTTGTACCTTGGTGTGTTCCTCTTTTGGGCTATCTCTTTTTTGTTCACCGATTCACAACCAACGCCCTAGATTAATTTGGCACTTAAAAAATAACATTTTGTTTTTGGCGCACTAACACAAATAGTAGTAGCACGGTCAACACTGTAGAGAAGTACAAAATAAATGTGTGTGGGAAAAAATGACTTAAAGTGACCATTACATTGAGAAAAAGGGTAGAACCAAGCATTGCACAGGGAAAAAGCAGTGTAGTGCCCAGAAGAAAAAAACAAGTTGGGTTATACTCCCTCCATCCTGAAATAATGGGTGTAGAGTTAAAATTTGTCCATAAAAGAGTGTACTTCTCGTTTTGCAATGCACTTCAAAATTTGTCCACAAAAGAGTGGTAGTAAAAAATATTTCTTTCTCATCACGAGGGATATAGTTTCTTCACGACTAGTACGTACTACCTCCATCACAAAGCTTAAGTCTTTTTTTAAGAGTCAAAGCAAGTAAAGGTTGACGAAAATTTAGAACAATCTATCAACTAATATAATATTTTGTAGATACCATACCAAAAAAAATCGTTGTCTATGTATTGATATTAATTTTGTATTTTGCATGATAATGATTTTTGGTAAAATCTTAGTTTACCTTGACATAGTTTGAGCTTCTAAAAATAATATAAGCCTTACGCTTTGGGATGGAGGTAGTAGTATTTAGCATAATATGGTTTTCTTATTTACTACATGCATTTAGATCATTGGAGGTGGAAAAGTTGAAGAGGAAAGTGATGGTCGATGACAGTTTCCCAATGTAATAATAAAATCCTTAATATGCCTTGAAAACCCACACGTACGCTCTTTCTAGGACAGAGGCAGTATGAGGTAATGCACCCACGCGCTGTCATCTGCCGGTTCGTGCTATGTCTCCCAAATCTTGAAATATCGTCAGTTATCCATTTCACGTCCACACTTCTCCCTCTCTCCACGGACTAGGAAAAAACCCTCTCTTCACTTCCCCTTCCCATTCCACCGATGGAGAGCCCAACCGACGCCGTCAACGCAGCGAAAGCGAAAGCCGCGCGGCTGGCCTTAGCCGCAGAGGAGGCGTGCAGAGCCGCGACCGCAGCACGCATGGCCGCAACGGCGGCGATCATTGCCGCAGCGGATGCCAAAGACGAAGCGGAGGCCATTGCCGAAGGTCGGGCCATCGGTCGCTCATCGGCATCTGATGCTGTTGGTAGATGGGTCCACTCTCTTGGGAAGCATCCCCTAGATGACGAGGACGAGGTTGAACTCATCTTTGAACCGCCGCCGCCGACCTTCGACGAGAATATCGTCGACGAGGGGGAGGAAGTATGTTCCGATTCACCTCTCTCCCTTATTCAACATAGCCCTGTATCGATTTGCGCTATGGTCTCTCCCTCTTTTTTTGCGCTATAGCGTTTTGAATTAGCGTCAGAATCTTTTTAGATTCATATTCAGTATTAGTTGCAACTGCTACATATTTGCTTCACATCCGATTCACCTCTCTCCCTTATTTAACATAGCCCTGTATCGATTTGCTCTATGGTCTCTCCCTCTTTTTTTTGCGCTATAGGGTTTTGAATTAGCGTCAGAATCTTTTTAGATTCATATTCATTATTAGTTGCAACTGCTACATATTTGCTTCACCTGTTTATTTGGCATGTATCAGGTTGCTACTGATGAGGTTGACAGCGATGTCGAGTCGCGTCATAGGAAGGCCAGGGCCACTCTCAACAAGCTTAAGGCGGGGAAGTTCGACAAGTATTGGAGTGAACCCTGGACTGGTGCCAGGAACAGCTGCCCCTTCTGCACAAAGAGCATAAAGGTTGACTTTCGAAGCGTCCTGCAGCATGCCGAAGCCGGTGGGTCCGGCTGTCTCAAAGTTGGGGAAACTGTTAACCGATCCGGCTTCATAGCCAACCACATGGCATATGGGCTATTCCTAAGGAAGAAATTGAACCAAGCTATCGAGACCGGTCGTGTGCCTCCTCCCAAGCCCAAGCCACCAAAGATTAAAGGTATGGGCAGCAAGAAGCAGAAGAAGCGGGACCAGGAAGAAGATGGTAAATATACTCCGTAACTGTTGTGCATGTTTGTCTCTCCTACTGCTTCAAAAGCAGCATCTTTTGTTGAACTCTGTTTATGTTTGCTGCTCAGCAGCGTTTGTGGTGAACCTATTAGCTTAATTAGGGGTTGTTGAACTATGTCTGTGTTGAACCTTGCTTAATTAGGTTGTGTTGAACTCTGTTTGTGTTGGCGTGGGAAGGGGGGCATGATGCTACCCTGAATTTGCGGGACCCCCAAAAAACTTGCAAATACGAGTGATGCATCCAAAAGGAACAAACTTCTTACATGGTAGACCCCAGTCTGAAAGCAAGAAATGCGATCGGGTCCTTAACAGCCACCGCCCGGATTGATCGGGTATTTTGCCTGCCTACCGCATGTGACTTGTGCTCACTGAAGTTTGGGACCTCACGCATGGGCACCACACGTAAGTGACAGACCTGTTGGTGTAAAAACTCGGGTGATTATTATACTGCATTAGTACAAAGTTTCCTATGGATTCAAGGGTTGGAAAGCCAAGTTAACTCATTTTCATGACTAAGAAGGAGCCAGGCTTACTTTTTCATTTTCATGTTTTAACTTGTTTAAATCTTGGTCAAACAAAGGATCTGACCAGGATTCAAGTGGGCATAAAAATTCAAAAAAGAAATCAAAAAAAAAACCAAAGCACATAAGCTTCTTATGTCATATAGTAAGCATTACAGTTGATCAACGAAGTCTAGACATATTCAAACCAGAAAAATATTGTATATACCCCCTAACCCTAAACTCTGTCTTATGAAGTCAAGCATGAAGAAAAGTGGTTTTGGGTTTCAAACATTGGAAATTGAAAAAACTCCCAAAAGCTTCATTTTGGAGTGACTAAGAAGAATCCAGGCTTTCATTTTCATGTTTTAAATTGGTTTAAATCTTGGTCAAACCTAGGATTTGACCAAGATTCAAATGGACATAACAAATTCAAAAAAATCAAAACCAAACACATAGTCTTTTGATGTCATATAGTAAGCATTCAAGTTGATAAACAAAGTCTAGACATATTTAAACAAGAAAAATCATGTATATACTTGGCCCCTAACCCTAAACTCTGTCTTATGAAGTCAAGCATTAAGAGGAGTGGTTTTGGGTTTCAAACATGGAAATTTAAAAAACCTCCCAAAAGCTTCATTTTGGAGTGACTAAGAAGAATCCAGGCTTACTTTTCATTTTCATGTTTTAAACTGGTTTAAATCTTGGTCAAACCTAGGATTTGACCAAGATTCAAATGGGCATAACAAATTCAAAAAAAAACTAAACACATAGTCTTTTGATGTCACATAATAAGCATTCAAGTTGATAAACAAGGTCTAGACATATTCAAACCAGAAAAATCATGTATCTACCCCCTACCCCTAAACTTTGTCTTATGAAGTAAAGCACGGAGAGATATCATTTTGGGTTTCGAACATGGAAAATTTAAAAAAACCTCCCAAAAGCTTCATTTTGGAGTGAATAAGAAGGATCCACACTTACTTTTCATTTTCATGTTTTAAACTTGTTTAAATATTGGTCAAACCTGCAAGGATTTGACCAAGATTCAAATGGGCATAAAAATTCAAAAAAAAACCGAAAACCACTTCTCTTCGTCCTTGACTTCATTAGACAGAGTTTAGGGTTGGGGTATATACATGATTTTTAATGTTTAAATATGTATAGACTCCGTTGATCAACATGAATGCTTACTATAACTTAAGAAGCTTAATTATGTGCTTTGGTTTTTCATTTTTTGAATTCTTTATTGAATTTTTATGCCTATTTGAATCTTGGTCAAATCCTAGGTTTGACCAAGAATTAAACAAGTCAGTAACATGAAAATGAAAAAGTAAGCCTGGATCCTTCTTATTCACTCAAAAAATGAAGCTTTTGGGAGGGTTTTTGAATTTTCCATGTTTGAAACCCAAAACCATTCCTCTTATATGCTTGACTTCATATATATCACAGAGTTTAGCCTTAGGGGGTATATACATGATTTTTCTAGTTTGAATATGTCTAAACCTTGTTTATCAACTTGAATGCTTACTATAAACCAAAAATTCATGTATCTACACCTAACCCTAAACTATGCATGAAGAGAAGTGGTTTTGGGTTTCAAACCTGGATATCTCAAAAACCCTCCCAAAAGCTTCATTTTGGAGTGAATAAGAAGGATCAAGGCTTAATTTTTCATTTTCATGTTTTAATCTTGTTTAAATCTTGCTCAAACCTAGGATTTGACCAAGATTCAAATGGGCATAATTTAAAAAAATGAAAAATCAAGGCACATAGTCTTCTTATGTCATATAGTAAGCATTCAATTAAGTTGATAAACAAGCTCTGGACATATTCAAACCAGAAAAATCATGATGAATCTACCCCCTATATATCCCTAAACCCTAACTTATGAAGTCAAGCATGAAGAGAAGTGGTTTTTGGTATAAATCATGGAAATTTCATATTCATGTTTATTAAACTTGTTTAAATCATGGTCAAACCTAGGATTTGACCAAGATTCAAATGGGCATAAATATTCAGAAAAAACAAAAAATGGAAAATCAAGGCACATAGTCTTCTTATGTCATATATATAGTAAGCATTCAATTAAGTTGATAACAAGGTCTAGACATATTCAAACGAGAAAAATCATGTATCAAGCTACCCCTAACCCCAAACTCTGTCTTATGAAGTCAAGCATGAAGAGAAGTACGTGGTTTTTTGGTTTCAAACATGGAAATTTCAAAAACCCTCTCAAGAGCTTTATTTTGGAGTGACTACGAAGGATACATGCTTAATTTTCATATTCATGTTTTAAACTTGTTTAAATCATGGTCAAACCTAGGATTTGACCAAGATTCAAATGGGCATAATTTAAAAAAATGTAAAATCAAGGCATATAGTCTTCTTATGTCATATAGTAAGCATTCAATTAAGTTGATAAACAAGGTCTAGACATATCAAACCAGAAAAATCATGTATCTACCCCTATATATCCCCAAACTCTGTCTTATGAAGTCAAGCATGAAGAGAAGTGGTTTTTGGTTTCAAGCATGGAAATTTCAAAAACCTCCCCAAACTTCATTTTAGAGTGACTAAGAAGGATACAAGCTTGCCTTTTCATTTTCATGTTTTAAACTTGTTTAAATTATCTTGGTCAAATCTAGGATTTGACAAGATTCAAATGGGCAAACATATGATAAGTGATGCAAATATCATTTCTAAGTGCGGGCAAACCAGAGATATGTGGTTTTTGGTTTCAAACATATTCAAACGAGAGAAATCATGTATCTACCCCCTAACACTAAACTCTGTCTCATGAAGTCAAGCGCATGCATGAAGATATGTGGTTTTTGGTTTCAAACATGGAAATTTCAAAAACCCTCCCAAGAGCTTCATTTCGAAGTGATTAATTAAGAAGCATACATGCATGCTTACTTTTTCATATTCATGTTTTAAACTTATTCAAATCTTGGTGAAACCTAGGATTTGACCAAGATTCAAATGGGTATAAAAATTAAAAAAAAACAAAAAAGGTCTTCTTATGTTATATAGTAGGCATTCAATTAAGTTGATAAACAAGTTCTAGACATATTCAAACAAGAAAAATCATGCATGTATCTACCCCTAACCCTAAACTTTGTTTCATGAAGTCAAGCATGAAGATATGTGGTTTTTGGTTTCGAACATGGAAATTCAAAAACCCTCCCAAGAGCTTCATTTTGAAGTGACTAAGAAGCATACATGCTTACTTTTTCATATTCATGTTTTTAACTTATTCAAATCTTGGTGGAACCAAGGATTTGACAAAGATTCAAATGGGTATAAAAATTCAAAAAAAAACAAGGTCTTCTCTTATGTTATATAGTAAGCATTCAATTAATTTGATAAACAAGGTCTACACATATTCAAACCAGGAAAATCATGTATCTACCACCTAACCCTAAACTCTGTCTTATGAAGTCAAGCATGCATGAAGAGAAGTGGTTTTTGGTTTCAAGCATGGAAATTTCCATGTTTGAAACCCAAAACCACTTCTCTTCATATGCTTGACTTCATATGACAGAGTTTAGCGTTAGGGGGTAGATACATGATTTTTTGGTTTGAATATGTCCAAACCTTGTTTATCAACTTGAATGTGTAATATATATATGACATAAGAAGACTGCATGCTTTGGTTTTTCATTTTTTGATTTTTTTGAAATTTTAAGCCCATCTGATTCTTTGTCAAATAATAGGTTTGACCAAGATTTAAACATGTTTAAAACATGAAAATGAAAAAGGTAAGCCTCCATCCTTCTTAGTCACTCCAAAATGAAGCTTTTTGGAGGGTTTTTGAAAATTCCATGTTTGAAACCCAAAACGACTTCTCTTCGTGCTTGACTTGATAAGACAGAGTTTTGGGTTAGGGGTAGATACATGATTTTTCCGGTTTGAATATGTCTAGACCTTGTTTATCAACTTAAATGCTAACTATATGACATCAGAATGGGCATAAAAATTTAAAAAAATTAAAAATGTAAAACCAAAATTTAATTGGGAGGAAAGGGTACATGAATTACAATTAAAAAACAAGGTAACTTAAATACTTGGATGCCCCAAGATGTGTGGAAGCCCAAAACAATGGCAAAACATA
Organism: Lolium multiflorum; assembly: GCA_030979885.1. Taxonomy (NCBI): domain Eukaryota; kingdom Viridiplantae; phylum Streptophyta; class Magnoliopsida; order Poales; family Poaceae; genus Lolium; species Lolium multiflorum. Next base: position 231,256,737 of record CM061748.1, on the reverse strand, counting down.
TCATGTGCGCATGCTGCATCCAATTCAAGTAGAACACATAGTAGGCACCGATAGTTTGACCTAAATTTGAAATCAAAGAGAAGGTGGTTAGAAAAAATCAAAATTGGCAAAGCAAAGCATGAAATCAAAAAATTGTGATGCACTCTAGCTATGAAAATTATCAAACAATGCAAACCAAAATGATTTTTTAGAGGAATACTAGTTCAACTTATTTAATTTTTTATTTGTAGGCCAAAATCAAACCCCGTAGTTGGATTTTTTTTTCAACTTGATCTGTAGTACTGGGGAAAACCCTAGTTTATAACCTATTTAATAATAGATTCGTAGTCGATTCTTTTACTTTTTTATTATTACTATGCAGCACATGTGTGTTTGCCCGTCGAGTGAAACTCGGAGGAAGAGGAATCACTCGGAAGGAGAAGAAGGGAGAGCAGTCACGGGGCCCCTCTTATTGATGGTGTATATTCTTTTTCTGGTGATGTTGACTGTTGTGCAGGGTTTGTCAGTGCGCAGGAGGTGCGAGCGAGCGAGCGAGCGAGCGAGCGAGGCCGAGAATGAGAGAGATTTGTTTTTTTGTGAGAGGGACAACCGAAGGATCCAGAAGGACCCACAGACTTCCAATACGCATCCTGATGCGTCTTCTCTTGACAAAGAAGATGGCTGGGAGTTGGCGTACCTATTGCACGTGACTTGTGCTCACTCAAGTGTGGGACCTCACGCGTGGGCACCACACGTAAGTGACAGACCTGTTGGTGTAAAAACTCGGTTGATTATAATAGTGCATTAGAACAAAGTTTCCTATGGATTCAAGGGTAGGAAATCCAAGTTAACTCATTTACATGACATTATTTTTTCCATGAAGCAAAGTTAACACTATCAATTGGTACATTTTGGAGTGACTAAGAAGGATCAATGCTTACTTATTCGTTTAATTTCACGTGTTAAACTTGTCTAAATCTTGTTCAAACCTAGGATTTGACCAAGATTCAAATGGGCAGAAAAATAATTAAAAAACAGAAAAATGAAAAACCAAATCACATAGTCTTCTTATGTCATATAGTAAGCATTCAAGTTGATAAACAAGGTCTAGACATATTCAAACCAGACAAATCATGTATCTATACCCCCTAAACTCTGTCTTATGAAGTCAAGCATGTGAAGAGAAGTGGTTTTGGGTTTCAAACATCGAAATTTCAAAAACCTCCCAAAAGCTTCATTTTAGAGTGACTAAGAAGGATACATGCTTCCCTTTACATTTTCATGTTTTAAACTTGTTTAAATTATCTTGGTCAAACCTAGGATTTGACGAAGATACAAATGGGTGGGCACAAAATTCAAAAAAATCAGAAAAATGAAAAACCAAATCACATAGTCTTCTTATGTCATATCGTAAGCAATCAAGTTGATAAACAAGGTCTAGATATATCCAAACCAGACAAATCATGTATCTACCCCCTGTCGATCTTATGAAGTCTAGCATGAAGGGAAGTCGTTTTGGGTTTCAAACATTGAAATTTAAAGAACATCCCAAAAGCTTCATTTTAGAGTGACTAAGAAGGATACAGACTTCCCTTTTCATTTTCATGTTTTAAATTTGTTTAAATCTTGGTCAAACCAAGGATTTGACCAAGATTCAAATGGCCCTAAAAATTCAGAAAAAATGAAAAGAATGAAAAACCAAAGCACATAACATTCTTATGTCATATGTATAGTAAGCATTCAAGTTGATATACAAGGTCTAGACATATATATTCAAACCTAGGATTTGACTAAGATTCAAATGGGCATAACAAATTCAAAAAACAAAAACCAAACACATAGTCTTCTGATGTCATATAGCAAGCATTCAAGTTGATAAACAAACTTGTTTAAATCATGGTCAAACCTAGGATTTGACCAAGATTCAAATGGGCATAATTTTAAAAAATGTAAAATCAAGGCACATAGTCTTCTTATGTCATATAGTAAGCATTCAATTAAGTTGATAAACAAGGTCTAGACATATCAAACCAGAAAATTCATGTGTCTAGCTACCCCTAACCCTAAACTCTGCACGAAGAGAAGTGGTTTTGGGTTTCAAACATGGATATTTCAAAAACCCTCCCAAAAACCTTCATTTTGGAGTTAATAAGAAGGATCAAGGCTTACTTTTTCATTTTCATGTTTTAATCTTTTTTAAATCTTTGTCAAACCTAGGTTTTGACCAATATTCAAAAGGGCATAATTTTAAAAAAATGAAATATCAAGGCACATAGTCTTCTTATGTCATATAGTAAGCATTCAATTAAGTTGATAAACAAGCTCTAGACATATTCAAACCAGAAAAATCATGATGTATCTACCCCCTATATATCCCTAAACCCTAACTTATGAAGTCAAGCATGAAGAGAAGTGGTTTTTGGTTTAAATCATGGAAATTTCAAAAACCCTCCCAAGAGCTTCATTTTGGAGTGACTAATTAAGAAGCATACATGCTTACCTTTTCATATTCATGTTTTAAACTTGTTCAAATCTAGGTCAACAAACCTAGGATTTGACGAAGAATCAAATGGGTATAAAAAATTTAAAAACAAGCTCTAGATAAGCTCAAGTTGAAAAACAAGTTCTAGACATATTCCAACCAGAAAAATCATGTATGTACCCCCTATATATATATCCCTAAACCCTGACTTATGAAGTCAAGCATGAAGAGAAGTGGTTTTTGGTTTCAATCATGGAAATTTCAAAAACCCTCCCAAGAGCTTCATTTTGGAGTGGCTAAGAAGGATAGATACTTAATTTTTCATATTTATGTTTTAAACTAGTTTAAATCATGGTCAAACCTAGGATTTGACCAAGATTCAAATGGGCATAAAAATTCAAAATAAATGAAAATAAATGAAAAACCAAGGCACGTAGTCTTCTTATGTCATATAGTAAGCATTCAATTAAGTTGATAAACAAGGTCTAGACATATTCAAACCAGAAACATCATGTATCTAGCTACCCTAGCCCTAAACTCTGTCTTATGAAGTCAAGCATGCATGAAGAGAAGTCGTGGTTTTTGGTTTCAAACATGGAAATTTTAAAAACCCTACCAAGATCTACATTTTGGAGTGACTAAGAAGGATATATGCTTAATTTTTCCTATTCATGTTTTATTAAACTTGTTTAAATCATGGTCAAACCTAGGATTTGACCAAGATTCAAATGGGCATAAAAATTCAGAAAAAACAAAAAATGGAAAATCAAGGCACATAGTCTTCTTATGTCACATTAGTAAGCATTCAATTAAGTTGATAAACAAGGTCTAGATATATTCAAACCAGAGAAATCATGTATCTACCCCTAACCCTAAACTCTATCTCATGAAGTCAAGCATGAAGATATGTGGTTTTTGGTTTAAAACATGGAAATTTCAAAAACCCTCCCAAGAGCTTCATTTTGGAGTGACTAAGAAGGATATATGCTTAATTTTTCATATTCATGTTTTCAACTTGTTTAAATCATGGTCAAACTTAGGATTTGACCAAGATTCAAATGGGCATAAAATTAAAAAAACAATAAAATGAAAAACCAATGCACATAGTCTTCTTATGTCATATATATAGTAAGCATTCAATTAAGTTGATAACAAGGTCTATAGACATATTCAAACGAGAAAAATCATGTATCAAGCTACCCCTAACCCCAAACTCTGTCTTATGAAGTCAAGCATGAAGAGAAGTACGTGGTTTTTTGGTTTCAAACATGGAAATTTCAAAAACCCTCTCAAGAGCTTCATTTTGGAGTGACTACGAAGGATACATGCTTAATTTTCATATTCATGTTTTAAACTTGTTTAAATCATGGTCAAACCTAGGATTTGACCAAGATTCAAATGGGCATAATTTAAAAAAATGTAAAATCAAGGCACATAGTCTTCTTATGTCATATAGTAAGCATTCAATTAAGTTGATAAACAAGGTCTAGACATATCAAACCAGAAAAATCATGTATCTACCCCTATATATCCCCAAACTCTGTCTTTATGAAGTCAAGCATGAAGAGAAGTGGTTTTTTGGTTTCAAGCATGGAAATTTCAAAAACCTCCCCAAACTTCATTTTAGAGTGACTAAGAAGGATACAAGCTTGCCTTTTCATTTTCATGTTTTAAACTTGTTTAAATTATCTTGGTCAAATCTAGGATTTGACAAGATTCAAATGGGCAAACATATGATAAGTGATGCAAATATCATTTCTAAGTGCGGGCAAACCAGAGATATGTGGTTTTTGGTTTCAAACATATTCAAACGAGAGAAATCATGTATCTACCCCCTAACACTAAACTCTGTCTCATGAAGTCAAGCGCATGCATGAAGATATGTGGTTTTTGGTTTCAAACATGGAAATTTCAAAAACCCTCCCAAGAGCTTCATTTCGAAGTGATTAATTAAGAAGCATACATGCATGCTTACTTTTTCATATTCATGTTTTAAACTTATTCAAATCTTGGTGAAACCTAGGATTTGACCAAGATTCAAATGGGTATAAAAATTTAAAAAATACAAAAAAGGTCTTCTTATGTTATATAGTAGGCATTCAATTAAGTTGATAAACAAGTTCTAGACATATTCAAACAAGAAAAATCATGCATGTATCTACCCATAACCCTAAACTTTGTTTCATGAAGTCAAGCATGAAGATATGTGGTTTTTGGTTTCGAACATGGAAATTCAAAAACCCTCCCAAGAGCTTCATTTTGAAGTGACTAAGAAGCATACATGCTTACTTTTTCATATTCATGTTTTTAACTTATTCAAATCTTGGTGGAACCAAGGATTTGACAAAGATTCGAATGGGTATAAAAATTCAAAAAAAACAAGGTCTTCTCTTATGTTATATAGTAAGCATTCAATTAATTTGATAAACAAGGTCTAAACATATTCAAACCAGGAAAATCATGTATCTACCACCTAACCCTAAACTCTGTCTTATGAAGTCAAGCATGCATGAAGAGAAGTGGTTTTTGGTTTCAAGCATGGAAATTTCCATGTTTGAAACCCAAAACCACTTCTCTTCATATGCTTGACTTCATATGACAGAGTTTAGCGTTAGGGGGTAGATACATGATTTTTTGGTTTGAATATGTCCAGACCTTGTTTATCAACTTAAATGCTAACTATATGACATCAGAATGGGCATAAAAATTTAAAAAAATTAAAAATGTAAAACCAAAATTTAATTGGGAGGAAAGGGTACATGAATTACAATTAAAAAACAAGGTAACTTAAATACTTGGATGCCCCAAGATGTGTGGAAGCCCAAAACAATGGCAAAACATATCATGTGCGCATGCTGCATCCAATTCAAGTAGAACACATAGTAGGCACCGATAGTTTGACCTAAATTTGAAATCAAAGAGAAGGTGGTTAGAAAAAATCAAAATTGGCAAAGCAAAGCATGAAATCAAAAAATTGTGATGCACTCTAGCTATGAAAATTATCAAACAATGCAAACCAAAATGATTTTTTAGAGGAATACTAGTTCAACTTATTTAATTTTTTATTTGTAGGCCAAAATCAAACCCCGTAGTTGGATTTTTTTTTCAACTTGATCTGTAGTACTGGGGAAAACCCTAGTTTATAACCTATTTAATAATAGATTCGTAGTCGATTCTTTTACTTTTTTATTATTACTATGCAGCACATGTGTGTTTGCCCGTCGAGTGAAACTCGGAGGAAGAGGAATCACTCGGAAGGAGAAGAAGGGAGAGCAGTCACGGGGCCCCTCTTATTGATGGTGTATATTCTTTTTCTGGTGATGTTGACTGTTGTGCAGGGTTTGTCAGTGCGCAGGAGGTGCGAGCGAGCGAGCGAGTCGAGCGAGGCCGAGAATGAGAGAGATTTGTTTTTTTGTGAGAGGGACAACCGAAGGATCCAGAAGGACCCACAGACTTCCAATACGCATCCTGATGCGTCTTCTCTTGACAAAGAAGATGGCTGGGAGTTGGCGTACCTATTGCACGTGACTTGTGCTCACTCAAGTGTGGGACCACACGCGTGGGCACCACACGTAAGTGACAGACCTGTTGGTGTAAAAACTCGGTTGATTATTATAGTGCATTAGAACAAAGTTTCCTATGGATTCAAGGGTAGGAAATCCAAGTTAACTCATTTACATGACATTATTTTTTCCATGAAGCAAAGTTAACACTATCAATTGGTACATTTTGGAGTGACTAAGAAGGATCAATGCTTACTTATTCGTTTAATTTCACGTGTTAAACTTGTCTAAATCTTGTTCAAACCTAGGATTTGACCAAGATTCAAATGGGCAGAAAAATAATTAAAAAACAGAAAAATGAAAAACCAAATCACATAGTAAGCATTCAAGTTGATAAACAAGGTCTAGACATATTCAAACCAGACAAATCATGTATCTATACCCCTAACCCCTAAACTCTGTCTTATGAAGTCAAGCATGTGAAGAGAAGTGGTTTTGGGTTTGGGGGTATATATACATGATTTTTATTGTTTAAATATATATAGACTTTGTTGATCAACATGAATGCTTAATTACTATATGACATAAGAAGTTTATGTGCTTTGGTGTTTCATTTTTTTGATTTCTTTTTTGAATTTTTATGCCCATTTGAATCTTGGTCAAATCCTAGGTTTGACAAAGATTTAAACAAGTTTGAAACATGAAAATGAAAAAGTAAGCTTGGATCCTTCTTAGTCACTCCAAAATGAAGCTTTTGGGTGGGTTTTTGAAATTTCCATGTTTGAAACCCAAAACCACTTCTTCTCTTCATGCTTGACTTCATAAGACAACGTTTAGGGTTAGGGGGTAGATACATGATTTTTCTGGTTTGAATATGTCTAGACTTCGTTGATCAACTTGAATGCTTAGTATATTACATAAGAAGACTATGTGGTTTGGTTTTTGATTTTCTTGATTTTGTTTGATTTTTTATGACCATTTGAATCTTGGTCAAATCCTAGGTTTGACCAAGATTTAAACAAGTTTAAAACATGAAAATGAAAAAGTAAGCATGGATCCTTCTTAGTCATGACAATGAGTTAACTTGGCTTTACTACCCTTGATGAATCCATAGGAAACTTTTTGTACTAATGCAGTATAATATTCTGGTTTGAATATGTCTAGACCTTGTTTATCAACTTAATTTGAAAGACATACAAGTTATAGCACACATAGTGCATACATTTTCACACATACTGCACTAGATGCTAACCCTATAGTTTGAGGCCATTTGGATGAGGTCGAAAAAATTCTTGGATTAGAATCGTGTTGTTCGAACCCCGTAGTTGGATTTTTTTGAACCCTTGATCTTTAGAACTGGGCAAAACCCAAGTTTAACCATGCAAGATTCAAATGGCCCTAAAAATTCAGAAAAAAATCAAAAGAATGAAAAACCAAAGCACATATATAGCATTCTTATGTCATATGTATAGTAAGCATGCATTCAAGTTGATAAACAAGGTCTAGACATATATATTCAAACCAGAAAAATCATGTATATATCTACCCCTAAAACTCTAATTAAACTATGTCTTATGAAGTCAATCATGTAGAGAAGTGGTTTTGGGTTTCAAATATGGAAATTTCAAGAACCTCCCAAAAGCTTCATTTTAGAGTGACTAAGAAGGATCCAGGCTTATCTTTTCATTTCATGTTTTAAACTTGTTTAAATCCTGGTCAAACCTAGGATTTGACCAAGATTTATGGGCATAAAATTCAAAAAAATCAGAAAAATAAAAAACCAAAGCACATAAGCATATTCAAGTTGATAAACAAGGTTTGGACATATTCAACCCATACACAAATCATGTATCTACCCCTAACCCTAAACTCTGTCTTATGAAGTCAAGCATGAAGAGAAGTGGTTTCGGGTTTCAAACATGGAAATATCAAAAACCTCCCAAAAACTTCATTTTAGAGTGACTGAGAAGGTTACATGCTTCCCTTTTCATTTTCATGTTTTAAACTTGTTTAAATCTTGGTCAAACCTAGAATTTGACAAGATTCAAATGGGCATCAAAATTCAAAAAAATCAGAAAAAGAAAAACCAAAGCAATAGTTTTCTTATGTCATATAGTAAGCATTAAAGTTGATAAACAAGGTCTAGACATATTCAACCAGACAAATCATGTATCTATACCCCTAACCCCCTAAACTCTGTCTTATGAAGTCAAGCATGTGAAGAGAAGTGGTTTTGGGTTTCAAACATCGAAATTTCAAAAACCTCCCAAAAGCTTCATTTTAGAGTGACTAAGAAGGATACATGCTTCCCTTTTCATTTTCATGTTTTAAACTTGTTTAAATTATCTTGGTCAAACCTAGGATTCGACATGATTCAAATGGGCATCAAAATAAAAAAAAACAGAAAAAGGAAAAACCAAAGCAATAGTTTTCTTATATATGTCATATAGTAAGCATTAAAGTTGATAAACAAGGTCTAGATATATCCAAACCAGACAAATCATGTATCTACCCCCGGCCTGTCGATCTTATGAAGCTAGTCTACTAGCATGTGAAGGGAACTCGTTTTCGGTTTCAAACATAGAAATTACAAGAACATCCCAAAAGCTTCTCCATTTTAGAGTGACTACGAAGGATACTGACTTCCCTTTTCATTTTCATGTTTTAAACTTGTTTAAATCTTGGTCAAACCAAGGATTTGACCAAGATTCAAATGGGCCTAAAAATTTAGAAAAAAATCAAAAAGAGAATGAAAAACCAAAGCACATAGCATTCTTATGTCATATGTATAGTAAGCATTCAAGTTGATAAACAAGGTCTAGACATATTCAAACCAAAAAATCATGTATATATCTACCCCTAACCCTAAACTGATCTGTCGATCTTATGGAAGTCAATCATGAAGAGAAGTGGTTTTGGGTTTCAAACATGGAAATTTCAAGAACATCCCAAAAGCTTCATTTTAGAGTGACTAAGAAGGATCCATGCTTACTTACTCGTTTTCACGTGTTAAACTTGTCTAAATCTTGGTGAAACCTAGGATTTGACCAAGATATGATTCAAATGCGCAGAAAATTAAAAAAGTCAGAAAAATTAAAAACCAAAGTACATAGTCTTCTTATGTCATATAGTAAGCATATTCAAGTTGATAAACAAGGTTTGGACATATTCAAACCATACAAATCATGTATCTATACCCCCTAACCCTAAACTTTTTCTTATGAAGTCAAGCATGAAGAGAAGTGGTTTTGGGTTTCAAAGATGGAAATTTCAAAAACCTCCAAAAACTTCATTTTAGAGTGACTGAGAAGTTAGCATTAAAGTTGATAAACAAGGTTTAGACATATTCAAACCAGACAAATCATGTATCTACCCCTAACCCTAAACTCGGTCTTATGAAGTCTAGCATGAAGAGAATCGTTTTGAGTTTCAAACGTTTAAGCCAAAAGCCCCATTTCAAATATTTCAAACTTATTCAAAGTTGGTTCAAATTTGAAAGACATACAAGTTATAGCACACATAGTGCATACATTTTCACACATACTGCACTAGATGCTAACCCTATAGTTTGAGGCCACTTGGATGAGGTCGAAAAAGTTCTTGGATTAGAATCGTGTTGTTCGAACCCCGTAGTTGGATTTTTTTGAACCTTGATCTGTAGTACAGGGCAAAACCCTAGTTTAACCTATTTAATTATAGATTAGTATATCGATTTTTCTACCTTTTTATTATTACTATGCTGCAGATGTGCGTTTGCCCGTCGAGTGAAACTCGGAGGAAGAGGGATCACTCGGAAGGAGAGAAAAAAGGCAGAGCATTATGGTGTCTCCCTTTTTCGGGTGATGATGATGATGTTGACTGTTGTGCAGGGTTTGTCAGTGCGCAGGACGTGCGAGCGAGCGAGCGAGTCGAGCGAGGCCGAGAATGAGATAGATTTGTTTTTTTTTGTGAGAGGGACAACCGAAGGATCCAGAAGGACCCACGGACTTCCAATACGCATCCTGATGCGTCTTCTCTTGACAAAGAAGATGGCTGGGAGTTGGCGTACCTATTGCACGTGACTTGTGCTCACTCAAGTGTGGGACCTCACGCGTGGGCACCACACGTAAGTGACAGACCTGTTGGTGTAAAAACTCGGTTGATTATAATAGTGCATTAGAACAAAGTTTCCTATGGATTCAAGGGTAGGAAATCCAAGTTAACTCATTTACATGACATTATTTTTTCCATGAAGCAAAGTTAACACTATCAATTGGTACATTTTGGAGTGACTAAGAAGGATCAATGCTTACTTATTCGTTTAATTTCACGTGTTAAACTTGTCTAAATCTTGTTCAAACCTAGGATTTGACCAAGATTCAAATGGGCAGAAAAATAATTAAAAAACAGAAAAATGAAAAACCAAATCACATAGTCTTCTTATGTCATATAGTAAGCATTCAAGTTGATAAACAAGGTCTAGACATATTCAAACCAGACAAATCATGTATCTATACCCCTAACCCCTAAACTCTGTCTTATGAAGTCAAGCATGTGAAGAGAAGTGGTTTTGGGTTTCAAACATCGAAATTTCAAAAACCTCCCAAAAGCTTCATTTTAGAGTGACTAAGAAGGATACATGCTTCCCTTTACATTTTCATGTTTTAAACTTGTTTAAATTATCTTGGTCAAACCTAGGATTTGACGAAGATACAAATGGGTGGGCACAAAATTCAAAAAAATCAGAAAAATGAAAAACCAAATCACATAGTCTTCTTATGTCATATCGTAAGCAATCAAGTTGATAAACAAGGTCTAGATATATCCAAACCAGACAAATCATGTATCTACCCCCTGTCGATCTTATGAAGTCTAGCATGAAGGGAAGTCGTTTTGGGTTTCAAACATTGAAATTTAAAGAACATCCCAAAAGCTTCATTTTAGAGTGACTAAGAAGGATACAGACTTCCCTTTTCATTTTCATGTTTTAAATTTGTTTAAATCTTGGTCAAACCAAGGATTTGACCAAGATTCAAATGGCCCTAAAAATTCAGAAAAAAATGAAAAGAATGAAAAACCAAAGCACATAACATTCTTATGTCATATGTATAGTAAGCATTCAAGTTGATATACAAGGTCTAGACATATATATTCAAACCTAGGATTTGACTAAGATTCAAATGGGCATAACAAATTCAAAAAACAAAAACCAAACACATAGTCTTCTGATGTCATATAGCAAGCATTCAAGTTGATAAACAAACTTGTTTAAATCATGGTCAAACCTAGGATTTGACCAAGATTCAAATGGGCATAATTTTAAAAAATGTAAAATCAAGGCACATAGTCTTCTTATGTCATATAGTAAGCATTCAATTAAGTTGATAAACAAGGTCTAGACATATCAAACCAGAAAATTCATGTGTCTAGCTACCCCTAACCCTAAACTCTGCACGAAGAGAAGTGGTTTTGGGTTTCAAACATGGATATTTCAAAAACCCTCCCAAAAACCTTCATTTTGGAGTTAATAAGAAGGATCAAGGCTTACTTTTTCATTTTCATGTTTTAATCTTTTTTAAATCTTTGTCAAACCTAGGTTTTGACCAATATTCAAAAGGGCATAATTTTAAAAAAATGAAATATCAAGGCACATAGTCTTCTTATGTCATATAGTAAGCATTCAATTAAGTTGATAAACAAGCTCTAGACATATTCAAACCAGAAAAATCATGATGTATCTACCCCCTATATATCCCTAAACCCTAACTTATGAAGTCAAGCATGAAGAGAAGTGGTTTTTGGTTTAAATCATGGAAATTTCAAAAACCCTCCCAAGAGCTTCATTTTGGAGTGACTAATTAAGAAGCATACATGCTTACCTTTTCATATTCATGTTTTAAACTTGTTCAAATCTAGGTCAACAAACCTAGGATTTGACGAAGAATCAAATGGGTATAAAAAATTTAAAAACAAGCTCTAGATAAGCTCAAGTTGAAAAACAAGTTCTAGACATATTCCAACCAGAAAAATCATGTATGTACCCCCTATATATATATCCCTAAACCCTGACTTATGAAGTCAAGCATGAAGAGAAGTGGTTTTTGGTTTCAATCATGGAAATTTCAAAAACCCTCCCAAGAGCTTCATTTTGGAGTGGCTAAGAAGGATAGATACTTAATTTTTCATATTTATGTTTTAAACTAGTTTAAATCATGGTCAAACCTAGGATTTGACCAAGATTCAAATGGGCATAAAAATTCAAAATAAATGAAAATAAATGAAAAACCAAGGCACGTAGTCTTCTTATGTCATATAGTAAGCATTCAATTAAGTTGATAAACAAGGTCTAGACATATTCAAACCAGAAACATCATGTATCTAGCTACCCTAGCCCTAAACTCTGTCTTATGAAGTCAAGCATGCATGAAGAGAAGTCGTGGTTTTTGGTTTCAAACATGGAAATTTTAAAAACCCTACCAAGATCTACATTTTGGAGTGACTAAGAAGGATATATGCTTAATTTTTCCTATTCATGTTTTATTAAACTTGTTTAAATCATGGTCAAACCTAGGATTTGACCAAGATTCAAATGGGCATAAAAATTCAGAAAAAACAAAAAATGGAAAATCAAGGCACATAGTCTTCTTATGTCACATTAGTAAGCATTCAATTAAGTTGATAAACAAGGTCTAGATATATTCAAACCAGAGAAATCATGTATCTACCCCTAACCCTAAACTCTATCTCATGAAGTCAAGCATGAAGATATGTGGTTTTTGGTTTCGAACATGGAAATTCAAAAACCCTCCCAAGAGCTTCATTTTGAAGTGACTAAGAAGCATACATGCTTACTTTTTCATATTCATGTTTTTAACTTATTCAAATCTTGGTGGAACCAAGGATTTGACAAAGATTCGAATGGGTATAAAAATTCAAAAAAAACAAGGTCTTCTCTTATGTTATATAGTAAGCATTCAATTAATTTGATAAACAAGGTCTAAACATATTCAAACCAGGAAAATCATGTATCTACCACCTAACCCTAAACTCTGTCTTATGAAGTCAAGCATGCATGAAGAGAAGTGGTTTTTGGTTTCAAGCATGGAAATTTCCATGTTTGAAACCCAAAACCACTTCTCTTCATATGCTTGACTTCATATGACAGAGTTTAGCGTTAGGGGGTAGATACATGATTTTTTGGTTTGAATATGTCCAGACCTTGTTTATCAACTTAAATGCTAACTATATGACATCAGAATGGGCATAAAAATTTAAAAAAATTAAAAATGTAAAACCAAAATTTAATTGGGAGGAAAGGGTACATGAATTACAATTAAAAAACAAGGTAACTTAAATACTTGGATGCCCCAAGATGTGTGGAAGCCCAAAACAATGGCAAAACATATCATGTGCGCATGCTGCATCCAATTCAAGTAGAACACATAGTAGGCACCGATAGTTTGACCTAAATTTGAAATCAAAGAGAAGGTGGTTAGAAAAAATCAAAATTGGCAAAGCAAAGCATGAAATCAAAAAATTGTGATGCACTCTAGCTATGAAAATTATCAAACAATGCAAACCAAAATGATTTTTTAGAGGAATACTAGTTCAACTTATTTAATTTTTTATTTGTAGGCCAAAATCAAACCCCGTAGTTGGATTTTTTTTTCAACTTGATCTGTAGTACTGGGGAAAACCCTAGTTTATAACCTATTTAATAATAGATTCGTAGTCGATTCTTTTACTTTTTTATTATTACTATGCAGCACATGTGTGTTTGCCCGTCGAGTGAAACTCGGAGGAAGAGGAATCACTCGGAAGGAGAAGAAGGGAGAGCAGTCACGGGGCCCCTCTTATTGATGGTGTATATTCTTTTTCTGGTGATGTTGACTGTTGTGCAGGGTTTGTCAGTGCGCAGGAGGTGCGAGCGAGCGAGCGAGTCGAGCGAGGCCGAGAATGAGAGAGATTTGTTTTTTTTGTGAGAGGGACAACCGAAGGATCCAGAAGGACCCACAGACTTCCAATACGCATCCTGATGCGTCTTCTCTTGACAAAGAAGATGGCTGGGAGTTGGCGTACCTATTGCACGTGACTTGTGCTCACTCAAGTGTGGGACCACACGCGTGGGCACCACACGTAAGTGACAGACCTGTTGGTGTAAAAACTCGGTTGATTATTATAGTGCATTAGAACAAAGTTTCCTATGGATTCAAGGGTAGGAAATCCAAGTTAACTCATTTACATGACATTATTTTTTCCATGAAGCAAAGTTAACACTATCAATTGGTACATTTTGGAGTGACTAAGAAGGATCAATGCTTACTTATTCGTTTAATTTCACGTGTTAAACTTGTCTAAATCTTGTTCAAACCTAGGATTTGACCAAGATTCAAATGGGCAGAAAAATAATTAAAAAACAGAAAAATGAAAAACCAAATCACATAGTAAGCATTCAAGTTGATAAACAAGGTCTAGACATATTCAAACCAGACAAATCATGTATCTATACCCCTAACCCCTAAACTCTGTCTTATGAAGTCAAGCATGTGAAGAGAAGTGGTTTTGGGTTTGGGGGTATATATACATGATTTTTATTGTTTAAATATATATAGACTTTGTTGATCAACATGAATGCTTAATTACTATATGACATAAGAAGTTTATGTGCTTTGGTGTTTCATTTTTTTGATTTCTTTTTTGAATTTTTATGCCCATTTGAATCTTGGTCAAATCCTAGGTTTGACAAAGATTTAAACAAGTTTGAAACATGAAAATGAAAAAGTAAGCTTGGATCCTTCTTAGTCACTCCAAAATGAAGCTTTTGGGTGGGTTTTTGAAATTTCCATGTTTGAAACCCAAAACCACTTCTTCTCTTCATGCTTGACTTCATAAGACAACGTTTAGGGTTAGGGGGTAGATACATGATTTTTCTGGTTTGAATATGTCTAGACTTCGTTGATCAACTTGAATGCTTAGTATATTACATAAGAAGACTATGTGGTTTGGTTTTTGATTTTCTTGATTTTGTTTGATTTTTTATGACCATTTGAATCTTGGTCAAATCCTAGGTTTGACCAAGATTTAAACAAGTTTAAAACATGAAAATGAAAAAGTAAGCATGGATCCTTCTTAGTCATGACAATGAGTTAACTTGGCTTTACTACCCTTGATGAATCCATAGGAAACTTTTTGTACTAATGCAGTATAATATTCTGGTTTGAATATGTCTAGACCTTGTTTATCAACTTAATTTGAAAGACATACAAGTTATAGCACACATAGTGCATACATTTTCACACATACTGCACTAGATGCTAACCCTATAGTTTGAGGCCATTTGGATGAGGTCGAAAAAATTCTTGGATTAGAATCGTGTTGTTCGAACCCCGTAGTTGGATTTTTTTGAACCCTTGATCTTTAGAACTGGGCAAAACCCAAGTTTAACCATGCAAGATTCAAATGGCCCTAAAAATTCAGAAAAAAATCAAAAGAATGAAAAACCAAAGCACATATATAGCATTCTTATGTCATATGTATAGTAAGCATGCATTCAAGTTGATAAACAAGGTCTAGACATATATATTCAAACCAGAAAAATCATGTATATATCTACCCCTAAAACTCTAATTAAACTATGTCTTATGAAGTCAATCATGTAGAGAAGTGGTTTTGGGTTTCAAATATGGAAATTTCAAGAACCTCCCAAAAGCTTCATTTTAGAGTGACTAAGAAGGATCCAGGCTTATCTTTTCATTTCATGTTTTAAACTTGTTTAAATCCTGGTCAAACCTAGGATTTGACCAAGATTTATGGGCATAAAATTCAAAAAAATCAGAAAAATAAAAAACCAAAGCACATAAGCATATTCAAGTTGATAAACAAGGTTTGGACATATTCAACCCATACACAAATCATGTATCTACCCCTAACCCTAAACTCTGTCTTATGAAGTCAAGCATGAAGAGAAGTGGTTTCGGGTTTCAAACATGGAAATATCAAAAACCTCCCAAAAACTTCATTTTAGAGTGACTGAGAAGGTTACATGCTTCCCTTTTCATTTTCATGTTTTAAACTTGTTTAAATCTTGGTCAAACCTAGAATTTGACAAGATTCAAATGGGCATCAAAATTCAAAAAAATCAGAAAAAGAAAAACCAAAGCAATAGTTTTCTTATGTCATATAGTAAGCATTAAAGTTGATAAACAAGGTCTAGACATATTCAACCAGACAAATCATGTATCTATACCCCTAACCCCCTAAACTCTGTCTTATGAAGTCAAGCATGTGAAGAGAAGTGGTTTTGGGTTTCAAACATCGAAATTTCAAAAACCTCCCAAAAGCTTCATTTTAGAGTGACTAAGAAGGATACATGCTTCCCTTTTCATTTTCATGTTTTAAACTTGTTTAAATTATCTTGGTCAAACCTAGGATTCGACATGATTCAAATGGGCATCAAAATAAAAAAAAACAGAAAAAGGAAAAACCAAAGCAATAGTTTTCTTATATATGTCATATAGTAAGCATTAAAGTTGATAAACAAGGTCTAGATATATCCAAACCAGACAAATCATGTATCTACCCCCGGCCTGTCGATCTTATGAAGCTAGTCTACTAGCATGTGAAGGGAACTCGTTTTCGGTTTCAAACATAGAAATTACAAGAACATCCCAAAAGCTTCTCCATTTTAGAGTGACTACGAAGGATACTGACTTCCCTTTTCATTTTCATGTTTTAAACTTGTTTAAATCTTGGTCAAACCAAGGATTTGACCAAGATTCAAATGGGCCTAAAAATTTAGAAAAAAATCAAAAGAGAATGAAAAACCAAAGCACATAGCATTCTTATGTCATATGTATAGTAAGCATTCAAGTTGATAAACAAGGTCTAGACATATTCAAACCAAAAAATCATGTATATATCTACCCCTAACCCTAAACTGATCTGTCGATCTTATGAAGTCAATCATGAAGAGAAGTGGTTTTGGGTTTCAAACATGGAAATTTCAAGAACATCCCAAAAGCTTCATTTTAGAGTGACTAAGAAGGATCCATGCTTACTTACTCGTTTTCACGTGTTAAACTTGTCTAAATCTTGGTGAAACCTAGGATTTGACCAAGATATGATTCAAATGCGCAGAAAATTAAAAAAGTCAGAAAAATTAAAAACCAAAGTACATAGTCTTCTTATGTCATATAGTAAGCATATTCAAGTTGATAAACAAGGTTTGGACATATTCAAACCATACAAATCATGTATCTATACCCCCTAACCCTAAACTTTTTCTTATGAAGTCAAGCATGAAGAGAAGTGGTTTTGGGTTTCAAAGATGGAAATTTCAAAAACCTCCAAAAACTTCATTTTAGAGTGACTGAGAAGTTAGCATTAAAGTTGATAAACAAGGTTTAGACATATTCAAACCAGACAAATCATGTATCTACCCCTAACCCTAAACTCGGTCTTATGAAGTCTAGCATGAAGAGAATCGTTTTGAGTTTCAAACGTTTAAGCCAAAAGCCCCATTTCAAATATTTCAAACTTATTCAAAGTTGGTTCAAATTTGAAAGACATACAAGTTATAGCACACATAGTGCATACATTTTCACACATACTGCACTAGATGCTAACCCTATAGTTTGAGGCCACTTGGATGAGGTCGAAAAAGTTCTTGGATTAGAATCGTGTTGTTCGAACCCCGTAGTTGGATTTTTTTGAACCTTGATCTGTAGTACAGGGCAAAACCCTAGTTTAAC
This sequence comes from Lolium multiflorum, assembly GCA_030979885.1. Lineage (NCBI taxonomy): Eukaryota > Viridiplantae > Streptophyta > Magnoliopsida > Poales > Poaceae > Lolium > Lolium multiflorum. The sequence continues at coordinate 231,239,044 of CM061748.1, read as the reverse complement.
CTATTTAATTATAGATTAGTATATCGATTTTTCTACCTTTTTATTATTACTATGCTGCAGATGTGCGTTTGCCCGTCGAGTGAAACTCGGAGGAAGAGGGATCACTCGGAAGGAGAGAAAAAAGGCAGAGCATTATGGTGTCTCCCCTTTTTCGGGTGATGATGATGATGTTGACTGTTGTGCAGGGTTTGTCAGTGCGCAGGAGGTGCGAGCGAGCGAGCGAGCGAGTCGAGCGAGGCCGAGAATGAGAGAGATTTGTTTTTTTGTGAGAGGGACAACCGAAGGATCCAGAAGGACCCACAGACTTCCAATACGCATCCTGATGCGTCTTCTCTTGACAAAGAAGATGGCTGGGAGTTGGCGTACCTATTGCACGTGACTTGTGCTCACTCAAGTGTGGGACCTCACGCGTGGGCACCACACGTAAGTGACAGACCTGTTGGTGTAAAAACTCGGTTGATTATAATAGTGCATTAGAACAAAGTTTCCTATGGATTCAAGGGTAGGAAATCCAAGTTAACTCATTTACATGACATTATTTTTTCCATGAAGCAAAGTTAACACTATCAATTGGTACATTTTGGAGTGACTAAGAAGGATCAATGCTTACTTATTCGTTTAATTTCACGTGTTAAACTTGTCTAAATCTTGTTCAAACCTAGGATTTGACCAAGATTCAAATGGGCAGAAAAATAATTAAAAAACAGAAAAATGAAAAACCAAATCACATAGTCTTCTTATGTCATATAGTAAGCATTCAAGTTGATAAACAAGGTCTAGACATATTCAAACCAGACAAATCATGTATCTATACCCCTAACCCCTAAACTCTGTCTTATGAAGTCAAGCATGTGAAGAGAAGTGGTTTTGGGTTTCAAACATCGAAATTTCAAAAACCTCCCAAAAGCTTCATTTTAGAGTGACTAAGAAGGATACATGCTTCCCTTTACATTTTCATGTTTTAAACTTGTTTAAATTATCTTGGTCAAACCTAGGATTTGACGAAGATACAAATGGGTGGGCACAAAATTCAAAAAAATCAGAAAAATGAAAAACCAAATCACATAGTCTTCTTATGTCATATCGTAAGCAATCAAGTTGATAAACAAGGTCTAGATATATCCAAACCAGACAAATCATGTATCTACCCCCTGTCGATCTTATGAAGTCTAGCATGAAGGGAAGTCGTTTTGGGTTTCAAACATTGAAATTTAAAGAACATCCCAAAAGCTTCATTTTAGAGTGACTAAGAAGGATACAGACTTCCCTTTTCATTTTCATGTTTTAAATTTGTTTAAATCTTGGTCAAACCAAGGATTTGACCAAGATTCAAATGGCCCTAAAAATTCAGAAAAAATGAAAAGAATGAAAAACCAAAGCACATAACATTCTTATGTCATATGTATAGTAAGCATTCAAGTTGATATACAAGGTCTAGACATATATATTCAAACCTAGGATTTGACTAAGATTCAAATGGGCATAACAAATTCAAAAAACAAAAACCAAACACATAGTCTTCTGATGTCATATAGCAAGCATTCAAGTTGATAAACAAACTTGTTTAAATCATGGTCAAACCTAGGATTTTACCAAGATTCAAATGGGCATAATTTAAAAAAATGTAAAATCAAGGCACATAGTCTTCTTATGTCATATAGTAAGCATTCAATTAAGTTGATAAACAAGGTCTAGACATATCAAACCAGAAAATTCATGTGTCTAGCTACCCCTAACCCTAAACTCTGCACGAAGAGAAGTGGTTTTGGGTTTCAAACATGGATATTTCAAAAACCCTCCCAAAAACCTTCATTTTGGAGTTAATAAGAAGGATCAAGGCTTACTTTTTCATTTTCATGTTTTAATCTTTTTTAAATCTTTGTCAAACCTAGGTTTTGACCAATATTCAAAAGGGCATAATTTTAAAAAAATGAAATATCAAGGCACATAGTCTTCTTATGTCATATAGTAAGCATTCAATTAAGTTGATAAACAAGCTCTAGACATATTCAAACCAGAAAAATCATGATGTATCTACCCCCTATATATCCCTAAACCCTAACTTATGAAGTCAAGCACGAAGAGAAGTGGTTTTTGGTTTAAATCATGGAAATTTCAAAAACCCTCCCAAGAGCTTCATTTTGGAGTGACTAATTAAGAAGCATACATGCTTACCTTTTCATATTCATGTTTTAAACTTGTTCAAATCTAGGTCAACAAACCTAGGATTTGACGAAGAATCAAATGGGTATAAAAAATTTAAAAACAAGCTCTAGATAAGCTCAAGTTGAAAAACAAGTTCTAGACATATTCCAACCAGAAAAATCATGTATGTACCCCCTATATATATATCCCTAAACCCTGACTTATGAAGTCAAGCATGAAGAGAAGTGGTTTTTGGTTTCAATCATGGAAATTTCAAAAACCCTCCCAAGAGCTTCATTTTGGAGTGGCTAAGAAGGATAGATACTTAATTTTTCATATTTATGTTTTAAACTAGTTTAAATCATGGTCAAACCTAGGATTTGACCAAGATTCAAATGGGCATAAAAATTCAAAATAAATGAAAATAAATGAAAAACCAAGGCACGTAGTCTTCTTATGTCATATAGTAAGCATTCAATTAAGTTGATAAACAAGGTCTAGACATATTCAAACCAGAAACATCATGTATCTAGCTACCCTAGCCCTAAACTCTGTCTTATGAAGTCAAGCATGCATGAAGAGAAGTCGTGGTTTTTGGTTTCAAACATGGAAATTTTAAAAACCCTACCAAGATCTACATTTTGGAGTGACTAAGAAGGATATATGCTTAATTTTTCCTATTCATGTTTTATTAAACTTGTTTAAATCATGGTCAAACCTAGGATTTGACCAAGATTCAAATGGGCATAAAAATTCAAAAAAAACAAAAAATGGAAAATCAAGGCACATAGTCTTCTTATGTCACATTAGTAAGCATTCAATTAAGTTGATAAACAAGGTCTAGATATATTCAAACCAGAGAAATCATGTATCTACCCCTAACCCTAAACTCTATCTCATGAAGTCAAGCATGAAGATATGTGGTTTTTGGTTTAAAACATGGAAATTTCAAAAACCCTCCCAAGAGCTTCATTTTGGAGTGACTAAGAAGGATATATGCTTAATTTTTCATATTCATGTTTTCAACTTGTTTAAATCATGGTCAAACTTAGGATTTGACCAAGATTCAAATGGGCATAAAATTAAAAAAACAATAAAATGAAAAACCAATGCACATAGTCTTCTTATGTCATATATATAGTAAGCATTCAATTAAGTTGATAACAAGGTCTAGACATATTCAAACGAGAAAAATCATGTATCAAGCTACCCCTAACCCCAAACTCTGTCTTATGAAGTCAAGCATGAAGAGAAGTACGTGGTTTTTTGGTTTCAAACATGGAAATTTCAAAAACCCTCTCAAGAGCTTCATTTTGGAGTGACTACGAAGGATACATGCTTAATTTTCATATTCATGTTTTAAACTTGTTTAAATCATGGTCAAACCTAGGATTTGACCAAGATTCAAATGGGCATATATGAATCTTTAGCAGGTGCGTTTTTTTACTAATCCATATGGAATATTTTGATAAAACCCTTTTAGAAGGCTTTGTTAAGGCCTCAAGGACAATGAGTTGGGAGGAGGCCAGGTAGACTGTAGCTAGGCATTGATTCGGAATTTATGATGCTTGCGACTTGCTTGCGTGGCTTGTTGATTTCCCAGGTGACGCAGCTTTTTTTGACTGCCCAGCCATGGATAGGTCATAGGAGTGCAGAGCTGTAGGCGGTGCGGATAAGTACGCGGGGCATTGATGATGTAGGTGTGTTCGGTTGCCCACGCGAGTGCAGAGCTGTAGGGTTATGCGAGTAGGCCTTTAAACTGGGAGGTGGCACAAGAAGATTTTAGTAAGGAATGGTTCCTTTCCAGAGGAATGGAATGGTTCCATCCCCGCGTTCGGTTTGGACAAAAAGGAGGTACAGAATGGTACTGTTTTTTGTTCGGTTGGAGGAATTGGAGAGCAGAACGGAATGTGGTTAAACTAAACTTTTGTCTAAGAATCGTAATTAACAATGGCAAATAGCCTTTTAAATCTTAAAATCGTAATTAACAACGCCTAATGGCCTTTTTAATCTTAAAATCGTAATTAATGTTATTTTTTGTATGGTCGGGGAATTTGGAGAGTAGAACGGAATGAAGTTAAAGTTTAATCTTTTGTCTAAATATCGTAATTAATAGTGGCCTTTTTAATCTCAAAATCATAATTAACAACAACTAATAATTTTTTTGGTTGGATTAGTGAAGTGCTTTGTAATTAATAGCGGCTAAGTAACAGCCGTTCCACCACATTCCACCGATTCGGTGGAATGGGTGCATTCTGCATATGGGGAGAATATTCCCTTTCGAGGAACCACTCGGTTCCGTTCCATTCCACAACCGAACACAAGAATGGGCTCTAGGTGCGGAACGGTTCCATTCCATTCCACTTGGTTCTGGAACCGAACACACCCTAAATGCGTTGCAATGGAAAATGACAGTGTGTGGTGGCCTGATGGTGAAGAAGAAAGGTCGGGCGAAGAGTTGTTGGCTAGAGTCGGTTTTATACGAATCGACGAGGTGCGGGATAGTTTGATTTTAAGGGCTCCTTTCATTCACAGGATAGGGAAATCATAGGAGTAGGAATGTAGGATTGGGATTTGGGATGACATGTGTAGTTAAATCCTATAATAAGATGAGTTGCGTTTGATTGCGCCAAATGAATTTTTCCATGAGGTAGGACCAAATATTTAATCCTATACTAGGATTTGCACTACTTGATGATTCCTATAGGATTATTTCCTATTGGATATGTTCATATGAATCAAACTACTAGTGTAGGAAATATTCCTATAAGATCTAAATCCTATTATCTTATACCAACCTAATATGAATCAAAGAAGCCCTAAAGGATTTTCGAAGGAATCATGTACGAAGTATGATTTTTCTAAGTCACCCAACATATATACTAGGAATAGAACTAAGTAGTACCATATACTTAGGCCCGCATGCACAAATATTAAGTGTGGATTGAGGAAGTCGATAACTTGGGAAAAAACTTTCGCAACTGCACACCTATGTTACCACCCTTGCGACGCTAATTGTCGTAGAGCTGACCTAGAACGAACTCTTGTCTCGGTTAACATGAGAGAGATAAGGGATAAATACAATTGTGATACACTTTCCTAATATTTTGTTGAATGAGATAATCTTGTGTTTTCCTAATAGGGTTAATTAAGTACACATTTGGCAGCTCGTGTGTTGCATACGTTGGTGAACTTTAGACCCCAACTATATATTATTATTTGAACTCACCTCTAACACTTAATTATGTATAATAAGGTCCCTAACTGACCTCAAACACAATTAGGTATAACAGCGGTCCATAACTAACCTCAAACACTTAATTAGGTCTAACATTGCCCCCTTAGACTACCCACAATGGGAGTATCATAGGTAGTACACTATCATGCATCTCTGATACGTCTCCAACGTATCGATAATTTCTTATGTTCCATGCCACTTTATTGATGATACCTACATGTTTTATGCACATTATATGTCGTATTTTCGGAACTAACCTATTAACAAGATGCCGAAGTGCCAGTTCATTTTCTGCTGTTTTTGGTTTCAGAAATCCTAGTAACGAAATATTCTCGGAATTGGACGAAATCAACGCCCAGGTTCCTATTTTGCCCGGAAGCATCCAGAACACCCGAGAGCCACCAGAGGAGGGCCCTGGTGGGCCCAGATGACATGGTGGCGCGGCCCAGGCCCTGGCCGCGCCACCCTATGGTCTCGTCGCCTCGTTGACCCTCCTGCGCCGCCTCTTCGCCTATATAAAGCCCCTGCATCGAAAACCCTTACGGAGGAAGCCACGATACGAGAAAAGTTCCAGAGCCGCCGTCATCGCGAAGCCAAGATCTGGGGGACAGGAGTCTCTGTTCCGGCACCTGCCGGGCGGGGAAGTGCCCCCGGAAGGCTTCTCCATCGACACCGCTGCCATCTCCACCGCCATCTTCATCACCGCTGCTGCTCCCATGAGGAGGGAGTAGTTCTCCATCGAGGCTCGGGGCTGTACCGGTAGCTATGTGGTTCATCTCTCTCCTATGTAATTCAATACAATGATCTCATGAGCTGCTTTACATGATTGAGATTCATATGAGTTTGTATCACTACTATCTATGTGCTACTCTAGTGATGTGTTATTAAAGTAGTTTTATTCCTCCTGCATGTGTGCAAAGGTGACAGTGCGTGCACCGTGTTAGTACTTGGTTTATGCTATGATCATGATCTCTTGTAGATTGCGAAGTTAACTATTGCTATGATAATATTGATGTGATCTATTCCTCCTACATATGCATGAAGGTGACAGTGTGCATGCTATGCTAGTACTTGGTTTAGTCGTTTTGATCTATCTTACACTTAAGGTTACTTAAACATGAGCATTATTGTGGAGCTTGTTAACTCCGGCATTGAGGGTTCGTGTAATCCTACGCAATGTGTTCATCATCCAACAAAAGTGTAGAGTATGCATTTATCTATTCTGTTATGTGATCAATGTTGAGAGTGTCCACTAGTGAAAGTGTAATCCCTAGGCCTTGTCCCTAAATACTGCTGAGTTACTACTGCTTGTTTACTGTTTTACTGTGTTACTACTGCTGCAATACTACCACCATCAACTACACGCCAGCAAGCTATTTTCTGGCACCGTTGCTACTGCTCATATATATTCATACCACCTGTATTTCACTATCTCTTCGCCGAACTAGTGCACCTATTTGGTGTGTTGGGGACACAAGAGACTTCTTGCTTTGTGGTTGCAGGGTTGCATGAGAGGGATATCTTTGACCTCTTCCTCCCTGAGTTCGATAAACCTTGGGTGATCCACTTAAGGGAAAACTTGCTGCTGTTCTACAAACCTCTGCACTTGGAGGCCCAACACTGTCTACAGGAAAGGAGGGGGAACGTAGACATCAAGCATTTTCTGGCGCCGTTGCCGGGGAGGAAAGGTAAAAGGTACTCACACTCCGGATCTCGGCTACTAAGCTATTTTCCGGCGCCATTGTGTACTATCGATTTCCTTTAGACTCTGCAATTGCGACATTTGGTTTCTTGTTTACACTAGTTAGGCATAATGGAAAACAACAAAAATATGAGAGATCTTTATGAACTTTATCTTGAATTAGGACATGATGTGTTTGAAGAGAGAATTAAAAAACCCATGGAACTTTATATGCATGCTAATGGGAATGTTATTACTATGAATGCTTTGAACACCATTGTTGCTAATGCTATGGAAAATTCTAAGCTTGGGGAAGCTGGCTTTGATGAGCATGATATTTTTAGTCCCCCAAGCATTGAGGAGAAAATTTACTTTGATGATACTATGCCTCCTATATTTGATGATGAGAATAATAATGATAGCTACTTTGTTGAATTTGCTCCCACTACAACTAATAAAATTGATTATGCCTATGTGGAGAGTAATAATTTTATGCATGAGACTCATGATAAGAATGCTTTATGTGATAGTTATATTGTTGAGTTTGCTCATGTTGCTACTGAAAGTTATTATGAGAGAGGAAAATATGGTTGTAGAAATTTTCATGTTACTAAAATGCCTCTCTATGTGCTGAAATTTTTGAAGCTACACTTGTTTTATCTTCCTATGCTTGTTACTTTGCTCTTCATGAACTTGTTTATTTACAAGATTCCTATGCATAGGAAGCATGTTAGGCTCAAATGTGTTTTGAATTGCCTCTTGAAGCTCTCTTTTGCTTCAAATACTATTTCTTGCGAGTGCATCATTAAAACTGCTGAGCCCATCTTAATGGCTATAAAGAAAGAACTTCTTGGGAGATAACCCATGTGTTATTTTGCTACAGTACTTTGTTTTATATTTGTGTCTTGGAAGTTGTTTACTACTGTAGCAACCTCTCCTTATCTTAGTTTTGTGTTTTGTTGTGCCAAGTAAAGTTTCTATGTCAAAGTTGATGTTATATTTGGGATTGCTGCGCAGAAACAGCATTGCTGTCTGTCACGAATCTGGGCCTATTTCTCTGTAGAAAATTCGAAAAAATCTGCCAATTTACGAGCGTGATCCTCAGATATGTACGCAACTTTCATTAGTTTTGAGTTTTTCCATTTGAGCAAGTCTGGTGCCAGTTTTAAATTCGTCTTTACGGACTGTTCTGTTTTTGACAGATTCTGCCTTTTATTTCGCATTGCCGCTTTTGTTAAGTTGAATGAGTTTCTTTGTTCCATTAACTTTCAGAAGTTTTGTGCAATGTCCAGAAGTGTTAAGAATGATTGTGTCACCTCTGAACATGTGAATTTTTGATTATGCACTAACCCTCTAATGAGTTTGCTTGAAGTTTGGTGTGAAGGAAGTTTTCAAGGGTCAATAGAAGAGGGTGATATAATGATCAAGAAGAGTGAAAGCTCTAAGCTTGGGGATGCCCCGGTGGTTCATCCCTGCATATTTTAAGAAGACTCAAGCATCTAAGCTTGGGGATGCCCAAGGCATCCCCTTCTTCATCGACAACTTATCAGGTTTCTTCTAGTGAAACTATATTTTTATTCAGTCACATCTTATGTACTTTACTTGGAGCGTCTGTGTGCTTTTATTTTTGTTTTTGTTTTGTTATCTTAGTTCTCTGAATAAGTTCATCCTTGTGTGGGAGAGAGACATGCTCCGCTGGTTCGTATGAACACATGTGTTCTTAGCTCATAATATTCATGGCGAAGTTTCTTCTTCGTTAAATTGTTATATGGTTGGAATTGGAAAATGCTACATGTAGTAATTGGTAAAATGTCTTGGATAATGTGATACTTGGCAATTGTTGTGCTCATGTTTAAGCTCTTGCATCATATACTTTGCACCTATTAGTGAAGAAATACATAGAGCTTGCTAAAATTTGGTTTGCATAATTGGTCTCTCTAAGGTCTAGATAATTTCTAGTATTGAGTTTGAACAACAAGGAAGACGGTGTAGAGTCTTATAATGTTTACAATATGTCTTTTATGTGAGTTTTGCTGCACTTGTTCATCCTTGAGTTTGCTTCAAATAACCTTGCTAGCCTAAACCTTGTATCGAGAGGGAATACTTCTCATGCATCCAAAATCCTTGAGCCAACTACTATGCCATTTGTGTCCACCATACCTACCTACTACATGGTATTTCTCCGCCATTCCAAAGTAAATTGCTTGAGTGCTACCTTTAAACCATTCAAAATTTATTACCTCTTATTTGTGTCAATGTTTTATAGCTCATGAGGAAGTATGTGGTGTTTTATCTTTCGATCTTGTCATTTACTTTTGACAGACTTTCACAATGGACTAGTGGCTTCATCCGCTTATCCAATAATTTTGCAAAAAGAGCTGGCAATGAGGTTCCCAGCCTCAATTAATTAACTTGCATTAATAATTCTCTTCACATGTTTTGCTCTGATTCATCAGTAAGCAACTTAATTTTGCAAATAGACACTCCTCCATGGTATGTGAATGTTGGAAGGCACCCGAGGATTCGGTTAGCCATGGCTTGTGTAAGCAAAAGGTTGGGAGGAGTGTCATCCATAAATAAAGAAAAACTAAACTAAAGTACATGTGTAAACAAAAGAGAAGAGGGATGATCTACCTTGCTGGTAGAGATAACGTCCTTCATGGGAGCCGCTCTTGAAAGTCTGGTTGATGAGGTAGTTAGAGTACCCGCTACCATTCGTTGACAACAACAAACACTCCTCAAAACTTTATTTTTATGCTCTCTTTATGTTTTCAAAATAAAAGCTCTAGCACAAATATAGCAATCGATGCTTTCCTCTTTGAAGGACCTTTCTTTTACTTTTATTGTTGAGTCAGTTTACCTATCTCCCTCCACCTTAAGAAGCAAACACTTGTGTGAACTGTGCATTGATTCCTACATACTTGCATATTGCACTTGTTATATTACTTTATGTTGACAATATCCATGAGATATACATGTTATAAGTTGAAAGCAACCGCTGAAACTTAATCTTCCTTTGTGTTGCTTCAACACCTTTACTTTGATTTATTGCTTTATGAGTTAACTCTTATGCAAGACTTATTGATGCTTGTCTTGAAGTACTATTCATGAAAAGTCTTTGCTATATGATTCACTTGTTTACTCATGTCATTACCTTTGTTTTGATCGCTGCATTCATTACATATGTTTACAAATAGTATGATCAAGTTTATGATGGCATGTCACTTAAGAAATTATCTTTGTTATCGTTTTACCTGCTCGGGACGAGCAGAACTAAGCTTGGGGATGCTGATACGTCTCCAACGTATCGATAATTTCTTATGTTCCATGCCACTTTATTGATGATACCTACATGTTTTATGCACATTATATGTCGTATTTATGCGTTTTCTGGAACTAACCTATTAACAAGATGCCGAAGTGCCAGTTCCTGTTTTCTGCTGTTTTTGGTTTCAGAAATCCTAGTAACGAAATATTCTCGGAATTGGACGAAATCAACGCCCAGGTTCCTATTTTGCCCGGAAGCATCCAGAACACCCGAGAGCCACCAGAGGAGGGCCCTGGTGGGCCCAGATGACATGGTGGCGCGGCCCAGGCCCTGGCCGCGCCACCCTATGGTCTCGTCGCCTCGTTGACCCTCCTGCGCCGCCTCTTCGCCTATATAAAGCCCCTGCATCGAAAACCCTTACGGAGGAAGCCACGATACGAGAAAAGTTCCAGAGCCGCCGTCATCGCGACGCCAAGATCTGGGGGACAGGAGTCTCTGTTCCGGCACCCTGCCGGAGCGGGGAAGTGCCCCCGGAAGGCTTCTCCATCGACACCGCTGCCATCTCCACCGCCATCTTCATCACCGCTGCTGCTCCCATGAGGAGGGAGTAGTTCTCCATCGAGGCTCGGGGCTGTACCGGTAGCTATGTGGTTCATCTCTCTCCTATGTAATTCAATACAATGATCTCATGAGCTGCTTTACATGATTGAGATTCATATGAGTTTGTATCACTACTATCTATGTGCTACTCTAGTGATGTGTTATTAAAGTAGTTTTATTCCTCCTGCATGTGTGCAAAGGTGACAGTGCGTGCACCGTGTTAGTACTTGGTTTATGCTATGATCATGATCTCTTGTAGATTGCGAAGTTAACTATTGCTATGATAATATTGATGTGATCTATTCCTCCTACATATGCATGAAGGTGACAGTGTGCATGCTATGCTAGTACTTGGTTTAGTCGTTTTGATCTATCTTACACTTAAGGTTACTTAAACATGAGCATTATTGTGGAGCTTGTTAACTCCGGCATTGAGGGTTCGTGTAATCCTACGCAATGTGTTCATCATCCAACAAAAGTGTAGAGTATGCATTTATCTATTCTGTTATGTGATCAATGTTGAGAGTGTCCACTAGTGAAAGTGTAATCCCTAGGCCTTGTCCCTAAATACTGCTGAGTTACTACTGCTTGTTTACTGTTTTACTGTGTTACTACTGCTGCAATACTACCACCATCAACTACACGCCAGCAAGCTATTTTCTGGCACCGTTGCTACTGCTCATATATATTCATACCACCTGTATTTCACTATCTCTTCGCCGAACTAGTGCACCTATTTGGTGTGTTGGGGACACAAGAGACTTCTTGCTTTGTGGTTGCAGGGTTGCATGAGAGGGATATCTTTGACCTCTTCCTCCCTGAGTTCGATAAACCTTGGGTGATCCACTTAAGGGAAAACTTAATTAGGTCTAACATTGCCCCCTTAGACTACCCACAATGGGAGTATCATAGGTAGTACACTATCATGCATCTCATGCTTGCAAAAAAGCTGATGTGGCACTGCAATTAAAGATGAGAGAGAGGATTATAATATCATAGGTAGATACCGTATCATAGCACGTAGTACTAGAAAATTTAATGTTAAATAATCTTGTACATAGATCTGCATTGAGATTCTACAAATCAATTAATATAAGAAGATTATGATACTAGTACATGATACCATGCATCGTTGACATAGTAACATGTAGTATTAATTGTATCATACACACCATACTTTTATATATGATACTATGCATTGTGACTAGTATTACTGACCTCATATATACGCTTACTTAGGTCAAACAATGGTCTTTTAAGTAGTATCGGTTTAATGAAGGTTGACCTATTTTTAACTTCATTTGTGCACTAGTAGATATGATTTGGCCCATTTTTATCCATAGGCTCATCTGATGTGATGTCTGCTATATATATTGTCTTCGATGAGTATCACGCGCATTACATACTCATACCATAGAACGAAGATGAAACCCCTTACCCTCAGCGACGTACGCAACATGGTGTTTGGGTTGAATGGCCCACCCTATTTTAAAATGTTTTAGTTAATTAATTATGTAAAAAATTATCACATATAAAGTGGAAAAAAGAAAATTAGTAAGGTGTGCCCACCTGGCCTACGGTTGTTTTGTGCGTCCTCCACTGCGTACTCCTCTTGATCTGTGACGATGAACATAGTTCTTTAGAACACATGCAACACTTACAGTTGATAGGCCGTTGCAAAGCTAATCAATGATAAAACCTGCTTTTATAATCCATTGTACTTTGATTTAATTAGTCCCTCTAATGGACCCCAACTATGTGTGCTTGAGATTTAGCAAAATGCTTTGCCGCCGTGCCACATAACAAATAATAAACAGACCAATCAAGTTTTTATCATTGCTAGACCTAACTAAGTGTTCAAGTGCTCAATTTTGACCACATTAGAGTTGAGGGGCCAAACATAATTCTTAAATACGTGAGGGACCGAACATATACTTCTAAACACCCGAGGGACAAGACAAATTTGAGTACTATTGTTATTATTAGACTAGTCACAAGGGGAGTTCAATAATAGTATCAAATATGATGCGGCGCACATAGGGATTCCAGTCCAACTAGGAACCTGCACAACACAAGTACTTTGCCCCAACGAAACAGTGAGGTTGTCAATCTCACCGGCTTGCTGTAACAAAGGATTAAACGTATCGAGTGGAAGATGTTTGCAAAGAAAACAAGTAGATTGTATGCTATGGAAAGAATAGGACCGGGGTCCACAGTTCACTAGAGGTGTCTCTCCCATAAGATAAAAGCATGTTGGGTGAACAAATTACAGTCGGGCAATTGACAAATAGAGAAAGGCATAACAATGCATATACATGACATGATAAATATAGTGAGATTTAATTGGGCATTACGACAAAGAACATAGACCGCCATCCAACTGCATCTATGCCTAAAAAGTCCACCTTCAGGTTATCGTCCGAACCCCCTCCAGTATTAAGTTGCAAAGCAACAGACAATTGCATTAAGTATTGTGCGTAATGTAATCAATAACTACATCCTTAGACATAGCATCAATGTTTTATCCCTAGTGGCAACAGCACATCACAACCTTAGAACTTTCTGTCACTGTCCCAGGTATCAATGAAGGCATGAACCCACTATCGAGCATAATTACTCCCTCTTGGAGTTAAGAGTAAAAACTTGGCCAGAGCCTCTACTAATAACGGAGAGCATGCAAGATCATAAACAACACATGAACAATAGATTGATAATCACCATAATCATAGTACTCTCTATCCATCGGATCCCGACAAACACAACATATAGAATTACATATAGATGATCTTGATCATGTTAGGCAGCTCACAAGATCTAACAATGAAGCACAACAAGGAGAAGACGACCATCTAGCTACTGCTATGGACCCATGGTCCAGGGGTGAACTACTCACTCATCACTCCGGAGGCGATCATGGCGATGAAGAGTCCTCCGGGAGATGAATCCCCTCTCCGGCAGGGTGCCGGAGGCGATCTCCAGAATCCCCCGAGATGGGATTCGCGGCGGCGCGTCTCTGAGGTTTCCGTATCGTGGCTCTCGGTGCGGGGTTTGCGACGGAGCTTTAAGTAGGCGGAAGGTCAACGCGAGGGGCCACACGAGGGGCCCAGGGGATAGGTCGGCGCGGCCAGGGCTTGGGCCGCGCCGGCCACCCCCCTGGCTGCCTCGTGGCCCCACTTCGTTAGGTCTTCGGTCTTCTGGAAGCTTCGTGCAAAAATAGGACCCTGGGCGAAAGTTTCGTCCAATTCGAGAATATTTCTTTACTAGGATTTCTGAAACCAAAAACAGAAAACAGCAACTGGCTCTTCGGCATCTTGTTAATAGGTTAGTTCAGAAAATGCATAAATATGACATATAATGTGCATAAAACATGTAGGTATCATCAATAAAGTAGCATGGAACATAAGAAATTATCGATACGTTGGAGACGTATCAGCATCCCCAAGCTTAGTTCTGCTCGTCCCGAGCAGGTAAAACGATAACAAAGATAATTTCTGAAGTGACATGCCATCATAATCTTGATCATACTATTTGTAAACATATGTAATGAATGCAGCGATCAAAACAATGGTAATGACATGAGTAAACAACTGAATCATATAGCAAAGACTTTTCATGAATAGTACTTCAAGACAAGCATCAATAAGTCTTGCATAAGAGTTAACTCATAAAGCAATAAATCAAAGTAAAGGTGTTGAAGCAACACATAAGAAGATTAAGTTTCAGCGGTTGCTTTCAACTTGTAACATGTATATATATTGTCAACATAAAGTAATATAACAAGTGCAATATGCAAGTATGTAGGAATCAATGCACAGTTCACACAAGTGTTTGCTTCTTAAGGTGGAAGGAGATAGGTAAACTGACTCAACAATAAAAGTAAAAGAATGGTCCTTCGCAGAGGAAAGCATCGATTGCTGTATTTGTGCTAGAGCTTTTATTTTGAAAACATGAAACAATTTTGTCAACGGTAGTAATAAAGCATATGAGTTATGAAAATTATATCTTACAAGTTGCAAGCCTCACGCATAGTATACTAATAGTGCCCGCACCTCGTCCTACTTAACTTGGACTACCGGGTCTTCGCATGCCATGTTTCAACCAAGTGTCACAAAGGGGTACCTCCATGCCGCCTGTACAAAGGTCCAAGGAGAATTCTCGGATTTCTCGCTTTTGATTATTCTCAACTTAGACATCCATACCGGGACAACATGGACAACAGATAATGGACTCCTCTTTAATGCATAAGCATGTAGCAAAGTTATTATTCTCATATGAGATTGAGGATATATGTCCAAAACTGAAACTTCCACCATGATTCATGGCTTTAGTTAGCGGCCCAATGTTCTTCTCTAACAATTTTGCATGCTCCAACCACTAAAATGATAGACCTTCAGACAAGACGGACATGCATAGCAACTCACATGATATTCAACAATAGTTGATGGCGTTCCCCAGAAACATGGTTATCGCACAACAAGCAACTTAATAAAATATAAAGTGCATAAGTACATATTCAATACTACGATAGTTTTTAAGGCTATTTTGTCCCATGAGCTATATATTGCAAAGGCGAATGATGGAATTTTAAAGGTAGCACTCAAGCAATTTACTTTGGAATGGCGGGTAAATACCATGTAGTAGGTAGGTATGGTGGACACAAATGGCATAGTAGTTGGCTCAAGGATTTTGGATGCATGAGAAGTATTCCCTCTCGATACAAGGTTTAGGCTAGCAAGGTTATTTGAAGCAAACTCAAGGATGAACAAGTGCAGCAAAACTCACATAAAAGACATATTGTAAACATTATAAGACTCTACACTGTCTTCCTTGTTGTTCAAAACTCAATACTAGATATTATCTAGACCTTAGAGAAACCAAATATGCAAATCAAATTTTAGCAAGCTCTATGTATTTCTTCATTAATGGGTGCAAAGCATATGATGCAAGAGCTTAAACATGAGCACAACAATTGCCAAGTATCACATTATCCAAGACATTTTAGAATTACTACATGTAGCATTTTCCAATTCCAACCATATAACAAATTAACGAAGAAGAAACTTCGCCTTGAACATTATGAGTAAAGCCTAAGGACACATGTGTCCATATGCAACAGCGGAGCGTGTCTCTCTCCCACAAAGTGAATGCTAGGATCCATCTTATTCAAACAAAAACAAAAACGAAAACAAACCGACGCTCCAAGTAAAGAACACCAGATGTGACTGAATAAAAATATAGTTTCAGGGGAGGAACCTGATGATGTTGTCGATGAAGAAGGGGATGCCTTGGGCATCCCCAAGCTTAGACGCTTGAGTCTTCTTAAAATATGCAGGGATGAACCACGGGGGCATCCCCAAGCTTAGAGCTTTCACTCCTCTTGATCTTAGTATATCATTCTCCTCTCTTGACCCTTGAAAACTTCCTTCACACCAAACTTCAAGCAAACTCATTAGAGGGTTAGTGCATCATTAATAATTCACACATTCAGAGGTGACACAATCATTCTTTTCACTTCTGGACATTGCATAATGCTACTGGACATTAATGGATCAAAGAAATAAATCCAACATAGCAAAAGAGGCAATGCGAAATAAAAGGCAGAATCTGTCAAAAACAGAACAGTCCGTAAAGACGAATTTATAAATGGCACCAGACTTGCTCAAATGGAAAAACTCAAAACTAATGAAAGTTGCGTACATATCTGAGGATCACGCTCGTAAATTGGCAGATTTTTTCGAATTTTCTACAGAGAATTATGCCCAGATTCGTGACAGACAGCAATGCTGTTTCTGCGCAGCGATCCCAAATATAACATCAACTTTGACATAGAAACTTTACTTGGCACAAAAACATGATAAGGAGAGGTTGCTACAGTAGTAAACAACTTCCAAGACTCAATAAAACAAAAAATTGCTGTAGGTAAAAACATGGGTTGTCTCCCATAAGCGCTTTTCTTTAACGCCTTTCAGCTAGGCGCAGAAAGTGCAAATCAAGTAACATCGAGAGTAGAAGCATCAACATCATAGCTTGTTCTAATAATAGAATCAAAAGGCAACTTCATTCTCTTTCTAGGGAAGTGTTCCATACCTTTCTTGAGAGGAAATTGATATTTAATATTACCTTCCCTCATATCAATAACAGCACCAACAGTTCGAAGAAAAGGTCTTCCCAACACAATTGGACAAGATGCATTGCATTCGATATCCAAGACAACAAAATCAACGGGGACAAGGTTATTGTTAACCGTAATATGCACATTATCAATCCTCCCCAAAGGTTTCTTTTTAACATTATCGGCGAGATTAACATCCAAATAACAATTCTTTAATGGTGGCAAGTCAAGCATATCATAAATCTTTTTAGGCATAACAGAAATACTTGCACCAAGATCACATAAGGCATTACATTCAAAGTCATTGAATTTCATTTTAATGATGGGCTCCCAACCATCTTCTAACTTTCTAGGAATAGAAGTTTCAAGTTTTAGTTTCTCTTCTCTAGCTTTTATGAGAGCATTTGTAATATGTTTTGTAAAGGCTAAATTTATAGCACTAGCATTAGGACTTTTAGCAAGTTTTTGCAAGAACTTTATAACTTCAGAGATGTGGCAATCATCAAAATCTAAATCATTATGAGCTACAGCAATGGGATCATTATTCCCAAGGTTGGAAAAAATTTCAGCAGTTTTATCACAAGCAGTTTCAGCAGTTTTAGCAATTTCAGGCAGCTTTGTACGCTTTGCACTAGGAGTAGAAACATTGCCAACACCAATTATTTTACCATTGATAGTAGGAGGTGCAGCAACATGTGAGGAATTAGCATTACTAGTGGTGGTAATAGTCCAAACTTTAGCTACATTATTCTCTTTAGCTAGTTTTTCATTTTCTTCTCTATCCCACCTAGCACGCAACTCAGCCATTAATCTTATATTCTCATTAATTCTAACTTGGATGGCATTTGCTGTAGTAGTAATCTTATTATCAAGATCATTATTAGGCATAACTTTCAACTTTAAAAGATTAACATCAGAGGCAAGCCTATCAACTCTAGAAGCAATAGTATCAATTTTATCAAGCTTTTCCTCAACAGATTTGTTAAAAGCAGTTTGTGTACTAATAAATTCTTTAAGCATGGCTTCAAGACCAGAGGGTACACTTCTATTATTGTTGTAAGAATTCCCATAAGAATTACCATAACCATTACCATTAGCAGAAGGATATGGCCTATAGTTATTACCAGAGTTGTTCCTATAAGCATTGTTGTTGAAATTATTATTTTTAATGAAATTCACATCAACATTTTCTTCTTGAGCAACCAATGAAGCTAAAGGAACATTATTTGGATCAACATTAGATCTACCATTCACAAGCATAGACATAATCACATCAATCTTATCACTCAAGGAAGAGGTTTCTTCAACAGAATTTACCTTCTTACCTTGTGGAGTAATTTATCATCATATCATCAAGAAGTTTTGTAGCCGCCCCCAATGTGATGGACATAAAAGTACCTCCAGCAGCTGAATCCAATAAATTCCGCGAAGAAAAATTTAGTCCTGCATAGAAGGTTTGGATGATCATCCAAGTAGTCAGTCCATGGGTTGGGCAATTCTTTACCAAAGTTTTCATTCTCTCCCATGCTTGAGCAACATGTTCAGTATCTAATTGTTTAAAATTCATTATGCTACTTCTCAAAGATATAATTTTAGCGGGAGGATAATATCTACCAATAAAAGCATCCTTGCATTTAGTCCATGAATCAATACTATTCTTAGGCAAAGATAGCAACCAATCTTTAGCTCTTCCTCTTAATGAGAAAGGAAACACTTTCAGTTTAATAATATCACCATCTACATCTTTATACTTTTGCATTTCACAAAGTTCAACAAAATTATTGAGATGGGCAGCAGCATCATCAGAACTAGCACCAGAAAATTGTTCTCTCATGACTAGATTTAGTAAAGCAGGTTTAATTTCAAAGAATTCTGCTGTAGTAGCAGGTGGAGCAATAGGTGTGCATAGGAAATCATTATTATTTGCATTTGTGAAGTCACACAACTTAGTATTTTCAGGGTTGGCCATTTTAGCAACAGTAAATAAAGCAAACTAGATAAAGTAAATGCGAGTAACTAATTTTTTTGTGTTTTTGATATAGCAAACAAGATAGCAAATAAAGTAAAACTAGCAACTAATTTTTTTGTATTTTGATTTAGTGCAGCAAACAAAGTAGTAAATAAAATAAAGCAAGACAAAAACAAAGTAAAGAGATTGAGAAGTGGAGACTCCCCTTGCAGCGTGTCTTGATCTCCCCGGCAACGGCGCCAGAAAAAGTGCTTGATGCGCGTAGATGTACACGTCCGTTGGGAACCCCAAGAGGAAGGTATGATGCGCACAGTGGCAAGTTTTCCCTCAGTATGAAACCAAGGTTTAATCGAACCAGTAGGAGCCAAGAAGCACGTTGAAGGTTGATGGTCGCGAAATGTGATGCGGCGCAACACCAGGGATTCCGGCGCCAACTAGGAACCTGCACAACACAACCAAAGTACTTTGCCCCAACGAAACAGTGAGGTTGTCAATCTCACCGGCTTGCTGTAACAAAGGATTAAACGTATCGAGTGGAAGATGTTTGCAAAGAAAACAGTAAAACAAGTAGATTGTATGCTATGGAAAGAATAGGACCGGGGTCCACAGTTCACTAGAGGTGTCTCTCCCATAAGATAAAAGCATGTTGGGTGAACAAATTACAGTCGGGCAATTGACAAATAGAGAAAGGCATAACAATGCATATACATGACATGATAAATATAGTGAGATTTAATTGGGCATTACGACAAAGAACATAGACCGCCATCCAACTGCATCTATGCCTAAAAAGTCCACCTTCAGGTTATCGTCCGAACCCCCTCCAGTATTAAGTTGCAAAGCAACAGACAATTGCATTAAGTATTGTGCGTAATGTAATCAATAACTACATCCTTAGACATAGCATCAATGTTTTATCCCTAGTGGCAACAGCACATCACAACCTTAGAACTTTCTGTCACTGTCCCAGGTATCAATGAAGGCATGAACCCACTATCGAGCATAATTACTCCCTCTTGGAGTTAAGAGTAAAAACTTGGCCAGAGCCTCTACTAATAACGGAGAGCATGCAAGATCATAAACAACACATGAACAATAGATTGATAATCACCATAATCATAGTACTCTCTATCCATCGGATCCCGACAAACACAACATATAGAATTACATATAGATGATCTTGATCATGTTAGGCAGCTCACAAGATCTAACAATGAAGCACAACAAGGAGAAGACGACCATCTAGCTACTGCTATGGACCCATGGTCCAGGGGTGAACTACTCACTCATCACTCCGGAGGCGATCATGGCGATGAAGAGTCCTCCGGGAGATGAATCCCCTCTCCGGCAGGGTGCCGGACGATCTCTGAATCCCCGAGATGGGATTCGGGCGGCGGCGTCTCGTAAGGTTTTCCGTATCGTGGCTCTCGGTACTGGGGGTTTCGCGACGGGAGCTTTAAGTAGGCGGAAGGTCAACGCGAGGGGCCACACGAGGGGCCCAGGGATAGGTCGGCGCGGCCGGGCTTGGGCGCGCCGGCCACCCCCTGGCTGCCTCGTGGCCCCACTTCGTTAGGTCTTCGGTCTTCTGGAAGCTTCGTGCAAAAATAGGACCCTGGGCGAAAGTTTCGTCCAATTCCGAGAATATTTCTTTACTAGGATTTCTGAAACCAAAAACAGCAGAAAGCAACTGGCTCTTCGGCATCTTGTTAATAGGTTAGTTCCAGAAAATGCATAAATATGACATATAATGTGCGTAAAACATGTAGGTATCATCAATAAAGTAGCATGGAACATAAGAAATTATCGATACGTTGGAGAGTTGAGGGGCCAAACATAATTCTTAAATACGTGAGGGACCGAACATATACTTCTAAACACCCGAGGGACAAGACAAATTTGAGTACTATTGTTATTATTAGACTAGTCACAATGGGGAGTATCATATAATAGTATCATACATATGATACTAATGTACGATATTATTTTCACAGTCCATAGTATCATCATGTAGTAGTATAATATGTTACATGTATTTAGGGATTTGTAGAATCTCAATACAAAAGTGTGTACAAGATTTGTTTGGCAGTAATTTTTCTAGTTCTACATGATATGATACGATATCTACCTATGATACCACTATCGTCTCTTTCATCATTAACTGATATGACACATCAACATTTTGCATGCATGTAGTGCATGATACTACTTATGATATTGCCATTGCGAGTAGTCTCCCTTTGTCCTAGAGTACAATGCCAATTTGTTTTCAGAGGCAAACTTAGACTAATACTTGGGCCCGCCAATTATGAGTTGCATGTCATTCAAAACTATATCATCGGATGCTTGTTTCGATGAACTTTCCAATGGTATATTTTGCGGATGTCATAAAATTAGGCTGGTCATACTATTTCTATAGTGGGTAGTATCATGGAGTAGTATCATAGTAATGCTACATTTATTATTTTTTAGAATCTCAATGCAAATTTGTGTACAAGATTTGTTTAGCATTAAGTTTTCTCGTTGTTTGCGCTATGATACAGTATCTACCTATGTTACACTAATCTCCTCTCTCCTACTTAATTAGCTGCCACATCAACATTTTTGTGGGACCAATGTGTATGATACTAGCTATGATACTAGCACTATCATGTGGGTACCTAAATCTCGAGTCAAAGTTTGACACGAAACCGATGTGGACTTTATTCATGGTGGAAGGGAGTAACAATCATAAGCACATTATTATTATTGTTTGAACAACATTTTATTTGATGTGCCATAAGAAGTTTAGAAACTCCTAGCCTGCGGAGGTGGCGTTTTGGCACACGCGTGCATATGCACCAATTATAGAAAATGATTAAAAAAAATTATATAAATGTTAATTTTTTTGGTATACATTGTGACATCATATGTTCGTTCACAAGTTTTCGTGGAAAAACGACATTTTGTGTGGCGTGTAAAAAAAGGCAAAAAATATACTGTACGTAGTCGTGTTACAACATCAAAATTTGTCTTTTTTATAGGAGCCACATAATTTTTTTGTGAGAAAACTTGTGTACCAACATAAAATGTCTAGATATACATGTAAAATTTTAGTTTAGAATTTTTTGACACTTTGAAATATGGATTCACATAATGGGAGCATATGCTCCTATGAGGCAAAGTGCATTTCCGCTAGCCCCCGCCATTTCTTATATCTCTATATTGTCTATATATCTATACCTCTACCCCCTTGGATTCCTGAACAGACGTACAGTACTAGTAGGGCCTACTATTTATTATTATTACATACTCTAAAAAAAAAACCTACTGCAGCCAAAATTTAATATCATCGAGCGGTAAAATTCCCCGCCAACGCCCAAATATCTCGCGCCGCAAAGTTTCAGATCTGCGAATATTTTTTTCCTCAAAAGAAGGACTGCGAAATTCCCTTCTACTCCTCTATCGCCCAGCTTCGCCCTAGTTTCGCCCGCAAGCCCTCAGAGAAACCGCCCCTCTTGCCTACCTCCAGATCTTCCCGGCCGCCGCACTTCGCCGTTCAAGCTGCCACGGCTTCAAACCCCGAGGCTGCCCTATCCGCTTGATCCGCACCTACTCCGGCGTCCACCGCACCGTATCTCGTTCGCCGACTCTATCGACCACCGCACCTGACCAGCTTCGCCGACACCGACGCCCCCGTGCACTGCACATCATCTGCTTCACCGACCTTCTAGTTCGGCCGGCGCGCTGAACACTTCATCGACCGCCCAGCATGTCCTTCTCCGACCCCCCAAGATCTGCTTCCCCGGCACCCACCGCAACAGCAGTCCCCTCGCCGACCTCCACGTCACCCGTAAGAACGCGGAACACGTCTAAACGCCGCCCAGAAATAGGTAACCAGACATCCCTGCGCGTTTTGTTCTGTTAGGAGTATTGCAGCTGACTGTATTTCTGAATTCGTGCTATATTTCTAACTTACAAGTGCTTTCGTTGATAACCACCTCATCCTTTAGGTTTAAACACGACGCATAAGTATGTTTTTCCGTGACCAAACCCACCCATTCGCTGAAACTCTACATGGTATCAGAGCCTAGGTTTCCTTCCTGCTAGCCGCCACAAACAGTACCAAACAAGTTCTTCCTTTGATCACAAAACCCACCGTTGAGATGTAGAAATCCAGGCGGCGGGAGGCCGCATCAGGTGCTCTGCGTCGGTTGCGGCTATCACACACAGCGATGTGAGCTGTGTGAGATCGGCGGCTGCTCGCGCGGGGAGAAAGAAGAGGGTGAAGATCGTTTTGGTTTAGAAAGGAGAGAAGAGGAAGTGAATCCGTGGCAGAGAGATCTGGATCCGTGTGAGGGGCAGAAGTTGGAGGCGTGCGGAGTGGGGCGAGCCTTTGAGCGCAGGGCGGAGCCGGAGGTTGGTGCTGGACGTTGACCAGCGCGAGCCGGTCGATGTGGCCAGGTGCGGTCCGCCAGGTTGGCCAGGGCGCGCAGACGAGGCGCCATCCGAGTGGAAGTGAGGAGAAAATGGAGATGTGAGGCTGTGAGGATATGTGGTGATGGAGTTGATGAGGCTGCGGTTGAGTCGTGATGGAGTTGATGAGGCTGCGGTTTAGTGGTGATGGTGATGGTTGTGGATATGTCCAGGGGAAAGGCATGCGTGCCTGAGGTGAGACTGGTTGAGGCCTGACCGGGGGATAGGCATGGGTGCTTGAGGAGTGGATGGTTGAGGCAGGAGTTGGCTGGGGGTTTGTGGGAGAGACGGAAGAGGTGGCCGGGCAGAGTGGAGAAGAGAGGCTGAGGACATTGAGGCGAGTGTGGATGGTTCTGCGGAACTTGTGTGGTGAGGCAGCCGGGGTTGTTGAGGACGTGTATGGTTAGGAGTTGTGCGTATCCCAGATGGTTGAAGCTGGATATCTTCGCTGCTGATGAAGAGATGAATCGAGATGACAAGATGATGGAAAGTGCAATGCTGTCATGTATCCTAGGAGTTATGCTGAATGTTCATTACTGGTAGTTGTCATATGTGTCATGTTGTTGTTGCAAGATGGCCATGGTTGTTTACCCATGATCATCTTGAGGGGGTGTGTTACCATGAGTGAGTTTAGTAGTAGCGCTGTAGTAATATTGTATCCAGTGTGAGGCCCATAGAGGCCCATGTCCAGTAGTATTGTAACCCTAACTCAGATGATATAAATACACAGTGTGGTGGTCTGAGTAACCTAACCCACCCATTCGCTGAAACTCTACAAAATATGAGCCACCAATCATGAGCCGTTGAATGCTCTACATGTCCACGATTGACAACAACAACAACAACAACAAAGCCTTTATTCCCAAACAAGTTGGGGTAGGCTATACAAGTCCACAATTGACACGATTACAATTTCTCACTATTTGGCCGTAGGCTACTGCTCTAGTTACATCATGTTTGATATCTTTCTGCGATCCTGTATTACATGTTTATGCACGTCATAATGCTTCTACTACTATTTGGTGTCAATTTAATTATAGCAAAGCCGTGACTCGTAACTGTTTGTTGTTATTACACGTGCAGCAGGCACATCTTACACTCATAAACGTAGAGTAAAGCTCGCCTATAATCATGTAAGTACCTGCTGTTTTTTGTATATTGCTTAATGCAAACTTCTATATCTTGGACCTGTTTCTGTTTACAATTGGCCTCTCCTTCATGCAGAGGAGAAACAGTGAGGCACCAGGTTCTTCTGTCCAAGTACCCGATGAGGTCCGTGTGACTCAAAAAAAAGCTCACGTAAGTTCCCTGTTTTTTTTGGAATGTTAATTTACCTCCTGTGCATAGTTCAATTGCATCATTTTCTGTATGTTGCACTACCTAAGTTGCCTAATGGAATCTAATAAAATATAAACAATGACCATATGGAACATTGCACACTGCCTTTGACCCATCTGGCATCCGGCATGCCTGGGTATAAGTTACATGATTTGGCTATGTTAATACAAGTCCTGAAATTCTATTATGTTAATTTTTTGCCTGTTGCTTCATTGAGTTTGCCTGTTGTTCCATGGCTAGTGCATGAAGTTTGATAGAAATGATCCTAGCTGAAATGATGCACTTTGTGTTTTTTTATTGCTTTATTCCTAACCTAGCTTCCTATTCTACTTGAAACATGATTGCTTTATTCCTAACCTAGCTTCCTATTCTACTTGAAACATGGTGAAAAAATAGTTATATTACTTGTTTAAATGTCTAGCTTTGTTTTTCTGAGTCCCATTGACATGATGTGGTATATCCATATTCAAATGATCTGGCTGTTTATATAATACGCTCCATGTTCAATTGCTTCATTCAGTTTCTAGTAATCTATTATACATGATGCACATGGTGCTACTTGTTATATGCCCTTTTTTGTTTGAGTTTGATCATGAATTCAAGATTAAGCATTGCCTAAACGTTGACCAACGTAGGAAGATTCCCTCCCTTGTCTATACGTTGTGAGATAGATGATGAGACCTCTCTAGCAGCGAATTTATACGCGCTAGATAACACCCCGTTTAATTCGGTCCTGTTGGGACTCGAACCCGGGTGGGCTGGCTGCGCACTCGCAAGCCTTGCCACTGAGCTAGCACTCAGTTCTCAGATTAAGCAATGCCTCGTTATGCTTAATTTAAATGTTATGGCACTTCATACAAGCCATACAATTAATTGTTGCATTGACCTTCTGCGATGTCGAAGGCACTATCTGAGTCATGCTTAAATCAATCATACATTATTTTCCTAATAGTATCAAATCCAACATGCACATCTTTTGACTGTATTTGGCTATTTGCTAGATTTCTTCTGTGCAGTGACCTGGCTTCGTTATTGGGCACATGATGTCTAGTTGCTTGGTTCATTGTATACATCATCGCCATGATCTAGTTTGGTTTGTTCTAAGAGGCATGTGGCTTAACTGGTTTCTTTGTTGTATCTGCCCATGGTTCTTTCAAAATTATGTCAACAATGCTGTTTGTTTGCCTTGTATTGTATTGCATTTTAACTTGTTTTGTCTTAGTTTCAGCCTGCAAACAAAGCTGTAATGTCAGTAGGGACAACCCATTTATCAAGTGTTGCGGTCATTTCACAGAGCAACAGTGACAGTGGCACGTGCTCTCATTGGTCCACTGAGTCCGGTACACCAACCATTCCAGAAGAAATAGATGTACGAGGCTCTATTTTTGATTGCTTGTTGTGTTATATCAGCTCAATGATGTTCTTGAAATTGGAGGTCTTTTATTGCATCATATGATGTTGTAACTTGTTTTATCTAAATTTCAGGCTTCAAATAAAGCTACAATGCCAGAAGCAAGGGCCAATGCCTCAAGTATTGATGTTTCACAAAGCAGCAGTGAGAGTGCATATTGCTCGCATAGGCCCATGGTATCTATTGGTCAACTTAATCCGGCACAAAGAGATTTCGGGGATGCACTCCAAGAGGCAGTTGATATATTTGGGCGGGAAAACAAAGATGCTGATGAATTAATTGCCAAGACACGCCAAGAGATACATGAATTGAAAAATAGGCAAACTTTGACAGAAAATGTTCTAAAGAATCTCCTATGCACTTGTCATGGTAAGCCAGTTGTGATGTGTCTGGGAATTGAAGGTGTCTAAATAAACTTTGATTCTGTTGTTCAGTCAAGTGGACTGCTGATGCCAATGCTGTAACTAATTACTGCTCAAAATTTCGTTCAAAATTTCGTGGTCTGTAATAATTGCAAATTTTGTTGTTGTACTAAAATTAGATATGTTCCATGTGGCTGCTGTATTTTGTGTGAAATAATATCCTGATGTGTACTTCAATTAAACCATAAATCGACTGCATGCTGAAAATTTGAATCTGAGCGCACGTGTGAACTGTTTTCTGCTCGTAATGCAATAACGGCTGTTTCTTGGAAGGACTACGTACATGGGTGAAAAGTTAGAGAAGCTACAGTACTCTAACTTGAAGGTGAAAAGTTAGAGAAGCTACAGTACTCTAACTTTCCTTCCCCCAAACCATATGTCTAAAATCCAAATAATTTAAATTAATTTGCACAATACAAACTTGTGTCTTGCATTTGAAGTAATTACATGCAGAGAAAATTATGGTGTAATAAAATTTAGTTTAGTTTTTAAACATCTACAGTAATCACCTTTATTAGTTAAAGACAGTGCATAACCTTGTACTTATGCTACAGAAGCCTGACTTTGCTTCTTTATTTTTCCTGACTTAGCTCCTTCACGTTAGAGGATACGGTTCCCGTACATGGTAGCCCATTAATAATTATGCCTGCTAGCAAGATAGATGGTCCTTATTATAGTCAGGCATGTCAACTTGTATGATTAAAAGTAGTTCGTACACATTAAATCTACCATCTGCATTTTTCTCTGTAATAACTTTTCTTTTTACACAACTCAAAACTTGTCTGGCTAATATGAAATTTGAGATGGCAAAACCCGGGAAAGATAAAGATATCACCAAAAACTCTTTCCTGCGAAATGCTGGGTTTTGAAGCCCAAGTCCAAGTCTTTCTCTGCTCAAGTTTTGGAGGAACAACTCCAAGTAGAACGAGTTGCAACAGCTATGCTAAGAACAAAAGTTGACATGTTGAGATCGAGATTAGAAGCATGTGATGCCCTACTGCACGAGGCCAATCAAGTTCGTTATAATCTCCCAAAGACTAAGAAAATGCCATAGATAATTGGAGATGAACACTAACATAGTGAGTACATTGGTCTTGTGAAATGTTTCCTTAGATTAAGGCACCGTTCAGACTTTTGTTGGTGGATGCATTTATCTGCGGTTGGGATCAACTTGGTAGTTGTTCCTGTGGATGTTATATAAATTAATTGCCTAGCCTTTTTTGAATCAGTTCGAACTTAAATGGTATCATAGCCAAGGTCTCAAGTTTGAATTGTCGAACGTGTGGTTTAATTTAATCTCTGTCGGGCGGCAAAATCTCCCACCAATCCTGAAATATTTCAAACGCATTTTTGAATGGGATTAAGAAGATAGATCATGATCATGGTAGTGACCTATATTCAACGTGATGATGATTTGATTTTGCACTCGGCCATGAACAGAGGTACTAGTACGGTGTCACAATTTTTTATCATTATACTTGTACCTTAGCGAAATTCAAAATCTCATAGCGGCAAAACTTCCCGCCCACAAAATACAAAAATTTCACACGCTTCCAAATTCCCATTCTACCCCTGTGGAGATGACAGCAAAGTCGGTTGGTGAGGGGTTTGCCCGTCATTTTTTCGATCACCACCTCCCTAGCCCGGAAACCCTCCCAAAAAAAATACATTTCCTTCAGTCTCTCATCTGAGACCACCCACCGGAACTTCTCAAGTCCCTCTCTCTACCACCTCCACGACCACCGCACCGGAACATCCCCGCCGGACTTCCCTGGCCTACCCGAGCCCTCGCGATCCTCGTCATCCGGCTGCCTGCCGGAGCCGCTTCATCGACGCCGTCATCAACCGGACCGGATCATCCCCGCCGAACCTCGAAACCATATGCTCATCCAGCAGTCTACCGCAGTCGCTTCAGCTGCGGTATCGTCCACCCCGCCGGAGCCGCTTCGCCGGATCCGTCGTCCACCGCATCGGATCTTGCTCACCGACACCGCTGTGCATGAACCGGATCTGCTTCACCGGCGCCGTGCATGATCTAAACTCTTCTACTGTCGCTTTTCTATTGCTTGCCTGCAAGTTCTTGTTTAATCTTGGGGGAACCTGTTTGTGCTAACGACGCGCCGTTACGTTTTTGCAGATGAGATGAGTAACCATGAAGTGTAATGGCCGTCTCTCCAACCCCAAGTAGCACATGTAGCGTACTTCATCACCGGATCTATCAACCCCAGGAAGATCTGCTGTGACTCCCACAGAGTGCTTCTCCTAATGTAAGTCCCTTGTTTTAGCGCCATGTTCTGGGTTCAGATGCTTGTTTGTCTGAAGCTCTTTTAGTTCATTCCTAGCTATGACCGTAACACGTTGCTATTTTCTACTTCATTGCTAACTTTAAGCGATTGAACATTTTGGTTTGCATTCCCTGCTCTGTAGATGTAGCCATCATAACTTCTATCTTGCTCAGTCGTTGTTACAAAAATTATACTGTAGGTATTATAGTAACATCCTGCTATTATTTAGTTCATGGCCAATTTTAAGTAATTGCACATGTTGGTTCGCATTCCCTGCTCTATAGCTTTTGGCATCGTAACTTCTATATTTGGTTTACATTCCCTGCTCTGTAGATCTAGCCATCATAACTTTATCTTGCTCAGTCGTTGTTACAAAAATTATGGCCTGCTACTATGTTGTTTGTGCCAATTTTTTACTCCATGAACATGTTGGCTTGCATTCCCTGTACTACAGGTGATGCCATTGTTTTGTATCTAGTTCATTGTAAGCTAACAAAGTAAGGACTTAGTTTGGCATGCTATCACTCTGCTATCTAGCCTGTAGTACAAATAAACTTGTCATACTACTAGATAATAATTTTGCGTGCCATCTTGTTCTTCAAAAGCTGCATTATTGACTTGTTTCTCTGACTTGGCATGACGCTCACATATGGAAAGCTGAACATATTGGTTTGCATTCCCTCTTATACAAGTTCACAGGTGATCCCACTATATTCTGTATCTGGTCCATCCTAAGCTCCAGCATTAACTATCCTCCATGTGTTGCTCATTACAAGTTTATATCCCGAAACATCTTGATTTGCATCCCCTTCACTATAAGTTCAGGAGTATTATTTAGTTCACGGCCAAAATGAAGTAATTGCACTTGGCACATGTTGGTTCACATTCCCTCCTCTTTAGCTTTTGCCATCGTAACTTCTATTTTTGGTTTACATTCCCTGCTCTGTAGATGTAGCCATCATAACTTCATCTTGCTCAGTCGTTGTTACAAAATTTATAGCCTGCTACTATGTTGTTCATGCCAATTTTGTACTCCCTGAACATGTTGGTTTGCATGGGACTCGACAGTAGTAAGTCTGCTGTTTCATTCTAACATGCTCTGTTATATTGGCTGTTGGTATGCGGCATGCACTCTTTGTTTGCTTATTGTGCGCATTACAATGATCTTGTTATAACGACGAAATGATGAGTTCCAAATTCTTTGCCAAACAATATTGTAGTGTCATTGCCTTTCCATTGTTGCTGTCTTAACTTGTAATGTCTTTGTTTCAGATATAGGTGCTGCATGGACAACTTAAAAGATTGCCGGATCGCTTCATTGTATTGCTAGGTTTAATTACCATTCAATTTCTCTGGGTTCTGTAATATTTTTTTCAATGCCTTGCAGCTGATGTAATATTTAGTTAGTTTTTATAGTTCTTTCGCGCATTTTTTCTTTGGTGCTTGTGGTAAGTGAGGCTATCCGACAGAAATCAATGCTGCGTAAATATTCTCAGTATCTAAATCACGAATTCCCATCCCTTAAACGGCCCAATTAAGCGAAATCACATATGTGCCTGCCCGCAAAATCCTAAAGCGCATATTATGCCGGCATATAAACAGCAACTAAACGGGCTGGCCCACTTACTTCTTGGGCCAGCCCATTTGATTTACGGTGGACCCCACACACTAATTGGGCTGGCCCACTTGCTTTAAGGTGGACCCCACCAACTACTGGGCCGGCCCACTAATTAGTTGGGCCAGCCCATTTGCTTTTTTGGAGGACCCCACATAATAAATGGGCCGGCCCTTTAAGAGGAAAGTGGGACCCACCTGTGTTTTTGGCCCGGCCCACTTGCTATATTGTGGACCCCACACACTAGATGGGCCGGCCCTTTAACAGGAAAGTGGGGCCCACCTGTGCTTATTGGGGCCCACTATCTTGTTGGGCCGCCCACTTGCTCTATGGTGGTCCCACATGGTAAATGGGCCGGCCCTTTAAGTGGAAGGTGGGACCCACCTGTGTTTTGGCCGGCCCACTATCTTGTTGGGCCGGCCAACTTTCTATATGGTGGACCCCACATACCAAATGGGTCGGCCCATTAACAGAATGTGGGACCCACTTGTGTTTTGGCCGGCCCACTATCTTGGTGGGCCAGCCAGCTATATGGTGGGCCCCACATACCAAATGGGCGGCCCTTTATCGGAAAGTGGGACCCTTGTGTTTTTGGACCCACTATTTTGTTGGGCGGCCACTTGCTATATGGTGGACCCCACATACTAAATGGGCCGGCCCTTTAACAGGATAGTGGGACCCACCATGTGTTTTTGGCCCGGCCCACTAGCTTGTTGGGCCGGCCCACTTGCTATATGGTGGACCCCACATACTAAATGGGCCGGCCCTTTAACAGGAAAGTGGGACCCACCTGTGTTTTTGCCCCGCCCACTTGCTTCTTGGGCCGGCCCAGTTGCTGTAAGGGGGACCCCACATGTTAAATGGGCCGGCCCATTTAACTTTTGACCAGTCAACATTAGAGGTTAGGCCCGGCCCACGTAACTAATGGACCAGCCCAGCTATATAGTTGACCGGTCAAACTATGTCATCTGGCCCGGCCCGCTTAAGACGTGGCAGGCCTCGTGTGGGCCTACCATCTACCACGGGGTTTCAGCCGGTTAACGCCGTTAACTGGCAGTTAACGGCGTCTGCCACGTGTCAGTTTGCATGACGTCAGCAGTCAACGGGCTCCCGGAAACACTTCCGCAACGGTCCGATTTTCCGTGGCGGAAGGGCGCCCAAGCGCGACGGACCGAAAAAATCGTCGTTGGACTTTGCCTGACGCAGTTTCGACAACGGAACCCATATCGTCGGGTTAGGCCCATAGGCGACGAAAAATGCCCCTTAGTTGACGATTTTGGGACGTTGTCTATCAGAACTTTTCTTGTAGTGACACTTGGTTGAAACATGTGTTATGCAATGATAATCCATGTAAATCCAAGCTAATTAGGACAAGGTGCGGGCACTATTGGTATTCTATGCATGAGGCTTGCAACTTGTAGGAAGTATTATGCATAACACATATGAATTATTACTACCATTGACAAAATTGTTTCTATGTTTTCAAAATAAAAGCTCTAGCACAAAAATAGTAATCCATGCTTCCCTCTGCGAAGGGCCATTCTTTTACTTTATGTTGAGTCAGTCTACCTACTTCTTTCTATCTTAGAAGCAAACACTTGTGTTAACTGTGTGCATTGATTCTTACATGTTTACTTATTGCACTTGTTATATTACTCTATGTTGACAAATATCCATGAGATATACATGTTACAAGTTGAAAGCAATTGCTGAAACTTAATCATCCTTTGTGTTGCTTCAATGCATTCTACTTTGAATATATTGCTTTATGAGTTATCTCTTATGCAAGTCTTGTTGATACTTGTCTTGAAAGTACTATTCATAAAAAGTCTTGCTATATGATTCAGTTGTTTAGTCATTATCTCTTTGTTAGCAATCTTTTGCTTCGAATCACTCCATCCATCTCATATGCTTTACAATAATGTTGATCAAGGTTATGTTGGTAGCATGTCACTTCAGAAATTATTTGTTGTTATCGTTTACCTACTCGAGGGCGAGTAGGAACTAAGCTTGGGGATGCTTGATACGTCTCAAACGTATCTATAATTTCTTATGTTCCATGCTACTTTTATGATAATACTCACATGTTTTATACATACTTTACATCATTATTATGCATTTTCCGGCACTAACCTATTAACAAGATGCCGAAGCGCCAGTTGCTGTTTTCTGCTGTTTTTGGTTTCAGAAATCCTACAAAGGAAATATTCTCGGAATTGGACGAAAACAATGCCCAGGGTCTTATTTTTCCACGAAGCTTCCTTAAGACCGGAGGGGATACGAAGTGGGGCCACGAGGGGCCGACACCATAGGGCGGTGCGGCCTGCATGGGGCCGCGCCGGCCTATGGTGTGGGGCCCCTGTGCCCCCTCCAACGCTGCCCTTCCGCCTACTTATACTCTTCGTCGCGAAAACCCTATTACGAGAGCCACGATACGGAAATACTTCCAGAGACGCCGCCGCCAATCCCATCTCGGGATTCAGGAGATCGC
Organism: Lolium multiflorum; assembly: GCA_030979885.1. Lineage (NCBI taxonomy): Eukaryota > Viridiplantae > Streptophyta > Magnoliopsida > Poales > Poaceae > Lolium > Lolium multiflorum. Next base: position 231,206,017 of record CM061748.1, on the reverse strand, counting down.
CTCCGGCACCCTGCCGGAGAGGGGAATCATCACCGGAGGGCTCTACATCACCATGCCCGCCTCCGGATTGATGCGTGAGTAGTTCATCCTTGGACTATGGGTCCATAGCAGTAGCTAGATGGTTGTCTTCTCCCCTTGTGCTATCATGTTTAGATCTTGTGAGCTGCCTAACATGATCAAGATAATCTATTTGTAATGCTACATGTTGTGTTTGGTGGGATCCGATGAATATAGAATATTATGTCAAGTTGATTATCAATCTATCATATATGTGTTGTTTATGTTCTTGCATGCTCTCCGTTGCTAGTAGAGGCTCTGGCCAAGTTGATACTTGTAACTCCAAGAGGGGGTATTTATGCTCGATAGTGGGTTCATGCCTCCATTGAATCTGGGACAGTGATAGAAAGTTCTAAGGTTGTGGATGTGCTATTGCTACTAGGGATAAAACATCAATGCTTTGTTTAAGGATATTTGTGTTGATTACATTACGCACCATACTTAATGCAATTGTCTGTTGTTTGCAACTTAATACTGGAAGGGGTGCGGATGCTAACCTGAAGGTGGACTATTTAGGCATAGATGCATGCTGGATGGCGGTCTATGTTCTTTGTCGTAATGCCCTGATTAAATCTCATAGTGATCATCATGATATGTATTGAATCTTTATTTGTCAATTGCCCATCTGTAATTTGTTCACCCAGCATGTTATTTATCTTATTGGAGAGACACCACTAGTGAAATGTGGACCCCGGTCCATTCTTTTACATCTGAATACAATCTACTGCAATCATTGTTCTCTACTGTTCTTTGCAAACAAACATCATCTTCCACACTATACGTTTAATCCTTTGTTTTCAGCAAGGCGGTGAGATTGAGAACCTCACTGTTACGTTGGGGCAAAACATCTTGATTGTGTTGTGCAGGTTCCACGTTGGCGCCGGTTTCACTGGTGTTGCGCCGCACTACACTCCTCCACCAACAACCTTCACGTGTTCCTTGACTCCTACTGGTTCGATAACCTTGGTTTCTTACTGAGGGAAAACTTGCTGCTGTACGCATCACACCTTCCTCTTGGGGTTCCCAACGGACGTGTGCTTCACGCGTTATCGTGGACACAATTGGCAAACTTTGGCTATTGTTGGTTGGATGCAAGAGAGCTCATACTCAGTACAAGCGAAGGCTAGCAAAAGACTGGGAGCGACCAACTAAGAGAGCAATAATGGCCATAATCATGCATAGCGACAAAACATTATCAATCAAAGCATAAAGTGATATTACAAGTCAAAAACTAAATGATCATAGAGGCTTTAGTTGACTGGTTATAGTTATAACATGGTATAAGCATCTGCCAAGTCAACCCAATAAAGCATCAAACACATGATTATACTTTTATGATGGAAACAACCAAATAAAGAGTGTCTCTCTCCAAAACAAATATGCGGGGATCCAACCATATGCTACAAAAAAAACAAAAAAAAACTAAAAACTAAACTAAAGACGCTCCAAGAACAACACATAGCGTATGAAGCAATAAAAATATAGCGCATAGAAAGATTACATGTTGCTTTGTTGATGAAGAGGGGATGCCTTGGGCATCCCCCAAGCTTTGACGCTTGTACCTCTTGAATATTTCTTGGGGTGACATGGGCATCCCCAAGCTTGAGCTTTTGTCCATTCTTCATCTCATTACATCATTCTTCTCTCCCTACACTTGAAAACTTCCTTCATACAAAACTTCACACAATTCTTATTAGCAGCATTAGTACAATCAAAATAAAAAATCCACTTGGGTTCAGTTATAACATATATTAAACATCTATTAAACCATTAGCTACTGTAGCAACCTCTTCAAAATTTCCTTTGATCAAAAGAACTGAAAAAGAAAGAGATTAATACGCAAATGCAAATAGTGGCAGAAATATGTCAAAACAGAACAGCAGGTAAAGATCGAGTTTTTCAAAAATCTTCTGTTGCTCAGCTCGAAAAGTGTTCAACTTAACGAAAGTTAGATAATAACCTGGGCCATATGCACAAACATTTGGAGCTCAAAATTCCGCTCTGGCTGTTCATATGAATTTTTATGGTAACAACACATAATCCGTTTTCAGGACAGCAACTTCCCTAAATCTTACTTTCTCTCTATTAGAGGCTATCTTGGCACAAAAAAGAAATAAAAATGATAAGAAGAGGTTATTACAGAGGTAATAATTTCCAATACTCAAGAAAATAAAAATTACAGAAATAAACATGGGTTATCTTCCAAGAGTGCTTTTCTTTAACGCCTTTCAGCTAGGCGCAGAAAAAGAGCTAGCATCAAGTATTATCAAGTGAAGAAGCATCAAGATCAATGAGAGAAGTCTTTTCAACAAAGATTTGTATTTTATCAATATAAGTTTTAGAAGACCCTCTCTCAGCACTTTTAGGTTCACTACTTTCATCAAAATGGATTTTCAGGAACAATCCAATCAAAATTCTTTTCCAAAGCTTCATGCATCGCTATAAGTTTGAAAGGTATTGGTATTTTACTCTCTTCCCTATTTTCATGTTTGATTTTTTCTATTTCTTCGAGTATACCAATAATATCTACACATGAACCTGGCATCTCAAACCGATCAAAAACTTTCCTATCTTCTATAACAACATCTTTAAATTTTGAAGCAAAGTTTCTAGGATAAAATCTTTCTTTTCATCATCCTCAACTTCATGGAGTTTAAGAAACATTTGCTGCATTGTAGCACCCTACCTTTAAATAAAGGCAAGATACCTGTGTATAGTGCTATTCCCGGGATCACTGATAGCACACACATTACAAAATATAGTAATCATTGCAATAGTATCAAATTACTACATCGTTGATCCAAAGGGTAAAGTAAAACCTTACAAATTGCATAGTCACATGGACTAGCTCAACAATAGAACATACACAGCGGAAATGTAAATCATCAATGAGCCTTCATCATCTTCATGTGCCACAGGCAGTCATGTTGGAATGTAGACTCGAGATCCTACCACGTACTTCTCCTCAGAAAATCCTGCACGTTTGAATATGCAGCCCCACGAATGGAGGTCAGTACAATGATGTACTGGCAAATGACACTTATATGGTGGCAGTTTTTAGGCATGACTATCTACATGATATTTGGCTAGTGGAGTTTAGGCAAATTTGCATAAAGCCAATTTTATCCTATATTTTATTTAAAACAAAACATTTTACAAAACTTGTAATGATGTCATAAACAGTATCATGGTTACATCTCCCATGTACTATCCGACAGTTGCTACTCACAACTTCGGGACGAAGTTTTCTTTAAGGGGGAAAGGCTGTAATGTCCCAGGTTTAGAGACGATCGAGGGGTAGATTTTAGAAAGGGATGTGCATTGCATTGCAAATTCTGGGGAAATTTCGCGCTTTTAAACAAAAACTGCATCGAAGGGGGACAAGTTTCTCTCTCGACACCTTACAGGGTTAGGGTTTCGAGAGTGCGACAAACTTGCACCTCACTTAACTAGTTTAGGGTTTTGAGAAGAGAGGGGAGAGATTGCATCAAACTTAAGTTGCATGGTTGAATTCAAAGTTAAGTTGCATGATTGAATTCAACTCAAAGTTGAATTTGAATTTCAAAATTCAAACATTAAATAGATATCTTTTAATTCAATTGTGAGGAAATTCATTAAGTAAATAATAATAATACACATAATGAGATATACAAATAATAATAAAGCTCATTAGAGAAAACCTTGAGCTTTATTGATTAACACACAATATACATTGTCTTTACAATATTCATAATGAAAATAAATGAATATTACACCACATTACATGAATTACTTAAATAGAAAAAGAAAAGAAAATTACAAGTAAATAAAATATATCCTAATCTACAAGATAATCCTGAGCATGATGATCTTCATGGCATTTTGATCATCATTTGGATCCCTGCACACAAACACAAAGAAAATAAAACAAGTATTTTGCCAAGTGGCATTGCCACTTGGCAGGTTAGCAAAAAATGAGAATTGAGAAGATATGATCAAATCAATGATCCTCAAAGCCCAAGTGCAAAGCATCGGTATACACACACACACAGCTGCTCACAAGGCTGTGTGCATGCGCACACACACACAGCATGAGAGGAGTCACCAGCACATGCCAGGGTGCTTCGACCAGAGAAGCAAGGGCCAGGCAAATAAAAGCTTTTTCAGCCAAAACCTAGCCATTAGCTCATTCATCGACAAAGCACGGGGTAAGTCACCAGATAGCAAGAACAGCTCAAGAACACCAAGAACAGGTGAACAACCAGAGCTGTCTCACCTATTCCCCAATCACTAGAAATTAACCAAGCAGTAAGCTTACAAGGAGGAGCAGGGCAAGCCAAGAAATCAACCAGCAGTTGAACCTCTCCACCAACACCCATTTCTAGGAGCTGGAGTGAGGTATACCCATAAATCATGAGCAAGCAAGGTTTTGCTCATATAAATCCATCATATGCACAAGTCACAGAAGCAAAGTGGGTAGAAACCCTATATGTGAGTCATCATATGGCTACTAGCCAAATTGGTGCAAGTAAACAAGAGGAAAACCAATAGGAAGGCACCCTGGGAACATTGACTATGCCAAACCAGTGGCATAATCAAAGACATCCAACAAGGGATGATCCTATCTAGCTAGCCAGATTCACTTAGCACCTATGGCCACTACACCATCAGACAGATATACTATCAAGTGTCCATTCATGTTTATCAACATTAAAAGCATCTGGCAACCAAATATGGTCAAGCCAGAGAGCAATTGTCCATACACATCAAGCCAACAAGGGGTGGGAGCTTCATGAACAGCAAGAGTTGCTGTTGAGGCCACCTCAACCACTTAACCAATCCCAACAGAGAAGCCATGCACAGATATCATCACCCTGTAGGGTTCAAAAGGAGGGCTAGGGTACACAACCAAGTGTTGGCATCCATCTAGCCCTACCAAACTCAATAAGATGATCATACTGCAAGCAGTTCACATCATTTATCTATTTAAGCAATCAGAACTACAGAGATAAATGAAATAGTCAAGCTATATATGCAGAGTCTTGCAGATGATCAAAGGATCATTGCAAGCATCACGATGCTTGAGCAAGCAAGACACACCAGGCTAAGCTGTATGTAGCACAAACAACACTGGATGAGCACGAGTGAACCAGTGAGGCACATACAACATAGAGCAGATTCTACAAGCAACTGGTGATCATATGACCACCAGAAGCTTGCAAGAGCATGCTACAGTATGCTAAACATCAATTATAGCACCAACACATGTCAGACAAGTGAATTAGCCACAGAACAGGAACAATGGCAAAAGATAATCATAAATATGACATATAATTTTATGCAGAAGCACACCATCAAGGGATGGTGTTGTTTAGCCCACAGCATGCTCAAGGGAGCATGTCTATGCATTGTAGCACACTGAATAGCACCCAAAACTGGCTCTTGCAAACTTGCAAGGATTACTGCAATCAAGCCAGGGCAACATATATGAACACACTTGAGTAGTTGGCAAGAATAGGATCAGAACAGAGAGCACAGACAAGCACAAGCACAAGCATGGATACAGTAGCAGTGGCCATGGTAATAGCACACAAATTGCATAGCGATGAGAGCAGCAGTAGCTAGCATCCAGGACAGCGACAAGGAGCCCAGCAGCATGCGCACACAACAGCAAGCATCGCAACCGCAAGCACAACAACAGCAAGCAGTAGAGCAACGGCAGCTAGTCGAGCAGCTCGAGATGGCCTCTCCATGAGGAGGAGTAGCCGCATCTCAAGCTAGGGGAGAAGAAATAGAACACGAAGAAGAAGAAGAGGTGGCGCACTTACCGTGGTCGAGCAGATAGGCACGGCCATGGCGGCCACGGCGGCACACGCCAGAGCACGGCGGCGCCAAGCCAAGCCAGGCCATGGCGGCACCACGGCACCACCCGCACCACGGCGGCGAAGCCAGGGCGGAGTCCAAGCACCAGGCGCCAGGAACGGGGATCGAGCGGATCCCGTAACCCTAGCACCAGAGGGGGTCGAGGCCGAGAGCAGCAGGTCGCCGCGTCGGATCGACGCGGATAGGATTGACCGCCGTCGTGGGGCGCGTCGATTGCGCACCATGGCGGGGGCCAGTCCGGCGAATCTCGCCGGAATCGAGCGACGGCGGAGGCGACGCGAGTCGCCGAGAGGGCTAGGGTTAGGGTTCGTCGCGCGTGAGAGGAAGAGAGAGAAGTGGGGCTGGTCGAGGGACCTGGCCGTCGGTTCGACCTAACCCAGGGTTGCACCGACAGGTAGGCCCAGGGCATTTTTGCCATTTCACAATTCAATTAAAATACATAAACTTTGGAAAAGCACAATAAATATTTAAATAGCTCTAAAAAAATAATTAAAAATATGAAAATTGATCAGCATAAAATTCTCTACCTGAATAAAATATCAAAGGGAATTTTTGAAGACAACTAAGAATAAGTCTTAATTTGATGATTTAAATAATCATTTAAATCACACATATTATTTTCAATAATGAAAATAAGTCCATTAATGCCTTTGGACTATAAAAACACCTTGACAACATTTCAAGGTTGTATTTTACCCTAAACAGAGTATCCCTAAATTGTTCTTAGTATTAACCTTCCACATAAAATAATAAAACACCGGAAAGGGGGAACAACCCTAAAAGCTGAATCATGCATAATTGCTTCTTTAACCATTGCCCTTATCGGACAATGATGCTATTTTTCAGCAACAGAGGACAAGGGTCAGTCCACACCATCCAACTGCAACACTTTGCAGTGTTCAGGCAAGTTCATCGCTTGCTCATGTCATTTGAGTATTTTTACCAAATTACTTGCAAAGTACTATGTTTATCACTATTGCATAAAAAACAAAACCACTATTTTCATAACTATGAATATGACTATGTGGTGGGCAATGGAACCATGGATTGTGTTGATATGGTGGAGGTTCCATTGCAAGGGTTTATATCCATCTAGGATTAAACAACAAATGTCGTCCAGTGATTCTTGTGCCGTATAACCGTGTTTACCATAAGATCTGAGTGGGACGGAGTAGTCAAAAGTGTTTCCACCTCTCGTTCATCAACGGATGCTCATTACCGGGTGCACATGATCTCGAGAGACATGATGCAGGGGTGGGAACCCGTAGAAGTCCCAACGGTAATGAGGTCTATGATGGGTTGCAACTGCCGGCGTAGGAATGTATGGTAGAGCCCTGCATTGTTGTCGTGGTCGGGGCCCATCCTTAATTGGAGTAAGTGAACCGGTGATGTCTACGTTCCCCCTCCTTTCCTGTAGACAGTGTTGGGCCTCCAAGTGCAGAGGTTTGTAGAACAGCAGCAAGTTTTCCCTTAAGTGGATCACCCAAGGTTTATCGAACTCGGGGAGGAAGAGGTCAAAGATATCCCTCTCATGCAACCCTGCAACCACAAAGCAAGAAGTCTCTTGTGTCCCCAACACACCAAATAGGTGCACTAGTTCGGCGAAGAGATAGTGAAATACATGGTATGAATATATATGAGCAGTAGCAACGGTGCCAGAAAATAGCTTGCGGGCGTGTAGTTGATGGTGGTAGTATTGCAGCAGTAGTAACACAGTAAAACAGTAAACAAGCAGTAGTAACTCAGCAGTATTTAGGAACAAGGCCTAGGGATTACACTTTCACTAGTGGACACTCTCAACATTGATCACATAACAGAATAGATAAATGCATACTCTACACTTTTGTTGGATGATGAACACATTGCGTAGGATTACACGAACCCTCAATGCCGGAGTTAACAAGCTCCACAATAATGCTCATGTTTAAGTAACCTTAAGTGTAAGATAGATCAAAACGACTAAACCAAGTACTAGCATAGCATGCACACTGTCACCTTCATGCATATGTAGGAGGAATAGATCACATCAATATTATCATAGCAATAGTTAACTTCGCAATCTACAAGAGATCATGATCATAGCATAAACCAAGTACTAACACGGTGCACACACTGTCACCTTTACACACGTGCAGGAGGAATAGAACTACTTTAATAACTTTGCTAGAGTAGCACATAGATAGTAGTGATACAAAACTCATATGAATCTCAATCATGTAAAGCAGCTCATGAGATCATTGTATTGAGGTACATAGGAGAGAGATTAACCACATAGCTACCGGTACAGCCCCGAGCCTCGATGGAGAACTACTCCCTCTTCATGGGAGCAGCAGCGGTGATGAAGATGGCGGTGGAGATGGCAGCGGTGTCGATGGAGGAGCCTTCCGGGGGCACTTCCCCGCTCCGGCAGGGTGCCGGAACAGAGACTCCTGTCCCCCAGATCTTGGCTTCGCGATGACGGCGGCTCTGGAACTTTTCTCGTATCGTGGCTTCCTCTGTAAGGGTTTTCGATGCAGGGGCTTTATATAGGCGAAGAGGCGGCGCAGGAGGGTCAACGAGGCGACGAGACCATAGGGTGGCGCGGCCAGGGCCTGGGCCGCGCCACCATGTCATCTGGGCCCACCAGGGCCCCCCTCTGGCGGCTCTCGGGTGTTCTGGATGCTTCCGGGCAAAATAGGAACCTGGGAGGTGATTTCGTCCAATTAGAGAATATTTCGTTACTAGGATTTCTGAAACCAAAAACAGCAGAAAAGGGCACCGGCATCTTGTTAATAGGTTAGTTCCGGAAAATGCATAAATATGACATATAATGTGTATAAAACATGTAGATAACATCAATAATGTGGCATGGAACATAAGAAATTATCGATACGTTGGAGACGTATCAGCATCCCCAAGCTTAGTTCTGCTCGTCCCGAGCAGGTAAAACGATAACAAAGATAATTTCTTAAGTGACATGCCATCATAACCTTGATCATACTATTGTAAGCATATGAGATGAATGCAGCGATCAAAACAATGGTAATGACATGAGTAAACAACTGAATCATAAAGCAAAGACTTTTCATGAATAGTACTTCAAGACAAGCATCAATAAGTCTTGCATAAGAGTTAACTCATAAAGCAATAATTTAAAGTATAGACATTGAAACAACACAAAGGAAGATTAAGTTTCAGCGGTTGCTTTCAACTTATAACATGTATATCTCATGGATAGTTGTCAATGCAAAGTAATATAATAAGTGCAATATGCAAGTATGTAGGAATCAATGCACAGTTCACAAGTGTTTGCTTCTTGAGGTGGAGAGAAATAGGTGAACTGACTCAACATAAAAGTAAAAGAAAGGTCCTTCAAAGAGGAAAGCATCGATTGCTATATTTGTGCTAGAGCTTTGGTTTTGAAAACATAAAGAGAGCATAAAAGTAAAATTTTGAGAGGTGTTTGTTGTTGTCAACGAATGGTAGCGGGTACTCTAACCCCCTTGCCAGACAAACCTTCAAAGAGCGGCTCCCATTTTATTTTGTTTTTGGGTGGCACTCCTTCCAACCTTTCTTTCACAAACCATGGCTAACCGAATCCTCGGGTGCCTGCCAACAATCTCATACCATGAAGGAGTGCCTTTTTATTTTAGTTTTATTATGATGACACTCCTCCCCACCTTTGCTTTCTCAAGCCATGGCTAACCGAATCCTTCGGGTGCCGTCCAACAATCACATACCATGGAGGAGTGTCTATTTTTGTTAATTAATTTGGGACTGGGAATCCCATTGCCAGCTCTTTTTGCAAAATTATTGGATAAGCGGATGAAGCCACTAGTCCATTGGTGAAAGTTGCCCAACAAGATTGAAAGATAAACACCACATACTTCCTCATGAGCTATAAAACATTGACACAAATAAGAGGTAATAACTTTTGAATTGTTTAAAGATAGCACTCAAGCAATTTACTTTGGAATGGCGGAGAAATACCATGTAGTAGGTAGGTATGGTGGACACAAATGGCATAGTGGTTGGCTCAAGGATTTGGATGCATGAGAAGTATTCCCTCTCGATACAAGGTTTAGGCTAGCAAGGTTATTTGAAACAAACACAAGGATGAACCGGTGCAGCAAAACTCACATAAAAGACATATTGTAAACATTATAAGACTCTACACCGTCTTCCTTGTTGTTCAAACTCAATACTAGAAATTATCTAGACCTTAGAGAGACCAATTATGCAAACCAAATTTTAGCATGCTCTATGTATTTCTTCACTAATAGGTGCAAAGTATATGATGCAAGAGCTTAAACATGAGCACAACAATTGCCAAGTATCACATTATCCAAGACATTTTACCAATTACTACATGTAGCATTTTCCAATTCCAACCATATAACAATTTAACGAAGAGGAAACTTCGCCATGAATATTATGAGCTAAGAACACATGTGTTCATACGAACCAGCGGAGCGTGTCTCTCTCCCACACAAGGATGAACTTATTCAGAGAACTAAGATAACAAAACAAAAACAAAAATAAAAGCACACAGACGCTCCAAGTAAAGTACATACGATGTGACCGAATAAAAATATAGTTTCACTAGAAGAAACCTGATAAGTTGTCGATGAAGAAGGGGATGCCTTGGGCATCCCCAAGCTTAGATGCTTGAGTCTTCTTGAAATATGCAGGGATGAACCACCGGGGCATCCCCAAGCTTAGACCTTTCACTCTTCTCGATCACATTATATCACCCTCTTCTATTGACCCTTGAAAACTTCCTTCACACCAAACTTCAAGCAAACTCGTTAGAGGGTTAGTGCATAATCAAAAATTCACATGTTCAGAGGTGACACAATCATTCTTAACACTTCTGGACATTGCACAAAACTTCTGAAAGTTAATGGAACAAAGAAACTCATTCAACTTAACAAAAGCGGCAATGCGAAATAAAAGGCAGAATCTGTCAAAAACAGAACAGTCCGTAAAGACGAATTTTAAGATGGCACCAGACTTGCTCAAATGGAAAAACTCAAAACTAATGAAAGTTGCGTACATATCTGAGGATCACGCTCGTAAATTGGCAGATTTTTTCGAATTTTCTACAGAGAACTGTGCCCAGATTCGTGACAGACAGCAATGCTGTTTCTGCGCAGCGATCCCAAATATAACATCAACTTTAACATAGAAACTTTACTTGGCACAACAAAGCACAAAACTAAGATAAGGAGAGGTTGCTACAGTAGTAAACAACTTCCAAGACTCAACAAAACAAAAATTGCTGTAGTAAAATAAACACATGGGTTATCTCCCAAGAAGTTCTTTCTTTATAGCCATTAAGATGGGCTCAGCAGTTTTAATGATGCACTCGCAAGAAATAGAAGTTGAAGCAAAAGAGAGCATAAAGAAGCAAATTCAAAACACATTTAAGTCTAACATGCTTCCTATGCATAGGAATCTTGTGAATAAACAAGTTCATGAAGAGCAAAGTAACAAGCATAGGAAGATAAAACAAGTGTAGCTTCAAAAATTTCAGCACATAGAGAGGCATTTTAGTAACATGAAAATTTTTACAACCATATTTTCCTCTCTCATAATAACTTTCAGTAGCAACATGAGCAAACTCAACAATATAACTATCACATAAAGCATTCTTATCATGAGTCTCATGCATAAAATAATTACTACTCCCAACATAAGCATAATCAATTTTATTAGTTGTAGTGGGAGCAAATTCAACAAAGTAGCTATCAAATATAGGAGGTATATTGTAATCATAATCAAATTTATCCTCCATAACAGGTGGTAACAAAAGACTACTATCATTATAATCATCATAAATAGGAGGCAAAGTATCATCAAAGTAAATTTTCTCCTCAATGCTTGGGGGACTAAAAATATCATGCTCATCAAAACCAGCTTCCCCAAGCTTAGAATTTTCCATAGCATTAGCAACAATGGTGTTCAAAGCATTCATAGTAATAACATTCCCATTAGCATGCATATAAAGTTCCATGGGTTTCTTAATTCTTTCTTCAAACACATCATGTCCTAATTCAAGATAAAGTTCATAAAGATCTCTCATATTTTTGTTGTTTTCCATTATGCCTAACTAGTGTAAACAAGAAACCAAATGTCGCAATTGCAGAGTCTAAAGGAAATAGCTTCGAGTACTTACAACGGCGGAAAATAGCTTGGTAGCCGAGTTCCGGAGTGTGAGTACCTTTTACCTTTCCTCCCGCAACGGCGCCAGAAAATTGGCTTGATGTCTACGTTCCCCCTCCTTTCCTGTAGACAGTGTTGGGCCTCCAAGTGCAGAGGTTTGTAGAACAGCAGCAAGTTTTCCCTTAAGTGGATCACCCAAGGTTTATCGAACTCAGGGAGGAAGAGGTCAAAGATATCCCTCTCATGCAACCCTGCAACCACAAAGCAAGAAGTCTCTTGTGTCCCCAACACACCAAATAGGTGCACTAGTTCGGCGAAGAGATAGTGAAATACAGGTGGTATGAATATATATGAGCAGTAGCAACGGTGCCAGAAAATAGCTTGCGGGCGTGTAGTTGATGGTGGTAGTATTGCAGCAGTAGTAACACAGTAAAACAGTAAACAAGCAGTAGTAACTCAGCAGTATTTAGGAACAAGGCCTAGGGATTACACTTTCACTAGTGGACACTCTCAACATTGATCACATAACAGAATAGATAAATGCATACTCTACACTTTTGTTGGATGATGAACACATTGCGTAGGATTACACGAACCCTCAATGCCGGAGTTAACAAGCTCCACAATAATGCTCATGTTTAAGTAACCTTAAGTGTAAGATAGATCAAAACGACTAAACCAAGTACTAGCATAGCATGCACACTGTCACCTTCATGCATATGTAGGAGGAATAGATCACATCAATATTATCATAGCAATAGTTAACTTCGCAATCTACAAGAGATCATGATCATAGCATAAACCAAGTACTAACACGGTGCACGCACTGTCACCTTTACACACGTGCAGGAGGAATAGAACTACTTTAATAACTTTGCTAGAGTAGCACATAGATAGTAGTGATACAAAACTCATATGAATCTCAATCATGTAAAGCAGCTCATGAGATCATTGTATTGAGGTACATAGAGAGAGATTAACCACATAGCTACCGGTACAGCCCCGAGCCTCGATGGAGAACTACTCCCTCTTCATGGGAGCAGCAGCGGTGATGAAGATGGCGGTGGAGATGGCAGCGGTGTCGATGGAGGAGCCTTCCGGGGCACTTCCCGCTCCGGCAGGGTGCCGGAACAGAGACTCTGTCCCCCGGATCTTGGCTTCGCGATGACGGCGGCTCTGGAACTTTTCTCGTATCGTGGCTTCCTCCGTAAGGGTTTTCGATGCAGGGGCTTTATATAGGCGAAGAGGCGGCGCAGGAGGGTCAACGAGGCGACGAGACCATAGGGTGGCGCGGCCAGGGCCTGGGCCGCGCCACCATGTCATCTGGGCCCACCAGGGCCCCCCTCTGGCGGCTCTCGGGTGTTCTGGATGCTTCCGGGCAAAATAGGAACCTGGGAGGTGATTTCGTCCAATTCCGAGAATATTTCGTTACTAGGATTTCTGAAACCAAAAACAGCAGAAAACAGGAACTGGCACTTCGGCATCTTGTTAATAGGTTAGTTCCAGAAAATGCATAAATATGACATATAATGTGTATAAAACATGTAGATAACATCAATAATGTGGCATGGAACATAAGAAATTATCGATACGTTGGAGACGTGGCGTGGACCCAGGGTCGGAGATTGCAACAAAGGGTGGGTGTTCGAGGTAGCGGAGGAACATGATTGACTAGGACCTTATACCGGGCCTCACACCAAAGGAAGTGTGGACGGGAAAGCTGCCCGGTTGGCACCAAGGTTAAGATCTCTTATGGGTAAAGTAACACACCTCTGCAGAGTGTAACGAATTGTGACCAGTCACTCCTTGTTCCGGGATTTGGAACTGCGAACGCTGCCGGAAAGGAACTCCATGAAGTTCTAGTCAACCGGTGAAGGCTGACGGACATAGTTCTTCTGAATAAAAGCAACCTTTTGAAGAAATGGTTATTAAAACCTGCATGGTATCAGACTTTCTGGTCTGGTATCGTAGTTAGTGCATTAAACACCTCTTTCCTAATATGAACTTGTTGAGTACGCTCGTACTCATACCACTCTTAAATCCCCTGCTTAGACTGTCTGAACCATCTGGAGGAGGACAACGACAACCCTGAAGGAGCCGACATCATCGGCTACGAAGAACCAGACCTCTCTGGAGGTGTTGAAGGTGTAGACTACCTGATAGTCTACGGAACCGGGGAGGGTTCCGGAGGAGAACAATCTTAGACCTATTAGTAGAAGTAGTAGTACCCGAGCAGTCCGAACTTCTAGTAATTTAATGCTCGCTGGAATAAATGTATAGTCTAGTAAGACTTCTATATTGTAAGTTAAGTTGGGTTCGCCTCGAACCCAGGAGTATCCCTCTTAGGACCCAAGAGGAGCTCCGAGATGATATGTACATATGGTTTGTAATAATGTATGAATGAGTTATGGACCTGCTATGTTCTGTTGTACTACTCTGAGGGATGTAATATTTGCGGATTGGTACTTCGCGAATGTTATATCAACGACTGGCATACTACAACATGCAGTGGTATGCAGGGTCACCACAGTTGGTATCAGAGCAAAAGCTTTGACCTTAGGTTGGAACCTAGTAAATGGGACGAAAACGTTAGGAGTCAAATAGGATTAGTAAAGAATTCTCTAAAAATATGGTGTATATTCACTTGAGAATAAAACAATCATATCTTTTAGTGCGATAATTCTTTATTATCTCTATTATGATGCATTATTACTAATCTTATATTCTTTCTTTTCTACAGCCAACTATGGCAAGTTCACGTTCGGGACGTAACGTGAAAGTGATGGAATCAAACCTGAGTGAATATGACGGAGGACTCGCGGATATTCTTCGTGCTATGTTGCTTGAATTTGGGTGCGATCCCCAAATCAAAGTAACGAAATACATGTACTACGACGGTACAGTGTTAGCGAAGTGTAGGGTTGGACTAAGACTTCCAGAATCCCTAGGAATGAGTGTAGTGATGCCAGCAGTGAGGCTAGAACTATCCAAACAGCCTACCACATTGCCATAATGAGAGCCATCACCGATATTCGGGAACATAAGACGAAAGAGCTTATTGGATCCGAATTCTCTCATATTCCTCATATGGAGGAGGAAGATGATCCTATGCTTAACCACTTCAATTATGCTAAACGCAAACCAGCAGAAGCCGCTAAGTACATGGATAATAGTCGCAACCTACTGACATTGTTCTTTCAGTTGAACCGACATTTGTCGGGAGCAATTGACACAATGTTGGAAGAATTCACTGAGCCCAAGGAGGAGACAAAAGGAAAGGAACCCATGGAGGGAGTGGTTCATACACCAGTTTACTCAGCTGGTGACTACATTAGTATTGACCATCCAGAACAACAAACCACACCTATTACACCTAGGTACTTTCCTAGTAACTCCTATGGAGGATACGAGGGTGGAGAGGAATCCGGAAACCATCAGCGTTCCGTGACTCCTATAGAAAACTCAACAGGTTGGCGTTGGGGATCAGATACTGGAAACCATAGTGATTCGGTTAGGTATAATCCTGAGATGAATGATGATGCCACAACCCAGTTTCAGAACAATCAGTATAATAGAGGAGATATTGAGGGGTATCCGATGCTGATTGAGTCTGATACTGAAGGTGGAGATACCTTTGGCGGAGTCACCGGGGAGTACACCCGATGGGTGGACTATGATGCACTGAATGACCAGTTCATGAACACAGATTTTCCCTCGGATCATCATCCGATTCCGACTACAAGCCTACGGGAAGACCCTATGTTCCAGATTCTGTCAGGAGGACTTCACGTTCGACCGGATGGAAGCCTGGGATGTATCGGGAGTGAAGCACGACTAGAGACCACCATGGGAGGCGAGACTACAATACAGTTGTACCACATGTATTGTAGTGTGTAATATTTGTATAAATTTGTACATATACTTCAATAAGTGAGTTTGCATACTCACATCGCTACTGAGTATTGTAATAAGACCACTTATGTATGTATATACAGGGTATATGTTTTGTATGATTTGCATTTGCTTCTTGATTTCCATTGCGTGACTAGTTCTGTGCACAAAGTTGAGCTCAGAAAACTTGCGCATGGAGTAATTATGAGTACCACTTTGTGTTGCAGAACTAGGGGGATATGTCGGGAGCGCCGAGTGAGGAGAGTGAAGAGCAGCGCCTCGAGCGCGAGGCCAGACAGAAGGCTGAGGCTGATGAAGCAGCCAGGAATCAGTTTCCACCACCACCACCAATGACGCAGCAGAATTTCCTCCAGTATATGCAAATGATGGAGGAAAGGCAAAGGATTACACTGGAGCAGCAAAATAAGTTTTTCCAGGAGCTACTTCAGCAGAATAGGGTGGAGAGGCCCGAGAATCAGGGAGTCACATTGTCAGACTTACAAAACACGAAACCAATCTCCTTTGCATACGCGCCCGAACCCATGGACACGGAAGATTGGTTGATGGATACTGATACGTCTCCAACGTATCCATAATTTCTGATGTTCCATGCTTGTTTTATGACAATACCTACATGTTTTGTTCACACTTTATGATGTTTTGATGCGTTTTCCGGAACTAACCTATTGACGAGATGCCGAAGTGCCAGTTCCTGTTTTCTGCTGTTTTTGGTTTCAGAAATCCTAGTAAGGAAATATTCTCGGAATCGGATGAAATCAACGCCCAGTACCCTATTTTCACCGGAAGCTTCCAGAACACCCGAGAGAGGCCAGAGGGGGCCACAGGCCCACCAGACACTACCCTGGCGCGGCCAAGGGGGGCCCGCGCCCCCTGTTGTGTCGTCGCCTCGTTGACCTTCTGACGCCGCCTCTTCGCCTATATAAAGGTCCCTGACCTAAAACCCGGACGAATAAGCCACGGTACGAGAAAAGTTCCAGGCCGCCGCCATCGCGAAGCCAAGATCCGGGGACAGAGTCTGTTCCGACACGCCGGCCGGGAAGTGCCCCGAAGGCTCCTCCATCGACACCACCGCCATCTTCATCACCGCTGCTGTCTCCCATGAGGAGGGAGTAGTTCTCCATCGAGGCTCAGAGCTGTACCGGTAGCTATGTGGTTCATCTCTCTCCTATGTACTTCAATACAATAATCTCATGAGCTGCCTTACATGATTGAGATTCATATGATGATGCTTGTAATCTAGATGTCATTATGCTAGTCAAGTGGATTTTACTTATGTGATCTCCGGAGACTCCTTGTCCCACGTGTGTAAAGGTGACAGTGTGTGCACCGTGTGGGTCTCTTAGGCTATATTTCACAGAATACTTATTCACTGTTATGAATGGCATAGTGAAGTGCTTATTTATATCCCTTTATGATTGCAATGTGCTTTGTATCGCTACTAGTCTATGTGCTACTCATGTGATGTTATTAAAGTAGTCTATTCCTCCTGCATGGTGTAATGGTGACAGTGTGTGCATCGTGTGGTTCTTGTCGTAGATTATGATCATAATCTCTTGTAGGTTATGGAGTTGATTATCGCTATGATAGTATTGATGTGATTTATTCCCCCTTCATAGTGTAAAGGTGACAGTGTGTATGCTATGTTAGTACTCGGTCTATTTTGCAAAGATCTATTATGCTCTAAGGTTACTTAAACATGAATATCGAATGTTGTGGAGCTTGTTAACTCCGGCATTGAGGGTTCGTGTAATCCTACGCAACGAATGGTGTTCATTATCAAACAAGAGTATATGTAGCACAAATGAGAGAAGTTATTATTTATTATGCGATCAATGTTGAGAGTGTCCACTAGTGAAAGTATGATCCCTAGGCCTTGTTTCCAATACTGCAAACACCGTTTATTTACTGTTTTGTTGCATGTTTACTCGCTGCCATATTTTATTCAGATTACTATTACCACTCATATACATCCATACTACTTGTATTTCACTATCTCTTCGCCGAACTAGTGCACCTATACATCTGACAAGTGTATTAGGTGTGTTGGGGACACAAGAGACTTCTTGTATCGTGATTGCAGGGTTGCTTGAGAGGGATATCTTTGACCTCTTCCTCCCTGAGTTCGATAAACCTTGGGTGATCCACTTAAGGGAAAACTTGCTGCTGTTCTACAAACCTCTGCTCTTGGAGGCCCAACACTGTCTACAAGAATAGAAGCACCCGTAGACATCAAGTTATTTTCTGGCGCCGTTGCCGGGGAGGAAAGGTAAAAGGTACTCACACTCCGGATCTCGGCTACTAAGCTATTTTCCGGCGCCGTTGTAAGTACTCAAAGCTATTTCCTTTAGATCCTGCAATTGCATCTTTTGGTTTCTTGTTTACACTAGTTAGGCATAATGGAAAGCAACAATGAGCTTCTTATTCTATTTCCTGAGTTAAGACATGGATTGTTTGCTGCGAAAATTTAAAAACCTATGGAATCTTATTTGCATGCTAGTAGCAATGATATTAGTATGAACGCTTTGAACACCATTGTTGTTAATGATATGGAAAATTCTAAGCTTGGGGAAGCTGGTTTTGATGAGCATGATATTTTTAGTCCCCCAAGCATTGAGGAGAAAATTTTCTTTGATGATACTTTGCCTCCTATTTATGATGATTATAATGATAGTGGTCTTTTGGTGCCGCCTACTATGGAGAGTAAATTTTATTATGATTATACTATGCCTCCTACACTTGATGAGAATAATAATGATAGCTACTTTGTTGAATTTGCTCCCACTACAACTAATAAAATTGATTATGCTTATGTGGAGAGTAATAATTTTATGCATGTGGCTCATGACAAGAATGCTTTATGTGATAGTTATATTGTTGAGTTTGTTCATGATGCTACTGAAAGTTATTATGAGAGAGGGAAACATGGTTATATGCATCTTAATAATATTAAGTTTCCCCTCTTTATGTTGAGAATCTTGAAATTGCGCTTGTGTTGCCTTCCTATGCTTGTCACTTTGTTCTTCATGAATTTATTTGTGTACAAGATTCCTTTTCATAGGAAGTGGGTTAGGCTTAAATGTGTTTTGAATTTGCTTCTTGATGTTCTCTTTTGCTTTAACTCTTATTTCTTGCGAGAGTATCATTGAAATTACTGAGCCCATCTTAATGGCTATAAAGAAAGAACTTCTTGGGAGATAATCCATGTGTTTATTTTACTACAGAAATTTTTGTTTTGTTGAGTCTTGGAAGTTGTTTACTACTGTAGCAACCTCTCCTTATCATGTTTTTGTGCCAAGTAAAGTCTCTATGGTAAAGTTGATGCTAGATTTGGATTGCTGCGCAGAAACAGCATTGCTGTCTGTCACGAATTCGCGCAGAAGTCTCTGTAAAAAAATCAAAAAAATCTGCAAATTTACGTGTGTGATCCTCAGATATGTACGCAACTTTCATTAGTTTTGAGTTTTTCCGTTTGAGCAATTTAAGTGCCCCTGCCAGATTCATCTTTACGGACTGTTCTGTTTTTGACAGATTCTGCCTTTTATTTCGCATTGCCGCTTTTGCTATGTTGAATGGGTTTCTTTGTTCCATTAACTTTCAGAAGCTTTGTGCAATGTCCAGAAGTGTAAAGAATGATTGTGTCACCTCTGAACATGTGAATTTTGATTATGCACTAACCCTCTAATGAGTTTGCTTGAAGTTTGGTGTGGAGGAAGTTTTCAAGGGTCAAGAGAGGAGGATGATATATGATCAAGAAGAGTGAAAAGCCTAAGCTTGGGGATGCCCCCGTGGTTCATCCCTGCATATTTCAAGAAGACTCAAGCATCTAAGCTTGGGGATGCCCAAGGCATCCCCTTCTTCATCAACTTATCAGGTTTCTTCTATTGAAACTATATTTTTATTCAGTCACATCTTATGTACTTTACTTGGAGCGTCTGTGTGCTTTTATTTTCGTTTTGTTATTTTCATAAGTTCATCCTTGTGTGGGAGAGAGACACGCTCCGCTTTTTCATATGAACACTAGTGTTCTTCGTTTATGCTTTTAATGTTCAAGGGCGAAAGTTGATCGCTTCACTTGTTGTTATTTTGTTGGAATCAGAAAATGCTTCATATGGTCTTGAATAATTTGATACTTGGCAATTGTTTTGAGCTCTCATAGATCATGTTTAAGCTCTTGCATCATGTAGTTTAAATCTAGTAGTGGAGAACTACTGTAGAGCTTGTTGAAATTTGGTTTGCATGATTGGTCTCTCTAAGGTCTAGATATTTTCTGGTAAAAGTGTTTGAGCAACAAGGAAGACAGTGTAGAGTCTTATAATGCTTGCAATATTTTCTTATGTAAGTTTTGCTGTACCGGTTCATACTTGTGTTTGCTTCAAACAACCTTGCTAGCCTAAGCCTTGTACTGAGAGGGAATACTTCTCGTGCATCCAAACACCTTGAGCCAAAACCCATGCCATTTGTGTCCACCATATCTACCTACTATGTGGTATTTCCTGCCATTCCAAGTAAATACTTCATGTGCTACCTTTAAACAATTCAAAAGTTATTACCTCTTATTTGTGTCAATGTTTTATAGCTCATGAGGAAGTATGTGGTGTTTTATCTTTCGATCTTGTCATTTACTTTTGACAGACTTTCACAATGGACTAGTGGCTCATCCGCTTATCCAATAATTTTGCAAAAAGAGCTGGCAATGGGGTTCCCAGCCCCAATTAATTAACTTGCATTAATAATTCTCTTCACATGTTTTGCCCTGATCTATCAGTAAGCAACTTAAATTTGCAAATAGACACTCCTCCATGGTATGTGAATGTTGGAAGGCACCCGAGGATTCGGTTAGCCATGGCTTGTGTAAGCAAAAGGTTGGGGGGAGTGTCATCTAATAAATAAAACTAAAGTACATGTGTAAACAAAAGAGAAGAGGGATGATCTACCTTGCTGGTAGAGATAACGTCCTTCATGGGAGCCGCTCTTGAAAGTCTGGTTGATAAGGTAGTTAGAGTACCCATTACCATTCGTTGACAACAACAAACACCTCTCAAAATTTTACTTTTATGCTCTCTACATGATTTCAAAACTTGAAAAGCTCTAGCACATGATTTAATCCCTGCTTCCCTCTGCGAAGGGCCTATCTTTTACTTTATGTTGAGTCAGTTTACCCATTTCCTTCCACCTTAGAAGCAAACACTTGTGTCAACTGTGCATTGATTCTTACATATTTGCTTATTTGCATTCATCATATTACTCTATGTTGACAATTATCCATGAGATATGCATGTTGAAAGTTGAAAGCAACTGCTGAAACTTATATCTTCCTTTGTGTTGCTTCGATGCCTTTACTTTGAATTTATTGCTTTATGAGTTAACTCTTATGCAAGACTTATTGATGCTTGTCTTGAAAGTACTATTCATGAAAAGTTTTTCTATATGTTATCTATTTGTTAGCAAACTATAGATCATTGCTTTGAATCACTTCATTCATGTCATATGCTTTACAATAATGTTGATCAAGATTATGATGGTAGCATGTCACCTCAGAAATTATTCTTGTTATCGTTTACCTACTCGAGGACGAGTAGGAACTAAGCTTGGGGATGCTGATACGTCTCCAACGTATCCATAATTTCTGATGTTCCATGCTTGTTTTATGACAATACCTACATGTTTTGTTCACACTTTATGATGTTTTGATGCGTTTTCCGGAACTAACCTATTGACGAGATGCCGAAGTGCCAGTTCCTGTTTTCTGCTGTTTTTGGTTTCAGAAATCCTAGTAAGGAAATATTCTCGGAATCGGACGAAATCAACGCCCAGTACCCTATTTTCACCGGAAGCTTCCGGAACACCCGAGAGAGGCGGAGGGGGCCCACAGGCCCGGACACTACCGCGCGCCAAGGGGGGCCCGCGCACCCTGTTATGTCGTCGCCTCGTTGACCTTCGACACCGCCTCTTCGCCTATATAAAGGTCCCGACCTAAAACCGAGACGAATAAGCCACGGTACGAGAAAAGTTCCAGAGCCGCCATCGCGAAGCCAAGATCTGGGAGACAGGAGTCTCTGTTCCGGCACGCCGCCGGGACGGGGAAGTGCCCCCGGAAGGCTCCTCCATCGACACCACCGCCATCTTCATCACTGCTGTCTCCCATGAGGAGGAGTAGTTCTCCATCGAGGCTCGGGGCTGTACCGGTAGCTATGTGGTTCATCTCTCTCCTATGTACTTCAATACAATAATCTCATGAGCTGCCTTACATGATTGAGATTCATATGATGATGCTTGTAATCTAGATGTCATTATGCTAGTCAAGTGGATTTTACTTATGTGATCTCCGGAGACTCCTTGTCCCACGTGTGTAAAGGTGACAGTGTGTGCACCGTGTGGGTCTCTTAGGCTATATTTCACAGAATACTTATTCACTGTTATGAATGGCATAGTGAAGTGCTTATTTATATCCCTTTATGATTGCAATGTGCTTTGTATCGCTACTAGTCTATGTGCTACTCATGTGATGTTATTAAAGTAGTCTATTCCTCCTGCATGGTGTAATGGTGACAGTGTGTGCATCGTGTGGTTCTTGTCGTAGATTATGATCATAATCTCTTGTAGGTTATGGAGTTGATTATTGCTATGATAGTATTGATGTGATTTATTCCCCCTTCATAGTGTAAAGGTGACAGTGTGTATGCTATGTTAGTACTCGGTCTATTTTGCAAAGATCTATTATGCTCTAAGGTTACTTAAACATGAATATCGAATGTTGTGGAGCTTGTTAACTCCGGCATTGAGGGTTCGTGTAATCCTACGCAACGAATGGTGTTCATTATCAAACAAGAGTATATGTAGCACAAATGAGAGAAGTTATTATTTATTATGCGATCAATGTTGAGAGTGTCCACTAGTGAAAGTATGATCCATAGGCCTTGTTTCCAATACTGCAAACACCGTTTATTTACTGTTTTGTTGCATGTTTACTCGCTGCCATATTTTATTCAGATTACTATTACCACTCATATACATCCATACTACTTGTATTTCACTATCTCTTCGCCGAACTAGTGCACCTATACATCTGACAAGTGTATTAGGTGTGTTGGGGACACAAGAGACTTCTTGTATCGTGATTGCAGGGTTGCTTGAGAGGGATATCTTTGACCTCTTCCTCCCTGAGTTCGATAAACCTTGGGTGATCCACTTAAGGGAAAACTTGTTGCTGTTCTACAAACCTCTGCCCTTGGAGGCCCAACACTGTTTACAAGAATAGAAACACCCGTAGACATCAGATACTGAGCGCAAGCTCAATACAGTTGGATGCAACGACCTGGAGAAGGTCAGGTATGCGACACACTTGCTGTGTGGACCCGCCGCATCTTGGTGGGATAATATAGTAGCCGTATATCCGGCTGGTAAGGTATTCACATGGGAAGAGTTCAAGAGGAAGTTCAGGGAATCCAATGTCCCTGAAAGCATAGTGGAACTGAAGCGTCGAGAATTTGAAAGTCTCGAGCAGAAGGATAAGGCCATCCTGACTTACGTCAGGGAGTTTTCAGGATTGTCTCGGTATGCCGTGGAGGAGGTCAATACCGAGGACAAGAAAAAGAAGAGGTTTATGCGAGGATTGAATCCTCAGTTCAAGGTACAGCTCAGGATGCTGAGAGCGACTGAGTTCCAAGAGTTGGTGGATGCAGCCATCACTCTTGAAGATGACTTCAAGCAACTGCAAGATGAAAAGAGGAAGAAGGCTAAATTTGAGCCTAAGAGGTTTGTCAGCAACAAGCCAAACATGGGTTTGAGTTTCAAGCCCAGATTCAACAACAACTACAACAGCAGGAGGAACCAAGCGTTTCAGACTGCAAATCAGATAGTTTGCCGTAGCTGTGGAGGCAAAGGACACTTTTCCAAGGATTGCAAGAAGCCAAGGATAATATGCTTTGGCTGTCGCGAGGAAGGACATATGCTTAGGGATTGCCCTAAGAGAAAGAATGGAGGAGGTCAGTCAGGAGGAGGAGGAAGCCGAGGAGGAAACACCGGAGGGAATTGGAAGAACAAGAAACCCTTCGGCAAGCTAAACTGCACCAGCTTGGAGGAGGTGGTGAACTCCGATCAAGCAGTTCTCAGCAATTCATCATCAAACATGGGATTAGATGCACTAAGTTAGATAAACCCATAACCATACTTTCTGCGGGGGGAACGATATTAGTAACCCACACTAAACCTGGACAAGTCATTATGATCAATAAGTGTGCGTTTGACGCAGACCTGTTCATTTTACCGATGAAGGACATTGATGTCATTCTTGGTATGAACTGGTTAGAGGAAAATGGAGCACTTATAGATTGTACCCATAAGACAGTGTCTTTGAAAAGCCCAGGTGGAGATAGAATCATATACCAAGGAGATAAGCATACTCAGATTGAAGTTGAGTTGAAGTTGAATAGTATGAAGGAGGTGAAACTCGAGGACATTCCAATTGTCAACGAATTCCAAGATGTATTTCCTAAGGAATTACCTGGAATGCCACCAGATAGGGAGATAGAATTTACTATCGACCTAATTCCAGGAACAGCTCCCATTGCTAAAGCACCATACAAGATGGGGCCTAAAGAGTTGAAAGAACTCAAGGAACAATTGGATGACCTGGAACAGAAAAGATTCTTACAAGAGAGTGTTTCACCATGGGGATCACCTGTGATTTTTGTGGATAAAAGAGATGGAGGTCGAAGGATGTGCGGAGACTACAGGAACTTGAATAATGTTACTATCAAGAACAAGTACCCACTTCCTAGAATCCAAGATCTTTTTGATCAAGTTAGAGGCGCGGGAGTCTTTTCCAAGATTGATCTAAGATCCGGTTATCACCAGATAAAGATCAAGAAGGAAGACGTTCCGAAAACAGCCTTTGTCTCGAGGTACGGACATCATGAATACCTCGTAGTACCTTTTGGACTAACCAATGCCCCAGCAATATTCATGAATCTTATGAATAAGATCTTCATGCCATGTCTAGACAAGTTTGTCATCGTATTTACCGATGATATCTTGATATATTCCAAAGATAAAGCTGAACATGCTGAACATCTTAGGATAGTGTTGCAAACACTAAGGGAACATCAACTTTACGCCAAATTCAGTAAGTGTGAATTTTGGCTAGATCAAGTGGAATTCCTTGGACATGTCATTAGTAAGGATGGGATAGCAGTAAACCCAAGTAAAGTAGCATCAGTTTTGGATTGGGAAGCACCCAAGAATGTCAAGGAAATCCGAGGATTCTTGGGAATGGCAGGATACTATCGGAGATTCATTGAAGGATTCTCCAAGATAGCAGGACCAATGACCAAGCTGTTAAGAAAGAACACACCATTCGTGTGGTCAGAGGAGTGTGAGAAGAGTTTTCAAACTCTGAAAGAGAAACTCACCACAGCACCGGTGTTAGCAGTTCCGGAAGATGGCAAGGATTACACCGTGTACTGCGACGCATCCAAACATGGATTGGGATGTGTGCTCATGCAAGATCGGAAAGTAATATCATATGGATCAAGGCAACTCAGACCTCATGAAGTAAACTATCCAACACATGATCTAGAGTTAGCAGCAGTTGTTTTTGCACTCAAAACATGGAGACATTTTCTCTATGGAGCCAAGTGTGAGCTCTATACGGATCATAAGAGTCTCAAGTACTTCTTCACTCAGAAGGAACTCAATATGAGGCAGAAAAGATGGCTTGAATTGATCAAGGACTACGATTTGACCATCAATTACACTCCAGGAAAGGCTAATGTTGTAGCAGATGCCTTGAGTAGGAAGAGTACTGGAGGAATAGAACCAGAAATATCACCGGAGTTGAAGAAGGAAATAAGCCAAGCCCAAATACAACTTTGGGAGAAAGAGGCTCATGAAGGACTATCAGCTTTACAAGTAGCCGATGAAATGAATGTCAACCTAAAGAATGAGATAATCATGGGTCAATTGGATGATCCATTCATCGTGGAGGAGATGAGGAGGATTGATGAAGGAAGACCATCAGAATTTCACCGAGGAGAAATGGGATCATTGTGGTTCCAGAAAAGGATTTGCGTTCCGGATATTGATGAGATCAAGGAAGTTATACTCCGGGAAGCACATCAAACACCATACTCCATACATCCAGGAAGTACAAAGATGTACATGGATCTCAAGGAATTATTCTGGTGGAATAACATGAAGAGGGAAATAGCCCAATACGTAGCAGAATGTCATACATGTCAAAGAGTGAAAGCTGAACATCAAAGTCCAGCAGGAAAGTTACAACCTTTACCAATCCCAGAATGGAAATGGGAAGAGATAGGAATGGATTTCATCACCGGACTACCCATGACGAATAAAAAGAAGGACATGATATGGGTAATTGTGGACCGGTTAACGAAAAGTGCACACTTCTTAGCAGTAAACCAGCAAGACAAAGGAGAGAAACTCATCGATCTTTACATCAAAGAGATCGTGAGTAAACATGGAGTGCCCAAGAAGATCGTGTCGGATCGAGGATCCGTGTTCACGTCAGCATTTTGGAAGCAACTACATGAAGCTTTAGGATCCAAGTTGGACTATAGTACCGCCTATCATCCTCAGACAGGTGGACAAACCGAGAGAACTAACCAGATCCTAGAGGATATGCTTAGGGCTTGTGCCCTAGACTTCGGAGGATCATGGGAGGAACACTTGCCACTAGCAGAGTTTTCATACAACAATAGCTATCAAAGTAGTATCAAGATGGCACCATTCGAAGCTCTATACGGAAGAAAGTGTAGATCACCGATATGTTGGTATGAAGCGGGATCAAGCAAGGAGTTCAACCCTGATTATGTCAAGGAAAAGCAACACATCATTGACATTATAAGAGATAGACTGAAGATAGCCCAAAGTCGACAGAAGAGCTATGCAGACCAAAAGAGAAGGACTTGGGAGCCACAAGTTGGAGACATGGTATATCTTAAGGTAAGCCCGATGAAAGGTCTTCAGAGATTCGGAGTAAAGGGAAAGTTGAGCCCTAGATACATCGGACCTTTCAAGATACTGAGTCAGAACCGAGGTTTAGCCTTTGAATTGGATCTACCGGGAAGGCTAGCTCAAGTTCACAATGTATTCCATGTGTCGCAACTCAGGAAATGCTTAAAGACCCCAGATGAGCCAGTATCACATGATGAGCTCGAGTTACAACCAGATTTGACTTACATCGAGAAACCAGCCAAGATTCTCGAGGAGAACTGGAAACAACTCAGGAATAGAGCTATAAAGTACTGCAAGATACAATGGAAGCATCACCCCGAGAGGGAAGCCACCTGGGAAAAAGAAGAAGACCTGAGGAAAACATACCCCGAACTGTTCAGGTATTACAACCACAACTTCGGGACGAAGTTTTCTTTAAGGGGGAAAGGCTGTAATGTCCCAGGTTTAGAGACGATCGAGGGGTAGATTTTAGAAAGGGATGTGCATTGCATTGCAAATTCTGGGGAAATTTCGCGCTTTTAAACAAAAACTGCATCGAAGGGGGACAAGTTTCTCTCTCGACACCTTACAGGGTTAGGGTTTCGAGAGTGCGACAAACTTGCACCTCACTTAACTAGTTTAGGGTTTTGAGAAGAGAGGGGAGAGATTGCATCAAACTTAAGTTGCATGGTTGAATTCAAAGTTAAGTTGCATGATTGAATTCAACTCAAAGTTGAATTTGAATTTCAAAATTCAAACATTAAATAGATATCTTTAATTCAATTGTGAGGAAATTCATTAAGTAAATAATAATAATACACATAATGAGATATACAAATAATAATAAAGCTCATTAGAGAAAACCTTGAGCTTTATTGATTAACACACAATATACATTGTCTTTACAATATTCATAATGAAAATAAATGAATATTACACCACATTACATGAATTACTTAAATAGAAAAAGAAAAAGAAAATTACAAGTAAATAAAATATATCCTAAACTACAAGATAATCTTGAGCATGATGATCTTCATGGCATTTTGATCATCATTTGGATCCCTGCACACAAACACAAAGAAAATAAAACAAGTATTATGCCAAGTGGCATTGCCACTTGGCAGGTTAGCAAAGAAATGAGAATTGAGAAGATATGACCAACTCTGCCGAGCTGATCCTCTCAAAGCCCAAGTGCAAAGCATCTGGTATACACACACACACAACCTGCTCACAAGGCTGTGTGCATGCAGCACACACACACAACACAAAGAGGAGTCACCAGCACATGCAGGCAGTGTTCGACCAGAGAAGCAAGGGCCAGGCAAATAAAAGCTTTTCACAGCCAAAACCCTAGCCATTAGCTCATTCATCGACAAAGCAGCAGGGTAAGTCACCAGATAGCAAGAATAGCTCAAGAACACCAAGAACAGGTGAACAGCCAGAGCTGTCTCACCTATTCCCCAATCACCAGAAATTAACCAAGCATCAAGCTTGCAAGGAGGAGCAGGGCAAGCCAAGAAATCAACCAGCAGCTGAACCTCTACACCAACACCCATTTCTAGGAGCTGGAGTGAGGTATACCCATAAATCATGAGCAAGCAAGGTTTTGCTCATATAAATCCATCATATGCACAAGTCACAGAAGCAAAGTGGGTAGAAACCCTATATGTGAGTCATCATATGGCTACTAGCCAAATTGGTGCAAGTAAACAAGAGGAAAACCAATAGGAAGGCACCCTGGGAACATTGGCTATGCCAAACCAGTGGCATAATCAAAGACATCCAACAAGGGATGATCCTATCTAGCTAGCCAGATTCACTTAGCACCTATGGCCACTACACCATCAGACAGATAGACTATCAAGTGTCTATTCATGTTTGGTCAAGCAAGAGAGCAATTGTCCATACACATCAAGCCAACAAGGGGTGGGAGCTTCCTGAACAGCAAGAGTTGCTGTTGAGGCCACCTCAACCACTTAACCAATCCCAACAGAGAAGCCATGCACAGATATCATCACCCAGTAGGGTTCAAAAGGAGGGCTAGGGTACACAACCAAGTGTTGGCATCCATCTAGCCCTACCAAACTCAATAAGATGATCATAACTGCAAACAGTTCACATCATTTATCTATTTAAGCAATCAGAACTACACAGATAAATGAAATAGTCAAGCTATATATGCACAGAGTCTTGCAGATGATCCAAAGGATCATTGCAAGCATCCACTGATGCTTGAGCAAGCAACAGCACACACAGGCTAAGCCTGTATGTAGCACAAACAACACTGGATGAGCACCAGAGTGAACCACACAGTGAGGCATGATACGTCCAAAACGTATCTACTTTCCCGAACACTTTTGCTATTGTTTTGCCTCTAATTTGTGTATTTTGGATACAACTAACACGGACTAACGCTGTTTTCAGCAGAACTGCTCTGGTGTCTCGTTTTTGTGCAGAAATCCAACTTTCGGGAAAATCCTCGGAATTTATGCAGAAGGCCCTATTTTACCAGAATATTGACGGAGCCAGAAGGGCAAGAGAGGTGGAGGCCCGAGGGCCCCACACCATATGGCGGCACGGCCCAGGGGGGCCCGCGCGGCCATGTGGTGTGGCCCCCTCGGCCGGCCTCCGACGCCCCCCTTCGGACTACTTATTGGTTTCGACCTGAAAACGCACGGGGAGAAGTCGAAGTCGCCAGAAACCCTCCAGAGAGCCGCCACATCGCGAAACTCCGTCGCGGGAGCCAGAAGTCTCCGTTCTGGCACTCCGCCGGGACGGGGAATTGGAGGAGATCATCACCGCCATCACCGCCAACGCCTCTCCATCGACCAGCCATGTTTCCCCCATCCATGTGTGAGTAATTCCCCCGCTGTAGGCTGAAGGGGATGGTAGGGATTGGATGAGATTGGTCATGTAATAGTCATAAGATTGTTAGGGCATAGTGCCTAGTATCCGTAGATGTCACTTTTATGATATTGTTGCAACTTGTTATGCTTAATGCTTGTCACTAGGGCCCGAGTGCCATGATCTCAGATCTGAACATGTTATTGATTCATGAAGATATTCGTTGTTTATGATCTTACCTGCAAGTTGTATACACATGTCGCTGTCCGGAACCAATGGCCCCGAAGTGACAAGAATCGGGACAACCGGAGGGGATGGTAGTGATGTGAGGATCACATGTGTTCACGGAGTGTTAATGCTTTGCTCCGGTACTCTATTAAAAGGAGTACCTTAATTTCCAGTAGTTTCCCTAGAGGCCCGGCTGCCACCGGCTGGTAGGACAAAAGATGTTGTGCAAGTTTCTCATTGCGAGCACGTACGACTATATATGGAACACATGCCTATTGATTGATTAGTACTTGGATACCGTTTTATTATTATCTGCAAATGCCCATGCTTTGATTGTTACATGAGTTTCTCTCATCCATGCAACGCCCGTTAAATCCGTCCCTATGCCTACAGTATTTTAATCTTGCTATTTACTATAATCACTACTGCTGTCTTTATTTCACCGCTGCTGTTATTTCACTATTCCTACTGCCATAAAACTGTTACTACTGATAAACTCTTGCGAGCAAGTCTATTTCCAGGTGCAGCTGAATTGACAACTCCGCTGTTAAGGCTTACAAGTATTCTTTGTCTCCCCTTGTGTCGAATCAATAAATTGGGTAATACTTCCCTCGAAGACTGTTGCGATCCCCTATACTTGTGGGTCATCAAGACTATTTTCTGGCGCCGTTGCCGGGGAGCATAGCTTTATTTGGAAGTTCACTTGGATTGATATTGTTCGCTGCAAATTCTCCATCATGGGTAAACCTCGCGATACTAAGATCGCCATATTACCATCCACTACAAGAAAAGGTACAACTCTTAGTACCTCTGCTGCTCTTGATTCACCATCTGTGATAAGTAAACTTGTTTCACCACCACAAACTTCAAATGCTGGTACTTCTGCTGAATCTGAAAATTCCTCTCATAATTGTGATGATGCTTCTGCTGTGCTTGATAATGATGGTTCGTTAGGATCTTTTCTAGATGCTACAATTGCTAAGTCTAGACAAATTGAAAATACTGAAACTCCTAATGAAAATGCTGCTACACCTGTTAATTCACCTGAGTCTGTTGAATATTCTAGTGATGATCTTGATGAAGATTATGTAGAGCTTGATGATGATTTTATTGAAAAATGCAATGCTACTACTGATGCAAGAAAAATTAAAAAGTTGCTTGCAGAACATGCTGTTAGATATAAACTGTCTCCTGATCCTAAATTTGCCACATCTCCTATAAACATTAGGGATAAAGATTATGATTTTTCTCTTGATTTATCTCATATAGCTATTGTTGAGAAAACACCCTTTTGTGGTACTGAAAAAGAAAGTGATGTTGAACACATGACTGAGTTATCTACTCTTAGTGGCTTGTTTTCTGATGATATTAAGATGCGTACTTATTTTGTCGCTAAAATTTTTCCTTTCTCATTAAAGGATGATGCTAAAACTTGGTATAATAATTTGCCTCCTGGTTCTATTAAAAGCCCAAAAGAATTGCTTGATGTTTTCTTCCGTAAATACTTTCCTGCTAGTGCTCAACATGCTGCTTTGCAGAGAATTTATAATTTTGACCAGGAGGATGGAGAGAAATTGCCTGAGGCTTGGGCGAGATTTTGCTCTCTTATTAGAGCTCAGCCTGACCATGATTTGGAAAAGCATGATTTACTTGATATATTTTATAGTGGACTAACCATTGAGTCTAGGGCATACCTGGATAGTTGTGCTGGTTGTGTTTTCAGGAAAAGAACTCCAGAAGTTGATACGTCCAAAACGTATCTACTTTCCCGAACACTTTTGCTATTGTTTTGCCTCTAATTTGTGTATTTTGGATACAACTAACACGGACTAACGCTGTTTTCAGCAGAATTGCTCTGGTGTCTCGTTTTTGTGCAGAAATCCAACTTTCGGGAAAATCCTCGGAATTTCTTCAGATGGCCCTATTTTACCAAAATATTGACGGAGCCAGAAGGGCGAAGGAGGTGGAGGCCCGAGGGCCCCACACCATAAGGCGGCGCGGCCCAGGGGGGGCCCGCGCGGCCCTATGGTGTGGCCCCCTCGGCCGGCCTCCGACGCCCCCCTTCGGACTACTTATTCGCCTCGACCTAAAAACGCACGGGGAGAAGTCGACATCGCCAGAAACCCTCCAGAAAGCCGCCACATCGCGAAACTCCGTCGCGGGAGCCAGAAGTCTCCGTTCTGGCACTCCGCCGGGACGGGGAATTGGAGGAGATCTTCACCGCCATCACCGCCAACGCCTCTCCATCAACCAGCAATGTTTCCCCCATCCATGTGTGAGTAATTCCCCCGCTGTAGGCTGAAGGGGATGGTAGGGATTGGATGAGATTGGTCATGTAATAGTCATAAGATTGTTAGGGCATAGTGCCTAGTATCCGTAGATGTCACTTTTATGATATTGTTGCAACTTGTTATGCTTAATGCTTGTCACTAGGGCCCGAGTGCCATGATCTCAGATCTGAACATGTTATTGTTTCATGAAGATATTCATTGTTTATGGTCTTACCTGCAAGTTGTATACACACGTCGCTGTCCGGAACCAATGGCCCCGAAGTGACAGAAATCGGGACAACCGGAGGGGATGGTAGTGATGTGAGGATCACATGTGTTCACGGAGTGTTAATGCTTTGCTCCGGTACTCTATTAAAAGGAGTACCTTAATATCCAGTAGTTTCCCTAGAGGCCCGGCTGCCACCGGCTGGTAGGACAAAAGATGTTGTGCAAGTTTCTCATTGCGAGCACGTACGACTAAATATGGAACACATGCCTATTGATTGATTAGTACTTGGATACCGTTTTATTATTATCTGCAAATGCCCATGCTTTGATTGTTACATGAGTTTCTCTCATCCATGCAACGCCCGTTAAATCCATCCCTGTGCCTACAGTATTTTAATCCTGCTGTTTACTATAATCACTACTGCTGTCTTTATTTCACTGCTGCTGTTATTCCGCTATTTCCACTACCATAGAACTGTTACTACTGATAAACTCTTGCGAGCAAGTCTGTTTCCAGGTGCAGCTGAATTGACAACTCCGCTGTTAAGGCTTACAAGTATTCTTTGTCTCCCCTTGTGTCGAATCAATAAATTGGGTAATACTTCCCTCGAAGACTGTTGCGATCCCCTATACTTGTGGGTCATCAAGACTATTTTCTGGCGCCGTTGCCGGGGAGCATAGCTTTATTTGGAAGTTCACTTGGATTGATATTGTTCGCTGCAAATTCTCCATTATGGGTAAACCTCGCGATACTAAGATCGCCATATTACCATCCACTACAAGAAAAGGTACAACTCTTAGTACCTCTGCTGCTCTTGATTCACCATCTGTGATTGATAAACTTGTTTCACCGCCACATGCTTCGCGTGCTGGTACTTCTGCTGAATCTGAAAATTCTCATAATATTGATAATGTTTCTGCTGTGCTTGATGATAGTGGTTCATTGGGATCTTTTCTAGATGCTACAATTGCTAAGTCTAGACAAATTGAAAATACTGAAACTCCTAATGAAAATGTTGCTACACCTGTTAATTCACCTGAGTCTGTTGAATATTCTAGTGATGATCTTGATGAGGATTATGTAGAGCTTAATGATGATTTTATTGAAAAATGCAATGCTACTACTGATGCAAGAAAAATTAAAAAGTTGCTTGCAGAACATGCTGTTAGATATAAACCATCTCCTGATCCTAAATTTGCCACATCTCCTATAAACATTAGGGATAAAGATTATGATTTTTCTCTTGATTTATCTCATATAGCTATTGTTGAGAAAACACCCTTTTGTGGTACTGAAAAAGAAAGTGCTGTTGAACACCTGACTGAGTTATCTACTCTTAGTGGCGTGTTTTCTGATGATGTCAAGATGCGTACTTATTTTGTCACTAAAATTTTTCCGTTCTCATTAAAGGATGATGCTAAAACTTGGTATAATAATTTGCCTCCTGGTTCTATTAAAAGTCCAATTGACTTGCGTGATGTTTTCTTTCGAAAATACTTTCCTGCTAGTGCTCAACATGCTGCTTTGCAGAGAATTTATAATTTTGACCAGGAAGATGGAGAGAAATTGCCTGAGGCTTGGGCTAGATTTTGTTCTCTTATTAGAGCTCAGCCTGACCATGATTTGGAAAAGAATGATTTACTTGATATATTTTATAGTGGACTAACCATTGAGTCTAGGGCATACCTGGATAGTTGTGCTGGTTGTGTTTTCAGGAAAAGAACTCCAGAAGACGCTGAAGAATTATTGGCTAAAATAGGCCGGAATCATGATGATTGGTCTACACCTGAACCAACCCCGACACCGATAGTGAAGAAGAGGGGTATGATTAAATTGAATGATGAAGATATGAGGGAAGCCAAGAAGTCTCTTAAGGAGAAGGGTATTAAACCTGAAGATGTGAAGAATTTACCTCCTATAGAAGATATATGTGAGACAATTCCCCCTTCATCCATGATTGAGGTACATTCGCTTCAACACTTTACTAGGGAAGATATTCCGTATTCAAAATCTCCTGCTCAATGTTTAGATGAATTTGATAATTATATTGTTAAGCAAGAAAATTTTAATATGAGAGTAGAGAATCATTTAATGGAAAATTCTCGAGCTATTAGTGAATTGCATGGTATTGTGGAGAGAACCTCCAATGATGTTAAGATACTTGTTAAACATTTTCAAATGGTTCAAACTCAAATTGATCAACTTACTAAAGTGCAAAATGACTTGTTAGGAAATAATTCTAAAGAAAAACATGCTTATGAAGTAACAACTAGAGGTGGTGCTTCTACCCAGGATCCTCTATATCCTGAAGGGCATCCCAAAAGAATTGAACAAGATTCTCAACTAATTAAAACTAGTGCTCCATCTAAGAAAAAGAAAAAGAAACATAAGAATGTTGTAGAATCCTCTGAACCTGTTAATGATCCTAATAGTATTTCTATTTCTGATGCTGAAACTGAAAGTGGTAATGAACATGAGGAAGATAATGATAAGAATGATACTCCTGATAAAGAAGAAATTGAAAAAGAACCTGAAAAGCATGCTAAAAATAAAAAGTACACTAAAGAAGACTTTATTACTGAGAAGCATGGTAATGAAAGAGAACCTTGGGTTCAAAAGCAAATGCCTTTTCCTGCTAAGAAACTAAAATCAAAGGAGGAGGAACATTATAATAAATTTTGTGATTGGATGAAACCTTTATTTCTGCAAATTCCTTTGACTGATGCTATTAAATTGCCTCCTTATTCAAAGTATATGAAAGATATTGTTACTAACAAAAGGAAAGTCCCCAATGAGGAAATTTCTACTATGCTCGCTAATTACTCCTTCAATGGTAAGATTCCAAAGAAGTTGGGCGACCCAGGTATACCGACTATTCCTTGTTCCATCAAGAATAATTATGTTAGAACTGCTCTATGTGATTTGGGAGCAGGTGTGAGTGTGATGCCTTTTTCTCTTTATAAGAGACTTGATTTAGATAAATTGATACCTACTGATATATCTTTGCAAATGGCTGATAAATCTACTGCTATTCCTGTTGGTTTATGTGAAAATGTTCCTGTTCAAGTTACTCAGCATTGCTTGATATTAACTGATTTCGTTGTGTTGGAAATGCCTGAAGATGATAATATGTCCATTATTCTTGGAAGACCCTTTCTTAATACTGCAGGGGCTGTTATTGATTGCAATAAAGGCATGGTTACTTTCAATGTTGATGATAAGGAACACACTGTCTATTTTCCCAAGAGGATTGATAAAGTATGTGGAGTCAATACAATTTTTAATGTGAAAACTATCAAAGTGGGATCCATTGATTGTCCTGTATATGAGCCTAAAGAAGAATATCAAACTCTTGTGATTGGATCCATATCAATTCAATATAAGGTAACATGATTGATTTGAGGTTTATTTCTTCTTATGTCATATAAAATTTATTTGGTAGCAAGACTTGATCAACCTTGTTAACAAGTATATTTTATTGCATAGGAGAGCTAAACAACACTTCTTTCTTTCTTTCTCCCTCCACTTATTTTATTTGCTGTAGCACTTTTGTTTTGCAATATGCTTAGGTCATTTAAGATTTTAGAAATCATTTTCCTGCGCAGTAATCATTAATTTAATACCCAGAAATGTGCATTTTTCAAAGTTCTCTAAAAATTACAAAAATTACACCGTTGGTCCTATTTTTCGACGAGGCACCTGGGAGCACCAGAGGATGACCTGTGGGGCACCAGGGGGTGCCACACCATAGGGCGGCGCGGCCAGCAAGGGGGCCGCGCCACCATGTGGTGTGGGCCACCCCTTGCCCCACTACACCATCTCTTCCTCCCAGCACCTTCTCTCTCCCGAAAAAACTCGTACCAAGTTTCTCTCACTCGTGTTTCTGCTCAAGAACTCGCGATTTTTCGATCTCCTTGCTCAGCCCAGATTTCTGTCTGAAATTTGGCACATTTACTCCTTGGTATGTGACTCCTTTGATTGTCCAATTAGAATTTCATTTGGTTGAGTATATCTTGAATATTTTGCTGCTGTAGATAACATGTTTAGTGAGCTTGCATGCTTGTTCTAAGTGGTAGAAATTAGTTTTGATGCATGTTTAGTACTCTAGCAAGTTCCTATAGTAGTTCCCTTCAATTACATACCTTGAAATCAAATTTTATAATGATTGTTGAAAATTTCAGAAGGGGAAGATGAAGAAATTCAAGTTTGGAGAGTTGTTCAAGAAAGCAACAACCAGCACCGGTAGGCCCTCAAGGGCGTCCACTCAAATTAGGCGATCCTACAATGAGGATGTCATCGCGCCTAGCTTCGCGCCCGAGGAGGACCAAGGGGCCCCTAATGCTTCATCCTTCCCTTGTTATGAGTTTCTAACCAATGCAGGGTTATTGGATGACTTCTTCACCCTCGTCAACAGGGCAGGCCTAGCCACCTACGTGGGAGACGAGAGGGGACAATATTACAGGCTCACCAAGATTTTCGTTGAGAGCTTCAAGTTCCACAACACGGAATATGAGCCGACAGTCGCATTCAAGATTTATGATATTCCTGTTACCATGAAATTGGAGGAATTTTGTTTTGCATTGGGTATTGCCCCTGTAGGTACAGCAAGAAGGATTGATGACAACCCCCGGGACTTGTTGGAGCTATACCGAGGGATCACCGGGGATGATTGCCGCACCATCCAGCGAGGGAAGATAAGAAACATTCAACTCCCCGCTATTAAGTATTTCGCATATTACATTGGTACTAGCATTTTGGGTAGAGAAAATACTAGTAACATTTCTAGCTACCATCTTGCTTTCTTGAATGTTGCACTTACTGGAGAGACACCTTATCATCTTGGTTCTCTTATTGCTCGCCGCTTGTCTAGCAGGGGGCCTATTTTTGGAGGAACTATTGCATCACGCATTCTAACACATCTAGATATTCCTCTTGATTCTAATGATGTACCATTAACCCCTAGGAAGCTAGATATTGCTGCTATGAAGAGCCATCATTTTGTTACTACTAACTCCACCATAGATAATATTGTCTATAAAATGTTGTTTGCTGATGGGAACGAGAAAGAAATCCCTCTTCCCCAGCAGGGTTTGTTTAATATTGACAGGCAATCATGGTCGCTAACAAAGGAGGTGGTGGAAGAGCATATGAAGATACAAGAATTCCACCAGCAACATGACTCCGAGAACGCCGAGCCCTCCTACGACTACACCGTCACGTACCCCGACGTTTCCTCCAGCACATACATGGAACCGGGTCGTTCTTCGTCATACTACGAAGACACCACTTCATGGGGACCGTGGGAATGAACTCCACTTAGGCCAAAAGCCTAAGCTTGGGGGGAGGTATACCGGCATCACTCATTCTTTGCATATTATGGTTGCTGGATACTTGTACATACTTGTTTAGTCTCTAGAGTGGTTTTCTAATGAGAGGGAGATGATATTTGGGGAAGTGCTGTCCAAAAACAGATTCTGTGCTGTTACCAAAAAAATTCGTACGCACAGCCAGAACGTTATTTTGAGTTGCCAATTTTTGAGCATGTTCCCCAGGTTGTTATCTAACTTTCATTAGTTGAACACTTTTTGGTCTGAGCAATGGAAGATTTTTGTTAAATTCGATTTCTGTACTGCTGTCAGGATTTGGCAGATTTCTGTCATCCTGCTTTTCTGTGTTTCTGTTAGTTTGCATTCTTTTGTTTTCACTTTGTTTCTTTCCTAAAACACAAAAAGACCAAAAATATTTCTGTAGTTTCTCTTCACCATTTATTTATTTGGTACCTTGCTCTTAGTTTGCTTTATTTGCTATCGTTAGTTTGCTATAAGAAAACCCAAAAAGATTTTGCTTTGTTTGCTTGTTTTCTTTCGTTCTTATTTCTAATTCGAAAACACCAAAAATATTTGCTGTTCTTCTTTGGTTTGTAAAGTTCATCATGAGTTCAATGGTCTTCGGTGGCTGGAGCGTGGTTTTCATTTCATATTATCCAAGCTACACAAGTGAAAAGGCAATAATGACGATCTACGACAATCTGATTGTGGTGAGAGGCTGGTATGAACTCTATTTGCTTTCATTTTTGTACATATACTCATCCATATGAGCTTGCTTAGTTGGTTCATGTGAGGTATATGTTATTTGAGAAAGTCTAGTAGTTCATGATCTCTCATGTTTGGTTCCGATTTATTAATATGAGTAGCATGTCATGGATGTTTGCTTGCATTGTTTTATTCATAAGTAAGTATGGCATTGTGGTATCCTCCTCTGAATAACTCATTTATATCGACTTGGCACATGCTCACGCATGCATATGACTGAACAAAAAGTCAATTAAGCCTCGATGATTTATATTGCTTCAGAGTTATTGTATCACTTTTATGCCTCCGTTAATTTATTTTGCCGCAAGCATGATTATGACAGTTACTGCTCTCTTGATTTGTCGCTCCCTAGTCTTTTGCTAGCCTTCACTTGTACTGAGCGGGAACGCCGCTCGTGCTTCCAAACACCTGAAAACCAAGTTGTTCCATAAGTGTCCACCATAAATACCTATGCATGGCATTTCAAACCATTCCAAGTAAATTCTCATGCGCTACCTTTAAAACCTTCAAAATGCTTCTCAATTTGTGTTAATGTTTCATAGCTCATGAGGAAGTATGTGGTGTTTAGCTTTCGACCTTGTCATTTACTTTTGACGGACTCTCATATGGACTAGTGGCACATCCGCTTATCCAATAATTTTGCAAAAAGAGCTGGCAATGGGATTCCCAGTCCCGAATTAATTAACTTAAATAGACACTCCTCCATGGTTTGTGATTGTTGGACGGCACCCGAAGGATTCGGTTAGCCATGGCTTGTGTAAGCAAAGGTTGGGGGAGTGTCATCATCATAATAAAACTTAAATAAAAAGGCACTCCTTCATGGTATGTGATTGTTGGCAGGCACCCGAGGATTCGGTTAGCCATGGTTTGTGAAAGAAAGGTTGGAAGGAGTGCCAACCAAAAATAAATAAATGGGAGCCGCTCTTGTGAGTCCGGTTGATGAGGGAGTTAGTGTACCCATTACCATTCGTTGACAACAACAAACACCTCTCAAAAATAATTTTACTCCTGCTTTACAAATGAAAAGCTCTAGCGCATGTTAATCCCTGCTTCCCTCTGCGAAGGGTCAATCTTTTACTTTTATGTTGTGTCTCCATTCTTTCTTCGAGCACTATCTTGAGAGCACAACTGTCATTCTTAGTATAATATGCTTGTCTCAAAATATGATTGATTGTGGTATAACTTTGATGCTTTTATCTTTGACAATCACTACTTCTAGTCTTTCTATGAACTCAAGAGGTGCCTCGGCATTTATGTTTTGCCGATCAAATACAGGCAAGCGAGATACCACTTTACCATATTCTCTTATGAACATTGCAATCTTGCTTACATACATGATTCATGATGCTTATTATTAATTGTTGGTACTTCTCCATGATTGACATAGCTGTTGGATGATCTTATTTGCATGTATCTCATTATGAACTGCTTAAGTATTAGCCATAGCATGAGAATATATACATCATATGAGCAAATGTGTTCGTGAAAGTTCTTTTATCGCTCAGTTGTTAACTGAATTGCTTGAGGACAAGCAATAAGCTAAGCTTGGGGGAGTTGATACGTCCAAAACGTATCTACTTTCCCGAACACTTTTGCTATTGTTTTGCCTCTAATTTGTGTATTTTGGATACAACTAACACGGACTAACGCTGTTTTCAGCAGAATTGCTCTGGTGTCTCGTTTTTGTGCAGAAATCCAACTTTCGGGAAAATCCTCGGAATTTCTTCAGATGGCCCTATTTTACCAAAATATTGACGGAGCCAGAAGGGCGAAGGAGGTGGAGGCCCGAGGGCCCCACACCATAAGGCGGCGCGGCCCAGGGGGGGCCCGCGCGGCCCTATGGTGTGGCCCCCTCGGCCGGCCTCCGACGCCCCCCTTCGGACCTTAAAAACGCACGGGGAGAAGTCGACATCGCGAAACCCTCCAGAAAGCCGCCACATCGCGAAACTCCGTCGCGGGAGCCAGAAGTCTCCGTTCTGGCACTCCGCCGGGACGGGGAATTGGAGGAGATCTTCACCGCCATCACCGCCAACGCCTCTCCATCAACCAGCAATGTTTCCCCCATCCATGTGTGAGTAATTCCCCCGCTGTAGGCTGAAGGGGATGGTAGGGATTGGATGAGATTGGTCATGTAATAGTCATAAGATTGTTAGGGCATAGTGCCTAGTATCCGTAGATGTCACTTTTATGATATTGTTGCAACTTGTTATGCTTAATGCTTGTCACTAGGGCCCGAGTGCCATGATCTCAGATCTGAACATGTTATTGTTTCATGAAGATATTCATTGTTTATGGTCTTACCTGCAAGTTGTATACACACGTCGCTGTCCGGAACCAATGGCCCCGAAGTGACAGAAATCGGGACAACCGGAGGGGATGGTAGTGATGTGAGGATCACATGTGTTCACGGAGTGTTAATGCTTTGCTCCGGTACTCTATTAAAAGGAGTACCTTAATATCCAGTAGTTTCCCTAGAGGCCCGGCTGCCACCGGCTGGTAGGACAAAAGATGTTGTGCAAGTTTCTCATTGCGAGCACGTACGACTAAATATGGAACACATGCCTATTGATTGATTAGTACTTGGATACCGTTTTATTATTATCTGCAAATGCCCATGCTTTGATTGTTACATGAGTTTCTCTCATCCATGCAACGCCCGTTAAATCCGTCCCTGTGCCTACAGTATTTTAATCCTGCTGTTTACTATAATCACTACTGCTGTCTTTATTTCACTGCTGCTGTTATTCCGCTATTTCCACTACCATAGAACTGTTACTACTGATAAACTCTTGCGAGCAAGTCTGTTTCCAGGTGCAGCTGAATTGACAACTCCGCTGTTAAGGCTTACAAGTATTCTTTGTCTCCCCTTGTGTCGAATCAATAAATTGGGTAATACTTCCCTCGAAGACTGTTGCGATCCCCTATACTTGTGGACGCTGAAGAATTATTGGCTAAAATAGGCCGGAATCATGATGATTGGTCTACACCTGAACCAACCCCGACACCGATAGTGAAGAAGAGGGGTATGATTAAATTAAATGATGAAGATATGAGGGAAGCCAAGAAGTCTCTTAAAGAGAAGGGTATTAAACCTGAAGATGTGAAGAATTTACCTCCTATAGAAGATTTATGTGAGATAACTCCCCCTTCATCCATGATTGAGGTACACTCTCTTCAACGCTTTACTAGGGAAGATATTCCGTATTCAAAATCTCCTGCTCAATGCTTAGATGAGTTTGATAATTATATTGTTAAGCAAGAAAACTTTAATATGAGAGTAGAGAATCATTTAATGGAAAATTCTCGAGCTATTAGTGAATTGCATGGTATTGTGGAGAGAACCTCCAATGATGTTAAGATACTTGTTAAACATTTTCAAATGGTTCAAACTCAAATTGATCAACTTACTAAAGTGCAAAATGACTTGTTGGGAAATAATTCTAAAGAAAAACATGCTTATGAAGTAACAACTAGAGGTGGTGTTTCTACCCAGGATCCTCTATATCCTGAAGGGCATCCCAAAAGAGTTGAACAAGATTCTCAACTAATTAAAACTAGTGCTCCATCTAAGAAAAAGAAAAAGAAACATAAGAATGTTGTAGAATCTTCTGAACCTGTTAATGATCCTAATAGTATTTCTATTTCTGATGCTGAAACTGAAAGTGGTAATGAACATGAGGAAGATAATGATAAGAATGATACTCCTGATAAAGAAGAAATTGAAAAAGAACCTGAAAAGCATGCTAAAAATAAAAAGTACACTAAAGAAGATTTTATTACTGAGAAACATGGTAATGAAAGAGAACCTTGGGTTCAAAAGCAAATGCCTTTTCCTGCTAAGAAACTAAAATCAAAGGAGGAGGAACATTATAATAAATTTTGTGATTGGATGAAACCTTTATTTTTGCAAATCCCTTTGACTGATGCTATTAAATTGCCTCCTTATTCAAAGTATATGAAAGATATTGTTACTAACAAAAGGAAAGTCCCCAATGAGGAAATTTCCACTATGCTTGCTAATTACTCCTTCAATGGTAAGATTCCAAAGAAGTTGGGCGACCCAGGTATACCGACTATTCCTTGTTCCATCAAGAATAATTATGTTAGAACTGCTCTATGTGATTTGGGAGCAGGTGTGAGTGTGATGCCTTTTTCTCTTTATAAGAGACTTGATTTAGATAAATTGATACCAACTGATATATCTTTGCAAATGGCTGATAAATCTACTGCTATTCCTGTTGGTTTATGTGAAAATGTTCCTGTTCAAGTTACTCAGCATTGCTTAATATTAACTGATTTTGTTGTGTTGGAAATGCCTGAAGATGATAATATGTCCATTATTCTTGGAAGACCCTTTCTTAATACTGCAGGGGCTGTTATTGATTGCAATAAAGGCATGGTTACTTTCAATGTTGATGATAAGGAACACACTGTCTATTTTCCCAAGAGGATTGATAAAGTATGTGGAGTCAATACAATTTTTAATGTGAAAACTATCAAAGTGGGATCCATTGATTGTCCTATATATGAGCCTAAAGAGGAATATCAAACTCTTGTGATTGGATCCATATCAATTCAATACAAGGTAACATGATTGATTTGAGGTTTATTTCTTCTTATGTCATATAAAATTTATTTGGTAGCAAGACTTGATCAACCTTGTTAACAAGTATATTTTATTGCATAAAAGAGCTAAACAACATTTCTTTCTTTCTTTCTCCCTCCACCTATTTTACTTGCTGTAGCACTTTTGTTTTGCAATATGCTTTAGTCATTTAAGATTTTAGAAATCATTTTCCTGCGCAGTAATAATTAATTTAATACCCAGAAATGTGCATTTTTCGAAGTTCTCTAAAAATTACAAAAATTACACCGTTGGTCCTATTTTTCGACGAGGCACCTGGGAGCACCAGAGGATGACCTGTGGGGCACCAGGGGGTGCCACACCATAGGCCGGCGCGGCCAGCAAGGGGGCCGCGCCACCTTGTGGTGTGGGCCACCCCTTGC
The DNA here is from genome assembly GCA_030979885.1 of Lolium multiflorum. Lineage (NCBI taxonomy): Eukaryota > Viridiplantae > Streptophyta > Magnoliopsida > Poales > Poaceae > Lolium > Lolium multiflorum. The sequence goes on along the minus strand of CM061748.1, from coordinate 231,162,413 downwards.
CCCACTACATCATCTCTTCCTCCCAGCATCTTCTCTCTCCCGAAAAAACTCGTACCAAGTTTCTCTCACTCGTGTTTCTGCTCAAGAACTCGCGATTTTTCGATCTCCTTGCTCAGCCCAGATTTCTGTTTGAAATTTGGCACTTTTACTCCTTGGTATGTGACTCCTTTGATTGTCCAATTAGAATTTCATTTGGTTGAGTATATCTTGAATATTTTGCTGCTGTAGATAACATGTTTAGTGAGCTTGCATGCTTGTTCTAAGTGGAAGAAATTAGTTTTGATGCATGTTTAGTACTCTAGCAAGTTCCTATAGTAGTTCCCTTCAATTACATACCTTGAAATCAAATTTTATAATGATTGTTGAAAATTTCAGAAGGGGAAGATGAAGAAATTCAAATTTGGAGAATTGTTCAAGAAAGCAACAACCAGCACCGGTAGGCCCTCAAGGGCGTCTACTCAAATTAGGCGATCCTACAATGAGGATGTCATCGCGCCTAGCTTCGCGCCCGAGGAGGACAATGGGGCTCCTAATGCTTCATCCTTCCCATGTTATGAGTTTCTGACAAATGCAGGGATATTGGATGATTTCTTCACCCTTGTCAACAGGGCGGGCTTAGCCACCTACGTGGGAGATGAAAGGGGACAATACTACAGGCTCACCAAAGTTTTCGTTGAGAGCTTCAAGTTCCACAACACGGAATATGAGCCGACAGTTGCATTCAAGATCTATGATATTCCTGTTACTATGAAATTGGAAGAATTTTGTCGTGCATTGGGTATTGCCCCTGTAGGTACAGCAAGGAGGATTGATGACAACCCCCGGGACTTGTTGGAGCTCTACCGAGGGATCACCGGGGATGATTGCCGCACCATCCAGCGAGGGAAGATAAGAAACATTCAACTCCCCGCTATTAAATATTTTGCATATTACATTGCTACTAGCATTTTGGGTAGAGAAAATACTAGCAACATCTCTAGCTACCATCTTGCTTTCTTGAATGTTGCACTTACTGGAGAGACATCTTATCATCTTGGTTCTCTTATTGCTCGCCGCCTGTCTAGCAGGGGGCCTATTTTTGGAGGAACTATTGCACTGCGCATTTTAACACATCTAGAGATTCCTCTTGATTCTAATGATGTACCATTAACCCCTAGGAGACTAGATATTGCTGCTATGAAGAGCCATCATTTTGTTACTACTGACTCCACTATAGATAATATGGTCTATAGAATGTTGTTTGCTGATGGGAATGAGAAGGAAATCCCTCTTCCCCAGCCAGGTTTGTTCAATATTGACAGGCAATCATGGTCGCTCACTAAGGAGGCGGTGGAGGAACATATGAAGATACAAGAATTCCACCAGCAACATGACTCCGAGAACGCCGAGCCCTCCTACGACTACACCGTCACGTACCCCGACGTTTCCTCCAGCACATACATGGAACCGGGTCGTTCTTCGTCATACTACGGAGACACCACTTCATGGGGACCGTGGGAATGAACTCCACTTAGGCCAAAAGCCTAAGCTTGGGGGGAGGTATACCGGCATCACTCATTCTTTGCATATTATGGTTGCTGGATACTTGTACATACTTGTTTAGTCCTTAGAGTGGTTTTCTAATGAGAGGGAGATGATATTTGGGGAAGTGCTGTCCAAAAACAGATTCTGTGCTGTTACCAAAAAAATTCGTACGCACAGCCAGAACGTTATTTTGAGTTGCCAATTTTTGAGCATGTTCCCCAGGTTGTTATCTAACTTTCATTAGTTGAACACTTTTTGGTCTGAGCAATGGAAGATTTTTGTTAATTTCGATTTCTGTACTGCTGTCAGGATTTGGCAGATTTCTGTCATCCTGCTTTTCTGTGTTTCTGTTAGTTTGCATTCTTTTGTTTTCGCTTTGTTTCTTTCCTAAAACACAAAAAGACCAAAAATATTTCTGTTGTTTCTCTTCACCATTTGGTTATTTGGTTCTTTGCTCTTAGTTTATTTCGTTTGCTATCGTTGGTTTGCTATGAGAAAACCCAAAAAGATTTTACTTTGTTTGCTTGTTTTCTTTCGTTCTTGTTTCTAATTCGAAAACACCAAAAATATTTGCTGTTCTTCTTTGGTTTGTAAAGTTCATCATGAGTTCAATGGTCTTCGGTGGCTGGAGCGTGGTTTTCATTTCATATTATCCAAGCTACACAAGTGAAAAGGCAATAATGATGATCTACGACAATCTGATTGTGGTGAGAGGCTGGTATGAACTCTATTTGCTTTCATTTTTGTACATATACTCATCCATATGATCATGCTTAGTTGGTTCATGTGAGGTATATGTTATTTGAGAAAGTCTAGTAGTTCATGATCTCTCATGTTTAGTTCCAATTTATTAATATGAGTAGCATGTCGTGGATGTTTGCTTGCATTGTTTTATTCATAAGTAAGTATGGCATTGTGGTATCCTCCTCTGAATAATTCATTTATATCGACTTGGCACATGCTCACGCATGCATATGACTGAACAAAAAGTCAATTAAGCCTCGATGATTTATATTGCTTCAGAGTTCTTGTATCACTTTTATGCCTCCGTTAATTTATTTTGCCGCAAGCATGATTATGACAGTTACTGCTCTCTTGATTTGTCGCTCCCTAGTCTTTTGCTAGCCTTCACTTGTACTGAGCGGGATCGCCGCTCGTGCTTCCAAACACCTGAAAACCAAGTTGTTCCAAAAGTGTCCACCATAAATACCTATGCATGGCATTTCAAACAATTCCAAGTAAATTCTCATGCGCTACCTTTAAAACTTTCAAAATGCTTCTCAATTTGTGTTAATGTTTCATAGCTCATGAGGAAGTATGTGGTGTTTAGCTTTCAACCTTGTCATTTACTTTTGACGGACTCTCATATGGACTAGTGGCACATCCGCTTATCCAATAATTTTGCAAAAAGAGCTGGCAATGGGATTCCCAGTCCCAAATTAATTAAAATAAAAAGGTACTCCTTCTTGGTATGTGGTTGTTGGCAGGCACCCGAGGATTCGGTTAGCCATGGTTTGTGAAAGAAAGGTTAGAAGGAGTGCCACCCAAAAATAATTCATGGGAGCCGCTCTTGTGAGTCCGGTTGATGAGGTAGTTAGTGTACCCATTACCATTCGTTGACAACAACAAACACCTCTCAAAATAATTTTACTCCTGCTTTACAAATGAAAAGCTCTAGCGCATGTTAATCCCTGCTTCCCTCTGCGAAGGGTCAATCTTTTACTTTTTATGTTGTGTCTCCATTCTTTCTTTGAGCACTATCTTGAGAGCACAACTGTCATTCTTAGTATAATATGCTTGTCTCAAAATATGATTGATTGTGGTATAACTTTGATGCTTTTATCTTTGACAATCACTACTTCTAGTCTTTCTATGAACTCAAGAGGTGCCTCGGCATTTATGTTTTGCCGATCAAATACAGGCAAGCGAGATACCACTTTATCATATTCTCTTATGAACATTGCAATCCTGCTTATATACATGATTCATGGTGCTTATTATTAATTATTGGTACCTCTCCATGATTGACATAGCTGTTGGATGATCTTATTTGCATGTATCTCATTATGAACTGCTTAAGTATTAGCCATAGCATGAGAATATATACATCATATGAGCAAATGTGTTCGTGAAAGTTCTTTTATCGCTCAGTTGTTAACTGAATTGCTTGAGGACAAGCAATAAGCTAAGCTTGGGGGAGTTGATACGTCCAAAACGTATCTACTTTCCCGAACACTTTTGCTATTGTTTTGCCTCTAATTTGTGTATTTTGGATACAACTAACACGGACTAACGCTGTTTTCAGCAGAACTGCTCTGGTGTCTCGTTTTTGTGCAGAAATCCAACTTTCGGGAAAATCCTCGGAATTTATGCAGAAGGCCCTATTTTACCAGAATATTGACGGAGCCAGAAGGGCAAGAGAGGTGGAGGCCCGAGGGCCCCACACCATATGGCGGCGCGGCCCAGGGGGGGCCCGCGCCATGTGGTGTGGCCCCCTCGGCCGGCCTCCGACGCCCTTCGGACTACTTATTGGTTTCGACCTGAAAACGCACGGGGAGAAGTCGAAGTCGCCAGAAACCCTCCAGAGAGCCGCCACATCGCGAAACTCCGTCGCGGGAGCCAGAAGTCTCCGTTCTGGCACTCCGCCGGGACGGGGAATTGGAGGAGATCATCACCGCCATCACCGCCAACGCCTCTCCATCGACCAGCCATGTTTCCCCCATCCATGTGTGAGTAATTCCCCCGCTGTAGGCTGAAGGGGATGGTAGGGATTGGATGAGATTGGTCATGTAATAGTCATAAGATTGTTAGGGCATAGTGCCTAGTATCCGTAGATGTCACTTTTAGTGCCATGATCTCAGATCTGAACATGTTATTGATTCATGAAGATATTCGTTGTTTATGATCTTACCTGCAAGTTGTATACACATGTCGCTGTCCGGAACCAATGGCCCCGAAGTGACAAGAATCGGGACAACCGGAGGGGATGGTAGTGATGTGAGGATCACATGTGTTCACGGAGTGTTAATGCTTTGCTCCGGTACTCTATTAAAAGGAGTACCTTAATTTCCAGTAGTTTCCCTAGAGGCCCGGCTGCCACCGGCTGGTAGGACAAAAGATGTTGTGCAAGTTTCTCATTGCGAACACGTACGACTATATATGGAACACATGCCTATTGATTGATTAGTACTTGGATACCGTTTTATTATTATCTGCAAATGCCCATGCTTTGATTGTTACATGAGTTTCTCTCATCCATGCAACGCCCGTTAAATCCGTCCCTATGCCTACAGTATTTTAATCCTCTTGTTTACTATAATCACTACCTGTCTTTATTTCACCGCTGTTATTTCACTATTCCTACCCATATAAACTGTTACTACGATAAACTCTTGCGAGCGAGTCTATTTCCAGGTGCAGCTGAATTGACAACTCCGCTGTTAAGGCTTACAAGTATTCTTTGTCTCCCCTTGTGTCGAATCAATAAATTGGGTAATACTTCCCTCGAAGACTGTTGCGATCCCCTATACTTGTGGGTCATCAAGGCACAGGCAACATAGAGCAGATTCTACAAGCAACTGGTGATCATATGACCACCAGAAGCTTGCAAGAGCATGCTACAGTATGCTAAACATCAATTATAGCACCAACACATGTCAGACAAGTGAATTAGCCACAGAACAGGAACAATGGCAAAGCAGATAATCATAAATATGACATATAATTGTATGCAGAAGCACACCATCAAGGGATGGTGTTGTTTAGCCCACAGGCATGCTCAAGGGAGCATGTCTATGCATTGTATCACACTGAATAGCACCCAAAGGCACTGGCTCTTGCAAACTTGCAAGGATTGCACACTGCAATCAAGCCAGGGCAACATATATGAACACACTTGAGTAGTTGTCAAGAATAGCATCAAGAACAGAGGCACAGACAAGCACAAGCACAAGCATGGATACAGTAGCAGTGGCCATGGTAATAGCACAGCAGCAGCTGCATAGCAGTAGAGCAGCAGTAGCTAGCATCCAGGACAGCAGCAAGGAGCCCAGCAGCATGCGCACAGCAACAGCAAGCATCGCAACCGCAAGCACAGCAACATCAGCTAGTCGAGCAGTAGCAGTAGCTCGAGATGGCCTCTCCATGAGGAGGAGTAGCCGCATCTCAAGCTAGGAGGAGAAGAAATAGAACACGAAGAAGAAGAAGAGGTGGCGCACTTACCGTGGTCGAGCAGATAGGCACGGCCATGGCGGCCACGGCGGCACACGCCAGAGCGCGGCGGCGCCAAGCCAAGCCAGGCCATGGCGGCACCACGGCACCACCCGCACCACGGCGGCGAAGCCAGGGCGGAGTCCAAGCACCAGGAGCGCCAGGAACGGCGGGATCGAGCGGATCCCGTAACCCTAGCACCAGAGGGGGTCGAGGCCGAGAGCAGCAGGTCGCCCGCGTCAGATCGACGCGGATAGGATTGACCGCCGTCGTGGGGCGCGTCGATTGCGCACCATGGCGGGGGCCAGGTCCGGCGGATCTCGCCGGAATCGAGCGGGACGCGAGTCGCCAGAGAGGGTTAGGGTTAGGGTTCGGTCACGCGTGAGAGGAAGAGAGAGAAGTGGGGCTGGTCGAGCCGGACCTGGCCGGTCGGTTCGACCTAACCCACTGGGTTGCACCGACAGGTGGGCCCAAGGGCATTTTTGCCATTTCACAATTCAATTAAAATACATTAACTTTGGAAAAGCACAATAAATATTTAAATAGCTCTAAAAAATAATTAAAAATATGAAAATTGATCAGCATAAAATTCTCTACCTGAATAAAATATCAAAGGGAATTTTTGAAGACAACTAAGAATAAGTCTTAATTTGATGATTTAAATAATCATTTAAATCACACATATTATTTTCAATAATGAAAATAAGTCCATTAATGCCTTTGGACTATAAAAACACCTTGACAACATTTCAAGGTTGTATTTTACCCTAAACAGAGTATCCCTAAATTGTTCTTAGTATTAACCTTCCACATAAAATAATAAAACACCGGAAGGGGGGAACAACCCTAAAAGCTGAATCATGCATAATTGCTTCTTTAACCATTGCCCTTATCGGACAATGATGCTATTTTTCAGCAACAGAGGACAAGGGTCAGTCCAGACCATCCAACTGCAACACTTTGTAGTGTTCAGGCAAGTTCATCGCTTGCTCATGTCATACTAGACCATAACAGCGCGCGTTGCCGCGCCCGTCCATTTTGATGATAGACACAAACATAGAAATTAAAGTTGCATTAGTTTAAGTGATAGTTCCTCGATAGTTGCTTTAAACATAGAATGATTTCAAATAAGCACTAAATACCAAGTAGTAGAGTATATGAGAAATTCTCCTAACAATACATTTGTTGAAGGCGCAAAATTATAGCATGAATTAATTTGGTAAATTCCAAATGATATAGGACTAATAAATGAAGCATGACTAAATATTATGAAGAGACATGTCTTGTATCTTCCATAATCCTTTATGATATGATTAATTCTTACATTTGTCACCTTAAAACTTAAATTTTAATCAAATGTTATGTGTTCCCTCAAACTTGTCCTACCCAGTGAATAAAACATCAGCTACAATTGATAGTAACTCAAAATGTTGCATGTTCATAGGGAATTCACGAAACTTTACATACACTGATACTTATTGGTGGCTTTCATGCAAGTCGTTAAAATATTTAGATATTTAGAAAATATAAACAGTTTAGCAAACTTCACTTTTTCACATAGGCTATTCTTCTAACACAACTTGTACAATTTGAGAGATACAAAAGCATTACAAACATGAAAGCCACCAATAAGTGCTCGTAATTTAAGAATAGCATAGGAAACTTAAAAAATATAACAAATTAAACTTCAAGAACATGTCGTTGTATATTATTTGAGCAAATGAAATAAGCAATTAAATCCATGACAAAATGGGCTCATATAGTAAAAAACTTAACTATGCATTGAATATTTACTCCAATATCCATGAGAAGTGTAATCTCGGTCTGGTTAAATAAGTCAACCTGCAATACATGCTTCATTAGATGGAGATTTGCTCATTTTCATTTGACATGTATGTGCTGAGTAGTACGATCTTCCTAACCACACAAAGTTGCTTGCAAATAAACACGAATATGTAATCAGCTTTGCATTCAAAGGCCTTCTTATATTATAGGGACAAATGCATATGTATTTGGCACATACAGAAGCAACAACTCAAAAAGTAGACCAATTTATTTTTGTGTATGTTTGGATATTTTATTGTATATCATCCTAGTGCATTGATGTGCTATCCTTTATACTGCAAATGATGTTGCTCTTGCACAACCATAAAAATAATAAGAAAACATTTATGCAACTTAACAGGGAATTATTGAAATATACCAAATACCAAATGCAGCAAAGTAAATCTTTCCTTGTCACGGTAGTTAGAATATACTACCTGCCCAATATTTATTGTAAGAATCAAGTCGATAAATACAAAACAAAGACAAAAGATAGAAAAGGTATCTGACTAAGAATTTTTTTCACAACTTTAATCCCCACTTTTATTTGCTTCTCTCAGTCCCTATAAATAAATAAATTTTTAACAGGAAACTCCTACATGATAGAAATATTTGATGTACCTGATGGATTGGACAAATAAATCGAAAGGGAGAACTATTGAGCTATTTCTAAGCTTACCTTCCAATAACTTCATATAAGGAGTCTTGTCACTAATATCGTTTCTCGTTTGCCAGATTTAAGAATGAGTTGGAACAACAAGATTAATGCATCTACAAAGAGATTAAAAAATATCAGTTATAATTTCAAGTTTATGCTTAATGCACATATTTAACCTTCCTAACAAAAGAGTAGAAGTAGTGTCAGTAACATAATGACCAAGAGATATATCCAAATTAGCGACAATTAATATGAATGGGAGGGAGTATATAACTTGTGGAACAAAGTCACATATCTAACCTTCCTATTACAGATGTGAAATAACTAAAATGTGAAATTTTGTAGAACAAAGTTGATCACTTAACTTCACAGGATACTATGAAGATTAGTAGATAGGAATATGACAACAGGTTAGATATTCCTATTAACAATGTACAAAAGTGAAGTTCACCAAACCTTGAGTTGCTGCTGAAGTAGCTGAAGACTTCTTGGTGCTTAATTCAGCTGAATATTGATTGATAGAAGATTCATTTGGATTTGAATTTAATTTGTAGTCGAGGAAGCGACACTGATATTCTGCTGCATAGTATAATTAGGTCTGGACACACCTACCAAAGTTGATTAAAATGATCATATTGTTATCTACCTTCTCAGGTGCAGGTTCTGATTTAATTGATCGTACTGTAATCGACATTCTTAGGTGCAGATTCTGGTGTTGGTGCCTCACATATGCCGAAAGATAAAGCACACTTGCTCTCCATAACGGTAGCAGCACTTCGACCAGCTGAATTTTCTGTAGGCAACGAAGCAACATTTTTATTCAAATTTAGCTCTGGAAAGGAGTATCCAGCACTCGAAGCACTCCCCAGCACACTCTTAAATCTAAATAAAACGTGAATAAATACAAAAACAGAAAAAATGGCAACCGAGCTACGTGGAGGATTTGTTGAAGCACTCGTACAAGACCTTGGCACCCGTGCATATCCCGTACTGATACAGGGCCTGGAACCAATCGAGCAAAGAGTTTAATGAAAATGCTAGAGCACAGATGACATACACATAAACCTCTTCTGTTGTATATTCATAGCAACCAGAAAAATAATTGTAAACACAGGCAAGGAAGGACAGGATACGTACGCGTCGTCGAGAAAAGTGCTATTCACTCCTGGAACGGAAGCGGCATCCTCATGGCCTTATCCCCGTGGCTGTGGCCACGACCCTGATCCCGATCGGATCAGTTGCGAGCAGTTCCTGCAGAGAAAGAGCACAACCGGCTTAGACGACAGTCCGCCAGTGGATCCAGTTCAGATGGCGCCGTCGCTAGTACAGATGGATCCAGTTCATGGTGTAGTGAGTGGATCCAGTTCAGATGGCACAGCCGCTGGATGTAGAATTTTGCGGCACACTATGGTTCTCTCTCGAAGCATATTGCCCCTTCACATCTCCCTTCCACATCATACAGCGGCGCACCCAAGTTTCTCCCCGATCGGGAGCCGGGAGGGGATTGCAGCATGGTGGTGAGGGCGGAAAGGTGCGAGCAGTGGATGTGAGGCATGGTGGAGAGAAGAGAAGCAGACGCATAGACTTCTCGGGTTGGGCCTACATCAGACACATTGCAGGCTGTCTAACGGATCCCATGGTTTGTCAGCCCGATTAACCAGAGGGCACCGAATTCGGCCTGCGGAGTAGCAGCCCTGTAATGCTGGGCTGGCCCATCCGACGCGAACGGATGGCGAGAACTGGTTTCAGCAACGTTTCGGCGATGTTGGGACGATCTGGAGCGTTAAAGAGCTGGATCGGACGGCTAAGGACGCCAAAACGCTGTGGTGAGTCCTAGCTAGGTGAGTTTTACTGTTACTTAATGAGTATTTTTACCAAATTATTTTGCAAAGTACTATGTTTATCACTATTGCATAAAAAAAACCACTATTTTCATAACTATGAATATGACTATGTGGTGGGCAATGGAACCATGGATTGTGTTGATATGGTGGAGGTTCCATTGCAAGGGTTTATATCCATCTAGGATTAAACAACAAATGTCGTCCAGTGATTCTTGTGCCGTATAACCAGTGTTTACCATAAGATCTGGAGTGGGACGGAGTAGTCAAAAGTGTTTCCACCTCTCGTTCATCAACGGATGCTCATTACCGGGTGCACATGATCTCGAGAGACATGATGCAGGGGTGGGAACCCGTAGAAGTCCCAACGGTAATGAGGTCTATGATGGGTTGCAACTGCCGGCGTAGGAATGTATGGTAGAGCCCTGCATTGTTGTCGTGGTCGGGGCCCATCCTTAATTGGAGTAAGTGAACCGGCGTGGACCCAGGGTCGGAGATTGCAACAAAGGGTGGGTGTTCGAGGTAGCGGAGGAACATGATTGACTAGGACCTTATACCGGGCCTCACACCAAAGGAAGTGTGGACGGGAAAGCTTGGGGTTGGTGATACGTCTCCAACGTATCGATAATTTCTTATGTTCCATGCTACTTTATTGATGATACCTACATGTTTTATGCACATTATATGTCATATTTATGCATTTTCCGGAACTAACCTATTAACAAGATGCCGAAGAGCCATTGCTGTTTTCTCTTTTTTGGTTTCAGAAATCCTAGTAAAGAAATATTCTCGGAATTGGACGAAACTTTCGCCCGGGGTCCTATTTTTGCACGAAGCTTCCAAGACCGAGAGATAACGAAGTGGGGCCACGAGGCGGCCAGAGGCCGGCGCGGCCCAGGCCCCGCCGCGCCGACCTACCTCCGGGCCCCCGTGTGGCCCCCGCGTTGACCCTCCGCCTACTTAAAGCTTCCGTCGCGAAACCCCAAGCACGAGCCACGAGACGGAAAACCTTACACAGACGCCGCCGCAATCCCATCTCGGGGGATTGGAGATCGCCTCGCACCCGCCGGAGAGGGGATTCATCTCCGGAGGACTCTACACCGCCATGGTCCCTCCTGAGTGATGAGTGAGTAGTCCACCCCTGGACCATGGGTCCATAGCAGTAGCTAGATGGTCGTCTTCTCCTTGTTGTGCTTCATTGTTGGATCTTGTGAGCTGCCTAACATGATCAAGATCATCTATCTGTAATACTATATGTTGTGTTTGTCGGGATCCGATGGATAGAGAGTACTATGATTATGGTGATTATCAATCTATTGTTCATGTGTTGTTTATGATCTTGCATGCTCTCCGTTATTAGTAGAGGCTCTGGCCAAGTTTTTACTCTTAACTCCAAGAGGGAGTATTTATGCTCGATAGTGGGTTCATGCCTCCATTGAATCTGGGACAGTGACAGAAAGTTCTAAGGTTGTGGATGTGCTGTTGCCACTAGGGATAAAACATTGATGCTATGTCTAAGGATGTAGTTGTTGATTACATTACGCACCATACTTAATGCAATTGTCTGTTGCTTTGCAACTTAATACTGGAAGGGGTTCGGATGATAACCTGAAGGTGGACTTTTTAGGCATAGATGCAGTTGGATGGCGGTCTATGTACTTTGTCGTAATGCCCAATTAAATCTCACTATATTTATCATATCATGTATATGCATTGTTATGCCTTTCTATTTGTCAATTGCCCGACCGTAATTTGTTCACCCAACATGCTTTTATCTTATGGGAGAGACACCTCTAGTGAACTGTGGACCCCGGTCCTATTCTTTACATAGCATACAATCTACTGCAATTGTGTTTGTTTTCTTTGCAAACATCTTCCACTCGATACGTTTAATCCTTTGTTACAGCAAGCCGGTGAGATTGACAACCTCACTGTTTCGTTGGGGCAAAGTACTTTGGTTGTGTTGTGCAGGTTCCACGTTGGCGCCGGAATCCCTGTGTTGCGCCGCATCACATTTCGCGACCATCAACCTTCAACGTGCTTCTTGGCTCCTCGGTTCGATTAAACCTTGGTTTCTTTCTGAGGGAAAACTTGCTACTGCGCATCATACCTTCCTCTTGGGGTTCCCAACGAACGTGTGAGTTACACGCCATCAAGCTCTTTTTCTGGCGCCGTTGCCGGGGAGATCAAGACACGCTGCAAGGGGAGTCTCCACTTCTCAATCTCTTTACTTTGTTTTTGTCTTGCTTTATTTTATTTACTACTTTGTTTGCTGCACCTAAACAAAACACAAAAAAAATTAGTTGCTAGTTTTACTTTATTTACTGTCTTGCTCTCTATATCGAAAACACACAAAAAAAATTAGTTACTTGCATTTACTTTATCTAGTTTGCTTTATTTATTGTCCTGCACTCTATATTTAAAATACAAAAAAAATTAGTTACTTTTATTACCATGTCTAGCTCTGAACCTGTTACTTCTTCACCTGAGGACTTAGTTTTTACTTTCAAACAAGGGGATGAGGAGAGTTTTAAGGATGCTTGGTCTAGAATTTTTACTTCTTATCGTAAAACTGAACCTCAAATGACTCTAAGTTTGCTCCTTAGTAATTTTTATTTTGGTCTTATGGTTCGCTATAGATATGCTTTGGACACTTTGGTAGGAGGAGATTTCCTTCATTGTAATGGGGATCAAGCTTTTAATGCTATAAAGAAATTGGTTGCATCACATGATTCAGCTAATAACTTTGATTCAGCCCTTATTAGCATTTATAATAGATTGAACAATCTCGAGATAAGTACATCTCGCTTAAATGACAATTATCACTGTGTTCGTAATCGTCTTGAACAAGTCTTAGAGAATCCTAAACCTTCATTATGGGACCCTGCTGTTAAAATTGTTATTGGTGATCGAACTCTTCATGCCTACTGTGATATTATGTATGAATTTTGCCTTATGCCTGAAAACATTTATAAATCTTTGAAACTTTGGGGAGTCGATGAAGGGGGAGAAGAAATAACTCTCATTAATAACTCTATTATAATTCCTAAGGGAATAGCTGCAGGTGTGCATACAACCATTCATGGAAGAACAATATCCATTGATTATCTTGTTATTGAAACAGGAAAAATCATACTCGGAAGATCCTTGCTGAAACTATTGGGAGCAGTCATTGATATGAGGGAAGGTAATATTAAATATCAATTTCCTCTCAAGAAAGTTTGGTGTGAAGGAAGTTTTCAAGGGTCAAGAGAGGAGTATGATATACTATGATCAAGAGGAGTGAAAGCTCTAAGCTTGGGGATGCCCCCGTGGTTCACCCCTGCATATTTTAAGAAGACTCAAGCGTCTAAGCTTGGGGATGCCCAAGGCATCCCCTTCTTCATCGACAACATCATCAGGTTCCTCCCCTGAAACTATATTTTTATTCAATCACATCTTTTGTTCTTTGCTTGGAGCGTCGGTTTGTTTTCGTTGTTTTTGTTTGAATAAGATGGATCCTAGCATTCACTTTGTGGGAGAGACACGCTCCGCTGTTGCATATGGACACATGTGTCCTTAGGCTTTACTCATAATGTTCATGGCGAAGTTTCTTCTTCGTTAAATTGTTATATGGTTGGAATTGGAAAATGCTACATGTAGTAATTCTAAAATGTCTTGGATAATGTGATACTTGGCAATTGTTGTGCTCATGTTTAAGCTCTTGCATCATATGCTTTGCACCCATTAATGAAGAAATACATAGAGCTTGCTAAAATTTGATTTGCATATTTGGTTTCTCTAAGGTCTAGATAATATCTAGTATTGAGTTTTGAACAACAAGGAAGACAATGTAGAGTCTTATAATGTTTACAATATGTCTTTTATGTGAGTTTTGCTGCACTTGTTCATCCTTGAGTTTGCTTCAAATAACCTTGCTAGCCTAAACCTTGTATCGAGAGGGAATACTTCTCATGCATCCAAAATCCTTGAGCCAACTACTATGCCATTTGTGTCCACCATACCTACCTACTACATGGTATTTCTCCGCCATTCCAAAGTAAATTGCTTGAGTGCTACCTTTAAAATTCCATCATTCACCTTTGCAATATATAGCTCATGGGACAAAATAGCCTTAAAAACTATCGTAGTATTGAATATGTACTTATGCACTTTATATTTTATTAAGTTGCTTGTTGTGCGATAACCATGCTTCTGGGGAACGCCATCAACTATTGTTGAATATCATGTGAGTTGCTATGCATGTCCGTCTTGTCTGAAGGTCTATCATTTTAGTGGTTGGAGCATGCAAAATTGTTAGAGAAGAACATTGGGCCGCTAACTAAAGCCATGAACCATGGTGGAAGTTTCAGTTTTGGACATATATCCTCAATCTCATATGAGAATAATAACTTTGCTACATGCTTATGCATTTAAGAGGAGTCCATTATCTGTTGTCCATGTTGTCCCGGTATGGATGTCTAAGTTGAGAATAATCAAAAGCGAGAAATCCGAAATGCGAGCATTCTCCTTAGACCTTTGTACAGGCGGCATGGAGGTACCCCTTTGTGACACTTGGTTGAAACATGGCATGCGAAGATCCGGTAGTCCAAGTTAAGTAGGACGAGGTGCGGGCACTATTAGTATACTATGCATGAGGCTTGCAACTTGTAAGATATAATTTACATAACTCATATGCTTTATTACTACCGTTGACAAAATTGTTTCATGTTTTCAAAATAAAAGCTCTAGCACAAATACAGCAATCGATGCTTTCCTCATTGAAGGACCATTCTTTTACTTTTATTGTTGAGTCAGTTTACCTATCTCCTTCCACCTTAAGAAGCAAACACTTGTGTGAACTGTGCATTGATTCCTACATACTTGCATATTGCACTTGTTATATTACTTTATGTTGACAATATCCATGAGATATACATGTTATAAGTTGAAAGCAACCGCTGAAACTTAATCTTCCTATGTGTTGCTTCAACACCTTTACTCTGATTTATTGCTTTATGAGTTAACTCTTATGCAAGACTTATTGATGCTTGTCTTGAAGTACTATTCATGAAAAGTCTTTGTCATATGATTCACTTGTTTACTCATGTCATTACCTTTGCTTTGATCGCTGCATTCATTACATATGTTTACAAATAGTATGATCAAGATTATGATGGCATGTCACTTCAGAAATTATCTTTGTTATCGTTTTACCTGCTCGGGACGAGCAGAACTAAGCTTGGGGATGCTGATACGTCTCCAACGTATCGATAATTTCTTATGTTCCATGCTACTTTATTGATGATACCTACATGTTTTATGCACATTATATGTCATATTTATGCATTTTCTGAACTACCTATTAACAAGATGCCGAAGAGCCATTGTCGTTTTTTTGGTTTCGAAATCCTAGTAAAGAAATATTCTCGGAATTGGACGAAACTTTCGCCCGGGTCCTATTTTTGCACGAAGCTTCCGAAGACCGGAGAGATAACGAAGTGGGGCCACGAGGCGGCCAGGAGGGGAGGCCGGCGCGGCCCAGGCCCTGGCCGCGCCGACCTACCTCTGGGGCCCTCGTGTGGCCCCCGCATTGACCCTCCGCCACTTAAAGCTTCCGTCGAAACCCCCAGATCGAGAGCCACGAGACGGAAAACCTTACGAGACGCGCCGCCGCGAATCCCATCTCGGGGATTCCGAGATCGCCCGCACCCGGCCGAGAGGGATTCATCTCCGGAGGACTCTACACCGCCATGGTCGCTCCGGAGTGATGAGTGAGTAGTCCACCCCTGGACCATGGGTCCATAGCAGTAGCTAGATGGTCGTCTTCTCCTTGTTGTGCTTCATTGTTGGATCTTGTGAGCTGCCTAACATGATCAAGATCATCTATCTGTAATACTATATGTTGTGTTTGTCGGGATCCGATGGATAGAGAGTACTATGATTATGGTGATTATCAATCTATTGTTCATGTGTTGTTTATGATCTTGCATGCTCTCCGTTATTAGTAGAGGCTCTGGCCAAGTTTTTACTCTTAACTCCAAGAGGGAGTATTTATGCTCGATAGTGGGTTCATGCCTCCATTGAATCTGGGACAGTGACAGAAAGTTCTAAGGTTGTGGATGTGTTGTTGCCACTAGGGATAAAACATTGATGCTATGTCTAAGGATGTAGTTGTTGATTACATTACGCACCATACTTAATGCAATTGTCTGTTGCTTTGCAACTTAATACTGGAGGGGGTTCGGATGATAACCTGAAGGTGGACTTTTTAGGCATAGATGCAGTTGGATGGCGGTCTATGTACTTTGTCGTAATGCCCAATTAAATCTCACTATATTTATCATATCATGTATATGCATTGTTATGCCTTTCTCTATTTGTCAATTGCCCGACTGTAATTTGTTCACCCAACATGCTTTTATCTTATGGGAGAGACACCTCTAGTGAACTGTGGACCCCGGTCCTATTCTTTACATAGCATACAATCTAATTGTGTTTTACTGTTTTCTTTGCAAACATCTTCCACTCGATACGTTTAATCCTTTGTTACAGCAAGCCGGTGAGATTGACAACCTCACTGCGTTGGGGCAAAGTACTTTGGTTGTGTTGTGCAGGTTCCGCGTTGGCGCCGGAATCCCTGGTGTTGCGCCGCATCACATTTCGCGACCATCAACCTTCAACGTGCTTCTTGGCTCCTATGTTCGATTAAACCTTGGTTTCTTTCTGAGGGAAAACTTGCTACTGTGCGCATCATACCTTCCTCTTGGGGTTCCCAACGAACGTGTGAGTTACACGCCATCAGTTGGCACCAAGTTTAAGATCTCTTATGGGTAAAGTAACACACCTCTGCAGAGTGTAACGAATTGTGACCAGTCACTCCTTGTTCTGGGATTTGGAACTGCGAACGCTGCCGGAAAGGAACTCCATGAAGTTCTAGTCAACCGGTGAAGGCTGACGGACATAGTTCTTCTGAATAAAAGCAACCTTTTGAAGAAATAGTTATTAAAACCTGCATGGTATCAGACTTTCTGGTCTGGTATCGTAGTTAGTGCATTAAACACCTCTTTCCTAATATGAACTTGTTGAGTATGCTCGTACTCATACCACTCTTAAATCCCCTGCTTAGACTGTCTGAACCATCTGGAGGAGGACAACGACAACCCTGAAGGAGCCGACATCATCGGCTACGAAGAACCAGACCTCTCTGGAGGTGTTGAAGGTGTAGACTACCTGATAGTCTACGGAACCGGGGAGGGTTCCGGAGGAGAACAATCTTAGACCTATTAGTAGTAGTAGTACCCGAGCAGTCCGAACTTCTAGTAATTAACTGCTCGCTGGAATAAATGTATAGTCTAGTAAGACTTCTATATTGTAAGTTAAGTTGGGTTCGCCTCGAACCCAGGAGTATCCCTCTTAGGACCCAAGAGGAGCTCCGAGATGATATGTACATATGGTTTGTAATAATGTATGAATGAGTTATGGACCTGCTATGTTCTGTTGTACTACTCTGAGGGATGTAATATTTGCGGATTGGTACTTCGTGAATGTTATATCAACGACTGGCATACTACAACATGCAGTGGTATGCAGGGTCACCACAATTCCTTGCCTAGAAAGCTCAAATTGTCCGTAACCGGGGACATGGCTAAGATCTTAGGTTTAACTCTCGAGAGGTTGCGCTCTTTACCCACAATTCACAACCAAGCCTTTTTGCCAAAATTCTTCATCTTCATTAAGGCCAGGACGAGGTCACTACGAAGCTTTTCCTTAGTAGCCCCTCCACCTACCGGATCCGCCCGTGCCCAAAATTCCACCCTCTGGCGGTACCCTAGGCAAGGTTTCCCACTAAGTACTTAGCCAAGACAGAGCCCATAATGTATTGTGGTTGCACTGGAAGCTATCTAAAACATGGACGACATAATAATCTCTTTAATCCTGGGTGGCAACCACTATTCAACCGCGCGCTCTCAGGCACCCACCCGTCCACTGGTCCATCCCCAGGGATCGGAGCCCTGAGCCACCACTTCAATCAAAATCACCCAGGTGATTCATTGAGGTTGTTAATTTTAATTCTCAATACTCACAATCCAATATAATCAAAACAGCAGTGGCATTTTGTTATTGCTAGGCAAACTAAAAATTCTAGCAAGGGTTCATGAGTGGCTACACACTAGTAGGATTAACAAGCATAGCATAATTTTCGAAAACAAAATCCTACCATGCATACTAGTTTGAAAAACACTAATGCATAATAAAATAGGTAGGAATTGAGTGTCACTTGCCTTTTTGGTAGTCGAAGCGCGTTCACTTCTCTTAATCAAAATACGTGCCTCTCCGTACAAACTATAACATAGAATATAGCACAACATAAACACACCATTCAACAACAATAAAATCAAACCAAGCAAACAACAAGTAGTTATTCATTGTGTTTTAGTCATTGGATAAAGAAGATATGGCATGAGGTATGGCTTGCAAGATATGAGTTGGAGATATTGAACGGATGGGTCAAATACCTGGAAAGAACATGATTATCTAAGTTAAGTACTTAGAAGAAAATGATTGATAAGAACCTATGGTCAAATGTTGTTTGATACTCAAGAATGGGTAAATGGAATGATCCATGTGATAAAATCACACGAGTCTCAAATGGCGCAGCTCAAAACATTATTTAGTAAAGTGTGACAACACTTACTAAGATAGTATGAGTTACACATAGGCTTGGATATGAACTAATGATATATGGAATTACTCAAATTACTCATTTGTAAGTTGAATAGTTTTAAATTAGTTAAAGGAGTGAATGAAAAACAATTTGGATAGACACGATATTGATTCAAGATAGAGTGTCTAGTGGTATTGGTGTGTGGATGTGATCATAAGTTTCACCTTCACAGAAGAATCATGTTGAGAAATGATTATAGAAATCGATAATGGATATATACTCAAATTCTCATATTTGAATTTGAATATTTGCAAAGTGATTCAATTATTTTGGACGGTGGTGCTATTGGATGGAATACTGTAAAACAAGACTTATGCAATTGGGTTCACTCCGAAATAATTTTTAGAACTCAAGTTATGATCAGAATAGTGATTTGAATGAATTTGAACGCATCAAGTTTGTGCACATAAAAACTTTGATATTTTCTGATTCCATGATGTTCCACATGTTCTAAGGATTCCAGAGACTACAAAATTGTTAATTTTGGACCAGTAGATTATTTGATATAATTTTTATAGTGAAAAAGGATTAATTAAATCATTTGAATTATGATTCGAAAACTATTACATAACATATACAATATTCTTGCATTTTTGGATTCTACAGGTTATAGGCTTTCCAACGATATAAAATTTGCAAATTTTCGACCTATGGATGATTTTATAATGAATTTCTAAGTTGGACACATAATGTGACATTTAAAATTTAAATTTAAAACGAGTTTGACCAAGTTTGACTGAGACGCTGACATTGATTTGACTGACTGCTGATTGTACTGCTGACTGTACTGATTGTACTGCTGATGATCTTAACTGTAGTTTGACTTTGACTAGACTGAGTTGACTTGATGTCATGATGATGTCATAAAGGTTGACAGAAAAATTTACTTAGATGAAAAAAATTTCTACATCAAAGTTGTATAAAATTAACAGATCTATCTAACGCATAAATTACTTTTCACAATGAAATAATGAGTTTGACAAGATCTGGGTTATACCTTATAAGATCTGAATCTTGTAATACGTTTTTCTCCTTGATCGATGAACAAAACAAGGCGAGACTTGCGGCAATTGAAAGATCTTGACGAGAAGAACAACTTCCGTGTTGAAGTCATGATGATCCGAGATCGTTTTGAAACTCGATTTGGCTCCGGTTGAATCGAAATAGATCTGTAGATGAGCGATAAATTGGTACTTCAAATCGAAAAACTTCCAACATGAAAATTGTAGAGGATGATCAGATCTATATACTCACTAAAGTAATTTGGATTTCATGGAACGAGCACGAACTAATTGAGGATTCCCTTTGTAAGATCTGACGTCTTGCGATGCGAAATTCTCCGTGTATAGTGGACGAAAAGAGATGAGATTAGTCGGGATTGAAAGATCTCGACGAGATCTACAACTTTCGTGTATAGCCCGAAGCGATTTGAGGTGGTTTGGGTGGTCAAAACAACGAATTAAAATTCTTGATCTAGGGTTTCGAAAGAAGCAAACGAAAAACGAAACTACCACGTGATGGTGAGTTTGCCATAGATCGGTGAAAAAAGTGGGTCTCGAAATTAGAAACGCGTGGAAACAAACGAATCTAAAATTAGAGTTGTGTAGCTTAAAAAAAATGTGTTTAAATGGAGATAAGTTTATCCAACACGAAAATCGTGCTCCTGCTCAGGGTAACACGACCGACTTGGTCGGTTTGGTCCGGCTGGGCTGACTGGGCCTGGCTTGGCCGCCTGCTGGGCCGGTCGGTCCGGCTGGCCGGCCCGTTCCCTTTTTTTTCTTTTCTTTTTCTCTGATATTACTTGTTTCTTTAATAAAATGAGTTTCATAATTCCGATTTAAGTGAAACAATTTTCTATAAGTTTGTAAAATTATTTTTGTTAGCATAGGATAATAAAAGAATTTAAATTTTATAAATTATTATTTTATATCATTTTATTACTACTATGCCATTATGGCTATATGTGAATAGTTTCAACATACACATACCAAACAAGTTTATAAAAATTTGTAAAAATCAAAATAGTGTTTTAGGACAACAAGGAACCTATTTAAAATCTATTTGTGAAAATAAAATAATAATTATATGCACTTGGCTTAATTGGCAACTTTGGCAATATTTTGCAAATAGAGTTTTCTAGCGTTTTGTTTTCTTAAATAAAAATGCATTAAGCATTTGAAAATCTTGAAAGCAAAGATATGTTTGATTTTGAAAATACTTTAAAACCAGAAGTCTTTGAAAACACTATTTTGAAATTAATTTGTAAATAACTTTAAAAAGTTTTAATTCTTTGTGAAATTTCAATCAAGTTCAAACAATCAAGCATCAAATTTATTTTTATTTTACATTCCAAAATTTAGAAAATTTCGGGATGTGACATGCATTATGGGGTTAAGGCTAACAAATCTAGCCTCCAACATTTGAACTAAATAAGCTGCAGCAGTTTCATAATTAGGAGCAAGTTCTACTAGGGATTTATCCTCAATATTTTTATGCTTACTAACATGATTAAAGAATTCTTCAGTGTTATCTCTCCCAATATTAAAAGACCCAGAGGGTCTGATCCAAGAAATCTCAGCCGTAAAACATACATATCGAACGTCCCAAATTTAGCCCGTGTTTGACGCGAGCGGACTACATCCACCGGCCTAATCCGCGCTAATCACCGCAAAAAAAAAATCCAAAGGGCTAAACCGCTTCTTCCTCCCTCCGCACTCCCTCCCCACGAAACCGCTGCCTCCGCACTCTGCCACGCACGGCTCAGATCCCGCCGCCAGGAACACGAAAGCTCTTCCATCGTTTGGAACGCGCTGCCGCCGCCCATCCTCCTCTTGACGAGGGTGTCATCATCGCCTCCACCCTCCATGCCTGTGGAAGTTGTCTCGGTGAGATCAAAGACCAATCGGTCCATTACCACCCAATCTTGCCTTGCTATGCCAATCAGACCCATGCCGCTTACATGTTTGATAATTTGCTGCTGTCCATGCAGTGCGTAATGCGAGCAGCAGCACCTGTTCATGGGCGTGGATGACACGAAGCCGGATGAGCAGGGCAAGTGGAGACCGAGGCATTCCCGTATAGCAATTAGTGCCAGTTAACTCTCACCGCATTGCCAAAGTCAGATGAATCATCCGCCTCCCACGCTACAAGACCCAGGTCTGCATCACGGTCAACAGGCGGCGCTGGAATGCTGGATCCCCATCATGGCACCCTTGTTCCGTCCTAGGTACTGTTGTTTTTCTTGTAGATTCAGCAGATAGCTTAATTCGTAAGGGTAATCGTCAATCAGCGACGTGATTGGTTAACTTGTAGTCGATCTTAATTGATTGAGCTTCTGAACATTCTTCTATGTGCATGTACGTATCTACAATTGGCATGAGAGAACAGACTGATCCATTGATCAGAGGATGGCGACCACGTCATGTGGTTGACTGAGACCCACACAGGATCATCTCCCTGTAATGCATGCATGATGCACATAAGCCTGCTGCTTCTTGATAATCTGGTTGACAAACACACAATAAATATTGAACTTGATTATCTTAAAATTTAAGGTAAGTTGCATTTTCCTTTCAGCACTTGCGACTGCACATACATAGAACAGAATTACAACATCGACCATTCTTATCATGGATTGCAGCACATCATGGTGATGTCAAACTTCTGCAATGGCGTTTGGCAGCAAGGAATTTCAGGTATGCTTCTCCTCTTCTATTTATCTAGATGTTGTTAGATTGATTCATCCTGGTTAGATATCTTAATGAACGAATTGTTTCATTCCTTGCAGGGCGTTGATTCCCTTGTACTACCCTATATTACCTACATATATTTTCTTATGTTCACATAGGCTTCAGACTAATGTATTTATTTTTATGATATCAGATTTAAGGGAATATGGTACCCTGCGATGCAGTAGGATGGTTCTAAATCAAAGTGTAATCTTAACCGTTGTATGTACTGCAACCATGATTATATTCTTGGTGTATAAACCTGCAAACAAACTATATTATCTATATCATGACTTGAGCTAACAGTATGTATTTTCTGATTGCAGCTTTTGATCAGGACCAACCTGCAATGAGTGACCAAAGTTGCTTTGTTTACTTTCTCTCACAAGCTGCACACCACATCCTGGTGTCTTCAGTTCCAAGTTTCAACTTAATTCAGTAATAATTATCTAACACTAATCTGTATGCCCACCATTTGCTATGTACCATTTCTCTATGAGATAAAATAATTTGGTATTGAGGATCTCATTTTTCCTTGGATGCTACTTCGAACCAGTAAGCCACTATATATTGGTGGTACTTCTCTGTCATGTTTCCTTCGGTGGGATGTTACTCCAATCAGTAAGTTGAACAAAAACTACGCATACTGTATTTAATTAACCTTGGGCCTTAGCCCTTTGTTGAGAACATGCAACATCTATTTATTTGATGGTTGTATTTACATGTGTACAACTGTAGTAGGAGTATATTGTTGGGTGAGGAAAATTCTATGATTTATAAGGTTCAGTTACTTGCCTCCTTGATAGACTTGCTCACTGGTGTTCCATCAATGGACCTTTTTGATTTATGGTGTAACTGTATGTGAAGCTCTTAAAGTCACATATGTGCAGTATACAAGTTCATAAGTGCCTCCCTTGATATTTTTGCTTCTGTAACAATGACAGCGACATCGAGGGTGAGGGGCCGGCAAAGTGAAGGACGATTGTCATCAAGGTTTACTGGCAGGAGTGCTCCGTTTACTACGATCTGCTCTTAAGTGACCTCACTGCGTTGCCTGGCAGGCCCAGAAACTTCTGGAAGTCTGGGCAAACGAGGTTTGGCTGCAAAATTTTAGACGAAATTACTTTAGAAAACCATAAATCGCAAGCTGTGTGCCTTCGTAGGGATACTAGGTCCGCACATGTTGCCAGGGCGACACTACATACTTTTGTTTTGTGGTTTACATTGGTATAGAGTAGCATCAACCATAGTAAGAGCAAAAAAATTGACTGAAGAGTTATGGAAGGCGTATCTTCATTTAATTTTGTAGGCGTACCTTTCCACTCGATGCATTATATACAACTATCAGGGTTCCAAGTACATGTCGGTCTTGCAGACCAAGGATTATACCTATGGCCTCAATGAAATAGGTTAACAAGAATGGGTGAGAAGTGTGAAGCACTGATTTATTCAATCTATTGTCTCGGCTATAAATTTTGAAGTTTTCATTGTTGTACAAGTTGGGAGATCTCATTAAATTTTAAACCACTGATTTACCAAATGGGGAGAGAGCATTATGTTATATTGCAAAAGTTTCTTTTATCCGAAAAGCCTGATGTTATTTTTTTAGAAAGTTACACTGTTTATTTTGGATATTTCATCTATGAAGTTTGAATAGTTCAAATATTGTTTTCCTGGAAAATTGTGGCTCAAAATATACTATGGTCAATTTGGTTTTAAGATTTGTTGTGACTCAAATTTTAACTCAGATTGATGGCTACGTGCATTGCACGTGCTTGATTACTAGTCTCTCCCAATTATAGAACCACTACCTATTGATGGGTCCTTCTGATCGTACTTAGGGATCAACATAATGAACTAAAAACTAAATAACAACTATAAAAGGAACTACTTTTTTGTGTTTTTGATAAAAATAAGCAAACAAGACAAAGTAAAATAAACTAAGCAAAACTATAACAAAGTAAAGAGATTGGAGATGAGAGACTCCCCTTGCAGAAATCCTCTTTCTCCCCGGCAACGGCGCCAGAAAATCTTGACGGTGCTTGATAGAAGCGGTTAGGAAACCCCAAGAGGAAGGTGTGATGAGCACAGCAGCAAGTTTTTCCTTAGTAAGAAACCAAGGTTTAATCGACCAGTAGGAGAAAGGCATGACTTCTCAAGGTGTTGCTAGCTGACTATTGGCAGGGCGCACTAACGGTGTCAGCAACAACATGGAACCTGGACACAACACAACCAAAATACTTTGCCCCAACTTACAGTGAGGTTGTCAATCACACCGGTTTGCTGAACACAAAGGATTAGACGTATCGAGTGGAAAGAGATGTTTGCAGTAATTAAAGAGAACGGTGCTTGCGGAAAGTAAACAGAACATGATTGCAGTGGATGAATTTATCAGTTTAAAGGAAAGGACCGGGGTCCACAGTTCACTAGATGATGAGGACATCCCTACCAAACCACTACCTCCGTCATTACAAGATGAAGAAGATGTTGCTGTGAAGATCAAGTCCAATGAAGTCAGAATTGGACCTATGACAAGAGCTCGTGTGAAGCTACTAAAACAACATGTGAACTTGTTCCTAAACGATACTTTGATTGATGAGAACTTTATACAGCCTAAATCCTTTGACTTTTGTATGATCAGGTACGAGGATAAAGGAAGCATCACACGAGGAGGAGAACAGCTGGACATGGTGCTGGACATGAAGACACTGATACGTCCATTTTGCATTACTATTTTATATCATAATTTGCTTTTATTCATTGATATATTTCATATTTAGAGATGATACTTATGTTATTTCATCTATTTTGCATGTTTCGTGATCATTGGAGAATTATTCACCGGAGTCAGGATTCTGCTGGAAAAAGCACCGTCAGGACACCATATTTCTGAAGATCAACAATTTATGGGCCTAGGGGAGTGCATCTTGTATTCGTTTGCTAATTGTGGGGTTGCCGGAGTGACAGCAACCTAAACCCCCGTTAGTATATCGGTGCAGGAGGGATAGCAGGATCTCAGAGTTTAAGGCTGTGGTTAGATTTATCTTAATTACTTTATTGTATTTGCGGATGCTTGCAAGGGGTATAATCACAAGTATGTATTAGTCCTAGGAAGGGCGGTGCATTAGCATAGGTTCACCCACACAACACTTATCAAAACAATGAAGATTAATCAGCCGTATGAAGCGAAAGCACTAGACTAAAATCCCCGTGTGTCCTCAAGAACGTTTGGTCATTATAAGTAAACAAACCGACTTGTCCTTTGTGCTAAAAAGGATTGGGCCACTCGCTGCAATTATTTCTCTCGCATTTTATTTACTTGTACTTTATTTATTTGCAATATCAAAACCCCCTGAATACTTGTCTGTGAGCATTTACAGTGAATCCTTCATCGAAACTGCTTGTCAACACCTTCTGCTCCTCGTTGGGTTCGACACTCTTATTTATCGAAAGTACTACGATACACCCCTATACTTGTGGGTCATCAAGACTATTTTCTGGCGCCGTTGCCGGGGAGTGAAGCGCTATTGGTAAGTGGAATTGGTAAGGAAACTTTTACTGTACGTGCTGATTTTGTTTCTGCTTGCTACTATAAGTCATTATGGAGAGATCCTCCCTTGAATTTCTATTTGGGAAATCTACTACTACTGCAACGGTAGTGGATGAGGCGCCAGGTGAGGAAGTAATACCATATAAAATACCTATGAAAATTATTGAACGTGTTGTGGATAACCGCTATGAAGGGGATGGAACTGTGTCATCCTAGAGATCATTTACTGTTTTTACATGAATTATGCGGGTTATTCAAATGTGCAGGTATTTCAATGGATGAAGTTAGGAAGAAATTATTTGTTATGTCGCTATCTGGTAAAGCGGCGCATTGGTATAAACTGCTGAAGGATGGGCGTTCTCTTGATTGGAAGGATATTGTGCCTGTATTTTACTCTAAATTCTATCCTCCAAGTGAAATTCACAAAGACCGCAACCGTATATATAATTTTTGGCCTCATGATGGAGAGAGTATTGCCCAAGCGTGGGGGAGATTGAAGTCTTTAATGCTCAAATGCCCCATTCATGAGCTTCCTGGTAATATTATTATTGATAATTTCTATGCAAGACTGTCTTTTCAAGATAAAACCTTGCTGGATACTTCTTGTTCTGGATCATTCACGCGCAATAAAGAAGAGTTTAAATGGGACCTTCTTGATCGAATCCAAGAAAATACTGAAGGATGGGAGAACGACAAAGGTAGAGTGTCAGGTATAAATTATAATTATGAATGCATTGAAACTTTTATGGATACCGATGAATATCGTAATATGAGTGCTACATATGGTCTTGACTCTCAAGTTGTTGCAAATATTTATAAAGCCTTTGCCTCTCATTTTGAATTGCCTAGGAAGAATTTTGATAAGTATCATGAACCATATAAAGATAAAGTTGATTCGCCTAAAGGCAAATGTATTGAAATTAAAACTGTTGATCATGTTCTTCCTGAGGCTTATATTGAAAAAACTCCTTTTCCTGCTAAAATGAAGGAGTATTCTGTTATAACTAGTGTAGTTAATAAAAGTGCAAAGAAACCCATAGAACCTGAAGAACAAATAAAAGTTGAACCTGCTGTTGCAATAGTTAAAGATCTTGTTACTGAAAATGTGGAAGATGGTCATATTATTTTTTGTGAAGATGCTTCTAATATTGTTTCGCATCCTAATAAGTCTATGAAAGCCAGTGTTCCTGTGCTCTCTGTTCGAATTGGTGATCATTGCTATTATGGTTTATGCGACATTGGTGCAAGTATTAGTGCCATTCCTTATGAGCTCTACACGGAAATTATGCATGAAATTGGTTCTTGTGAACTTGAAGATATTGATGTGGTTATTCGGCTAGCTAATAGAGAAACTATCTCTCCCATTGGTATTGTTCGAGATGTTGAAGTTCTATGTGGTAAGATTAAATATCCTGCTGACTTTTTGGTACTTGGTTCTGCTGCTAGTAAGTTTTGTCCTATTATTTTTGGTAGACCTTTTCTAAATACATGTGGAGCTATTATAGATTGCAAGAAAGAGAAAATTGTTACTAAATTTGCTGGTGAATCTTATGAGTTTAACTTCTCTAAATTTGCCAAAACTCCTTATAAAGCTGATTTGCCTAATGAAGATTTTAGAGTTGAACAGTGTGCATCTATTGCTCTTGCTCCTAGTAATCCTTTGCAGCAACATTTGGAGAATAGTGAGAGTGAAGTTTTTAGGGAAGAAAGGGATGAGCTTGATGAAATTTTCCTTCGTCAACCTATTCTTAAACATGACTTACCGGTTGAAGATTTAGGTGTAACACCACCACCAAAGGAAGATCCTGTATTTGATTTGAAACCATTACCTGATAATCTTAAGTATGCTTATATTGATGAGAAGAAAACATATCCTGTTATTATTAGTGCTAAGCTTTCAGATATTGAGGAAGAAAGGTTATTGGAAATATTGAAGAAGCACCGAGGAGCTATTGGCTATACTCTTGATGATTTGAAGGGGATTTCTCCCGCTATTTGCCAACATGCTATTAATATAGAAGATGGTGCAAAACCTGTTGTTGAACATCAGCGTCGTCTAATTCCCAAGATGAAGGATGTGGTAAGAAATGAGGTATTAAAACTCCTTGAAGCAGGTATTATATATCCTATTGCTGATAGTAGATGGGTTAGTCCTGTGCATTGTGTTCCTAAGAAAGGAGGTATAACTGTTGTGCCTAATGATAATGATGAGCTTATTCCTCAAAGAGTAGTTGTAGGGTATAGAATGTGCATTGATTTTAGGAAAGTGAATAAAGTTACTAAGAAAGATCATTACCCTTTACCTTTTATTGATCAAATGTTAGAAAGGTTGTCTAAAAATACTCATTTCTGTTTTCTTGATGGATATTCTGGGTTTTCACAAATTGCTGTTAAAGCTAAAGATCAAGAGAAAACCACTTTCACTTGTCCCTATGGAACTTATGCTTATAGGCGTATGCCTTTTGGTTTGTGTAATGCTCCTGCTACTTTTCAAAGATGCATGTCTGCTATCTTTCATGGCTTTTGTGAAAAGATTGTTGAGGTATTCATGGATGATTTTTCTGTCTATGGGAATTCATTTGATAATTGCTTGCGAAACCTTGATAAAGTTTTGCAGAGATGTGAAGAAACTAACCTTGTTCTTAATTGGGAGAAATGCCACTTTATGGTTAATGAAGGAATTGTATTGGGACATAAAATTTCTGAGAGAGGTATTGAAGTTGATAGAGCTAAAGTTGAAGCAATTGAGAAGATGCCCTATCCTAGGGATGTTAAAGGTATTCGTAGTATTCTTGGTCATGCTGGTTTTTATAGGAGGTTTATTAAAGATTTCTCTAAAATTTCAAAGCCTCTTACTAATCTTCTTCAAAAAGATGTACCTTTCGTTTTTGATGATGATTGTAAGGAAGCTTTTGAAACTCTAAAGAAAGCCTTAACAACTGCTCCTATAGTTGAACCTCCTGATTGGAATTTACCTTTTGAAATTATGTGTGATGCTAGTGATTTTGCTGTAGGTGCTGTCCTTGGACAGCGAGTAGATAAAAAATTAAATGTTATTCATTATGCTAGTAAAACTCTAGATGCTGCTCAAAGAAATTATGCTACAACTGAGAAAGAGTTATTAGCCGTAGTTTTTGCATGTGATAAGTTTAGACCCTATATTGTTGATTCAAAAGTCACAATTCATACTGATCATGCTGCAATTAGGTACCTTATGGAAAAGAAAGATGCTAAGCCAAGGCTTATTAGATGGGTGCTTCTTTTGCAAGAATTTGATTTACATATTGTAGATAGGAAAGGTGCTGATAATCCTGTTGCTGATAATTTGTCTAGATTGGAAAATATTACTTATGATCCTGTTCCTGTTAATGATAATTTTCCAAATGAACAATTGGCTGTAATAAAGGTGAGCTCGCGAGAGAGCCCTTGGTATGCTGATTATGCTAACTTTATTGTTTCGAAGTATTTGCCTCCAACCTTTTCAGCTCAGCAAAGGAGGAAATTCTTTTATGATTTGAGGCATTATTTTTGGGATGACCCACACTTATATAAAGAAGGAGTGGATGGTATTATGCGAAGATGTGTCCCAGAATATGAACAACAAGAGATATTGAGTAAATGCCATGGTAGTGTTTATGGAGGACATCACGCTGGAGATAGAACCGCACAAAAGGTTCTACAATCAGGTTTTTATTGGCCAACACTTTTCAAGGATGCAAGGAAGTTTATCTTATCTTGTGATGAATGTCAAAGAGTTGGTAATATCTCTAGACGCAATGAAATGCCTATGAATTATACTCTTGTTATTGAACCATTTGATTGTTGGGGATTTGACTTCATGGGTCCTTTCCCTTCTTCAGAAGGTAACACTCATATACTTGTCGCTGTTGATTATGTTACTAAATGGGTAGAAGCTATACCTACAAAAAGTGCTGATGGTGAGACCTCTATAAAAATGCTTGTAGATGTTATATTTCCTAGATTTGGAGTACCTAGATATATTATGACTGATGGAGGTTCTCATTTTATTCATGGTGGTTTTAGAAAAACTCTTGCCAAATATGGTATTAATCATAGAATTGCTTCAGCTTATCATCCTCAAACTAGTGGGCAAGTAGAATTATCAAATAGAGAAATTAAAGCTATTTTGGGAAAGACTGTTAATAAATCTAGAAAGAATTGGGCTAGTAAGTTAAAGGAAGCATTGTGGGCTTATAGAACTGCTTATAAAAACCCTATGGGAATGTCTCCTTATAAAATGGTTTATGGAAAAGCTTGTCATTTACCTCTAGAACTAGAGCACAAAGCTTATTGGGCTGTAAGAGAACTTAATAAAGATTTTAAACTTGCCGGTAAGAAGAGGTTGCTACAATTGAGTTCTTTAGATGAATGGAGAAATGAAGCTTATGAAAATGCTAAACTTTTTAAGGAGAAAGTTAAGAAGTGGCATGATAGAAGAATTATTAAAAGAGAATTTAATGTTGGAGATAAAGTCCTATTGTATCGGTCTCGTCTCAGATTTTTTGCAGGGAAATTACTCTCAAAATGGGAAGGACCATATGTTATTGAGGAGGTATATCGTTCAGGAGCAATAAAAATTAGCTCTTTGGAAGGTAACGCCACACAAGTAGTGAATGGACAAAGACTCAAGCATTATATTTCTGGAGATTCTTATAATGAAGATATTGATGTTATTCAAGTGATAACTCCGGAAGCTTTCATCAAAGATCAAATTGACAGTTCTGCAGAGTCCGACTTTGAATAGGTAACAGTTTTAGTAATAAAAAGTCCGCGTTTAGCTTTCCGAACAATATTTCTGCTGTTTTTGGAAAATATGAAAAATTACGGGATCGAAACGGAGTGGAGGAGACGCGCGAGGGCCCGTCACCATAGGCCGGCGCGGGCCCCACCCTGGCCGCGCCGCCCTATGGGGACAGCCCCTCGGCGTCCCGTTTCCACTCGTTTTCGGCCTGGAACCTTCCTTTTGTCGTAAAAATATTTGCTATATAATCCCCCGGATCTCCAGAGGTCCGTATATCGTTTTCTCGTCGTGTTTTGTTTCGAGCTGTTTTCTGCCAGGATCTGTTTTGATCTAGAAGCAACAACAAAGACAAGGAGCCTTGGAAGGAAGAGATGGATGAAAGGATCAATAAGGAGAAGAAGAAGATAGCATCAGCAAAAGGAGAGTGGGAAACTATGGAGAGTAAGCCAATCTTGGTGGGATCGGTTAACACTGGGCGTTCTTTTTCTCATAACTTGCAGGGACTTCTTCCGCCTGCTCTTAGCCTCGACTCTTTCCCTTGTGTGGAGGAAGCAATACGGGTTGCCGATGAGTTTTGTGATCAATATCGTGCTCTAAGAAGGGAAGTGGAGATACTTCAGGAGGAGAACCAGCGACTTCGCAGAATGCTGGAATATTACTCGATTCCCATCACAAGGCCGTCACCGCCACATTCGGATAACAATGAATCTCTTCAGTTTTGGTGCAGAATTGCAAAATTGAGAAGCTGAAGCTGAAGGAGATCCTTAAGAAGCGCGAGAAGAATCCATCACCATCACCACCGAAGGAGTAATTCATCATCGGTATTGGCATCCCCTTGGTTTGTTCCAAGCTTGGGGGAGTGCCGCGGTATCACATCATCACTACCTTTATCTTTTACTATCAAGTAGTGTCATATCATGAGTAGGGAAGTTATCATACGGAATAGTTTGCAATATGGAAGTATCTCTCTTAGTTGGTTATCTATGTCTCTGTTGGTGTGAGTCATCGTTATGAAATATTAATGAGAAGTCTTATCATTTACTTTTTGCACACTTTATTTTAGTTTGCAATCTCCATTATATGATTACTCTTGACATTAGTATTGATATCACTTTGGGAGCATCAAGTAAATCTATTTGGTTTTGGCAAACTTAGCATTGGTCAATAGCAACAACACCATGATGTTTAAGTAGAAAAGGGAAATACATGTAGATATATTACTCTATTATCTTTATGCTAATGAGTTAGTATTCTGAAGTTAAAATTGCTTGTGCTTATGAGAAAGATGCATGATTGTTTCTATCACATGTATATTTGTTTGTTTCCCTCAACCTTTATGCTTGCTATCAAACCTTGCTAGCCAAAGACCTGTATTGAGAGGGAATGCTTCTCATACATCCATAACCTTAGACCAAACCCATGCCATTTGTGTCCACCATAACTACCTACTATGTGGTATTTTGCGCCACTCCAAGTAAATACTTCATGTGCTACCTTTAAATAATTCAAACTATATTACTCCTTATTTGTGTCAATGTTTTATAGCTCATGAGGAAGTATGTGGTGTTTTATCTTTCAATCTTGTTGGGCGGACTTTCACCAATGGACTAGTGGCACATCCGCTTATCCAATAATTTTGCAATAAGAGCTGGCAACGGGGTTCCCAGCCCCAACTAATAACTTTCATTAATAATTCTCTTCACATGTTTTGCCCTGATTTATCAATAAGCAACTTAATTTTGCAATAGACACTCCTCCATGGTATGTGAATGTTGGAAGGCACCCGAGGATTCGGTTAGCCATGGCTTGTGAAAGCAAAGGTTGGGGGGAGTGTCAACCATAATAAACTAAAATACATGTGTAAACAAAAGAGAAGGGGGATGATCTACCTTGCTGGTAGAAATGCCGTCCTCCATGGGAGCCGCTCTTTGAAGGTCCGTTTGGAAAGGGGGTTAGAGTACCCGCTACCATTCGTTGACAACAACAAACACCGCTCAAAATCTTACTTTTATGCTCTTTAGATGATTTCAAAACTTGAAAAGCTCTAGCACATGATTTAATCCCTGCTTCCCTCTGCGAAGGGCTTATCTTTTACTTATATGTTGAGTCAGTAAACCTATTTCCCTCTATCTTAAGCAAGCAATTGAGTTGTTGTGAACCAACCATTTATGCTATGATTTAGTTAATCATGTCTTTTATGCTTTCTTGTTCAGTACAAATTTTATCTGAATGAATATGACTTTGAAAGTTATCAATGATTATGAGGAGATTGTTATGATTGAGAATGAAAGCCCTGCTATATAAATTCTAATATGAAAGCTTTGCTTAGAAGATAAGTACAATCCGTTAGTAGTTCTCTGACCAAGAACAAAGTTTGCCATAACCATTTATGATTTCCTATGCACCTTTACTTGTGATTTCTCTTTACTTATTTCAAGTTGAGTTATATGAAGAGAATGTTTACTAGAATGTCTTGTGTGAATCAATATGATGCTTCTTGTCCGTATTTTATTTATCGACTCCTCACTCCATAAACATGTGGTCTTGTTTATTGAGCTCAGTTTCGCTTGGGGACAAGCGAGGTCTAAGCTTGGGGGAGTTGATACGTCCATTTTGCATCACTATTTTATATCATAATTTGCTGTTATTCATTGATATATTTCATATTTAGAGATGATACTTATGTTATTTCATCTATTTTGCATGTTTCGTGATCATTGGAGAATTATTCACCGGAGTCAGGATTCTGCTGGAAAAAGCACCGTCAGGACACCATATTTCTGAAGATCAACAATTGACGGAAATTACACGAAAATTCCTATTTTTCCAGAAGACGAAGGGAGCCAAAAGGGGGAGCCGGGAGGAGCCACCATGGGCCCCCCATAGGCCGGCGCGGGCCCAGGCCTGGCCGCGCCACCTTGTGGAGGGGGCCACAGCCCTCCGGCCGCCTCTCGGCACTTCTTCGTCCCGAAAACCTAAGCCCCGGGAGTAACGGAGAGGAGCCGCCTCTGCGGGGCGGAAAAACACCAGAGAGAAAAGAGCTCTCCGGCGGGCAGGAATCCGCCGGGGAAATTCCCTCCCGGAGGGGGAAATCGACGCCATCGCCATCGTCATCGAGCTGGACATCATCTCCATCATCATCATCTCCACCATCTACACCGCCATCTCCACCGCTGCATCTCGTCACCGCTGTAACGATTTGGGTTGGATCTTGATTGTTTGATAGGGGAAACTCTCCCGGTGTTGATTACTACTTGTTATTGATGCTATTGAGTGAAACCATTGAACCAAGGTTTATGTTCAGATTGTTATTCATCATCATATCACCTCTGATCATGTTCCATATGATGTCTCGTGAGTAGTTTGTTTAGTTCTTGAGGACATGGGTGAAGTCTAGATGTTAGTAGTGAATTATTGTTGAGTAGTATTCAGTGTTATGATATTTAAGTTGTGGTGTTACTCTTCTAGTGGTGTCATGTGAACGTCGACTACATGATACTTCACCTTTATGGGCCTAGGGGAGTGCATCTTGTATTCGTTTGCTAATTGTGGGGTTGCCGGAGTGACAGCAACCTAAACCCCCGTTAGTATATCGGTGCAGGAGGGATAGCATGATCTCAGAGTTTAAGGCTGTGGTTAGATTTATCTTAATTACTTTCTTGTATTTGCGGATGCTTGCAAGGGGTATAAGGTGTCGTCCTGAACCCCTATATAAGTGCCCAGGACGCCCCCAAATTAGGTTTAGACCATGTTTAAGATAAACCCTAGTTCATAGTTGATTGCTTTGCAACTCTATTGAATCTATACACCAATTCGCATCGATCTGGTGTTTTGCTACTGAAAGTCTTGTGTGATATGCTGTTCCATTGGGAATTAGAAGGTTGCAATCTATCGCTTCATGGTCGGCGGCTACATGTGCAAGTGTGTGGAGTTGCGAATATCTTGCAGGGTTGAGAGGTGTTGCATTGGTGACAGGGATCAATCGAGAGACTCGTCAGCGTCATACAAGTTATCATCCACTTCATCATCGTGTATCTATGTTGTGTTCATCACATCCAATGTCGCTTACTGAGAAGATCGGGCAACCCCTTATCATATTGGTATCAGATTTCATTGTTTCCTTGGTAATCCATCCACAATCCACTCCATAGTTGAGTTGTGAGAGTTTCCTATCCAGAAAAACACAACAAAAAGGTTAGGGTTAGGGTTTGCCATAGCCTTAGATTGCATCAATTTCGAGTTTTAGTTGCTTTTCGTAGTTGTTTTTGCGTATCTTTTTCTTCTATCTAGTAGATTGTTAGGGTTTGTGTTTCCTCTATCATCTAGTTTTTGTTTTTTTCACTCTGAGTCCACATAGCATACAATTTGCGTGTTCCCAACTATAGACACAACCTTTCGATATTCGTGACTAGGAACATCCCAAAAGAGACTAGTTTTACCGCTCGAGAGGCTGCTCGTTAGGGTTTTGATGCTTTGCAATTTCTGTTGGCCGTGTTACAAAGAGTAGAGTCATAAAATCAAAAAAAATTTGAAAAAGGCAAAACGAACTACAAGTGCTGCATGTGATATAAAGAAAAATCAAATAAAAAAAAGTGAAGTGCTAGTAAGATCAAGTGAAGGCCTAGTTTACTTTTCTGCACCTGTAGTTGAGCAATCTTGTGCCTGTTTCGTTGAGCTTTGCTAGTGTCTCTCGAGTGCATTGCAACCTATTCATCCATATAGTTGCATTGCCACATTTATCGCCTTGTGTGAGTACCATTGGTTGTTCTACGGTCAGTGCTAGAGCTTGTTATTGGTGCAAATAGTGTAACATCCCAAAAATTTCAAAACAAACAAAATGAATTTCCCTAGTTCCAAATTTTGGAACCAACAAAAACTTTTATTAAATTAAGTTTGATACATAGTGATCTTGCTTAATTCTTGTGCTTTTGCCATGATTGTTTAATTAGTATTTGAAATACTCTTAAACCCTAAACCTCACATCCCTTTTTCCATCCAAGTTAAAATAAAATAAAAAGAATTTAAATAAGAAAAAGGCATATGTGCCTATGGCTATTTTTGTAAAACTTTACCCTAGGCCTTTCTACTTTATTTAGAGGATTGGAAAACCTTCATAAACCTTATCTAGTACTTCTCAAACCCAATCCAAAGTGAA
This sequence comes from Lolium multiflorum, assembly GCA_030979885.1. Classification (NCBI taxonomy): domain Eukaryota; kingdom Viridiplantae; phylum Streptophyta; class Magnoliopsida; order Poales; family Poaceae; genus Lolium; species Lolium multiflorum. The sequence goes on along the minus strand of CM061748.1, from coordinate 231,126,455 downwards.
ACAAAAGATTTTAAAAAGAAAGTAATAATGCCATAGAGGCATATGAGAGCAAATATCAAATTTGTGAAATTGAGGATCTTGACCCTAAGACTTGTGGTGAATGGTTGGATCACTCCTATATACCATTTCAACCCTCAACAACATCAATTGGGTCAAGCCTAGTCAAATTAAAAATCAAATGCAACATATGCATAGAGGCATATGTGACACATAGCCATAATACCCAATTCTTGTTCTATGCACTTGTACCTTACCAAATGGTGTGAAACCATATCTAAACCAAATCTAACACTAAATTGACCCTCAACCTTGCCCAAGTAAAGCAAGAGAAACAATTTAGAAGATTAAGAAAAATTGACACATCACCTCTTATGTGTTATGGCCATTTTTGCAAATCTTTGAGCTAGACCTTTTGGAATGGTTTCAATGGTTGGGAAATGTTCCTAAACTAGTAAGAATCACTTTGGAGTCAAGAAAAATCAAATCAAAAAGAGAGAAAACAAATAGGGAGAAAATCCCATTTTCACTCACATACACATTTAGCCATTTTTGCAAATCTTCAACCAAGGCCACCTTTGCCATTGGTTGTAAAACACTTATATATCAATAACAAACACAAATGCATCAAAGAAACCAGAATCAAATCAAAGGAAAATGCAAGTTCAACTCACATAAGATAATGGTCACTTTGCCCATTTATAAAATGTTACCCACTTTGCACCCCTGGTTTGGACTTTTCCTAAACCAACCTTGACCAACTCTTGCCATGTCATCCAAGACCTCATCAAGATGAACAAGTTTGATGTTGACCATCAGGGTTGACTCTGCCTAGGTTGACCAGAATACAGGAGACAAGTAGAGACATTGAAATAAAGAGAAGATTCACCCCAATTTGAAATCTTGCAAACTTTCACCAAATTAACCACCACCACCTTTCTACTTCAAATAATATATGAATGCAATCCCCCAAAAATATTTCCAAAATTTGAAAACATTTTTCTTTCGGCCATTTTTACAAACACCTTGTGAGCAATATCACACCAAATCAATTTACACTATTTGCAATAGTGTTGGCCCAACCCTTGTCTCCCCTTGGTCCCCTGCACCACCTCCCTAGCCTCCCCATGCCCTAGTGCCCCCTTTTCAACCCTGGCATTGCACCATTTTGGCACAAACCATGCCATGCAATACATGCACACACCATGCCACCCTAGCCTCCCTACCTTGCTAGCCATGCCAACCTTGTCTCCCAGACTCCCTGCCCTACCGGACATGCCGCATCGGCCCTGGTCGAGAGGGACACGACAACGCCGGAACGGGACGTGCCCCGACGCGCCCGAACGCGCGACGCGCGCACACGCTCTGGATGCGCCACGCCGACGAGCGCCGTCGACCCGGCCCCCTCTCGCCCTCTCCCTTCTCCCACGCGCTCTCACGACGAAGACGCCGACACGCTCCGTACGCGCGCCGGAACCGTGACGTCGCCACCATGCCCGCCCCATCGCGTTCCCGTCCCTGGATCCTATATAAGCTGTGCCCCGCTCTTGGACAACACCACACCACCTGCAGATCCTCCTCTCCCTCCTAGAGCCTCCTCCCCCGCCGCACACCGGAGCAAAGAGCTCGCCACGGCCACCAAAAGCATCCCAGATTTTTTCACCATAGCCCTCGAGCCCTACACCAAAGTTGTAGCCCTTGGAAAGACCTTTCCAACGCACCTAATCCCGCCTCAATCCAAGCTCCGGGGTGAGAGTTAGGGCCCCCGCAAGTTAGCAGCATCGGGAGGAAGACGACGGCCCATGCACGCATGGCCCGAGCAGCAGCTGGGCTGGCCCACTTCTTTCCCGCCCTCCGTTTAATTTCAAATTTCGTTTTATTTATTTTCTGTGAGTTGCTCTCAGATGCTTTGCCAAATCTTTAATAACTACAAATCTACTCGGTCATTTTTGATAAATTTTATATATTTAGAAAGCTCATGAAAGGCCCCATCCAACCACACTGGATTCAAATCAAAATATGTTGTAGAATTTGAATAGTAAAAATAACAAGGCAGTAACTTTTCAAACTTCAAACAATTATTAAAAATCAACCATAAATGCTTTTGAGTTGATTCCAACTCTCATAATTCACTTTTCAAATACTCTAATTGTTTATGTAAAACTATTATAGGGGTACTGTATATGATCATGGGTTAGAATCAAATAATGGCTATGTAGCCATTACTAGCCCATTTAAATTATTCTCAAATGTAGGAATTTAAATCTATGAGGTGTAGCACTTCATTTAAATCATCTTCCCAAGTGGTATGAGGTAATGTGATGACCCTTGTTGCATGGTCTCATACTTGCTCACTTGAGGATCTTAAACCAAAGTAGAATTTAAAATGCATGAGGTGATGACATTAGTCTTCATGACCCATATGTTCTTATTTGAAAATATTAGATCATTTTCATAGTAGTATTTAAATGGTTCAAAACTACCTATTAAATCATATGAGATGTATTCTTCTCATTTAAATCTTTGTCTCAAGTAATTCTACATGAGGTAGAGACCATGGTCTATCAATTCTCATATTGAATTATTTGATGATATTAAATCATTACTATGTTGGTATTAAATTGCATGAGGTGCATCACCTCATTTAAATCATTTTCCCAAATGATGAGTATGAAGTGTTGACCTTGGTCAACATGAGTTCATATATTATCATATGAGGAAATTAAATCTTAAACAAGATTCAATGAGAGGAAAGTATTTCTCCAAAGAAATAAATAGAAACCCTAATCAATATTTGTAATGAGAGGAAATTATTTTTCTTTAAAAGAAAACAAAGTCAACCAACATGTTAATAATGTGGTGATGCAAGAAGACGAAGTTGAAGTCGCGCCGTGGTTGCTGGTGTACCATGGCCGACGATTTTGGTCCCTCCGTGGTGCATGTCAAAACTTTTTTTTCTCGTTTTTGAGGCCACCTAGCCCGACGAAAGCGGCCAAAACGTGGCGTATGGTGGCCCGGGACGTGGTGCATCTCGAAATCTCGGGTTCGCCGGCCGAGTCAACGCAAATCCGCACCGCCGAGGGATGTAGGGCCCAGATGGCAGCCTCTCTGGCATTGTTTTTTTTCTACATCGCGCCATCTCGTTCAACGTTCTCCGATCGAGCCGTTTACGATGCAGGATCATGGGTCCCGCATGTCATCCTCTATGAACCAAAATTCTTTCTATTCTTGGATTTTTTTGACCCCCTGATTTCTGGCTACTTCCTTTTTCTTTTGATCCCTTGCCGCCTTGGAAACGTTGAGACCGCTGCTAAATGGGACCCGCATGTCATCCTCTATGTGCAATCAACTTTCTTTTCTTGGAGTTTTTTTGGCACCTCAAATTTGGTCACTTGCCTTTTTCTTTCGATCCCTGCCGCCTCTCAAACGGTGATACCGCTGCTGCTAACGGACCCGCATGTCATCCTCTATGTACTATAAAACTTTCTTTTCTGGATTATTTTTGGCACCTCAAATTTGGTCACTTGCCTTTTTCTTTCGATCCCCCCGCCTCTCAAACGGTGATACCGCTGCTGCTAAATGGGACCCGCATGTCATCCTCTATGTACTATAAAACTTTCTTTTCCTGGATTATTTTTGGCACCTCAAATTTGGTCACTTGCCTTTTTCTTTCGATCCCCTGCCGCCTCTCAAACGGTGATACCGCTGCTGCTAACTGGGACCCGCATGTCATCCTCTATGTACTATAAAACTTTCTTTTCTTGAATTATTTTTGGCACCTCATATTTGGTCACTTGCCTTTTTCTTTCGATCCCTGCCGCCTCTCAAACGGTGATACCGCTGCTGCTAAATGGGACCCGCATGTCATCCTCTATGTACTATAAAACTTTCTTTTCTTGGATTTTTTGGCACCTCATATTTGGTCACTTGACTTTTTCTTTCGATCACCTGCTGCCTCTCAAACAGTGATACCGATGCTGCTAAATGGGACCCGCATGTCATCCTCTATGTACTATAAAACTTTCTTTTCTTGAATTATTTTTGGCTCCTGATATTTTTTCACTTGCCTTTTTCTTTCGATCTCATGCCACGTTTGAAACGTTGAGGAACCTGCAGGCTCATGGGACCCGCATGTCATCCTCTATGTACTATAAAAGTTCTTTTTCTAGGTTTTTTTCACCATCTGATTTTTGGCAATTTCTTTTTTCTTTTGATCCCCTGCCACCTCTCAAACGCTGATACCGCTGCTGCTAAATGGGACCCGCATGTCATCCTCTATGTACTATAAAACTTTCTTTTCTTGAATTATTTTTGGCTCCTGATATTTTTTCACTTGCCTTTTTCTTTCGATCTCATGCCACGTTTGAAACGTTGAGGAACCTGCAGGCTCATGGGACCCGCATGTCATCCTCTATGTACTATAAAAGTTCTTTTTCTTGGTTTTTTTTCACCATCTGATTTTTGGCAATTTCTTTTTTCTTTTGATCCCCTGCCACCTCTCAAACGCTGATACCGCTGCTAAATGGGACCCGCATGTCATCCTCTATGTACTATAAAACTTTCTTTTCTTGAATTATTTTTGGCTCCTCATATTTGGGCACTTGCCTTTTTCTTTCGATCTCATGCCACGTTTGAAACGTTGAGGAACCTGCTGGCTCATGGGACCCGCATGTCATCCTCTATGTGCTATAAAAGTTTCCTTTGTTGGATTTTTTTCACCCTCTGATTTTTGGCTTGCCTTTTTCTTTTGATCCCCTGCCCCCTTTGAAACGTTGAGTAAGCTGTTGGCTCAAGGGACCCGCATGTCATCCTCTATGTCCATCAACTTTCCTTTCTTGGATTTTTTTTCACCCCCTAATTACTAGCTACTTTCTTTTTCTTTTGATCTCAAGCCGCATTACAAACATTGAGACCGCTGCTGCAAAATGGGACCCACATGTCATCCTCTATGTACAATAAAGTTTCTTTTCTTGGATTATCTTTTGCTCCTGATATTTTGTCACTTGCCTTTTTCTTTCGATCTCATGCCGCCTTTGAAACGTTGAGTAAGCTGCTGGCTCATGGGTCCCGCATGTCATCCTCTACGAACAATAAAAGTTTCCTTTCTTGGAGTTATTTTTGACCCCTAATTTCTGGCTATTTGCCTTTTTCTTTGGATCTCCTGCCCCTTTGAAACGATGAGGACGCTGTTGGCAGGTCGGTCCCACAAGTCATCCTCTATGAACAATAAAAGTTTCCTTTGATGGATTTTTTTGAACCCCTAATTAATTTCTGGATATTTCCTTTTTTTTCTTTGATCCCCTGCCGCCTTGGAATCGTTGAGGATGCTGCTGCCTCATGGGTCCCGCATGTCATCCTCTCAGAACGGTAAATGTTTCTTTTCTTGGATATTGTTTACCAAATGATTTTTGGCTTATTTTTTCTTTCGATATCCTGCCGCCTTTAAAACGTTGAGGACGCTGCTGGCTCACGGGTCCCACATGTCAGCCTCTATGAACAATAAGCGCTGAGGACGCTGCTGCCTCATGGGTCCCGCATGTCATCCTCTCAGAACGAAAATGTTTCTTTTCTTGGATTTTTTACCAACAGATTTTTGGTTTATTTTTTCTTTCCATCCCCTGCCGCCTTTAAAACGACGCTGCTGGCTCATGGGTCCACGATGTCAGCCTCCCCGTACAAGAAACATGTGATATCTTGATTATTTTGCAGACAATAAACAGTGTATTGCGCTCTGAGCTATTGCAAACGGATAAATTAAATCTTTATTTTTACAACATATATCTTGAATCTCCTTGTTTTTTGTTTTGGCGAAGCATAGGACTTTCCTGTTTTTTTTTTGAGAAAAATCCGAACTATCATGTTCTGGAGTGGGCTGAAATTGTACGTGTCCAAAGGCCCAGAAGGATAGTTCGAAGGCCCAGATGTCTAGATGCAGCCCAATTGAAATCTTTCTTTTCTTGGATTTTTTCACCCCCTGATTTCTGGCTACTTCATTTTTCTTTTGGTCCTGTGCCGCCTTGGAAAAGTTGAGACCGCTGCAAAATGGGACCCGCATGTCATCCTCTATGTACAATAAAGTTTCTTTTCTTGGATTATTTTTGGCTCCTGATATTTGGTCACTTGCCTTTTTCTTTCGATCTCATGCCACGTTTGAAACGTTGAGGAACTGCTGGCTCATGGGACCCGCATGTCATCCTCTATGTACAATAAAAGTTTGATTTCTTGGATTTTTTTCACCCTCTGATTTTTGGCTATTTCCTTTTCTTTTGATCCCCTGCGCCTTTGAAACGTTCAGTAAGCTGCTGGCTCATAGGTCCCACATGTCAGCCTGTATGAACGATAAAGCTTTCCTTTCTTGGAGTTTTTTTTGACCCCCTAATTTCTGGCTACTTTCTTTTTCTTTTGATCTCAAGCCGCATTTGAAACGTTGGGACCGCTGCTGCAAAATGGGACCCGCATGTCATCCTCTATGTACAATAAAGTTTCTTTTCTTGGATTATTTTTGGCTCCTGATATTTGGTCACTTGCCTTTTTCCTTCGATCCCATGCCACGTTTGAAACGTTGAGGAACCTGCTGGCTCATGGGACCCGCATGTCATCCTCTATGTACTACAAAAGTTTATTTTCTTGGGTTTTTTTTCACTCTCTGATTTTTGGCTATTTCCTTTTTCTTTTGATCCCCTGCCGCCTTGGAAACGTTGAGTAAGCTGCAAACTCGTGGGACCCGCATGTCATCCTCTATGTACAATCAATTTTCTTTTCTTGGAGTTTTTTTACCCCCTAATTTCTGGCTACTTTCTTTTTCTTTTGATCTCAAACCGCATTTGAAACGTTGGGACAGCATGTCATCCTCTATGTACAATAAAAGTTTCTTTTTTTGGATTATTTTTCACCCTCTGATTTTTGGTCACTTGCCTTTTTCTTTCGATCTCATGCCGCCCTTGAAAACGTTGAGGAACCTGCTGGCCCATGGGACCCACATGTCATCCTCTATGTACTATAAAAGTTTCTTTTCTTTGATTTTTTTCACCCTCTGATCTTTGGCTATTTCCTTTTTCTTTTCATCCCCTGCCGCCTTGGAAACGTTAGTAAGCTGCTGACTGGTGGGACCCGCATGTCATCCTCTATGTACAATCAAGTCTCTTTTCTTGGATTTTTTTTACCCCCTTATTTTTGGTCACTTGCCTTTTTCTTTCGATCTCATGCAGCCTCTGAAACGTTGAGAAGCTGCTGGCTCATGGGACCCACATGTCATCCTCGATACTATAAAAGTTTCTTTTCTTGGATTTTTTCACCCTCTTATTTTTGGCTGTTTCCTTTTTCTTTTGATCCCCTGCCGCCTTGGAAACATTGATTAAGCTGCTGACACAAGGGGCCCGCATGTCATCCTCTATGTACAATCAACTTGCAAGATCTTGGGGCGGAAGAGCTTGTATAAGTGGGACCCATATGTCATCCTCTATGTACAATAAAAGTTTCTTTTTCTTGGATTATTTTTTGCTCCTGGTATTTGGTCTCTTTCCTTTTTCTTTCGATCTCATGCCGCCTCTGAAACGTTGAGTAAGGTGCTGGGTCATGGGACCCGCATGCCATCCTCTATGTACAATCAACTTTCTTTTCTGGGAGTTTTTTTACCCCTAATTTCTGGCTACTCTTTTTCTTTTGATCTCAAGCCGCATTTGAAACGTTGACACCGCTGCTGCAAAATGGGACCCGCATGTCATCTTTTATGTACAATAAAGTTTCTTTTCTTGGATTATTTTTGGCTCCTGATATTTGGTCACTTGTCTTTTTCTTTCGATCTCATGCCCCCTTTGAAACGTTGAGGAAGCTGCTAGCGCATGGGTCCCGCATGTCATACTCTATGAACAATAAAAGTTTCCTTCCTTGGAGTTATTGTTTACCGCTAATTTCTGGCTACTTCCTTTTTTCTTTTGATCCCCTGCCGCCTTGGAAACGTTGAGTAAGATGCTGACACAAGGGGCCCGCATGTCATCCTCTATGTACAATCAACTTGCAAGATCTTGGAGCGAAAGAGCTTGTATAAGTGGGACCCATATGTCATCATCTATGTACAATAAAAGTTTCTTTTCTTGGATTATTTTTTGCTCCTGATATTTGGTCACTTTCCTTTTTCTTTCTATCTCATGCCGCCACTGAAACGTTGAGTAAGGTGCTGGCTCATGGGACTGTACAATAAAGTTTCATTTCTTAGATTTTTTTTACCCACTGATTTTTGCTAACTTGCCTTTTTCTTTTCGATCATATGCCGCCTTTGAAATTCAGGTCGCCGCTGGCTCATGAGTCCCACAAGTCAGCCTCTATGAACAATAAACCTTTCCTTTGTTGTATTTTTTTTACCCCTAATTTCTGGCTATTTGCCTTTTTCTTTTGATCCCCTGCGGCCTTTGAAACGATGAGGACGCTGCTGGCAGGTCGGTCCCACATGTCATCCTCTATGAAGAATATAAGTTTCCTTTTTGGATTTATTTTTGACCCCTAATTTCTGGCTATTTGCCTTTTTCTTCTGATCCCTGCCGACTTCGAAATGATGAGGATGCAGCTGGCAGATCGGTCCCACATGTCAGCCTCTATGAACAATAAATGTTTCCTTTGTAGGATTTATTTTTTACCCCTATTTTCGGGCTACTTGCCTTTTTCTTTGAAACGTTGAGGACGGTACTGTCTCATGGGTCCCACATGGCATCCTCTCTGAACGATAAACCTTCATTTCTTGTTAACGACAGGTTTATCAGTATTATTTTCGCAGACTAATACAAGCTCTTTGGCTCCAAGATCTTGCAAGTTGATAGATTAAATCAAGGAATTATTAGGATATGTTTTAAATTTCAAATCCACTTTATGAATTTTTAAAAATACCGTTATCCATGTGGGTATGGAGCGATCAAGGATTTTCATATTGGGCATGAGCAGTTTCAAAAATTGGAACCCTATAATTCAAAATAAATAAAAACAACTTTTATGTAGAATCTCCGTGTATTTTTTTTTGCCAATCATAGGATCTGTGTTTCATTAGAAAAGGGCCGAAATTGCATGAGCAGAAAGGCCCATTTGTAGTTATTGGGCTTCGACGGCCGGAGCAAGTAGGCCGAGAGCAATTACCATGTAGATGGCCGTTGGCAACCCAAAGTGAAATATTGGGCCCAACAGGGGAATGCTGAACAGTACTATTTTCTAATTGGAAGGTGGTACATGGCGTAATCCTGCCAAAAAAAAAGATGGACACGGGTTGCTGAAATTTGCCCATCTGCGCCTAATATCGCCGCCGCGGCTCCGCTTCCGCCGCCGCCGCCGCCGCCATGCCTCGTCTCGCGTCGAGCTCGCGGTACTGCCGCGTCTCGGGCACGGGGTACCGCGGCGTCCGCGCGCGCCCCAAAGGTACGTATTACGCGGAGATACGTGACGGCGGCGAGCGCATCGGCCTCGGCACCTACGAGACCGCGCACGAGGCCGCGCGCGCGTACGACGCCGTGGCGTGGCGGCTCGGGCGCCCGCGATCGTCGATGAATTTCCATGACGTGTGGACGCGCCAGCAGGCCGAGGATCTCGCGCCGCCGCCGTACATCGTTAGACAGGAGGAACAGCACCGCCGCCGCGAGACGGAGCGCCGTTTGCGCATCGCCGAGCGGGACGAGCGCGCGGCGCGCGAGTGGGCGGCCCGCTTCCCCGAGGACGTTGCCGCCGAGAACGAGCACTTCCGCAGACGGAGGGCGGAGAAGGCGACGAGGCGGGCAGCGAAGAAGGAGGACCGCGCACGACGGAGGGCGGAGAAGGCGACGAAGCGGGCCTTCATCGAAGCGCAGCTCGCCGGGCCGACCACCATTGGCGAGGACGACCCCCGTTGGATTGACCTCTTCTCGTCGGATCCGGTGTCGGGCACGACACCGGACTCGTCAGATGTCGAGTTTTAGTTTAGTTTTATCGCACTACTTTGTACAAATATGAACTACGGAGTATCTATCAAGCTAATTTTATCCTATTTTATGTCTATTTCTAGTCTTTGTTTGATCTTCTGTTTTACTGCACTCTATTTTTCATTATATTCTGTTTTTGGCGCTGCATTTATAGCGCCTCTGAAAATACGCTGTTTCAGCCCTGCATTTGGCCGCCACAGTTTGCAGCTTCCGGTGAAGCTATTGCCGGCTCCATGCGCAGCATCAGCCATTCAGCCCACAGCGCCTAAATATAGAGCCACTGCTGGAGTTGCTGTAATATGTTTGTCAGCAGGAGCTTACCTAATTAGTTAAAAAAAAGATGTTCAGCGTGGGATTCGAAAAAAAGATCTTCATGTTTTTTTCCTAGCTATCCTAGTTCGGACTTTTCATTGTGTTGGCTAGTGCATGAAGCTTGACACCTGTATTATGTGATCCTGATATGAGGATAAGAACACCTTCAGGTTGCATTGCTAATGGTGTCTACTGCAGCAGTGGCGTACCTTCAATGGAGACTGATGCAAGAGAGTTGGTACTGGTGAACCTGCACCTGACATCATCGTGCCACCTGAAGTAGGTTGTGTATTGGGATTAGACTGATAAGCATAGCACCTTGCAAAGAACAAGATGCTGCTAGTGTTGGTTAACGTGATTTTACGACAAAAGTCATGTATGCTCAACAGGTGCCGTACCTAGTTTGGATATTGTGTTGTTACCCTTTTGTGGTTTGGTGTTTGTCCAACAGAGAAAGCTACTCTTTTCCCGTGTAAGTGTTATTATGTGAACAAAAGTTGTATGTACATATATATCGGTCAGAGAACCAAGATTGCATATTCTTGCCTGGTTATAACACATAAGTCATAATAACAATTAAAGAGAAAAGGAACATTTGCCTTTGCAATGTGATTGTGCCAAGTAGATTAGACAACCAACCACAAACATTACAGGTCAACAGCCAAACGCATGCGAAAGTCCTAAGGTAAGCTCCATAATACATGTTGAAACCAAAAGCCTAGAAACCATAAGAAAGGTAGCTCCACATCACAGTTCCACGACAGCAGCATACTGATCATAAAACATATATCAAGTCAGGACAGCTGCACCACTGGGTAAGCATCCATGGGGTCTGGCTCAAGAGCGAAGACTGTGTGAATGCTGCAAAATGTGGCTCTTGCCTCACCCCACCCATACATCTTATCATGGAACCTTACCAAATCAGCATGAATCATCTTGACATAAACATAGCTCCTCTCTCCATGCTGATGGGATTGAACAATGCGCCAGTTGCAGTGCTTCAGCTTGTCAAACAGTATGCAGGAGATGACGAAGCATGCTGGCTGGTCTTTTGTAGTGACAATGGCTTGGAGTAGCTGGTCCTGTGAACCACCCAACTGGATCTTTAGAGCTTGAAGGACAGTCCGTGCTATATAAGCTACCGTTGCTGACTTCAGCTCAGAATCAGGTGAATGACAGCTGACATCTTGTCCTAGAGATGCAGATCCTTCTTGATCATCACCACTACTTACAGGTGCGTCAGGTTCAACAGAAGGCACATCAGGTACATGCTCCGGTTCATAGGAGTCGGTAGCACGGTAGAACCTAAAGGGATAGTAGGACCAGATATGTTCTCGGACAGGACCGCTTGCTGAAATCTCTACAATACCAGCTCCAGGTAGACCACTAGTCTCTACAGAGGGTAAACCACCAATATCCACTTCAGTTAGAGGCTCTACCCTACCAGCTCCAGGTCCACCACCAGTCAGTACTCTGGGCAGGACGGGTTTTAACAATGCAAAACATACTTCAGGTGCAGGATCATCAGTAGCAACTCCAGCATCAGCACCAGTTATATCGGTCTTGACAATAGGTAAACCGTTTTGCTCCAGTTCAGAGAATTCCCGTGGCACGACACCGTTCACTAGAGGCTCTACACTAGCAGCTCCAGCTGCACCACCAGTTTCTACAGCAGGGGGTAAACCCAATCCACAACCTTCTTCATGTGACACGATGATGCCAGGTATAGGCTCATCAGTACCAGGTCCAGCTGCATCAGTCTCCATAGACAGTAAACAAGGTGGCGTCGGAGGTTTAAAAGACTGGCATGCCATTTCACCTTTGTCATCAGACAATATAGAGTTTTCTTCAACTCTATGTTTCTGCAATAATAAGCACATGAACAGAAATTAGACCAGAGCATCTAGCCATCTAACAGGGGCAGCGGCAAAACAAGCGTCGGTCCATATGTTTACCTTGTCATCTGGGATATCAGAACACACAGATTTAGAAGTCATTTCACATAGCATCCGCTTTTTCGTTCCTTCCCCTACGTCCATCTGGAATAAGTAATACTATTGATCACATAAAACTAATTAATCAAATATATGCATATGTTGAGAAGTTTGCACGGCAAATTGTGGATTCTGCTTTTATCACCTACGAATCGTCGTTCTATATATTTACCTTGTTATCTGGGATATCAGAAGTCAAAGAATGAGAAGTCATCTCACTAAGTATCGGTTTTTTCGCTCTTTCCCCTCCATCCATCTGCAATAAGAAGTACTATTGATCACATAAAGCCAATTCATTGAATATATGCATATGTTGAGAAGTTTGCACAACAAATTGTGGATTCTACTTCCAATCACCAAGTAATCTCGTGAGAAATGCATGATCAAGATATGTTTCTCCCTCTTGATCGACATCTGCATCTCCATTAAGACTAATCATCGTGCGATGGTGCTAGCGCATACACTTCCAATCACCAGACAAGCAAAAAATTGTTGATTCTAGTAATGCTTAATCAGCAGTGGCCATGGAACGACCACAGATCGACCAAGCAAAAAAATAAATCATCAGCCTACTGACCACCAGGCAAAACAAACTAGGCCCATACATGGCCTCACAAATCATCATCAAACGTCGATCAAACTAGCAAGTTTGAACATGGATTACTAATTTATTTTCTGATAAAGTGAGTATATTAATATCGAAAGATATTGATTACACTGAGCCTCTGCAACAACGCAATACCTTACTGGTAGTACGGATGCACATGGATTCCTAATACTCCCTCTGTTCGGTTTTAATTAGTCGACGAGAGGGAGAGAAGAAAATGAACTGTCGATGCTTTCAACTAGAGTCAATTAAATACGAACGGAAGAAGTACGTAGTAGTATTGACAAATATCCGGATCTAGTCTAAAAACAAATTGGCATGTAAATCCTAGTAGTCTACTAAACTAGGATCAATACCCTAGATTAGGGTTGCAAGCGGCGTCCGCGAATCGTCCCGCAAAGCAGAAAATTAGAGCAAATAGTGGTTGAGATTAGAGCAGATTTAAAGCACTCGCACTGAAACTAGCTAGCCCGCTACCCACCCCGCTTGACACCCTGCCCTAGATGTGAATCTACACCAAATATTCAAACAAGGATGAGCAACCGCCAATAAAATTTTATCCGCACATCATCATCTCTACCATACAAAAGGGTATGGTGATTTCACATACAGCCATTGTTGCCGCGGGACGAGGATGAGTGATGCGCCGCGGAGAAGGTGCCTCACGCCTCTGTCGCCGCCGCCGTCGAAGAGGAAGTCGAAGCCGCGCGATTGTGGTCCGTCGCCGATATGGAGGTGGAGCTACTAGGGAAGAGATGGAGGTGGAGGTGGAGAGGGAGTGATGGTTTGTACTAGTGGCGGCCGGTGAGATAGTTATAAATACAGCCTCTCTCTCTTTTTTGGCAAGGAATGCAGCTTCTCTTGGAAGGCAACGAGGCAACGCACTCCAGATTATTATAATAATATGGACGGAGAAATTTGGTCGCATCTGTGTTGTCTTGTCAAATGAATCACCAGGATTTGCTTTTAGTACTCCAGATTTGGGCGACCCAAGGAAGTAGAGATAGTAATGTACGCCATCTAGCTGCACGCTATCAAATCAAATAAATGGTCATGCCATTTACTTTTAAGATGGTGCAGCAGTTATTCTGACCAAAGAAACATGCACGTCTGCTGATTATTTCTGATGGGTATACATTTACCGTCCGCTAGCAAAGATTGTTTGGCACATTGTTCTTATGGCTTTCAACATCACACCCCTTAATAATATTATTAATCAATGTTTGGGCAATCAATTGAGTGTGTTAATAAAAAATTAAAACCCACAAATCCAACTGTACTATTTTTAGGACCATATGAAAGACAAGGAATGATTTTAAATGCCATATGGAGTACCTCCAACCATGTGAAATATGGTTCTGTCATGCAGGTGATACCCATGGCTTCGCATTGGATCTGTATGTTGTCCTACATACAGTCAACTATGAAGTACCACGATTTGGTTTTTGGGTGCAACCGGCTAGAGAATGATGCACGGGTTTGTACAGCCAGTACAATTCACATTAAGATTTTCTGATAGGATGTTGATGTGTATATGTAAGAATCATACACTAGAATGTCTTCTATGTTTAGATGGTTGATCTACGTTTATACTTTCTGTGAACCATGAGGTTAAGACCTTTGTACTGTAATAAAGATTGCTAAATAACAGTATATATGTATGCCTCTAGGGACACTGAAACAGCCAAACAACCATGCATGTGTATAGACCGTATTTGATCAAATTAAAAGAAGCGCCTGGGTTCATGCAAATAGCATAAATTTATCACCTAAGTACATTAGCTATAAATAGTTAAATAGGAGTCAAGACCAACTGAGCTAGCTAGTAGTATGATCCTACTATTACATAAATATCCCTAACTCTGATTGTCTTTGTTCCAGTCCAGCGCGTTGGTGTAGCTTGGGATGAACCAAAACCCCGTATGCCAGTTGGCCCCTGGACCGCTGCTTGAGAAAGATATGCTTTGGTGGTCTTCGCCATTTAGACTGAAGCGGAAAATTTCTTGATGTGATGTGTCAAACTGAGAGCCAATGGCCTGAGGCGTGGTGTAGATGCAGTTTCTTCTTGTCAAATATCCTGGGGGAAATGTTGCACCACCCACTGGCATGAAAATCGGATAGTTCAACCCAAGGAACATAGAATAGTCTCCAAGATTAGTAACCCTTTCCCACGGGTTGGCTGGAAGTAACCGACTAGTGTCATTCGAGAATACAATGCAGGTATACCCCGAATAGCTGTGAACAGCGCGACCGCAATGGACAGAAGGGGTACTATCATAATGAGTTGGAGCACCGTCAGCGTCAAAATCCATTACGCCACGTGCATAGACCAGGAGAAGTCTAGAACGATCTTGAGATCTTGCCAGCCACCACGTACGACTATTAGAGTCAAAATCATCATCGTCATCAAATCCAGCCGTCCACGGAATGAATGGAGCAGGGAGCACTATAGGACCTTGAAAAAGGAAAGAACACGTCACATGAAAATATATTTCATGATTTATCTACTAGTGATATTGATTTGATATTGGGATGCCAATACTAGTACTTTATAAAATCATGGTCGAACATAAGATGGTTTGAAATATATTTCGAACATCTTGGTAAAACTTCATATGGATTTAAAACATGTTCCCGAAAATATTGGTCCAAATTTTAGATGGTTTGAATATAGTACTCCTTATTCTCTAGAACCGGGGGAATATAAACAAATGAAAGTTTTTATCAATATTGCATGGCACCTTTATTGATTCTATTTCTACTCTACCTTAAATTTTCTAGGGAGTAATAATAAAGAAACTTAATTACTAGGGGGCCTTTTTCCTAAGGAACAACATGCACATTAGACCATACTAAAATTCCTATAGATGTTAAATTCTATATATGTCCATACCACAAGAGGGTTATGGTGTGCGCCTATGGAATTCCTTTAAGCCAAAAGATGCCAAGACAGTTCAACAAATAAGAGGTGAAATACTATATAAGTTACGTATATAAAAAAGATAGGGAGGAAATGTTACCAAATTGATTAGGATCCCATGCATAAACATTTCCAAGCTCAGTAACGGCGAACACAAGTCCGTTATGTATAATTGCATCGCAGTATATGGCGCCGTACTGAAACTGGTTTTCAAGAAATATCCATGCACGAGGATATTCGCCATGGAGGTAGGCAATTGCAAAGTCGAAGATTGCGACAAGGGAGAAATCTTGATACCCCCTAGCAGCTGTAGGAACTTGGCAAATAGCTATCTTCTGCAGTCGAATAGCAGAACGCTGATACTCGAATATAAGTGGATTGTGTGTGGTTTCCAACTTGTCCCTCAAAGATGGAAGCTTAATCTTGCGATGAGTGTAGACATTGAGGAGGTTCCACTTGCCTTCGGGGCCAACCATGGCGATCCAATCTCCATTGGCGCCTGCCCGCTCCTCATCCTTACCGTGTGGCATTAGGCCATCATAGGAGAACCTGTCCAGCGGCAGTAGTTTGCACTTGCTGTGCACCGGCAAATCCTCCTTGAACACCGCCCATGGTTTATCCGCCGGGTCACAACAGAGAACACACGGAAGGCCAAACGGCTGAGAAGCAGGCAGAGTGGCACTGTATTTGGCTGACTGAAGAATACTTTTGGAGGAACCGACTAGGGACGCGGCGGTGATGGCGTCGCACTGGCTGATGAGCACTTCAAGGGGGCCTTCCGTAAACACCTTGTGAAACAGCCCAGATCCACAGACCCTGCTCGATTTCGCCATCGCAATGAGGCAGGTGGTACAATGGGGTTGGTATTTTCTTGGGCGATCTACTGATTCGAACTTTGGGAGAGAGATGGCGATCAATGGCGGCAGGTGGGGGTTTGAGTTGGAGAACAGAGGCTCTCAAACTGGGCACTGCTGGATAGGATGCGAAAGCGCCATGGCGGAGACGCAGGCGCGTGCTATGGAAGATGGGCGGAGTGGGGATAGACGACGGAGGTGAACCGAGACGCTCATATACTGCCTACTGCAGTTTCGAGGAGAGTGTGAATGTGTTCAAAAAAAGAGGAGAGTGTGAATGTGTTCAAAAAAAGAGGAGAGTGTGAATGTGACCCGACACCCGAGTAGGAGCCGAGCAGACGGACTATAGGAGTAGCCCCATCATTACAGAACATTAATCGTGCTTCCTACAATAAATAAGTGAAACATCCCAGGCTTGTGTTGTCTAATCAAATCGATGGCCATGTCAGTATTATGGTGAACAAATAAAACAAATACACACCAACCTTGTTCTTTTTGCAACGTACACCAACCTAGCAAGGCATCAACCTTCTCGCCATCAACTACGACTCCGTGGCTCCGTCCCACCAAAGTTGTCTCAACTTTGTAAAAAAAATACATCTATCCATCTAAATTTTAACAAAGGTGAGACACTTTTGGTGGGACCGAGGGAGTACAAAAAAACTTCACTACTCCATGCTAGTATCGGCCACTAATTCAAATTTCAACTGAAGGCGTGCTATTTTATGGTCCTGAAAATTGCCAAAAAAAATACAACCCAAAAATGCAACAGATCCATGTTAAGGGGGTACACCCTACGCAATATACATTAAGAAACTTTGAAACTTCAGCGACCTTGTAAGAATGCCCATGACAGTGCAGTTTTGCCAAATTAGGAAGAGACGAAATATGAATTCAACCAAAGAAATCTAAACGAATCCTTAGACAATAGCATAGTTAACACGTTCAGAAAAAAATGATGACTCCAAAAGAACAACATTAGCAAGAAATAGTCCATTTTAGTTTGAATTTGCAGTCACATACATAACTAGTAGTACTGCCAAAATACTATAATACTCCGAGCTGCATTCTAGCACTCCAACTAGCTAGTAATAGTTCTGGAGTAGTAGTACTACTATACAAGTCCAAAATACATCCGAACGAACCCTACTTCGAACTAAACTACTCCCTCCGATCTTCGAGTAACTACATTGCAGTATGACTAAACGAAGATTATTGTATAACCTTCTTGTTGATGCAAACGCAGATAGGCAACACACGCTGCCCTCCATTCTGCTTCGCGTAACGGGGCGGCACCGCCAGGAAAGAAGTGAGCTGCTGCAACATGATCGAGCTAGGCGTCGGGGAGCTCGTCGGCTCGATTACCGCCATCAAGGTGTCCGTCGAGAGGTCACTGGTCCCAGCCGTCGCCGGCGTCGGCGGACCAATCACCAACAGCTGCGCCTTGTACATCGGAAACAAGCACGCGGCCGACCTGATGCACACACAGGACACAATGGTGGTCGGGCCGAGCGCTCCAACGGTGATGGCGAACACGCTACCGTCTTCTTCCCCACTGCCGATGAACAGGTGTCCCCGCGGTTGTACCGGAAGACGAACTATGCACCAGGCGGGTATGCCATACTGGAACGTAAACACTGGGATGGAGTGGGATGCTTGGAGGTGTACCAGGAGCTCCCGCGGCGGGCCGGTGAAGCTGCAGCCGGTATTGATGGCCTCTGTGCAGCCGCACGGACCATGCGGGCACGCGATATAGTGCTTGTAGGACTCCGTGGAGGCGACCAAGCTCTGGCAGCCGACGCACTTGACCATTGCCCCAGATCGATTCGACGGCGGCAATCTTGGCCCAGATCGATTCGACGGCGGCAACCACGCCGGCTGCTCGCACTTCTTGCACGGGTTCGGCGCAAGCTCGCCGACGCAGCGCCGACAGCCCATATGACCGCCCTTGCACTGCACGGAACAACGTACGTGGCATCAGTTGTCATTGACATTTCTCACAGGTGAACCTAAGAATGAAATCGGAAGGGAGCGACCTTGGATATGGGGGGTTTGAAGGGCAGCAGGCAGAGGGGGCACAAGAAGAGGGCCTCCTCCATCTTCAGAGAAGAGTGATCGGGAAAACGAGAACGGGATGGGTTCTTTTTTTTATACATGCCTTGGAGTGGAGTATGGATACTACTACTTATAGGAAGAACTTCCTTGCTAAGAATCGGCGTCGGCCGTACGCAAGCATAGATGCACCAGCGGCTCTGCAGTTTGTCAAAATAAAAGGACAGAGCTGCAGTGACTTGAAGTCTCCAAATCTCATTGTGACTTGGTGCCACCATCTACCAACCATTTGAGATCCAACGTTCCAAACTAATCTCTTATTTCGAACCTAAAAACAAAAATTACGAAAAAAATCCAGTAAAATGTAGATGCCTTGTTCTAAAATCTGTGAATATTTCATCCCACTCGGACGATTAGCTTGTGATTAAAGAGCTTTTTACGTATACGAGCACTAGTTTAAACTAAATACTCCCTCTGATTCATATTAATTGACTTCAATATGGATGTATCTAGAACTAAAATGTGTCTAGTACATCCATATTAGAGTCAATTAATATGAACCGGAGGGAGTATATATTTGCTCACAAACCTTTGATTCAAATCGAATGAAACTTCACCAAAATATAAATCGAAATATGCACGATTAACTGGAAGTTCTTGAAATATTTCTGAGCAATTATAATAATTATTTAGTTTAAATTCTAAGTCGATCGCATACATTGGATCTGAGATGGATGGTGGATGGTGGCACCAAGTCACTGTGAAACTTGGAAGTATCAAGTCAGTGAAGCTCTATCCCAAAATAAAAGCTTCGTGAAGGGGGCAGTTTGGTTCAAAAAAGAAGACAGTGCCAAGCAGTTGTCAAACAATACCCATATAGTCAAATGTACTCCCTCTGATTCAAATGAATTGACTCAACTTTGTCTAGATATATGGATGTATCAAGTCACTGAAGCTAAAATAAAAGCTTCATGAAGGGGGAAGTTTGGTTCGAAAAAAAATACAGTGCCAAGCAGCTGTCAAATAGTACCATAACGTCAAATGTACTCCCTCCGATTCAAACGAAATGACTCAACTTTGTATTTTGCATGTTAAAGGTTTTTCGTAAAACTTGGCCAATCTTAACATAGTTTGCCTTTCTAAAAAAAGATATAAGCCCTAAGGCTCCTTTGATTCATAGGATGGGAAAACCATAGAAATATGGAAAACATAGGATTGAGATTTAATGGCTAGTTGAATCATATAGGAAGATGAGTTGTGTTTGATTGTGCCAAAGGAAATTTTCCATGAGGTATGACCTAATGTTTTATTCTTATAGGATTTGCACTGCAAGATTCCTATAGGATATGTTCCTATGAATCAAACAACTAGTGTGGGGAAAATTCACATGTGATCTAAATCCTACATAATTCCTATACAAATCCTATATATGAATTTTAGTTGTTAGGTCACTTAAAATGACTTCACTTGAAGAGTTACATTTTTGTTTTTTTCTGAATTAGTAGTGATGCCTAACCATATATATACCTAAACCAAGAGAATCAGCATAAACTTATGTATATTAATAGTAAGCGCATATATGAATGTTTTTTATCTACAAACCCAGGGTCATATATATGTACATAGAAACATGCATATATACTAGTTTTTGTACCTTGGTGTGTTCCTCTTTTGGGCTATCTCTTTTTTGTTCACCGATTCACAACCAACGCCCTAGATTAATTTGGCACTTAAAAAATAACATTTTGTTTTTGGCGCACTAACACAAATAGTAGTAGCACGGTCAACACTGTAGAGAAGTACAAAATAAATGTGTGTGGGAAAAAATGACTTAAAGTGACCATTACATTGAGAAAAAGGGTAGAACCAAGCATTGCACAGGGAAAAAGCAGTGTAGTGCCCAGAAGAAAAAAACAAGTTGGGTTATACTCCCTCCATCCTGAAATAATGGGTGTAGAGTTAAAATTTGTCCATAAAAGAGTGTACTTCTCGTTTTGCAATGCACTTCAAAATTTGTCCACAAAAGAGTGGTAGTAAAAAATATTTCTTTCTCATCACGAGGGATATAGTTTCTTCACGACTAGTACGTACTACCTCCATCACAAAGCTTAAGTCTTTTTTTAAGAGTCAAAGCAAGTAAAGGTTGACGAAAATTTAGAACAATCTATCAACTAATATAATATTTTGTAGATACCATACCAAAAAAAATCGTTGTCTATGTATTGATATTAATTTTGTATTTTGCATGATAATGATTTTTGGTAAAATCTTAGTTTACCTTGACATAGTTTGAGCTTCTAAAAATAATATAAGCCTTACGCTTTGGGATGGAGGTAGTAGTATTTAGCATAATATGGTTTTCTTATTTACTACATGCATTTAGATCATTGGAGGTGGAAAAGTTGAAGAGGAAAGTGATGGTCGATGACAGTTTCCCAATGTAATAATAAAATCCTTAATATGCCTTGAAAACCCACACGTACGCTCTTTCTAGGACAGAGGCTATGAGGTAATGCACCCACGCGCTGTCATCTGCCGGTTCGTGCTATGTCTCCCAAATCTTGAAATATCGTCAGTTATCCATTTCACGTCCACACTTCTCCCTCTCTCCACGGACTAGGAAAAAACCCTCTCTTCACTTCCCCTTCCCATTCCACCGATGGAGAGCCCAACCGACGCCGTCAACGCAGCGAAAGCGAAAGCCGCGCGGCTGGCCTTAGCCGCAGAGGAGGCGTGCAGAGCCGCGACCGCAGCACGCATGGCCGCAACGGCGGCGATCATTGCCGCAGCGGATGCCAAAGACGAAGCGGAGGCCATTGCCGAAGGTCGGGCCATCGGTCGCTCATCGGCATCTGATGCTGTTGGTAGATGGGTCCACTCTCTTGGGAAGCATCCCCTAGATGACGAGGACGAGGTTGAACTCATCTTTGAACCGCCGCCGCCGACCTTCGACGAGAATATCGTCGACGAGGGGGAGGAAGTATGTTCCGATTCACCTCTCTCCCTTATTCAACATAGCCCTGTATCGATTTGCGCTATGGTCTCTCCCTCTTTTTTTTGCGCTATAGCGTTTTGAATTAGCGTCAGAATCTTTTTAGATTCATATTCAGTATTAGTTGCAACTGCTACATATTTGCTTCACATCCGATTCACCTCTCTCCCTTATTTAACATAGCCCTGTATCGATTTGCTCTATGGTCTCTCCCTCTTTTTTTTGCGCTATAGGGTTTTGAATTAGCGTCAGAATCTTTTTAGATTCATATTCATTATTAGTTGCAACTGCTACATATTTGCTTCACCTGTTTATTTGGCATGTATCAGGTTGCTACTGATGAGGTTGACAGCGATGTCGAGTCGCGTCATAGGAAGGCCAGGGCCACTCTCAACAAGCTTAAGGCGGGGAAGTTCGACAAGTATTGGAGTGAACCCTGGACTGGTGCCAGGAACAGCTGCCCCTTCTGCACAAAGAGCATAAAGGTTGACTTTCGAAGCGTCCTGCAGCATGCCGAAGCCGGTGGGTCCGGCTGTCTCAAAGTTGGGGAAACTGTTAACCGATCCGGCTTCATAGCCAACCACATGGCATATGGGCTATTCCTAAGGAAGAAATTGAACCAAGCTATCGAGACCGGTCGTGTGCCTCCTCCCAAGCCCAAGCCACCAAAGATTAAAGGTATGGGCAGCAAGAAGCAGAAGAAGCGGGACCAGGAAGAAGATGGTAAATATACTCCGTAACTGTTGTGCATGTTTGTCTCTCCTACTGCTTCAAAAGCAGCATCTTTTGTTGAACTCTGTTTATGTTTGCTGCTCAGCAGCGTTTGTGGTGAACCTATTAGCTTAATTAGGGGTTGTTGAACTATGTCTGTGTTGAACCTTGCTTAATTAGGTTGTGTTGAACTCTGTTTGTGTTGGCGTGGGAAGGGGGGCATGATGCTACCCTGAATTTGCGGGACCCCCAAAAAACTTGCAAATACGAGTGATGCATCCAAAAGGAACAAACTTCTTACATGGTAGACCCCAGTCTGAAAGCAAGAAATGCGATCGGGTCCTTAACAGCCACCGCCCGGATTGATCGGGTATTTTGCCTGCCTACCGCATGTGACTTGTGCTCACTGAAGTTTGGGACCTCACGCATGGGCACCACACGTAAGTGACAGACCTGTTGGTGTAAAAACTCGAGTGATTATTATACTGCATTAGTACAAAGTTTCCTATGGATTCAAGGGTTGGAAAGCCAAGTTAACTCATTTTCATGACTAAGAAGGAGCCAGGCTTACTTTTTCATTTTCATGTTTTAACTTGTTTAAATCTTGGTCAAACAAAGGATCTGACCAGGATTCAAGTGGGCATAAAAATTCAAAAAAGAAATCAAAAAAAAAACCAAAGCACATAAGCTTCTTATGTCATATAGTAAGCATTACAGTTGATCAACGAAGTCTAGACATATTCAAACCAGAAAAATATTGTATATACCCCCTAACCCTAAACTCTGTCTTATGAAGTCAAGCATGAAGAAAAGTGGTTTTGGGTTTCAAACATTGGAAATTGAAAAAACTCCCAAAAGCTTCATTTTGGAGTGACTAAGAAGAATCCAGGCTTTCATTTTCATTTTCATGTTTTAAATTGGTTTAAATCTTGGTCAAACCTAGGATTTGACCAAGATTCAAATGGACATAACAAATTCAAAAAAATCAAAACCAAACACATAGTCTTTTGATGTCATATAGTAAGCATTCAAGTTGATAAACAAAGTCTAGACATATTTAAACAAGAAAAATCATGTATATACTTGGCCCCTAACCCTAAACTCTGTCTTATGAAGTCAAGCATTAAGAGGAGTGGTTTTGGGTTTCAAACATGGAAATTTAAAAAACCTCCCAAAAGCTTCATTTTGGAGGGACTAAGAAGAATCCAGGCTTACTTTTCATTTTCATGTTTTAAACTGGTTTAAATCTTGGTCAAACCTAGGATTTGACCAAGATTCAAATGGGCATAACAAATTCAAAAAAAAACTAAACACATAGTCTTTTGATGTCACATAATAAGCATTCAAGTTGATAAACAAGGTCTAGACATATTCAAACCAGAAAAATCATGTATCTACCCCCTACCCCTAAACTTTGTCTTATGAAGTAAAGCACGGAGAGATATCATTTTGGGTTTCGAACATGGAAAATTTAAAAAAACCTCCCAAAAGCTTCATTTTGGAGTGAATAAGAAGGATCCACACTTACTTTTCATTTTCATGTTTTAAACTTGTTTAAATATTGGTCAAACCTGCAAGGATTTGACCAAGATTCAAATGGGCATAAAAATTCAAAAAAAAAACGAAAACCACTTCTCTTCGTCCTTGACTTCATTAGACAGAGTTTAGGGTTGGGGTATATACATGATTTGTAATGTTTAAATATGTATAGACTCTCTTGATCAACATGAATGCTTACTATAACTTAAGAAGCTTAATTATGTGCTTTGGTTTTTCATTTTTTGAATTCTTTATTGAATTTTTATGCCTATTTGAATCTTGGTCAAATCCTAGGTTTGACCAAGAATTAAACAAGTCAGTAACATGAAAATGAAAAAGTAAGCCTGGATCCTTCTTATTCACTCAAAAAATGAAGCTTTTGGGAGGGTTTTTGAATTTTCCATGTTTGAAACCCAAAACCATTCCTCTTATATGCTTGACTTCATATATATCACAGAGTTTAGCCTTAGGGGGTATATACATGATTTTTCTAGTTTGAATATGTCTAAACCTTGTTTATCAACTTGAATGCTTACTATAAACCAAAAATTCATGTATCTACACCTAACCCTAAACTATGCATGAAGAGAAGTGGTTTTGGGTTTCAAACCTGGATATCTCAAAAACCCTCCCAAAAGCTTCATTTTGGAGTGAATAAGAAGGATCAAGGCTTAATTTTTCATTTTCATGTTTTAATCTTGTTTAAATCTTGCTCAAACCTAGGATTTGACCAAGATTCAAATGGGCATAATTTAAAAAAATGAAAAATCAAGGCACATAGTCTTCTTATATATGTCATATAGTAAGCATTCAATTAAGTTGATAAACAAGCTATGGACATATTCAACCCAGAAAAATCATGATGAATCTACCCCCTATATATCCCTAAACCCTAACTTATGAAGTCAAGCATGAAGAGAAGTGGTTTTTGGTATAAATCATGGAAATTTCATATTCATGTTTATTAAACTTGTTTAAATCATGGTCAAACCTAGGATTTGACCAAGATTCAAATGGGCATAAATATTCAGAAAAAACAAAAAATGGAAAATCAAGGCACATGTTTTAAACTTGTTTAAATCTTGGTCAAACCAAGGATTTGACCAAGATTCAAATGGGCCTAAAAATTTAGAAAAAAATCAAAAAGAGAATGAAAAACCAAAGCACATAGCATTCTTATGTCATATGTATAGTAAGCATTCAAGTTGATAAACAAGGTCTAGACATATTCAAACCAAAAAATCATGTATATATCTACCCCTAACCCTAAACTGATCTGTCGATCTTATGGAAGTCAATCATGAAGAGAAGTGGTTTTGGGTTTCAAACATGGAAATTTCAAGAACATCCCAAAAGCTTCATTTTAGAGTGACTAAGAAGGATCCATGCTTACTTACTCGTTTGCACGTGTTAAACTTGTCTAAATCTTGGTGAAACCTAGGATTTGACCAAGATATGATTCAAATGCGCAGAAAATTAAAAAAGTCAGAAAAATTAAAAACCAAAGTACATAGTCTTCTTATGTCATATAGTAAGCATATTCAAGTTGATAAACAAGGTTTGGACATATTCAAACCATACAAATCATGTATCTATACCCCCTAACCCTAAACTTTTTCTTATGAAGTCAAGCATGAAGAGAAGTGGTTTTGGGTTTCAAAGATGGAAATTTCAAAAACCTCCAAAAACTTCATTTTAGAGTGACTGAGAAGTTAGCATTAAAGTTGATAAACAAGGTTTAGACATATTCAAACCAGACAAATCATGTATCTACCCCTAACCCTAAACTCGGTCTTATGAAGTCTAGCATGAAGAGAATCGTTTTGAGTTTCAAACGTTTAAGCCAAAAGCCCCATTTCAAATATTTCAAACTTATTCAAAGTTGGTTCAAATTTGAAAGACATACAAGTTATAGCACACATAGTGCATACATTTTCACACATACTGCACTAGATGCTAACCCTATAGTTTGAGGCCACTTGGATGAGGTCGAAAAAGTTCTTGGATTAGAATCGTGTTGTTCGAACCCCGTAGTTGGATTTTTTTGAACCTTGATCTGTAGTACAGGGCAAAACCCTAGTTTAACCTATTTAATTATAGATTCGTATATCGATTTTTCTACCTTTTTATTATTACTATGCTGCAGATGTGCGTTTGCCCGTCGAGTGAAACTCGGAGGAAGAGGGATCACTCGGAAGGAGAGAAAAAAGGCAGAGCATTATGGTGTCTTCCCTTTTTCGGGTGATGATGATGATGTTGACTGTTGTGCAGGGTTTGTCAGTGCGCAGGAGGTGCGAGCGAGCGAGCGAGCGAGTCGAGCGAGGCCGAGAATGAGAGAGATTTGTTTTTTTTTGAGAGGGACAACCGAAGGATCCAGAAGGACCCACAGACTTCCAATACGCATCCTGATGCGTCTTCTCTTGACAAAGAAGATGGCTGGGAGTTGGCGTACCTATTGCACGTGACTTGTGCTCACTCAAGTGTGGGACCTCACGCGTGGGCACCACACGTAAGTGACAGACCTGTTGGTGTAAAAACTCGGTTGATTATAATAGTGCATTAGAACAAAGTTTCCTATGGATTCAAGGGTAGGAAATCCAAGTTAACTCATTTACATGACATTATTTTTTCCATGAAGCAAAGTTAACACTATCAATTGGTACATTTTGGAGTGACTAAGAAGG
This sequence comes from Lolium multiflorum, assembly GCA_030979885.1. Taxonomy (NCBI): domain Eukaryota; kingdom Viridiplantae; phylum Streptophyta; class Magnoliopsida; order Poales; family Poaceae; genus Lolium; species Lolium multiflorum. Next base: position 231,099,858 of record CM061748.1, on the reverse strand, counting down.
ATCAATGCTTACTTATTCGTTTAATTTCACGTGTTAAACTTGTCTAAATCTTGTTCAAACCTAGGATTTGACCAAGATTCAAATGGGCAGAAAAATAATTAAAAAACAGAAAAATGAAAAACCAAATCACATAGTCTTCTTATGTCATATAGTAAGCATTCAAGTTGATAAACAAGGTCTAGACATATTCAAACCAGACAAATCATGTATCTATACCCCTAACCCCTAAACTCTGTCTTATGAAGTCAAGCGTGTGAAGAGAAGTGGTTTTGGGTTTCAAACATCGAAATTTCAAAAACCTCCCAAAAGCTTCATTTTAGAGTGACTAAGAAGGATACATGCTTCCCTTTACATTTTCATGTTTTAAACTTGTTTAAATTATCTTGGTCAAACCTAGGATTTGACGAAGATACAAATGGGTGGGCACAAAATTCAAAAAAATCAGAAAAATGAAAAACCAAATCACATAGTCTTCTTATGTCATATCGTAAGCAATCAAGTTGATAAACAAGGTCTAGATATATCCAAACCAGACAAATCATGTATCTACCCCCTGTCGATCTTATGAAGTCTAGCATGAAGGGAAGTCGTTTTGGGTTTCAAACATTGAAATTTAAAGAACATCCCAAAAGCTTCATTTTAGAGTGACTAAGAAGGATACAGACTTCCCTTTTCATTTTCATGTTTTAAATTTGTTTAAATCTTGGTCAAACCAAGGATTTGACCAAGATTCAAATGGCCCTAAAAATTCAGAAAAAAATGAAAAGAATGAAAAACCAAAGCACATAACATTCTTATGTCATATGTATAGTAAGCATTCAAGTTGATATACAAGGTCTAGACATATATATTCAAACCTAGGATTTGACTAGCTAAGATTCAAATGGGCATAACAAATTCAAAAAACAAAAACCAAACACATAGTCTTCTGATGTCATATAGCAAGCATTCAAGTTGATAAACAAACTTGTTTAAATCATGGTCAAACCTAGGATTTGACCAAGATTCAAATGGGCATAATTTTAAAAAAATTGTAAAATCAAGGCACATAGTCTTCTTATGTCATATAGTAAGCATTCAATTAAGTTGATAAACAAGGTCTAGACATATCAAACCAGAAAATTCATGTGTCTAGCTACCCCTAACCCTAAACTCTGCACGAAGAGAAGTGGTTTTGGGTTTCAAACATGGATATTTCAAAAACCCTCCCAAAAACCTTCATTTTGGAGTTAATAAGAAGGATCAAGGCTTACTTTTTCATTTTCATGTTTTAATCTTTTTTAAATCTTTGTCAAACCTAGGTTTTGACCAATATTCAAAAGGGCATAATTTAAAAAAAATGAAATATCAAGGCACATAGTCTTCTTATGTCATATAGTAAGCATTCAATTAAGTTGATAAACAAGCTCTAGACATATTCAAACCAGAAAAATCATGATGTATCTACCCCCTATATATCCCTAAACCCTAACTTATGAAGTCAAGCACGAAGAGAAGTGGTTTTTGGTTTAAATCATGGAAATTTCAAAAACCCTCCCAAGAGCTTCATTTTGGAGTGACTAATTAAGAAGCATACATGCTTACCTTTTCATATTCATGTTTTAAACTTGTTCAAATCTAGGTCAACAAACCTAGGATTTGACGAAGAATCAAATGGGTATAAAAAATTTAAAAACAAGCTCTAGATAAGCTCAAGTTGAAAAACAAGTTCTAGACATATTCCAACCAGAAAAATCATGCATGTACCCCCTATATATATATCCCTAAACCCTGACTTATGAAGTCAAGCATGAAGAGAAGTGGTTTTTGGTTTCAATCATGGAAATTTCAAAAACCCTCCCAAGAGCTTCATTTTGGAGTGGCTAAGAAGGATAGATACTTAATTTTTCATATTTATGTTTTAAACTAGTTTAAATCATGGTCAAACCTAGGATTTGACCAAGATTCAAATGGGCATAAAAATTCAAAATAAATGAAAATAAATGAAAAACCAAGGCACGTAGTCTTCTTATGTCATATAGTAAGCATTCAATTAAGTTGATAAACAAGGTCTAGACATATTCAAACCAGAAACATCATGTATCTAGCTACCCTAGCCCTAAACTCTGTCTTATGAAGTCAAGCATGCATGAAGAGAAGTCGTGGTTTTTGGTTTCAAACATGGAAATTTTAAAAACCCTACCAAGATCTACATTTTGGAGTGACTAAGAAGGATATATGCTTAATTTTTCCTATTCATGTTTTATTAAACTTGTTTAAATCATGGTCAAACCTAGGATTTGACCAAGATTCAAATGGGCATAAAAATTCAAAAAAACAAAAAAATGGAAAATCAAGGCACATAGTCTTCTTATGTCACATTAGTAAGCATTCAATTAAGTTGATAAACAAGGTCTAGATATATTCAAACCAGAGAAATCATGTATCTACCCCTAACCCTAAACTCTATCTCATGAAGTCAAGCATGAAGATATGTGGTTTTTGGTTTCAAGCATGGAAATTTCAAAAACCTCCCCAAACTTCATTTTAGAGTGACTAAGAAGGATACAAGCTTGCCTTTTCATTTTCATGTTTTAAACTTGTTTAAATTATCTTGGTCAAATCTAGGATTTGACAAGATTCAAATGGGCAAACATATGATAAGTGATGCAAATATCATTTCTAAGTGCGGGCAAACCAGAGATATGTGGTTTTTGGTTTCAAACATATTCAAACGAGAGAAATCATGTATCTACCCCCTAACACTAAACTCTGTCTCATGAAGTCAAGCGCATGCATGAAGATATGTGGTTTTTGGTTTCAAACATGGAAATTTCAAAAACCCTCCCAAGAGCTTCATTTCGAAGTGATTAATTAAGAAGCATACATGCATGCTTACTTTTTCATATTCATGTTTTAAACTTATTCAAATCTTGGTGAAACCTAGGATTTGACCAAGATTCAAATGGGTATAAAAATTTAAAAAATACAAAAAAGGTCTTCTTATGTTATATAGTAGGCATTCAATTAAGTTGATAAACAAGTTCTAGACATATTCAAACAAGAAAAATCATGCATGTATCTACCCATAACCCTAAACTTTGTTTCATGAAGTCAAGCATTGTGGTTTTTGGTTTCGAACATGGAAATTCAAAAACCCTCCCAAGAGCTTCATTTTGAAGTGACTAAGAAGCATACATGCTTACTTTTTCATATTCATGTTTTTAACTTATTCAAATCTTGGTGGAACCAAGGATTTGACAAAGATTCGAATGGGTATAAAAATTCAAAAAAAACAAGGTCTTCTCTTATGTTATATAGTAAGCATTCAATTAATTTGATAAACAAGGTCTAAACATATTCAAACCAGGAAAATCATGTATCTACCACCTAACCCTAAACTCTGTCTTATGAAGTCAAGCATGCATGAAGAGAAGTGGTTTTTGGTTTCAAGCATGGAAATTTCCATGTTTGAAACCCAAAACCACTTCTCTTCATATGCTTGACTTCATATGACAGAGTTTAGCGTTAGGGGGTAGATACATGATTTTTTGGTTTGAATATGTCCAGACCTTGTTTATCAACTTAAATGCTAACTATATGACATCAGAATGGGCATAAAAATTTAAAAAAATTAAAAATGTAAAACCAAAATTTAATTGGGAGGAAAGGGTACATGAATTACAATTAAAAAACAAGGTAACTTAAATACTTGGATGCCCCAAGATGTGTGGAAGCCCAAAACAATGGCAAAACATATCATGTGCGCATGCTGCATCCAATTCAAGTAGAACACATAGTAGGCACCGATAGTTTGACCTAAATTTGAAATCAAAGAGAAGGTGGTTAGAAAAAATCAAAATTGGCAAAGCAAAGCATGAAATCAAAAAATTGTGATGCACTCTAGCTATGAAAATTATCAAACAATGCAAACCAAAATGATTTTTTAGAGGAATACTAGTTCAACTTATTTAATTTTTTATTTGTAGGCCAAAATCAAACCCCGTAGTTGGATTTTTTTTTCAACTTGATCTGTAGTACTGGGGAAAACCCTAGTTTATAACCTATTTAATAATAGATTCGTAGTCGATTCTTTTACTTTTTTATTATTACTATGCAGCACATGTGTGTTTGCCCGTCGAGTGAAACTCGGAGGAAGAGGAATCACTCGGAAGGAGAAGAAGGGAGAGCAGTCACGGGGCCCCTCTTATTGATGGTGTATATTCTTTTTCTGGTGATGTTGACTGTTGTGCAGGGTTTGTCAGTGCGCAGGAGGTGCGAGCGAGCGAGCGAGCGAGTCGAGCGAGGCCGAGAATGAGAGAGATTTGTTTTTTTTTGTGAGAGGGACAACCGAAGGATCCAGAAGGACCCACAGACTTCCAATACGCATCCTGATGCGTCTTCTCTTGACAAAGAAGATGGCTGGGAGTTGGCGTACCTATTGCACGTGACTTGTGCTCACTCAAGTGTGGGACCTCACGCGTGGGCACCACACGTAAGTGACAGACCTGTTGGTGTAAAAACTCGGTTGATTATTATAGTGCATTAGAACAAAGTTTCCTATGGATTCAAGGGTAGGAAATCCAAGTTAACTCATTTACATGACATTATTTTTTCCATGAAGCAAAGTTAACACTATCAATTGGTACATTTTGGAGTGACTAAGAAGGATCAATGCTTACTTATTCGTTTAATTTCACGTGTTAAACTTGTCTAAATCTTGTTCAAACCTAGGATTTGACCAAGATTCAAATGGGCAGAAAAATAATTAAAAAACAGAAAAATGAAAAACCAAATCACATAGTAAGCATTCAAGTTGATAAACAAGGTCTAGACATATTCAAACCAGACAAATCATGTATCTATACCCCTAACCCCTAAACTCTGTCTTATGAAGTCAAGCATGTGAAGAGAAGTGGTTTTGGGTTTGGGGGTATATATACATGATTTTTATTGTTTAAATATATATAGACTTTGTTGATCAACATGAATGCTTAATTACTATATGACATAAGAAGTTTATGTGCTTTGGTGTTTCATTTTTTTGATTTCTTTTTTGAATTTTTATGCCCATTTGAATCTTGGTCAAATCCTAGGTTTGACAAAGATTTAAACAAGTTTGAAACATGAAAATGAAAAAGTAAGCTTGGATCCTTCTTAGTCACTCCAAAATGAAGCTTTTGGGTGGGTTTTTGAAATTTCCATGTTTGAAACCCAAAACCACTTCTTCTCTTCATGCTTGACTTCATAAGACAACGTTTAGGGTTAGGGGGTAGATACATGATTTTTCTGGTTTGAATATGTCTAGACTTCGTTGATCAACTTGAATGCTTAGTATATTACATAAGAAGACTATGTGGTTTGGTTTTTGATTTTCTTGATTTTGTTTGATTTTTTATGACCATTTGAATCTTGGTCAAATCCTAGGTTTGACCAAGATTTAAACAAGTTTAAAACATGAAAATGAAAAAGTAAGCATGGATCCTTCTTAGTCATGACAATGAGTTAACTTGGCTTTACTACCCTTGATGAATCCATAGGAAACTTTTTGTACTAATGCAGTATAATATTCTGGTTTGAATATGTCTAGACCTTGTTTATCAACTTAATTTGAAAGACATACAAGTTATAGCACACATAGTGCATACATTTTCACACATACTGCACTAGATGCTAACCCTATAGTTTGAGGCCATTTGGATGAGGTCGAAAAAATTCTTGGATTAGAATCGTGTTGTTCGAACCCCGTAGTTGGATTTTTTTGAACCCTTGATCTTTAGAACTGGGCAAAACCCAAGTTTAACCATGCAAGATTCAAATGGCCCTAAAAATTCAGAAAAAAATCAAAAGAATGAAAAACCAAAGCACATATATAGCATTCTTATGTCATATGTATAGTAAGCATGCATTCAAGTTGATAAACAAGGTCTAGACATATATATTCAAACCAGAAAAATCATGTATATATCTACCCCTAAAACTCTAATTAAACTATGTCTTATGAAGTCAATCATGTAGAGAAGTGGTTTTGGGTTTCAAATATGGAAATTTCAAGAACCTCCCAAAAGCTTCATTTTAGAGTGACTAAGAAGGATCCAGGCTTATCTTTTCATTTCATGTTTTAAACTTGTTTAAATCCTGGTCAAACCTAGGATTTGACCAAGATTTATGGGCATAAAATTCAAAAAAATCAGAAAAATAAAAAACCAAAGCACATAAGCATATTCAAGTTGATAAACAAGGTTTGGACATATTCAACCCATACACAAATCATGTATCTACCCCTAACCCTAAACTCTGTCTTATGAAGTCAAGCATGAAGAGAAGTGGTTTCGGGTTTCAAACATGGAAATATCAAAAACCTCCCAAAAACTTCATTTTAGAGTGACTGAGAAGGTTGCATGCTTCCCTTTTCATTTTCATGTTTTAAACTTGTTTAAATCTTGGTCAAACCTAGAATTTGACAAGATTCAAATGGGCATCAAAATTCAAAAAAATCAGAAAAAGAAAAACCAAAGCAATAGTTTTCTTATGTCATATAGTAAGCATTAAAGTTGATAAACAAGGTCTAGACATATTCAACCAGACAAATCATGTATCTATACCCCTAACCCCTAAACTCTGTCTTATGAAGTCAAGCATGTGAAGAGAAGTGGTTTTGGGTTTCAAACATCGAAATTTCAAAAACCTCCCAAAAGCTTCATTTTAGAGTGACTAAGAAGGATACATGCTTCCCTTTTCATTTTCATGTTTTAAACTTGTTTAAATTATCTTGGTCAAACCTAGGATTCGACATGATTCAAATGGGCATCAAAATAAAAAAAAACAGAAAAAGGAAAAACCAAAGCAATAGTTTTCTTATATATGTCATATAGTAAGCATTAAAGTTGATAAACAAGGTCTAGATATATCCAAACCAGACAAATCATGTATCTACCCCCGGCCTGTCGATCTTATGAAGCTAGTCTACTAGCATGTGAAGGGAACTCGTTTTCGGTTTCAAACATAGAAATTACAAGAACATCCCAAAAGCTTCTCCATTTTAGAGTGACTACGAAGGATACTGACTTCCCTTTTCATTTTCATGTTTTAAACTTGTTTAAATCTTGGTCAAACCAAGGATTTGACCAAGATTCAAATGGGCCTAAAAATTTAGAAAAAAATCAAAAAGAGAATGAAAAACCAAAGCACATAGCATTCTTATGTCATATGTATAGTAAGCATTCAAGTTGATAAACAAGGTCTAGACATATTCAAACCAAAAAATCATGTATATATCTACCCCTAACCCTAAACTGATCTGTCGATCTTATGGAAGTCAATCATGAAGAGAAGTGGTTTTGGGTTTCAAACATGGAAATTTCAAGAACATCCCAAAAGCTTCATTTTAGAGTGACTAAGAAGGATCCATGCTTACTTACTCGTTTTCACGTGTTAAACTTGTCTAAATCTTGGTGAAACCTAGGATTTGACCAAGATATGATTCAAATGCGCAGAAAATTAAAAAAGTCAGAAAATTTAAAAACCAAAGTACATAGTCTTCTTATGTCATATAGTAAGCATATTCAAGTTGATAAACAAGGTTTGGACATATTCAAACCATACAAATCATGTATCTATACCCCCTAACCCTAAACTTTTTCTTATGAAGTCAAGCATGAAGAGAAGTGGTTTTGGGTTTCAAAGATGGAAATTTCAAAAACCTCCAAAAACTTCATTTTAGAGTGACTGAGAAGTTAGCATTAAAGTTGATAAACAAGGTTTAGACATATTCAAACCAGACAAATCATGTATCTACCCCTAACCCTAAACTCGGTCTTATGAAGTCTAGCATGAAGAGAATCGTTTTGAGTTTCAAACGTTTAAGCCAAAAGCCCCATTTCAAATATTTCAAACTTATTCAAAGTTGGTTCAAATTTGAAAGACATACAAGTTATAGCACACATAGTGCATACATTTTCACACATACTGCACTAGATGCTAACCCTATAGTTTGAGGCCACTTGGATGAGGTCGAAAAAGTTCTTGGATTAGAATCGTGTTGTTCGAACCCCGTAGTTGGATTTTTTGAACCTTGATCTGTAGTACTGGGCAAAACCCTAGTTTAACCTATTTAATTATAGATTCGTATATCGATTTTTCTACCTTTTTATTATTACTATGCTGCAGATGTGCGTTTGCCCGTCGAGTGAAACTCGGAGGAAGAGGGATCACTCGGAAGGAGAGAAAAAAGGCAGAGCATTATGGTGTCTTCCCTTTTTCGGGTGATGATGATGATGTTGACTGTTGTGCAGGGTTTGTCAGTGCGCAGGAGGTGCGAGCGAGCGAGCGAGCGAGTCGAGCGAGGCCGAGAATGAGAGAGATTTGTTTTTTTTTGTGAGAGGGACAACCGAAGGATCCAGAAGGACCCACAGACTTCCAATACGCATCCTGATGCGTCTTCTCTTGACAAAGAAGATGGCTGGGAGTTGGCGTACCTATTGCACGTGACTTGTGCTCACTCAAGTGTGGGACCTCACGCGTGGGCACCACACGTAAGTGACAGACCTGTTGGTGTAAAAACTCGGTTGATTATAATAGTGCATTAGAACAAAGTTTCCTATGGATTCAAGGGTAGGAAATCCAAGTTAACTCATTTACATGACATTATTTTTTCCATGAAGCAAAGTTAACACTATCAATTGGTACATTTTGGAGTGACTAAGAAGGATCAATGCTTACTTATTCGTTTAATTTCACGTGTTAAACTTGTCTAAATCTTGTTCAAACCTAGGATTTGACCAAGATTCAAATGGGCAGAAAAATAATTAAAAAACAGAAAAATGAAAAACCAAATCACATAGTCTTCTTATGTCATATAGTAAGCATTCAAGTTGATAAACAAGGTCTAGACATATTCAAACCAGACAAATCATGTATCTATACCCCTAACCCCTAAACTCTGTCTTATGAAGTCAAGCATGTGAAGAGAAGTGGTTTTGGGTTTCAAACATCGAAATTTCAAAAACCTCCCAAAAGCTTCATTTTAGAGTGACTAAGAAGGATACATGCTTCCCTTTACATTTTCATGTTTTAAACTTGTTTAAATTATCTTGGTCAAACCTAGGATTTGACGAAGATACAAATGGGTGGGCACAAAATTCAAAAAAATCAGAAAAATGAAAAACCAAATCACATAGTCTTCTTATGTCATATCGTAAGCAATCAAGTTGATAAACAAGGTCTAGATATATCCAAACCAGACAAATCATGTATCTACCCCCTGTCGATCTTATGAAGTCTAGCATGAAGGGAAGTCGTTTTGGGTTTCAAACATTGAAATTTAAAGAACATCCCAAAAGCTTCATTTTAGAGTGACTAAGAAGGATACAGACTTCCCTTTTCATTTTCATGTTTTAAATTTGTTTAAATCTTGGTCAAACCAAGGATTTGACCAAGATTCAAATGGCCCTAAAAATTCAGAAAAAATGAAAAGAATGAAAAACCAAAGCACATAACATTCTTATGTCATATGTATAGTAAGCATTCAAGTTGATATACAAGGTCTAGACATATATATTCAAACCTAGGATTTGACTAAGATTCAAATGGGCATAACAAATTCAAAAAACAAAAACCAAACACATAGTCTTCTGATGTCATATAGCAAGCATTCAAGTTGATAAACAAACTTGTTTAAATCATGGTCAAACCTAGGATTTGACCAAGATTCAAATGGGCATAATTTTAAAAAATGTAAAATCAAGGCACATAGTCTTCTTATGTCATATAGTAAGCATTCAATTAAGTTGATAAACAAGGTCTAGACATATCAAACCAGAAAATTCATGTGTCTAGCTACCCCTAACCCTAAACTCTGCACGAAGAGAAGTGGTTTTGGGTTTCAAACATGGATATTTCAAAAACCCTCCCAAAAACCTTCATTTTGGAGTTAATAAGAAGGATCAAGGCTTACTTTTTCATTTTCATGTTTTAATCTTTTTTAAATCTTTGTCAAACCTAGGTTTTGACCAATATTCAAAAGGGCATAATTAAAAAAAATGAAATATCAAGGCACATAGTCTTCTTATGTCATATAGTAAGCATTCAATTAAGTTGATAAACAAGCTCTAGACATATTCAAACCAGAAAAATCATGATGTATCTACCCCCTATATATCCCTAAACCCTAACTTATGAAGTCAAGCACGAAGAGAAGTGGTTTTTGGTTTAAATCATGGAAATTTCAAAAACCCTCCCAAGAGCTTCATTTTGGAGTGACTAATTAAGAAGCATACATGCTTACCTTTTCATATTCATGTTTTAAACTTGTTCAAATCTAGGTCAACAAACCTAGGATTTGATGAAGAATCAAATGGGTATAAAAAATTTAAAAACAAGCTCTAGATAAGCTCAAGTTGAAAAACAAGTTCTAGACATATTCCAACCAGAAAAATCATGCATGTACCCCCTATATATATATCCCTAAACCCTGACTTATGAAGTCAAGCATGAAGAGAAGTGGTTTTTGGTTTCAATCATGGAAATTTCAAAAACCCTCCCAAGAGCTTCATTTTGGAGTGGCTAAGAAGGATAGATACTTAATTTTTCATATTTATGTTTTAAACTAGTTTAAATCATGGTCAAACCTAGGATTTGACCAAGATTCAAATGGGCATAAAAATTCAAAATAAATGAAAATAAATGAAAAACCAAGGCACGTAGTCTTCTTATGTCATATAGTAAGCATTCAATTAAGTTGATAAACAAGGTCTAGACATATTCAAACCAGAAACATCATGTATCTAGCTACCCTAGCCCTAAACTCTGTCTTATGAAGTCAAGCATGCATGAAGAGAAGTACGTGGTTTTTTGGTTTCAAACATGGAAATTTCAAAAACCCTCTCAAGAGCTTCATTTTGGAGTGACTACGAAGGATACATGCTTAATTTTCATATTCATGTTTTAAACTTGTTTAAATCATGGTCAAACCTAGGATTTGACCAAGATTCAAATGGGCATAATTTAAAAAAATGTAAAATCAAGGCACATAGTCTTCTTATGTCATATAGTAAGCATTCAATTAAGTTGATAAACAAGGTCTAGACATATCAAACCAGAAAAATCATGTATCTACCCCTATATATCCCCAAAAACTCTGTCTTTATGAAGTCAAGCATGAAGAGAAGTGGTTTTTTGGTTTCAAGCATGGAAATTTCAAAAACCTCCCCAAACTTCATTTTAGAGTGACTAAGAAGGATACAAGCTTGCCTTTTCATTTTCATGTTTTAAACTTGTTTAAATTATCTTGGTCAAATCTAGGATTTGACAAGATTCAAATGGGCAAACATATGATAAGTGATGCAAATATCATTTCTAAGTGCGGGCAAACCAGAGATATGTGGTTTTTGGTTTCAAACATATTCAAACGAGAGAAATCATGTATCTACCCCCTAACACTAAACTCTGTCTCATGAAGTCAAGCGCATGCATGAAGATATGTGGTTTTTGGTTTCAAACATGGAAATTTCAAAAACCCTCCCAAGAGCTTCATTTCGAAGTGATTAATTAAGAAGCATACATGCATGCTTACTTTTTCATATTCATGTTTTAAACTTATTCAAATCTTGGTGAAACCTAGGATTTGACCAAGATTCAAATGGGTATAAAAATTTAAAAAATACAAAAAAGGTCTTCTTATGTTATATAGTAGGCATTCAATTAAGTTGATAAACAAGTTCTAGACATATTCAAACAAGAAAAATCATGCATGTATCTACCCATAACCCTAAACTTTGTTTCATGAAGTCAAGCATTGTGGTTTTTGGTTTCGAACATGGAAATTCAAAAACCCTCCCAAGAGCTTCATTTTGAAGTGACTAAGAAGCATACATGCTTACTTTTTCATATTCATGTTTTTAACTTATTCAAATCTTGGTGGAACCAAGGATTTGACAAAGATTCGAATGGGTATAAAAATTCAAAAAAAACAAGGTCTTCTCTTATGTTATATAGTAAGCATTCAATTAATTTGATAAACAAGGTCTAAACATATTCAAACCAGGAAAATCATGTATCTACCACCTAACCCTAAACTCTGTCTTATGAAGTCAAGCATGCATGAAGAGAAGTGGTTTTTGGTTTCAAGCATGGAAATTTCCATGTTTGAAACCCAAAACCACTTCTCTTCATATGCTTGACTTCATATGACAGAGTTTAGCGTTAGGGGGTAGATACATGATTTTTTGGTTTGAATATGTCCAGACCTTGTTTATCAACTTAAATGCTAACTATATGACATCAGAATGGGCATAAAAATTTAAAAAAATTAAAAATGTAAAACCAAAATTTAATTGGGAGGAAAGGGTACATGAATTACAATTAAAAAACAAGGTAACTTAAATACTTGGATGCCCCAAGATGTGTGGAAGCCCAAAACAATGGCAAAACATATCATGTGCGCATGCTGCATCCAATTCAAGTAGAACACATAGTAGGCACCGATAGTTTGACCTAAATTTGAAATCAAAGAGAAGGTGGTTAGAAAAAATCAAAATTGGCAAAGCAAAGCATGAAATCAAAAAATTGTGATGCACTCTAGCTATGAAAATTATCAAACAATGCAAACCAAAATGATTTTTTAGAGGAATACTAGTTCAACTTATTTAATTTTTTATTTGTAGGCCAAAATCAAACCCCGTAGTTGGATTTTTTTTTCAACTTGATCTGTAGTACTGGGGAAAACCCTAGTTTATAACCTATTTAATAATAGATTCGTAGTCGATTCTTTTACTTTTTTATTATTACTATGCAGCACATGTGTGTTTGCCCGTCGAGTGAAACTCGGAGGAAGAGGAATCACTCGGAAGGAGAAGAAGGGAGAGCAGTCACGGGGCCCCTCTTATTGATGGTGTATATTCTTTTTCTGGTGATGTTGACTGTTGTGCAGGGTTTGTCAGTGCGCAGGAGGTGCGAGCGAGCGAGCGAGCGAGCGAGTCGAGCGAGGCCGAGAATGAGAGAGATTTGTTTTTTTTTGTGAGAGGGACAACCGAAGGATCCAGAAGGACCCACAGACTTCCAATACGCATCCTGATGCGTCTTCTCTTGACAAAGAAGATGGCTGGGAGTTGGCGTACCTATTGCACGTGACTTGTGCTCACTCAAGTGTGGGACCTCACGCGTGGGCACCACACGTAAGTGACAGACCTGTTGGTGTAAAAACTCGGTTGATTATTATAGTGCATTAGAACAAAGTTTCCTATGGATTCAAGGGTAGGAAATCCAAGTTAACTCATTTACATGACATTATTTTTTCCATGAAGCAAAGTTAACACTATCAATTGGTACATTTTGGAGTGACTAAGAAGGATCAATGCTTACTTATTCGTTTAATTTCACGTGTTAAACTTGTCTAAATCTTGTTCAAACCTAGGATTTGACCAAGATTCAAATGGGCAGAAAAATAATTAAAAAACAGAAAAATGAAAAACCAAATCACATAGTAAGCATTCAAGTTGATAAACAAGGTCTAGACATATTCAAACCAGACAAATCATGTATCTATACCCCTAACCCCTAAACTCTGTCTTATGAAGTCAAGCATGTGAAGAGAAGTGGTTTTGGGTTTGGGGGTATATATACATGATTTTTATTGTTTAAATATATATAGACTTTGTTGATCAACATGAATGCTTAATTACTATATGACATAAGAAGTTTATGTGCTTTGGTGTTTCATTTTTTTGATTTCTTTTTTGAATTTTTATGCCCATTTGAATCTTGGTCAAATCCTAGGTTTGACAAAGATTTAAACAAGTTTGAAACATGAAAATGAAAAAGTAAGCTTGGATCCTTCTTAGTCACTCCAAAATGAAGCTTTTGGGTGGGTTTTTGAAATTTCCATGTTTGAAACCCAAAACCACTTCTTCTCTTCATGCTTGACTTCATAAGACAACGTTTAGGGTTAGGGGGTAGATACATGATTTTTCTGGTTTGAATATGTCTAGACTTCGTTGATCAACTTGAATGCTTAGTATATTACATAAGAAGACTATGTGGTTTGGTTTTTGATTTTCTTGATTTTGTTTGATTTTTTATGACCATTTGAATCTTGGTCAAATCCTAGGTTTGACCAAGATTTAAACAAGTTTAAAACATGAAAATGAAAAAGTAAGCATGGATCCTTCTTAGTCATGACAATGAGTTAACTTGGCTTTACTACCCTTGATGAATCCATAGGAAACTTTTTGTACTAATGCAGTATAATATTCTGGTTTGAATATGTCTAGACCTTGTTTATCAACTTAATTTGAAAGACATACAAGTTATAGCACACATAGTGCATACATTTTCACACATACTGCACTAGATGCTAACCCTATAGTTTGAGGCCATTTGGATGAGGTCGAAAAAATTCTTGGATTAGAATCGTGTTGTTCGAACCCCGTAGTTGGATTTTTTTGAACCCTTGATCTTTAGAACTGGGCAAAACCCAAGTTTAACCATGCAAGATTCAAATGGCCCTAAAAATTCAGAAAAAAATCAAAAGAATGAAAAACCAAAGCACATATATAGCATTCTTATGTCATATGTATAGTAAGCATGCATTCAAGTTGATAAACAAGGTCTAGACATATATATTCAAACCAGAAAAATCATGTATATATCTACCCCTAAAACTCTAATTAAACTATGTCTTATGAAGTCAATCATGTAGAGAAGTGGTTTTGGGTTTCAAATATGGAAATTTCAAGAACCTCCCAAAAGCTTCATTTTAGAGTGACTAAGAAGGATCCAGGCTTATCTTTTCATTTCATGTTTTAAACTTGTTTAAATCCTGGTCAAACCTAGGATTTGACCAAGATTTATGGGCATAAAATTCAAAAAAATCAGAAAAATAAAAAACCAAAGCACATAAGCATATTCAAGTTGATAAACAAGGTTTGGACATATTCAACCCATACACAAATCATGTATCTACCCCTAACCCTAAACTCTGTCTTATGAAGTCAAGCATGAAGAGAAGTGGTTTCGGGTTTCAAACATGGAAATATCAAAAACCTCCCAAAAACTTCATTTTAGAGTGACTGAGAAGGTTGCATGCTTCCCTTTTCATTTTCATGTTTTAAACTTGTTTAAATCTTGGTCAAACCTAGAATTTGACAAGATTCAAATGGGCATCAAAATTCAAAAAAATCAGAAAAAGAAAAACCAAAGCAATAGTTTTCTTATGTCATATAGTAAGCATTAAAGTTGATAAACAAGGTCTAGACATATTCAACCAGACAAATCATGTATCTATACCCCTAACCCCTAAACTCTGTCTTATGAAGTCAAGCATGTGAAGAGAAGTGGTTTTGGGTTTCAAACATCGAAATTTCAAAAACCTCCCAAAAGCTTCATTTTAGAGTGACTAAGAAGGATACATGCTTCCCTTTTCATTTTCATGTTTTAAACTTGTTTAAATTATCTTGGTCAAACCTAGGATTCGACATGATTCAAATGGGCATCAAAATAAAAAAAAACAGAAAAAGGAAAAACCAAAGCAATAGTTTTCTTATATATGTCATATAGTAAGCATTAAAGTTGATAAACAAGGTCTAGATATATCCAAACCAGACAAATCATGTATCTACCCCCGGCCTGTCGATCTTATGAAGCTAGTCTACTAGCATGTGAAGGGAACTCGTTTTCGGTTTCAAACATAGAAATTACAAGAACATCCCAAAAGCTTCTCCATTTTAGAGTGACTACGAAGGATACTGACTTCCCTTTTCATTTTCATGTTTTAAACTTGTTTAAATCTTGGTCAAACCAAGGATTTGACCAAGATTCAAATGGGCCTAAAAATTTAGAAAAAAATCAAAAAGAGAATGAAAAACCAAAGCACATAGCATTCTTATGTCATATGTATAGTAAGCATTCAAGTTGATAAACAAGGTCTAGACATATTCAAACCAAAAAATCATGTATATATCTACCCCTAACCCTAAACTGATCTGTCGATCTTATGGAAGTCAATCATGAAGAGAAGTGGTTTTGGGTTTCAAACATGGAAATTTCAAGAACATCCCAAAAGCTTCATTTTAGAGTGACTAAGAAGGATCCATGCTTACTTACTCGTTTTCACGTGTTAAACTTGTCTAAATCTTGGTGAAACCTAGGATTTGACCAAGATATGATTCAAATGCGCAGAAAATTAAAAAAGTCAGAAAATTTAAAAACCAAAGTACATAGTCTTCTTATGTCATATAGTAAGCATATTCAAGTTGATAAACAAGGTTTGGACATATTCAAACCATACAAATCATGTATCTATACCCCCTAACCCTAAACTTTTTCTTATGAAGTCAAGCATGAAGAGAAGTGGTTTTGGGTTTCAAAGATGGAAATTTCAAAAACCTCCAAAAACTTCATTTTAGAGTGACTGAGAAGTTAGCATTAAAGTTGATAAACAAGGTTTAGACATATTCAAACCAGACAAATCATGTATCTACCCCTAACCCTAAACTCGGTCTTATGAAGTCTAGCATGAAGAGAATCGTTTTGAGTTTCAAACGTTTAAGCCAAAAGCCCCATTTCAAATATTTCAAACTTATTCAAAGTTGGTTCAAATTTGAAAGACATACAAGTTATAGCACACATAGTGCATACATTTTCACACATACTGCACTAGATGCTAACCCTATAGTTTGAGGCCACTTGGATGAGGTCGAAAAAGTTCTTGGATTAGAATCGTGTTGTTCGAACCCCGTAGTTGGATTTTTTGAACCTTGATCTGTAGTACTGGGCAAAACCCTAGTTTAACCTATTTAATTATAGATTCGTATATCGATTTTTCTACCTTTTTATTATTACTATGCTGCAGATGTGCGTTTGCCCGTCGAGTGAAACTCGGAGGAAGAGGGATCACTCGGAAGGAGAGAAAAAAGGCAGAGCATTATGGTGTCTTCCCTTTTTCGGGTGATGATGATGATGTTGACTGTTGTGCAGGGTTTGTCAGTGCGCAGGAGGTGCGAGCGAGCGAGCGAGCGAGTCGAGCGAGGCCGAGAATGAGAGAGATTTGTTTTTTTTTGTGAGAGGGACAACCGAAGGATCCAGAAGGACCCACAGACTTCCAATACGCATCCTGATGCGTCTTCTCTTGACAAAGAAGATGGCTGGGAGTTGGCGTACCTATTGCACGTGACTTGTGCTCACTCAAGTGTGGGACCTCACGCGTGGGCACCACACGTAAGTGACAGACCTGTTGGTGTAAAAACTCGGTTGATTATAATAGTGCATTAGAACAAAGTTTCCTATGGATTCAAGGGTAGGAAATCCAAGTTAACTCATTTACATGACATTATTTTTTCCATGAAGCAAAGTTAACACTATCAATTGGTACATTTTGGAGTGACTAAGAAGGATCAATGCTTACTTATTCGTTTAATTTCACGTGTTAAACTTGTCTAAATCTTGTTCAAACCTAGGATTTGACCAAGATTCAAATGGGCAGAAAAATAATTAAAAAACAGAAAAATGAAAAACCAAATCACATAGTCTTCTTATGTCATATAGTAAGCATTCAAGTTGATAAACAAGGTCTAGACATATTCAAACCAGACAAATCATGTATCTATACCCCTAACCCCTAAACTCTGTCTTATGAAGTCAAGCGTGTGAAGAGAAGTGGTTTTGGGTTTCAAACATCGAAATTTCAAAAACCTCCCAAAAGCTTCATTTTAGAGTGACTAAGAAGGATACATGCTTCCCTTTACATTTTCATGTTTTAAACTTGTTTAAATTATCTTGGTCAAACCTAGGATTTGACGAAGATACAAATGGGTGGGCACAAAATTCAAAAAAATCAGAAAAATGAAAAACCAAATCACATAGTCTTCTTATGTCATATCGTAAGCAATCAAGTTGATAAACAAGGTCTAGATATATCCAAACCAGACAAATCATGTATCTACCCCCTGTCGATCTTATGAAGTCTAGCATGAAGGGAAGTCGTTTTGGGTTTCAAACATTGAAATTTAAAGAACATCCCAAAAGCTTCATTTTAGAGTGACTAAGAAGGATACAGACTTCCCTTTTCATTTTCATGTTTTAAATTTGTTTAAATCTTGGTCAAACCAAGGATTTGACCAAGATTCAAATGGCCCTAAAAATTCAGAAAAAATGAAAAGAATGAAAAACCAAAGCACATAACATTCTTATGTCATATGTATAGTAAGCATTCAAGTTGATATACAAGGTCTAGACATATATATTCAAACCTAGGATTTGACTAGCTAAGATTCAAATGGGCATAACAAATTCAAAAAACAAAAACCAAACACATAGTCTTCTGATGTCATATAGCAAGCATTCAAGTTGATAAACAAACTTGTTTAAATCATGGTCAAACCTAGGATTTGACCAAGATTCAAATGGGCATAATTTTAAAAAAATGTAAAATCAAGGCACATAGTCTTCTTATGTCATATAGTAAGCATTCAATTAAGTTGATAAACAAGGTCTAGACATATCAAACCAGAAAATTCAGGTGTCTAGCTACCCCTAACCCTAAACTCTGCACGAAGAGAAGTGGTTTTGGGTTTCAAACATGGATATTTCAAAAACCCTCCCAAAAACCTTCATTTTGGAGTTAATAAGAAGGATCAAGGCTTACTTTTTCATTTTCATGTTTTAATCTTTTTTAAATCTTTGTCAAACCTAGGTTTTGACCAATATTCAAAAGGGCATAATTAAAAAAAATGAAATATCAAGGCACATAGTCTTCTTATGTCATATAGTAAGCATTCAATTAAGTTGATAAACAAGCTCTAGACATATTCAAACCAGAAAAATCATGATGTATCTACCCCCTATATATCCCTAAACCCTAACTTATGAAGTCAAGCACGAAGAGAAGTGGTTTTTGGTTTAAATCATGGAAATTTCAAAAACCCTCCCAAGAGCTTCATTTTGGAGTGACTAATTAAGAAGCATACATGCTTACCTTTTCATATTCATGTTTTAAACTTGTTCAAATCTAGGTCAACAAACCTAGGATTTGATGAAGAATCAAATGGGTATAAAAAATTTAAAAACAAGCTCTAGATAAGCTCAAGTTGAAAAACAAGTTCTAGACATATTCCAACCAGAAAAATCATGCATGTACCCCCTATATATATATCCCTAAACCCTGACTTATGAAGTCAAGCATGAAGAGAAGTGGTTTTTGGTTTCAATCATGGAAATTTCAAAAACCCTCCCAAGAGCTTCATTTTGGAGTGGCTAAGAAGGATAGATACTTAATTTTTCATATTTATGTTTTAAACTAGTTTAAATCATGGTCAAACCTAGGATTTGACCAAGATTCAAATGGGCATAAAAATTCAAAATAAATGAAAATAAATGAAAAACCAAGGCACGTAGTCTTCTTATGTCATATAGTAAGCATTCAATTAAGTTGATAAACAAGGTCTAGACATATTCAAACCAGAAACATCATGTATCTAGCTACCCTAGCCCTCAACTCTGTCTTATGAAGTCAAGCATGCATGAAGAGAAGTCGTGGTTTTTGGTTTCAAACATGGAAATTTTAAAAACCCTACCAAGATCTACATTTTGGAGTGACTAAGAAGGATATATGCTTAATTTTTCCTATTCATGTTTTATTAAACTTGTTTAAATCATGGTCAAACCTAGGATTTGACCAAGATTCAAATGGGCATAAAAATTCAAAAAAACAAAAAAATGGAAAATCAAGGCACATAGTCTTCTTATGTCACATTAGTAAGCATTCAATTAAGTTGATAAACAAGGTCTAGATATATTCAAACCAGAGAAATCATGTATCTACCCCCTAACCCTAAACTCTATCTCATGAAGTCAAGCATGAAGATATGTGGTTTTTGGTTTAAAACATGGAAATTTCAAAAACCCTCCCAAGAGCTTCATTTTGGAGTGACTAAGAAGGATATATGCTTAATTTTTCATATTCATGTTTTCAACTTGTTTAAATCATGGTCAAACTTAGGATTTGACCAAGATTCAAATGGGCATAAAATTAAAAAAACAATAAAATGAAAAACCAATGCACATAGTCTTCTTATGTCATATATATAGTAAGCATTCAATTAAGTTGATAACAAGGTCTAGACATATTCAAACGAGAAAAATCATGTATCAAGCTACCCCTAACCCCAAACTCTGTCTTATGAAGTCAAGCATGAAGAGAAGTACGTGGTTTTTTGGTTTCAAACATGGAAATTTCAAAAACCCTCTCAAGAGCTTCATTTTGGAGTGACTACGAAGGATACATGCTTAATTTTCATATTCATGTTTTAAACTTGTTTAAATCATGGTCAAACCTAGGATTTGACCAAGATTCAAATGGGCATATATGAATCTTTAGCAGGTGCGTTTTTTTACTAATCCATATGGAATATTTTGATAAAACCCTTTTAGAAGGCTTTGTTAAGGCCTCAAGGACAATGAGTTGGGAGGAGGCCAGGTAGACTGTAGCTAGGCATTGATTCGGAATTTATGATGCTTGCGACTTGCTTGCGTGGCTTGTTGATTTCCCAGGTGACGCAGCTTTTTTTGACTGCCCAGCCATGGATAGGTCATAGGAGTGCAGAGCTGTAGGCGGTGCGGATAAGTACGCGGGGCATTGATGATGTAGGTGTGTTCGGTTGCCCACGCGAGTGCAGAGCTGTAGGGTTATGCGAGTAGGCCTTTAAACTGGGAGGTGGCACAAGAAGATTTTAGTAAGGAATGGTTCCTTTCCAGAGGAATGGAATGGTTCCATCCCCGCGTTCGGTTTGGACAAAAAGGAGGTACAGAATGGTACTGTTTTTTGTTCGGTTGGAGGAATTGGAGAGCAGAACGGAATGTGGTTAAACTAAACTTTTGTCTAAGAATCGTAATTAACAATGGCAAATAGCCTTTTAAATCTTAAAATCGTAATTAACAACGCCTAATGGCCTTTTTAATCTTAAAATCGTAATTAATGTTATTTTTTGTATGGTCGGGGAATTTGGAGAGTAGAACGGAATGAAGTTAAAGTTTAATCTTTTGTCTAAATATCGTAATTAATAGTGGCCTTTTTAATCTCAAAATCATAATTAACAACAACTAATAATTTTTTTGGTTGGATTAGTGAAGTGCTTTGTAATTAATAGCGGCTAAGTAACAGCCGTTCCACCACATTCCACCGATTCGGTGGAATGGGTGCATTCTGCATATGGGGAGAATATTCCCTTTCGAGGAACCACTCGGTTCCGTTCCATTCCACAACCGAACACAAGAATGGGCTCTAGGTGCGGAACGGTTCCATTCCATTCCACTTGGTTCTGGAACCGAACACACCCTAAATGCGTTGCAATGGAAAATGACAGTGTGTGGTGGCCTGATGGTGAAGAAGAAAGGTCGGGCGAAGAGTTGTTGGCTAGAGTCGGTTTTATACGAATCGACGAGGTGCGGGATAGTTTGATTTTAAGGGCTCCTTTCATTCACAGGATAGGGAAATCATAGGAGTAGGAATGTAGGATTGGGATTTGGGATGACATGTGTAGTTAAATCCTATAATAAGATGAGTTGCGTTTGATTGCGCCAAATGAATTTTTCCATGAGGTAGGACCAAATATTTAATCCTATACTAGGATTTGCACTACTTGATGATTCCTATAGGATTATTTCCTATTGGATATGTTCATATGAATCAAACTACTAGTGTAGGAAATATTCCTATAAGATCTAAATCCTATTATCTTATACCAACCTAATATGAATCAAAGAAGCCCTAAAGGATTTTCGAAGGAATCATGTACGAAGTATGATTTTTCTAAGTCACCCAACATATATACTAGGAATAGAACTAAGTAGTACCATATACTTAGGCCCGCATGCACAAATATTAAGTGTGGATTGAGGAAGTCGATAACTTGGGAAAAAACTTTCGCAACTGCACACCTATGTTACCACCCTTGCGACGCTAATTGTCGTAGAGCTGACCTAGAACGAACTCTTGTCTCGGTTAACATGAGAGAGATAAGGGATAAATACAATTGTGATACACTTTCCTAATATTTTGTTGAATGAGATAATCTTGTGTTTTCCTAATAGGGTTAATTAAGTACACATTTGGCAGCTCGTGTGTTGCATACGTTGGTGAACTTTAGACCCCAACTATATATTATTATTTGAACTCACCTCTAACACTTAATTATGTATAATAAGGTCCCTAACTAACCTCAAACACAATTAGGTATAACAGCGGTCCATAACTAACCTCAAACACTTAATTAGGTCTTACATTGCCCCCTTAGACTACCCCTTACCCTCAGCGACGTACGCAACATGGTGTTTGGGTTGAATGGCCCACCCTATTTTAAAATGTTTTAGTTAATTAATTATGTAAAAAATTATCACATATAAAGTGGAAAAAAGAAAATTAGTAAGGTGTGCCCACCTGGCCTACGGTTGTTTTGTGCGTCCTCCACTGCGTACTCCTCTTGATCTGTGACGATGAACATAGTTCTTTAGAACACATGCAACACTTACAGTTGATAGGCCGTTGCAAAGCTAATCAATGATAAAACCTGCTTTCATAATCCATTGTACTTTGATTTAATTAGTCCCTCTAATGGACCCCAACTATGTGTGCTTGAGATTTAGCAAAATGCTTTGCCGCCGTGCCACATAACAAATAATAAACAGACCAATCAAGTTTTTATCATTGCTAGACCTAACTAAGTGTTCAAGTGCTCAATTTTGACCACATTAGAGTTGAGGGGCCAAACATAATTCTTAAATACGTGAGGGACCGAACATATACTTCTAAACACCCGAGGGACAAGACAAATTTGAGTACTATTGTTATTATTAGACTAGTCACAATGGGGAGTATCATATAATAGTATCATACATATGATACTAATGTACGATATTATTTTCACAGTCCATATTATCATCATGTAGTAGTATAATATGTTACATGTATTTAGGGATTTGTAGAATCTCAATACAAAAGTGTGTACAAGATTTGTTTGGCAGTAATTTTTCTAGTTCTACATGATATGATACGATATCTACCTATGATACCACTATCGTCTCTTTCATCATTAACTGATATGACACATCAACATTTTGCATGCATGTAGTGCATGATACTACTTATGATATTGCCATTGCGAGTAGTCTCCCTTTGTCCTAGAGTACAATGCCAATTTGTTTTCAGAGGCAAACTTAGACTAATACTTGGGCCCGCCAATTATGAGTTGCATGTCATTCAAAACTATATCATCGGATGCTTGTTTCGATGAACTTTCCAATGGTATATTTTGCGGATGTCATAAAATTAGGCTGGTCATACTATTTCTATAGTGGGTAGTATCATGGAGTAGTATCATAGTAATGCTACATTTATTATTTTTTAGAATCTCAATGCAAATTTGTGTACAAGATTTGTTTAGCATTAAGTTTTCTCGTTGTTTGCGCTATGATACAGTATCTACCTATGTTACACTAATCTCCTCTCTCCTACTTAATTAGCTGCCACATCAACATTTTTGTGGGACCAATGTGTATGATACTAGCTATGATACTAGCACTATCATGTGGGTACCTAAATCTCGAGTCAAAGTTTGACACGAAACCGATGTGGACTTTATTCATGGTGGAAGGGAGTAACAATCATAAGCACATTATTATTATTGTTTGAACAACATTTTATTTGATGTGCCATAAGAAGTTTAGAAACTCCTAGCCTGCGGAGGTGGCGTTTTGGCACACGCGTGCATATGCACCAATTATAGAAAATGATTAAAAAAATTATATAAATGTTAATTTTTTTGGTATACATTGTGACATCATATGTTCGTTCACAAGTTTTCGTGGAAAAACGACATTTTGTGTGGCGTGTAAAAAAAGGCAAAAAATATACTGTACGTAGTCGTGTTACAACATCAAAATTTGTCTTTTTTATAGGAGCCACATAATTTTTTTGTGAGAAAACTTGTGTACCAACATAAAATGTCTAGATATACATGTAAAATTTTAGTTTAGAATTTTTTGACACTTTGAAATATGGATTCACATAATGGGAGCATATGCTCCTATGAGGCAAAGTGCATTTCCGCTAGCCCCCGCCATTTCTTATATCTCTATATTGTCTATATATCTATACCTCTACCTCTACCCCCTTGGATTCCTGAACAGACGTACAGTACTAGTAGGGCCTACTATTTATTATTATTACATACTCTAAAAAAAAACCTACTGCAGCCAAAATTTAATATCATCGAGCGGTAAAATTCCCCGCCAACGCCCAAATATCTCGCGCCGCAAAGTTTCAGATCTGCGAATATTTTTTTCCTCAAAAGAAGGACTGCGAAATTCCCTTCTACTCCTCTATCGCCCAGCTTCGCCCTAGTTTCGCCCGCAAGCCCTCAGAGAAACCGCCCCTCTTGCCTACCTCCAGATCTTCCCGGCCGCCGCACTTCGCCGTTCAAGCTGCCACGGCTTCAAACCCCGAGGCTGCCCTATCCGCACCTACTCCGGCGTCCACCGCACCGTATCTCGTTCGCCGACTCTATCGACCACCGCACCTGACCAGCTTCGCCGACACCGACGCCACCGTGCACTGCACATCATCTGCTTCACCGACCTTCTAGTTCGGCCGGCGCGCTGAACACTTCATCGACCGCCCAGCATGTCCTTCTCCGACCCCCCAAGATCTGCTTCCCCGGCACCCACCGCAACAGCAGTCCCCTCGCCGACCTCCACGTCACCCGTAAGAACGCGGAACACGTCTAAACGCCGCCCAGAAATAGGTAACCAGACATCCCTGCGCGTTTTGTTCTGTTAGGAGTATTGCAGCTGACTGTATTTCTGAATTCGTGCTATATTTCTAACTTACAAGTGCTTTCGTTGATAACCACCTCATCCTTTAGGTTTAAACACGACGCATAAGTATGTTTTTCCGTGACCAAACCCACCCATTCGCTGAAACTCTACATGGTATCAGAGCCTAGGTTTCCTTCCTGCTAGCCGCCACAAACAGTACCAAACAAGTTCTTCCTTTGATCACAAAACCCACCGTTGAGATGTAGAAATCCAGGCGGCGGGAGGCCGCATCAGGTGCTCTGCGTCGGTTGCGGCTATCACACACAGCGATGTGAGCTGTGTGAGATCGGCGGCTGCTCGCGCGGGGAGAAAGAAGAGGGTGAAGATCGTTTTGGTTTAGAAAGGAGAGAAGAGGAAGTGAATCCGTGGCAGAGAGATCTGGATCCGTGTGAGGGGCAGAAGTTGGAGGCGTGCGGAGTGGGGCGAGCCTTTGAGCGCAGGGCGGAGCCGGAGGTTGGTGCTGGACGTTGACCAGCGCGAGCCGGTCGATGTGGCCAGGTGCGGTACGCCAGGTTGGCCAGGGCGCGCAGACGAGGCGCCATCCGAGTGGAAGTGAGGAGAAAATGGAGATGTGAGGCTGTGAGGATATGTGGTGATGGAGTTGATGAGGCTGCGGTTGAGTCGTGATGGAGTTGATGAGGCTGCGGTTTAGTGGTGATGGTGATGGTTGTGGATATGTCCAGGGGAAAGGCATGCGTGCCTGAGGTGAGACTGGTTGAGGCCTGACCGGGGGATAGGCATGGGTGCTTGAGGAGTGGATGGTTGAGGCAGGAGTTGGCTGGGGGTTTGTGGGAGAGACGGAAGAGGTGGCCGGGCAGAGTGGAGAAGAGAGGCTGAGGACATTGAGGCGAGTGTGGATGGTTCTGCGGAACTTGTGTGGTGAGGCAGCCGGGGTTGTTGAGGACGTGTATGGTTAGGAGTTGTGCGTATCCCAGATGGTTGAAGCTGGATATCTTCGCTGCTGATGAAGAGATGAATCGAGATGACAAGATGATGGAAAGTGCAATGCTGTCATGTATCCTAGGAGTTATGCTGAATGTTCATTACTGGTAGTTGTCATATGTGTCATGTTGTTGTTGCAAGATGGCCATGGTTGTTTACCCATGATCATCTTGAGGGGGTGTGTTACCATGAGTGAGTTTAGTAGTAGCGCTGTAGTAATATTGTATCCAGTGTGAGGCCCATAGAGGCCCATGTCCAGTAGTATTGTAACCCTAACTCAGATGATATAAATACACAGTGTGGTGGTCTGAGTAACCTAACCCACCCATTCGCTGAAACTCTACAAAATATGAGCCACCAATCATGAGCCGTTGAATGCTCTACATGTCCACGATTGACAACAACAACAACAACAAAGCCTTTATTCCCAAACAAGTTGGGGTAGGCTATACAAGTCCACAATTGACACGATTACAATTTCTCACTATTTGGCCGTAGGCTACTGCTCTAGTTACATCATGTTTGATATCTTTCTGCGATCCTGTATTACATGTTTATGCACGTCATAATGCTTCTACCAAGGTTCAAAAAAGCGCTAGGCGCTAAGCGAGCGGTGAGGCACTGCTTAGAGGAACTGCTGCTTAAGCGAGCTTAAGCGCCGCTTAAGCGCTCAGGCTAAAATCGTACGAACATGAAACAGGGAAGTCAAGATGGGCACATATACCCCTATAATATGCTGTAAATTTGTATCCTAAGCATGTAATGCTACATTTCTGAGGAATACGGGGATTAATACCTTGGTTAGCCTCGGTTTTGCTCCAATTTCTTATAAACACACAAGCAGCTAAGCAAACAATGTAACAAACACAAACAAGCAGCTAAGCTTTACTGGAGTAGCAAGCAGCTAAGCAGTAGAGGAGTAGCAAGCAGCTAAGCCAGACCTAATCACCATCAATGCATCGAGCAAGGAGCAGAGCAACACAGGCAACACACCAACACTCGCATAGAGGAGATTCTAGCACAAAACACGACCAGATTCCCTGTCTCGCTTAATCGAACGCTTAGGCCAAAAGCGAAGCGGAAGACAACCGCTCAGCGCTTAAGCGCGCTTAAGCGTACCTAGGCGTACGCTTTTTTGAACCATGGCTTCTACTACTATTTGGTGTCAATTTAATTATAGCAAAGCCGTGACTCGTAACTGTTTGTTATTATTACACGTGCAGCAGGCACATCTTACACTCATAAACGTAGAGTAAAGCTCGCCTATAATCATGTAAGTACCTGCTGTTTTTTGTATATTGCTTAATGCAAACTTCTATATCTTGGACCTGTTTCTGTTTACAATTGGCCTCTCCTTCATGCAGAGGAGAAACAGTGAGGCACCAGGTTCTTCTGTCCAAGTACCCGATGAGGTCCGTGTGACTCAAAAAAAAGCTCACGTAAGTTCCCTGTTTTTTTTGGAATGTTAATTTACCTCCTGTGCATAGTTCAATTGCATCATTTTCTGTATGTTGCACTACCTAAGTTGCCTAATGGAATCTAATAAAATATAAACAATGACCATATGGAACATTGCACACTGCCTTTGACCCATCTGGCATCCGGCATGCCTGGGTATAAGTTACATGATTTGGCTATGTTAATACAAGTCCTGAAATTCTATTATGTTAATTTTTTGCCTGTTGCTTCATTGAGTTTGCCTGTTGTTCCATGGCTAGTGCATGAAGTTTGATAGAAATGATCCTAGCTGAAATGATGCACTTTGTGTTTTTTTATTGCTTTATTCCTAACCTAGCTTCCTATTCTACTTGAAACATGATTGCTTTATTCCTAACCTAGCTTCCTATTCTACTTGAAACATGGTGAAAAAATAGTTATATTACTTGTTTAAATGTCTAGCTTTGTTTTTCTGAGTCCCATTGACATGATGTGGTATATCCATATTCAAATGATCTGGCTGTTTATATAATACGCTCCATGTTCAATTGCTTCATTCAGTTTCTAGTAATCTATTATACATGATGCACATGGTGCTACTTGTTATATGCCCTTTTTTGTTTGAGTTTGATCATGAATTCAAGATTAAGCATTGCCTAAACGTTGACCAACGTAGGAAGATTCCCTCCCTTGTCTATACGTTGTGAGATAGATGATGAGACCTCTCTAGCAGCGAATTTATACGCGCTAGATAACACCCCGTTTAATTCGGTCCTGTTGGGACTCGAACCCGGGTGGGCTGGCTGCGCACTCGCAAGCCTTGCCACTGAGCTAGCACTCAGTTCTCAGATTAAGCAATGCCTCGTTATGCTTAATTTAAATGTTATGGCACTTCATACAAGCCATACAATTAATTGTTGCATTGACCTTCTGCGATGTCGAAGGCACTATCTGAGTCATGCTTAAATCAATCATACATTATTTTCCTAATAGTATCAAATCCAACATGCACATCTTTTGACTGTATTTGGCTATTTGCTAGATTTCTTCTGTGCAGTGACCTGGCTTCGTTATTGGGCACATGATGTCTAGTTGCTTGGTTCATTGTATACATCATCGCCATGATCTAGTTTGGTTTGTTCTAAGAGGCATGTGGCTTAACTGGTTTCTTTGTTGTATCTGCCCATGGTTCTTTCAAAATTATGTCAACAATGCTGTTTGTTTGCCTTGTATTGTATTGCATTTTAACTTGTTTTGTCTTAGTTTCAGCCTGCAAACAAAGCTGTAATGTCAGTAGGGACAACCCATTTATCAAGTGTTGCGGTCATTTCACAGAGCAACAGTGACAGTGGCACGTGCTCTCATTGGTCCACTGAGTCCGGTACACCAACCATTCCAGAAGAAATAGATGTACGAGGCTCTATTTTTGATTGCTTGTTGTGTTATATCAGCTCAATGATGTTCTTGAAATTGGAGGTCTTTTATTGCATCATATGATGTTGTAACTTGTTTTATCTAAATTTCAGGCTTCAAATAAAGCTACAATGCCAGAAGCAAGGGCCAATGCCTCAAGTATTGATGTTTCACAAAGCAGCAGTGAGAGTGCATATTGCTCGCATAGGCCCATGGTATCTATTGGTCAACTTAATCCGGCACAAAGAGATTTCGGGGATGCACTCCAAGAGGCAGTTGATATATTTGGGCGGGAAAACAAAGATGCTGATGAATTAATTGCCAAGACACGCCAAGAGATACATGAATTGAAAAATAGGCAAACTTTGACAGAAAATGTTCTAAAGAATCTCCTATGCACTTGTCATGGTAAGCCAGTTGTGATGTGTCTGGGAATTGAAGGTGTCTAAATAAACTTTGATTCTGTTGTTCAGTCAAGTGGACTGCTGATGCCAATGCTGTAACTAATTACTGCTCAAAATTTCGTTCAAAATTTCGTGGTCTGTAATAATTGCAAATTTTGTTGTTGTACTAAAATTAGATATGTTCCATGTGGCTGCTGTATTTTGTGTGAAATAATTTCCTGATGTGTACTTCAATTAAACCATAAATCGACTGCATGCTGAAAATTTGAATCTGAGCGCACGTGTGAACTATTTTCTGCTCGTAATGCAATAACGGCTGTTTCTTGGAAGGACTACGTACATGGGTGAAAAGTTAGAGAAGCTACAGTACTCTAACTTGAAGGTGAAAAGTTAGAGAAGCTACAGTACTCTAACTTTCCTTCCCCCAAACCATATGTCTAAAATCCAAATAATTTAAATTAATTTGCACAATACAAACTTGTGTCTTGCATTTGAAGTAATTACATGCAGAGAAAATTATGGTGTAATAAAATTTAGTTTAGTTTTTAAACATCTACAGTAATCACCTTTATTAGTTAAAGACAGTGCATAACCTTGTACTTATGCTACAGAAGCCTGACTTTGCTTCTTTATTTTTCCTGACTTAGCTCCTTCACGTTAGAGGATACGGTTCCCGTACATGGTAGCCCATTAATAATTATGCCTGCTAGCAAGATAGATGGTCCTTATTATAGTCAGGCATGTCAACTTGTATGATTAAAAGTAGTTCGTACACATTAAATCTACCATCTGCATTTTTCTCTGTAATAACTTTTCTTTTTACACTACTCAAAACTTGTCTGGCTAATATGAAATTTGAGATGGCAAAACCCGGGAAAGATAAAGATATCACCAAAAACTCTTTCCTGCGAAATGCTGGGTTTTGAAGCCCAAGTCCAAGTCTTTCTCTGCTCAAGTTTTGGAGGAACAACTCCAAGTAGAACGAGTTGCAACAGCTATGCTAAGAACAAAAGTTGACATGTTGAGATCGAGATTAGAAGCATGTGATGCCCTACTGCACGAGGCCAATCAAGTTCGTTATAATCTCCCAAAGACTAAGAAAATGCCATAGATAATTGGAGATGAACACTAACATAGTGAGTACATTGGTCTTGTGAAATGTTTCCTTAGATTAAGGCACCGTTCAGACTTTTGTTGGTGGATGCATTTATCTGCGGTTGGGATCAACTTGGTAGTTGTTCCTGTGGATGTTATATAAATTAATTGCCTAGCCTTTTTTGAATCAGTTCGAACTTAAATGGTATCATAGCCAAGGTCTCAAGTTTGAATTGTCGAACGTGTGGTTTAATTTAATCTCTGTCGGGCGGCAAAATCTCCCACCAATCCTGAAATATTTCAAACGCATTTTTGAATGGGATTAAGAAGATAGATCATGATCATGGTAGTGACCTATATTCAACGTGATGATGATTTGATTTTGCACTCGGCCATGAACAGAGGTACTAGTACGGTGTCACAATTTTTTATCATTATACTTGTACCTTAGCGAAATTCAAAATCTCATAGCGGCAAAACTTCCCGCCCACAAAATACAAAAATTTCACACGCTTCCAAATTCCCATTCTACCCCTGTGGAGATGACAGCAAAGTCGGTTGGTGAGGGGTTTGCCCGTCATTTTTTCGATCACCACCTCCCTAGCCCGGAAACCCTCCCAAAAAAAATACATTTCCTTCAGTCTCTCATCTGAGACCACCCACCGGAACTTCTCAAGTCCCTCTCTCTACCACCTCCACGACCACCGCACCGGAACATCCCCGCCGGACTTCCCTGGCCTACCCGAGCCCTCGCGATCCTCGTCATCCGGCTGCCTGCCGGAGCCGCTTCATCGACGCCGTCATCAACCGGACCGGATCATCCCCGCCGAACCTCGAAACCATATGCTCATCCAGCAGTCTACCGCAGTCGCTTCAGCTGCGGTATCGTCCACCCCGCCGGAGCCGCTTCGCCGGATCCGTCGTCCACCGCATCGGATCTTGCTCACCGACACCGCTGTGCATGAACCGGATCTGCTTCACCGGCGCAGTGCATGATCTAAACTCTTCTACTGTCGCTTTTCTATTGCTTGCCTGCAAGTTCTTGTTTAATCTTGGGGGAACCTGTTTGTGCTAACGACGCGCCGTTACGTTTTTGCAGATGAGATGAGTAACCATGAAGTGTAATGGCCGTCTCTCCAACCCCAAGTAGCACATGTAGCGTACTTCATCACCGGATCTATCAACCCCAGGAAGATCTGCTGTGACTCCCACAGAGTGCTTCTCCTAATGTAAGTCCCTTGTTTTAGCGCCATGTTCTGGGTTCAGATGCTTGTTTGTCTGAAGCTCTTTTAGTTCATTCCTAGCTATGACCGTAACACGTTGCTATTTTCTACTTCATTGCTAACTTTAAGCGATTGAACATTTTGGTTTGCATTCCCTGCTCTGTAGATGTAGCCATCATAACTTCTATCTTGCTCAGTCGTTGTTACAAAAATTATACTGTAGGTATTATAGTAACATCCTGCTATTATTTAGTTCATGGCCAATTTTAAGTAATTGCACATGTTGGTTCGCATTCCCTGCTCTATAGCTTTTGGCATCGTAACTTCTATATTTGGTTTACATTCCCTGCTCTGTAGATCTAGCCATCATAACTTTATCTTGCTCAGTCGTTGTTACAAAAATTATGGCCTGCTACTATGTTGTTTGTGCAAATTTTTTACTCCATGAACATGTTGGCTTGCATTCCCTGTACTACAGGTGATGCCATTGTTTTGTATCTAGTTCATTGTAAGCTAACAAAGTAAGGACTTAGTTTGGCATGCTATCACTCTGCTATCTAGCCTGTAGTACAAATAAACTTGTCATACTACTAGATAATAATTTTGCGTGCCATCTTGTTCTTCAAAAGCTGCATTATTGACTTGTTTCTCTGACTTGGCATGACGCTCACATATGGAAAGCTGAACATATTGGTTTGCATTCCCTCTTATACAAGTTCACAGGTGATCCCACTATATTCTGTATCTGGTCCATCCTAAGCTCCAGCATTAACTATCCTCCATGTGTTGCTCATTACAAGTTTATATCCCGAAACATCTTGATTTGCATCCCCTTCACTATAAGTTCAGGAGTATTATTTAGTTCACGGCCAAAGTGAAGTAATTGCACTTGGCACATGTTGGTTCACATTCCCTCCTCTTTAGCTTTTGCCATCGTAACTTCTATTTTTTGGTTTACATTCCCTGCTCTGTAGATGTAGCCATCATAACTTCATCTTGCTCAGTCGTTGTTACAAAATTTATAGCCTGCTACTCTGTTGTTCATGCCAATTTTGTACTCCCTGAACATGTTGGTTTGCATGGGACTCGACAGTAGTAAGTCTGCTGTTTCATTCTAACATGCTCTGTTATATTGGCTGTTGGTATGCGGCATGCACTCTTTGTTTGCTTATTGTGCGCATTACAATGATCTTGTTATAACGACGAAATGATGAGTTCCAAATTCTTTGGCAAACAATATTGTAGTGTCTTTGCCTTTCCATTGTTGCTGTCTTAACTTGTAATGTCTTTGTTTCAGATATAGGTGCTGCATGGACAACTTAAAAGATTGCCGGATCGCTTCATTGTATTGCTAGGTTTAATTACCATTCAATTTCTCTGGGTTCTGTAATATTTTTTCAATGCCTTGCAGCTGATGTAATATTTAGTTAGTTTTTATAGTTCTTTCGCGCATTTTTTCTTTGGTGCTTGTGGTAAGTGAGGCTATCCGACAGAAATCAATGCTGCGTAAATATTCTCAGTATCTAAATCACGAATTCCCATCCCTTAAACGGCCCATTTAAGCGAAATCACATATGTGCCTGCCCGCAAATTCCTAAAGCCCATATTATGCCAGCATATAAACAGCAACTAAACGGGCTGGCCCACTTACTTATTGGGCTGGCCCACTTACTTATTGGGCCAGCCCATTTGATTGACGGTGGACCCCACACTCTAGTTGGGCTGGCCCACTTGCTTTAAGGTGGACCCCACCCACTACTTAGTTGGGCCAGCCCAATTGCTTTTGTGGTGGACCCCACATACTAAATGGGCCGGCCTTTAAGAGGAAAGAGGGACCCGCCTGTGTTTTTGGCCAGGCCCACTATCTTGTTGGGCCGGCCCACCGCTATATGGTGGACCCCACAAACTAATTGGGCCGGCCACTGCTATATGGTGGACCCCACATACTAATTGGGCCGGCCCTTTAACAGAAAGTGGGACCCTGTGCTTTTGGCCCGGCCCACTATTGTTGGGCCAGCCATTTGCTTTTTGGTGGACCCATATTAAATGGGCCGGCCCTTTAAGAGGAAAAACTGTGTTTTTGGCCCGGCCACTATCTTGTTGGGCCCACCCGCTATATGGTGGACCCCACATACTAATTGGGCCGCCCTTTAACAGAAAGTGGGACCCACCTGTGTTTTTGGCCCGCCACTATCTTGCCGGGCCCACTTGCTATATGGACCCACGTACTAAATGGGCCCTTTAACAGTGGGACCCACCTGTGGCCCGGCCCACTATTTTGGGCCGGCCCACTTGCTATATAGTGGACCCCACAAACTAAATGGGCCGCCTTTAACAGAAAGTGGGACCCACTGTGTTTTTGGCCCGCCCACTATTTTGTTGGGCCGGCCCACTTGCTATATGGTGGACCCCACAAACTAAATGGGCCGACCCTTTAACTGGAAAGTGGGACCCACTGTGTTTTTGGCCCGGCCCACTAGCTTGTTGGGGCCCACTTGCTATACGGTGGACCCCACACACTAAATGGGCCGGCCTTCTAAAGGTGGACCCCACATGTTAAATGGGCCGGCCCATTTAAGTTTTGACCAGTCAACCTTAGAGGTTAGGCCCGGCCCACGTAACTAATGGACCAGCCCAGCTATATAGTTGACCGGTCAAACTATGTCATCTGGCCCGGCCCGCTTAAGACGTGGCAGGCCTCGTGTGGGCCTACCATCTACCACGGGGTTTCAGCCGGTTAACGCCGTTAACTGGCAGTTAACGGCGTCTGCCACGTGTCAGTTTGCATGACGTCAGCAGTCAACGGGCTCCCGAAAACACTTCCGCAACGGTCCGATTTTCCGTGGCGGAAGGGCGCCCAAGCGCGACGGACCGAAAAAATCGTCGTTGGACTTTGCCTGACGCAGTTTCGACAACGGAACCCATATCGTCGGGTTAGGCCCATAGGCGACGAAAAATGCCCCTTAGTTGACGATTTTGGGACGTTGTCTATCAGAACTTTTCTTGTAGTGGTGATGCCAGAATAGCTTGTGTGAGCCATTTGTGTGATTAGTCTAGCACTTAAGTATTGTTTGGTGATTGTATCCTCGTATTCGTTTATAGACGCTAGTACCGGAGACTATCAAGAGGAGGAGGTTTTCTACCAAGAGGAAGAAGAAGAGAACTTTGATCACTACACCAACCAAGGCAAGCTAATATTCTTGCAAAGTGCAAAGCTCTACTAGAGCAAGGCACACTCACCAATTACTTTATGCTTCATGATCCCATCCCAAGTTTTATTCTTACAAGCTTTTACTTTGATTATTATAACTTGCTTTTATAGTTAACTTTGGTCTAGAGATAGAGTACTACAAGAGTATCAAAGTTAGCCTAGCACAATCAAAGCTAGTTAGCACCCCTCATGACTAGTTGCTAGTGCTAACCAATAAAATTGACTACTCTAGATGGGAACTTGTGAAATGAAATGACTTTGGAAAACCTTGGAATGATGAGTCATTCTATTGAAAGATTTTGAAGGTGAATGTGACTTGTGAATGACATGGTGAACTTTACAAAAACTGATGGTTGGGTTCGGATGCGATACCATTCCAATTTTACAAGTACCCCCACAATACCTGATTATGGGTAAGGGCTTAACTAGAAATTTATGTATCTTAGTATGGGTTCCCTCTAAACAAGCGTCATAGGGGTTATGCCGAGGCTGCCTCCAATTGAAAGTGAAATGATGTGAAATGACGTGAAATGAGGTGAATGTCCGGCCCAAGCCCTGTGCAGTTCCCAGGCTGACGGTTTGTCTTCACTGGGAGGCCAAGCTCATGGGGAGAGGTGCCTATACTAGGATATGTAAGTGAAAGGTTATGGTTGGTAGTCCGCACATGGAGTGTGATAAATCAGGGCCAGTTAACCCTGACGGATTATTGCAAATGTTGTGGCACAAGTGTACGACCTCTGCAGAGTGTAGAACTATTCGAATAGCCGTGTCCACGGTTACGGACGATTGGAAAGGCCATACTGTTCCGTCATCAGACCATTTTCAAAAATATGACATATGACCTGTGACTTGAACTTGAAAGGTGAATGGTGAATTTGACTTGAATCACAACAGAGTTGTGGGAATGACACTAATGTTCCCACTTGAGTTAGTTAGCAAATGAAGAGGCTTTTACTAAATGCTTATGAAATAAAATTGGCTTTATGCAAATAAACTTAGAGCTTAGCACCCCCTTACTATAGTTGATAGTGCTTACATTAGTATTAGTTTGCGAGTACTTTAAAGTACTCATGGCTTTGTCCCTGGCTATTCAAATGGCCAGACTATGAAGAGGAACAGCAGTACGAGGAAGATGGACAGCAGGACGTCTACGACAACTAGGATCACTCCTGACGTCAACAGTTGCCTGTGGAATAGATGGACCGCAACCGTTACTTCGCTTCCGCTATGTGTTTTGTAATAGGATCTCTAGATCCACTATGATGTATTAAGACTGGATCATGTGATCCCTCTATGTAAGACGATTATGTGTTGTAATGAATGATGTGTTGTGATATCAATCTATTATGTCTCGCAAAAACAATATTCCTGGGATTGCGATGAATGGCATAATAGGCATCTGGACTTAAAAATCCGGGTGTTGACAAGTTGGTATCAGAGCCATTGTTTGACCTTAGGAGACCCTAGTTAGAATGGACGTCCTGAAAAATTTAGTTTCAAAAACAAATGAAGTGAATATTTCTGAAAAATTATTCACTCTCTTACCCTTGAGATCTTTTCAAAAAGAGAAACCCATGCCCTATTTTTCCTTGAAAATTCTACATAAAAGTTTGCACACTTGGTCACCTCATTAACTTACTCATCTTAAATTGCTCACAGATGGAATACCAATGTGAATCCTATCAGCTTGGCCATGGAGGAGACCTAATGTTCGAGAAGGATTTGAAGCAACTAGTTGAATATTTAGGACGCCCGTATCCCGAGTTCTTCGGAATACCACTCAATAATCAGTGGGAAAACACCTCGGTGGGAAGTTACTGCAGATCTGAGAGGAAAGCTAGGAGCCCCAATATGGGAAACCATATGGTTTTCTTTAAAGGGAAAGACCTGGAAGGATGGAATAACCAAAGCCATGCAAGAAGCATTTGCCCGTCTGTGCGGACAGAATATGAACAAGCTCAAGAATACCCGCTTCATTTACTACCCAAGACATGATCCCCCGGGAGGACCAATAACCATGCCCCCGCACCCGGAGATGAACCATTATGTAGCACACCTGGACTTCATGCTGTACAAGACCCGCAAGGAGTTGGACAATGCCCGCCAAACACATTATCCATGAAGATGAAGAACCCACATGAAGAGTAGTATCACTAAATCACTTGAGTAGGTGTGAGTTTGTATCAGGATCCCCTTGTATCGTAGAGCGATGAATGGTTCTTAAAACCAACGGTGTGTTAGCTTTGTAATATGTGATGCTTGGTATGAATGAAAAAGTGTTGTTGGTTTTTACCCCCTCAACACTACTCAAGTTTTGAAACTTTTTGAATTTAACTCAAACAAACCATAGAAATTTCCCTCTTATCTTATCATCTACCTCAATCTTCAGATGGCCCCACCAACCCGCAGCGCCAACCAGGATGCAATGATGCAAATGCTGCAGATGATGATGGAAGACCGCGAAGCCGAGAGAGCTGAACGACAAGCCAACATTGCTGCACTGCAGCAGATAGCTCAGAACAATCAGGGCCATGGAAACCACGATCACCCTGGATCGAAACTGAAGAACTTTCAACACCAACCCTCCCATGTTCAGCAAGACCGAAGAGCCCCTAGACGCAGATGACTGGCTCCAAACAATGGAGAACAACCTAGAAGTTGCGGGAGTAGAAGCCGCAGAGAAAGTACTGTTCGCCACCCATTACCTATCAGGACCTGCCAGAGCCTGGTGGACAAGTGCCCGTGCAATGAATGCGGGACAAATGATGACCTGGGAAGACTTCAAGCTGAAGTTTAGCAAATACCATGTGCCCCAAGGACTGATCAAGAAAATGAGAGACGAGTTCCGTGAACTCAAGCAAGGAAGAATGTCCGTGGTGGAATACCGCGACAGGTTTCTCACTCTGTCAAGGTACGCCCCGGATGAGACCGACACAAATGAAAAGAGGAAGGAAAGATTTCTGAACGGACTGCATGATGAGATGCAAACTGTGTTAGTGAACATTCCGTTCGCTGACTTAGAAGCCCTGGTAGACTCAGCCATACAAATGGAAGGAAAGCCATCAAGCCAACGAGAACCGCAAGTGCCGGATGATGAATCAGAATGGGCCCAACAACGCCCAGAAGTACCGCAACAGCTCAACTGGAGGATTTACCTCAAGATACAACAAGCCCTCTGCTCAGACATACCGCCCAAGCAACAACCACAACAACAACCACAACAACAACAACAATAACCACAGCAACCGCACCAACAACCACAACCACCCCAATGGCAACAACAACAACCCCAATACTGCCCCAGTGACTGGAAGCAACGCTGTTCCCGTCAACCCCAAGGACAAGTCCACCATCAACTGCTATGAATGTGGAGTTGTGGGTCACTACTCCAATGAGTGCCCCAAGAAGCTTGCCAAGATTGCCGCCAACACCACCGCCCCTGCTCAGCAACAGCGCCGCTTTGCAGCAAGAAGGCCGAACAACCGCAACGGCCGCTCTACCACATGAATGCCGCAAGCACAGGAAGCCCCTCATGCCATGCCAAGTATGTTTTCCTGTTAATCAAATGCTCAATCTTCTTAGGAACCTAACTTTTCTTAAAATCTCGGGACGAGATTTGTTTAAGGGGGAAGGGTTTGTAACATCCCAAAAATTTCAAAACAAACAAAATGAATTTCCCTAGTTCCAAATTTTGGAACCAACAAAAACTTTTATTAAATTAAGTTTGATACATAGTGATCTTGCTTAATTCTTGTGCTTTTGCCATGATTGTTTAATTAGTATTTGAAATACTCTTAAACCCTAAACCTCACATCCCCTTTTCCATCCAAGTTAAAATAAAATAAAAAGAATTTAAATAAGAAAAAGGCATATGTGCCTATGGCTATTTTTGTAAAACTTTACCCTAGGCCTTTCTACTTTATTTAGAGGATTGGAAAACCTTCATAAACCTTATCTAGTACTTCTCAAACCCAATCCAAAGTGAAACAAAAGATTTTAAAAAGAAAGTAATAATGCCATAGAGGCATATGAGAGCAAATATCAAATTTGTGAAATTGAGGATCTTGACCCTAAGACTTGTGGTGAATGGTTGGATCACTCCTATATACCATTTCAACACTCAACAACATCAATTGGGTCAAGCCTAGTCAAATTAAAAATCAAATGCAACATATGCATAGAGGCATATGTGACACATAGCCATAATACCCAATTCTTGTTCTATGCACTTGTACCTTACCCAAATGGTGTGAAACCATATCTAAACCAAATCTAACACTAAATTGACCCTCAACCTTGCCCAAGTAAAGCAAGAGAAACAATTTAGAAGATTAAGAAAAATCACATCTCTTATGTGTTATGGCCATTTTTGCAAATCTTTGAGCTAGACCTTTTGGAATGGTTTCAATGGTTGGGAAATGTTCCTAAACTAGTAAGAATCACTTTGGAGTCAAGAAAAATCAAATCAAAAAGAGAGAAAACAAATAGGGAGAAAATCCCATTTTCACTCACATACACATTTAGCCATTTTTGCAAATCTTCAACCAAGGCCACTTTGGCTTGTGCCATTGGTTGTAAAACACTTATATATCAATAACAAACACAAATGCATCAAAGAAACCAGAATCAAATCAAAGGAAAATGCAAGTTCAACTCACATAAGATAATGGTCACTTTGCCCATTTATAAAATGTTACCCACTTTGCACCCCTGGTTTGGACTTTTCCTAAACCAACCTTGACCAACTCTTGCCATGTCATCCAAGAACTCATCAAGATGAACAAGTTTGATGTTGACCATCAGGGTTGACTCTGCCTAGGTTGACCAGAATACAGGAGACAAGTAGAGACATTGAAATAAAGAGAAGATTCACCCCAATTTGAAATCTTGCAAACTTTCACCAAATTAACCACCACCACCACCTTTCTACTTCAAATAATATATGAATGCAATCCCCCAAAAATATTTCCAAAATTTGAAAACATTTTTCTTTCGGCCATTTTTACAAATACCTTGTGAGCAATATCACACCAAATCAATTTACACTA
Source organism: Lolium multiflorum (assembly GCA_030979885.1). NCBI lineage: Eukaryota > Viridiplantae > Streptophyta > Magnoliopsida > Poales > Poaceae > Lolium > Lolium multiflorum. Next base: position 231,060,245 of record CM061748.1, on the reverse strand, counting down.
TTTGCAATAGTGTTGGCCCAACCCTTTGTCTCCCCTTGGTCCCCTGCAACACCTCCCTAGCCTCCCCCATGCCCTAGTGCCCCCTTTTCAACCCTGGCATTGCACCATTTTGGCACAAACCATGCCATGCCGGCCATACATGCACACACCATGCCACCCTAGCCTCCCTACCTTGCTAGCCATGCCAACCTTGTCTCCCAAGACTCCCTTGCCCCATCGGACATGCCAGTACTGCCCGGTCGGAGAGGGACACGGCAACGCCGGAACGGGACGTGCCCGACGCGCCTGCAACGCGCGACACGCTCTGGATGCGCCAGCGTCGACGAGCGCCGTCGACCCAGGCCCCTCGCCCTCTCCCTTCTCCCACGCGCTCCCCGGACGACGCAGCCCGCCGACACGCTCCCGTGCTGCGCACGCGCCGAACGACGGCCACCATGCCCGCCATCGCGTTCCCGTCCCCGATCCTATATAAACGTGCCCCTGCTCTTGGACAACACCACACCACCTAGCAGCATCCTCCTCCCCTCCTAGAGCCTCTCTCCCTCCCTGCCGCACACCGGAGCAAAGAGCTCGCCACGGCCACCAGCGGCATCCCTCAAAGACGCCATTTTTTTTGCCACCATAGCCCTCGAGCCCTAGACCAAAGTTGTAGCCCTTGGAAAGATCTTTCCAACGCACCTAATCCCGCCTCAATCCGAGCTCCGAGGTGAGCGTTAGGCCCCCGCAAGTTGCAGCGGGGAGGAAGACGACGCCCGCCGTCGGATCCCGATCCTACGCCGCGTGCTCCGCCTGCACCCGACGTGCATGCGCCATGCACGCACGGCCCGGGCAGCAGCTGGGCCGGCCCACTTCTTTCCCGCCCTCCGTTTAATTTCAAATTTCGTTTAATTTATTTTTCTGTGAGTTGCTCTCAGATGCTTTGCCAAATCTTTAATAACTACAAATCTACTCGGTCATTTTTGATAAATTTTATATATGTAGAAAGCTCATGAAAGGCCCCATCCAACCACACTAGATTCAAATCAAAATATGTTGTAGAATTTGAATAGTAAAAATAACAAGGCAGTAACTTTTCAAACTTCAAACAATTATTAAAAATCAACCATAAATGCTTTTGAGTTGATTCCAACTCTCATAATTCACTTTTCAAATACTCTAATTGTTTATGTAAAAATATGATAGGGGTACTGTATATGATCATGGGCTAGAATGAAATAATGGCTATGTAGCCATTACTAGCCCATTTAAATTATTCTCAAATGTAGGAATTTAAATCTATGAGGTGTAGCACTTCATTTAAATCATCTTCCCAAGTGGTATGAGGTAATGTGATGACCCTTGTTGCATGGTCTCATACTTGCTCACTTGAGGATCTTAAACCAAAGTAGAATTTAAAATGCATGAGGTGATGACATTAGTCTTCATGACCCATATGTTCTTATTTGAAAATATTAGATCATTTTCATAGTAGTATTTAAATGGTTCAAAACTACCTATTAAATCATATGAGATGTATTCTTCTCATTTAAATCTTTGTCTCAAGTAATTCTACATGAGGTAGAGACCATGGTCTATCAATTCTCATATTGAATTATTTGATGATATTAAATCATTACTATGTTGGTATTAAATTGCATGAGGTGCATCACCTCATTTAAATCATTTTCCCAAATGATGAGTATGAAGTGTTGACCTTGGTCAACATGAGTTCATATATTATCATATGAGGAAATTAAATCTTAAACAAGATTCAATGAGAGGAAAGTATTTCTCCAAAGAAATAAATAGAAACCCTAATCAATATTTGTAATGAGAGGAAATTATTTTTCTTTAAAAGAAAACAAAGTCAACCAACATGTTAATAATGTGGTGATGCTAGAATAGCTTGTGTGAGCCATTTGTGTGATTAGTCTAGCACTTAAGTATTGTTTGGTGATTGTATCCTTGTATTCGTTTATAGACGCTAGTACCGGAGACTATCAAGAGGAGGAGGTTTTCTACCAAGAGGAAGAAGAAGAGAACTTTGATCACCACACCAACCAAGGCAAGCTAATATTCTTGCAAAGTGCAAAGCTCTACTAGAGCAAGGCACACTCACCAATTACTTTATGCTTCATGATCCCATCCCAAGTTTTATTCTTACAAGCTTTTACTTTGATTATTATAACTTGCTTTTATAGTTAACTTTGGTCTAGAGATAGAGTACTACAAGAGTATCAAAGTTAGCCTAGCACAATCAAAGCTAGTTAGCACCCCTCATGACTAGTTGCTAGTGCTAACCAATAAAATTGACTACTCTAGATGGGAACTTGTGAAATGAAATGACTTTGGAAAACCTTGGAATGATGAGTCATTCTATTGAAAGATTTTGAAGATGAATGTGACTTGGGAATGACATGGTGAACTTTACAAAAACTGATGGTTGGGTTCGGATGCGATACCATTCACATTTTACAAGTACCCCCACATTACCTGATTATGGGTAAAGGCTTAACTAGAAATTTATGTATCTTAGTATGGATTCCCTCTAAACAAGCGTCATATGGGTTATGCCGAGGCTGCCTCCAATTGAAATGTGAAATGATGTGAAATGACGTGAATGAGGTGAATGTCCGGCCCAAGCCCTGTGCAGTTCCCAGGCTGACGGTTTGTCTTCACTGGGAGGCCAAGCTCATGGGGAGAGGTGCCTATACTAGGATATGTAAGTGAAAGGTTATGGTTGGTAGTCCGCACATGGAGTGTGATAAATCAGGGCCAGTTAACCCTGACGGATTATTGCAAATGTTGTGGCACAAGTGTACGACCTCTGCAGAGTGTAGAACTATTCGAATAGCCGTGTCCACGGTTACGGACGATTGGAAAGGCCATACTGTTCCGTCATCAGACCATTTTCAAAAATGTGACATATGAAGGGTGACTTGAACTTGAAAGGTGAATGGTGAATTTGACTTGAATCACAACAGAGTTGTGGGAATGACACTAATGTTCCCACTTGAGTTAGTTAGCAAATGAAGAGGCTTTTACTAAATGCTTATGAAATAAAATTGGCTTTATGCAAATAAACTTAGAGCTTAGCACCCCCTTACTATAGTTGATAGTGCTTACATTAGTATTAGTTTGCGAGTACTTTAAAGTACTCATGGCTTTGTCCCTGGCTATTCAAATGGCCAGACTATGAAGAGGAACAGCAGTACGAGGAAGATGGACAGCAGGACGTCTACGACAACTAGGATCACTCCTGACGTCAACAGTTGCCTGTGGAATAGATGGACCGCAACCGTTACTTCGCTTCCGCTATGTGTTTTGTAATAGGATCTCTAGATCCACTATGATGTATTAAGACTGGATCATGTGATCCCTCTATGTAAGACGATTATGTGTTGTAATGAATGATGTGTTGTGATATCAATCTATTATGTCTCGCAAAAACAATATTCCTGGGATTGCGATGAATGGCATAATAGGCATCTGGACTTAAAAATCCGGGTGTTGACAAGTTGGTATCAGAGCCATTGTTTGACCTTAGGAGACCCTAGTTAGAATGGACGTCCTGAAAAATTTAGTTTCAAAAACAAATGAAGTGAATATTTCTGAAAAATTATTCACTCTCTTACCCTTGAGATCTTTTCAAAAAGAGAAACCCATGCCCTATTTTCCTTGAAAATTCTACATAAAAGTTTGCACACTTGGTCACCTCATTAACTTACTCATCTTAAATTGCTCACAGATGGAATACCAATGTGAATCCTATCAGCTTGGCCATGGAGGAGACCTAATGTTCGAGAAGGATTTGAAGCAACTAGTTGAATATTTAGGACGCCCGTATCCCGAGTTCTTCGGAATACCACTCAATAATCAGCCGGGAAAACACCTCGGTGGGAAGTTACTGCAGATCTGAGAGGAAAGCTAGGAGCCCCAATATGGGAAACCATATGGTTTTCTGTAACGGGAAAGACCTGGAAGGATGGAATAACCAAAGCCATGCAAGAAGCATTTGCCCGTCTGTGCGGACAGAATATGAACAAGCTCAAGAATACCCGCTTCATTTACTACCCAAGACATGATCCCATGGGAAGACCAATAACCATGCCCCCGCACCCGGAGATGAACCACTATGTAGCACACCTGGACTTCATGCTGTACAAGACCCGCAAGGAGTTGGACAACGCCCGCACATTATCCATGAAGATGAAGAACCCACCATGAAGAGTAGTATCACTAAATCACTTGAGTAGGTGTGAGTTTGTATCAGACCCCCTTGTATCGTAGAGCGATGAATGGTTCCTAAGACCAACGGTGTGTTAGCTTTGTAATATGTGATGCTTGGTACGAATGAAAAAAGTGTTGTTGGTTTTTACCCCCTCAACACTACTCAAGCTTTGAAACTTTTTGAACTTAACTCAAACCAACCATAGAAATTTCCCTCTTATCTTATCATCTACCTCAATCTTCAGATGGCCCCACCAACCCGCAGCGCCAACCAGGATGCAATGATGCAGATGCTGCAGATGATGATGGAAGACCGCGAAGCCGAGAGAGCTGAACGACAAGCCAACATTGCTGCACTGCAGCAGATAGCTCAGAACAATCAGGCCATGGAAACCACGATCACCCTGGATCGAAACTGAAGAACTTTCAGAACACCAACCCTCCCATGTTCAGCAAGACTGAAGAGCCCCTAGACGCAGATGATTGGCTCCAAACAATGGAGAACAACCTAGAAGTTGCGGGAGTAGAAGCCGCAGAGAAAGTACTGTTCGCCACCCATTACCTGTCAGGACCTGCCAGAGCCTGGTGGACAAGTGCCCGTGCAATGAATGCGGGACAAATGATGACCTGGGAAGACTTCAAGCTGAAGTTTAGCAAATACCATGTGCCTCAAGGACTGATCAAGAAAATGAGAGACGAGTTCCGGGAACTCAAGCAAGGAAGAATGTCCGTGGTGGAATACCGCGACAGGTTTCTCACGCCCCGGATGAGACCGACACAAATGAAAAGAGGAAGGAAAGATTTCTGAACGGACTGCATGATGAGATGCAAACTGTGTTAGTGAACATTCCGTTCGCTGACTTAGAAGCCCTGGTAGACTCAGCCATACAAATGGAAGGAAAGCTGCATCAAGCCAACGAGAACCGCAAGTGCCGGATGATGAATCAGAATGGGCCCAACAACGCCCAGAAGTACCACAACAGCTCAACTGGAGGATTTACCTCAAGATACAACAAGCCCTCTGCTCAGACATACCGCCCAAGCAACAACCACAACAACAACCGCAACAACAACAACAATAACCACAGAACCGCACCAACAACCACAACCACCCCAATGGCAACAACAACAACCCCAATACTGCCCCGAGGACTGGAAGCAACGCTGTTCCCGTCAACCCCAAGGACAAGTCCACCATCAACTGCTATGAATGTGGAGTTGTGGGTCACTACTCCAATGAGTGCCCCAAGAAGCTTGCCAAGATTGCCGCCAACACCGCTGCCCCTGCCAGCAACAGCGCCGCTTTGCAGGAAGAAGGAACCAGAACAACCGCAACGGCCGCCTACCACATGAATGCCCAAGCAGGAAGCCCCTCAGGTCAGGCCAAGTATGTTTTCCTGTTAATCAAACTGCTCAATCTTTCTTTGGAACCTAACTTTTGTTAAAAATCTCGGGACGAGATTTGTTTAAGGGGGAAGGGTTTGTAACATCCCAAAAATTTCAAAACAAACAAAATGAATTTCCCTAGTTCCAAATTTTGGAACCAACAAAAACTTTTATTAAATTAAGTTTGATACATAGTGATCTTGCTTAATTCTTGTGCTTTTGCCATGATTGTTTAATTAGTATTTGAAATACTCTTAAACCCTAAACCTCACATCCCCTTTTTCCATCCAAGTTAAAATAAAATAAAAAGAATTTAAATAAGAAAAAGGCATATGTGCCTATGGCTATTTTTGTAAAACTTTACCCTAGGCCTTTCTACTTTATTTAGAGGATTGGAAAACCTTCATAAACCTTATCTAGTACTTCTCAAACCCAATCCAAAGTGAAACAAAAGATTTTTAAAAAGAAAGTAATAATGCCATAGAGGCATATGAGAGCAAATATCAAATTTGTGAAATTGAGGATCTTGACCCTAAGACTTGTGGTGAATGGTTGGATCACTCCTATATACCATTTCAACCCTCAACAACATCAATTGGGTCAAGCCTAGTCAAATTAAAAATCAAATGCAACATATGCATAGAGGCATATGTGACACATAGCCATAATACCCAATTCTTGTTCTATGCACTTGTACCTTACCCAAATGGTGTGAAACCATATCTAAACCAAATCTAACACTAAATTGACCCTCAACCTTGCCCAAGTAAAGCAAGAGAAACAATTTAGAAGAAAAATCATCTCTTATGTGTTATGGCCATTTTTGCAAATCTTTGAGCTAGACCTTTTGGAATGGTTTCAATGGTTGGGAAATGTTCCTAAACTAGTAAGAATCACTTTGGAGTCAAGAAAAATCAAATCAAAAAGAGAGAAAACAAATAGGGAGAAAATCCCATTTTCACTCACATACACATTTAGCCATTTTTGCAAATCTTCAACCAAGGCCACTTTGGCTTGTGCCATTGGTTGTAAAACACTTATATATCAATAACAAACACAAATGCATCAAAGAAACCAGAATCAAATCAAAGGAAAATGCAAGTTCAACTCACATAAGATAATGGTCACTTTGCCCATTTATAAAATGTTACCCACTTTGCACCCCTGGTTTGGACTTTTCCTAAACCAACCTTGACCAACTCTTGCCATGTCATCCAAGAACTCATCAAGATGAACAAGTTTGATGTTGACCATCAGGGTTGACTCTGCCTAGGTTGACCAGAATAGATGAGACAAGTAGAGACATTGAAATAAAGAGAAGATTCACCCCAATTTGAAATCTTGCAAACTTTCACCAAATTAACCACCACCACCACCTTTCTACTTCAAATAATATATGAATGCAATCCCCCAAAAATATTTCCAAAATTTGAAAACATTTTTCTTTCGGCCATTTTTACAAACACCTTGTGAGCAATATCACACCAAATCAATTTACACTATTTGCAATAGTGTTGGCCCAACCCTTTGTCTCCCCTTGGTCCCCTGCAACACCTCCCTAGCCTCCCCATGCCCTAGTGCCCCCTTTTCAACCCTGGCATTGCACCATTTTGGCACAAACCATGCCATGCCGGCCATACATGCACACACCATGCCACCCTAGCCTCCCTACCTTGCTAGCCATGCCAACCTTGTCTCCCAGACTCCCTTGCCCTACCGGACATGCCAGACGGCCTGGTCGGAGAGGGACACGGCAACGCCGGAACGAGACGTGCCCCGACGCGCCCAGAACGCGCCGACACGCTCTGGATGCGCCAAGACGTCGACGAGCGCGTCGACCTGTGCCCCCTCGCCCTCTCCCTTCTCCCACGCGCTCCCGGACGACACGCAGCCCGCCGACGCCTCCGTGCGCGCACGCGCCGAACCGTCGACGTCGCCACCATGCCCGCCCATCGCGTTCCCGTCCCTGGATCCTATATATGCCGTGCCCCTGATCTTGGACAACACCACACCACCTAGAAGCATCCTCCTCTCCCTCCTAGAGCCTCCCTCTCTCCCTCCCTGCCGCACACCGGAGCAAAGAGCTCTCCACGGCCACCGGCGGCATCCCTCAAAGACGCCATTTTTTGCCACCATAGCCCTCGAGCCTGATACGTCTCCAACGTATCGATAATTTCTTATGTTCCATGCTACATTATTGATGATATCTACATGTTTTATACACATTATATGTCGTATTTACGCATTTTCCGGCACTAACCTATTCACAAGATGCCGAAGAGCCAGTTGCTGTTTTCTGCTGTTTTGGTTTCAGAAATCCTAGTAACGAAATATTCTCGGAATTGGACGAAATCAACGCCCAGGGTCCTATTTTTGCACGAAGCTTCCGAAGACCGAAGGGGAAAGAAAGTGGGGCCACGAGGCGCCGCCACAACAGGGCGGCGCGGCCTAGGGCTTGGCCGCGCGGCCCTGGCGTGTGGGGCCCTCGTGTGGCCCCCCGACTTGCCCTTTCGCCTACTTAAAGCCTCCGTCGCGAAACCCCCAGTACCGAGAGCCACGATACGGAAAACCTTACTGAGACGCCGCGCCGCCAATCCCATCTCGGGATTCAGGAGATCGCCTCCGAGCACCCTGCCGGAGGGGAATCATCTCCCGGAGGACTCTTCATCGCCATGATCGCCTCCGGAGTGATGAGTGAGTAGTTCACCCCTGGACTATGGGTCCATAGCAGTAGCTAGATGGTCGTCTTCTCCTAATTGTGCTTCATTGTTGGATCTTGTGAGCTGCCTAACATGATCAAGATCATCTATCTGTAATACTATATGTTGTGTTTGTCGGGATCCGATGGATAGAGAATACTATGTTATGGTGATTATCAATCTATTACCTATGTGTTGTTTATGATCTTGCATGCTCTCCGTTATTAGTAGAGGCTCTGGCCAAGTTTTTGCTCTTAACTCCAAGAGAGAGTATTTATGCTCGATAGTGGGTTCATGCCTCCATTGATACCTGGGACAGTGACAGAAAGTTCTAAGGTTGTGGATGTGCTGTTGCCACTAGGGATAAAACATTGATGCTATGTCTAAGGATGTAGTTGTTGATTACATTACGCACCATACTTAATGCAATTGTCTGTTGCTTGCAACTTAATACTGGATGGGGTTCGGATGATAACCTGAAGGTGGACTTTTTAGGCATAGATGCATGTTGGATAGCGGTCTATGTACTTTGTCGTAATGCCCGATTAAATCTCACTATATTTATCATATCATGTATATGCATTGTTATGCCCTTTTCTATTTGTCAATTGCCCGACTGTAATTTGTTCACCCAACATGCTTTTATCTTATGGGAGAGACACCTCTAGTGAACTGTGGACCCCGGTCCTATTCTTTACATCGCATACAATCTACTGCAATACTTGTTTTATTGTTTTCTTCGCAAACAATCATCTTCCACACAATACGGTTAATCCTTTGTTACAGCAAGCCGGTGAGATTGACAACCTCACTGTTTCGTTGGGGCAAAGTACTTTGGTTGTGTTGTGCAGGTTCCACGTTGGCGCCGGAATCCCTGGTGTTGCGCCGCATCACATTTCGCCACCATCAACCTTCAACGTGCTTCTTGACTCCTACTGGTCCGATTAAACCTTGGTTTCTTACTGAGGGAAACTTGCCACTGTGCGCATCATACCTTCCTCTTGGGGTTCCCAACGGACGTGTACATCTACGCGCATCAGAGCCCTACACCAAAGTTGTAGCCCTTGGAAAGACCTTTCCAACGCACCTAATCCCGCCTCAATCCGAGCTCCGAGGTGAGAGTTAGGGCCCCCGCAAGCAGTCGGGAGGAAGACGACGGCCCAGCGCCGTCGGATCCCGATCCGACGCCGCATGCTCGCCTGCACCCGACGTGCATGCGCCATGCACGCACGGCCCGGGCAGCAGCTGGGCAGGCCCACTTCTTCCCGCCCTCCGTTTAATTTCAAATTTCGTTTTATTTATTTTCTGTGATTTGCTCTCAGATGCTTTGCCAAATCTTTAATAACTACAAATCTACTCGGTCATTTTTGATAAATTTTATATATTTAGAAAGCTCATGAAAGGCCCCATCCAACCACACTGGATTCAAATCAAAATATGTTGTAGAATTTGAATAGTAAAAATAACAAGGCAGTAACTTTTCAAACTTCAAACAATTATTAAAAATCAACCAAAAATGCTTTTGAGTTGATTCCAACTCTCATAATTCACTTTTCAAATACTCTAATTGTTTATGTAAAAATATGATATGGGTACTGTATATGATCATGGGTTAGAATCAAATAATGGCTATGTAGCCATTACTAGCCCATTTAAATTATTCTCAAATGTAGGAATTTAAATCTATGAGGTGTAGCACTTCATTTAAATCATCTTCCCAAGTGGTATGAGGTAATGTGATGACCCTTGTTGCATGGTCTCATACTTGCTCACTTGAGGATCTTAAACCAAAGTAGAATTTAAAATGCATGAGGTGATGACATTAGTCTTCATGACCCATATGTTCTTATTTGAAAATATTAGATCATTTTCATAGTAGTATTTAAATGGTTCAAAACTACCTATTAAATCATATGAGATGTATTCTTCTCATTTAAATCTTTGTCTCAAGTAATTCTACATGAGGTAGAGACCATGGTCTATCAATTCTCATATTGAATTATTTGATGATATTAAATCATTACTATGTTGGTATTAAATTGCATGAGGTGCATCACCTCATTTAAATCATTTTCCCAAATGATGAGTATGAAGTGTTGACCTTGGTCAACATGAGTTCATATATTATCATATGAGGAAATTAAATCTTAAACAAGATTCAATGAGAGGAAAGTATTTCTCCAAAGAAATAAATAGAAACCCTAATCAATATTTGTAATGAGAGGAAATTATTTTTCTTTAAAAGAAAACAAAGTCAACCAACATGTTAATAATGTGGTGATGCTAGAATAGCTTGTGTGAGCCATTTGTGTGATTAGTCTAGCACTTAAGTATTGTTTGGTGATTGTATCCTCGTATTCGTTTATAGACGCTAGTACCGGAGACTATCAAGAGGAGGAGGTTTTCTACCAAGAGGAAGAAGAAGAGAACTTTGATCACCACACCAACCAAGGCAAGCTAATATTCTTGCAAAGTGCAAAGCTCTACTAGAGCAAGGCACACTCACCAATTACTTTATGCTTCATGATCCCATCCCAAGTTTTATTCTTACAAGCTTTTACTTTGATTATTATAACTTGCTTTTATAGTTAACTTTGGTCTAGAGATAGAGTACTACAAGAGTATCAAAGTTAGCCTAGCACAATCAAAGCTAGTTAGCACCCCTCATGACTAGTTGCTAGTGCTAACCAATAAAATTGACTACTCTAGATGGGAACTTGTGAAATGAAATGACTTTGGAAAACCTTGGAATGATGAGTCATCCTATTGAAAGATTTTGAAGATGAATGTGACTTGGGAATGACATGGTGAACTTTACAAAAACTGATGGTTGGGTTCGGATGCGATACCATTCCAATTTTACAAGTACCCCCACAATACCTGATTATGGGTAAAAGCTTAACTAGAAATTTATGTATCTTAGTATGGGTTCCCTCTAAACAAGGGTCATAGGGGTTATGCCGAGGCTGCCTCTGTAACACCCTAAGTTTTCAGTAATAAATAGAGAAAATAGATAATTCAATTACTCAAATTTCACAACAAACAAAAACTTTTCTCATGCATATAGTGTTGCATATAGTTTTATGCATAAGGTGCTTTTCTTTTTGTGCCATTGCCATGATGAGTGTTTAATGTTGATCAAGAGTGCTTAAACCCTAACACAAGATCACCTAACCATAATTTGAGAAGAAGAAAAGAATTAGAGAATAACTCACATAGAACTTTGCTCAATTATTCAAATCTTCACCAAAGGCCACCATTGCTTGACCTATGGTTTCTAAAACTCTTATATGACAAAAACAAACACAAATGCATAGAAGAAACCAAATTCAAATCAAAGGAAATTCCAAATTTAACATACATATGATAATGGTCATATGACCCATTTATAAAATCTTCACCTCTTTGCACCCCTGTATTTAAATTTTCTTAAACTAAACTTGGTCAACCCTTGACACCTCATCCAAGACCAAGTCAAGGTGAACAACTTCTCTGTTGACCACCACTGCTGAAGTTGACCAGGTTGACCAGAAATTGTGGGACAAGATAGGACTTTGAAACAAAGAGAAGATGACCACACATTTGAAATTTTGCAAAACAACTTCAAATTGAATACCACCACCACCATTCTCTCACATTATTTATATGATTAAGCCTCACCAAAAAGAATTCCAAAATTTAACAAAAATGTTCTTGCGGCCATTTCATCGAGCAGTTGGCAGGCAGCTTTCCAGATTTGTGTTACACTCAATTACATACTGGATTCTTGCCTAAACCATCTTTATATTGTGATTATGAGCATCTACCCCGCATCAAGCCCTGTCCTTGCCTCGTCGATTAAAGCATGGAGAAAACCTAATCTAAGCATGCGTGCACACTGCCGGCCACCCACTCACCTCTCCGCTCCCCTCTCTCTCTCACCTTGTCACAGAGCATCTACACGGCACAAGGACGCGCAATGCACGGCCCTGGCTCGCGCGCCGGCATTGGCCGGGCGGCGTGCCCAAACCATGCCGGTGCACGCCGTGCACGCGCTCACGCCTCCGGAACGCGCCAGGACGCCGCGCGCTCGATCGCCCTAGTCCTCTTCTGCAAAGGCTACCGCTGCATCACACATCTCCTCGCCATCCTCTAGCAGCTAGACATCCTCCAGAGCACGCCCCTGCATCGTCGTCGTCGTCCTCATCAACTTTCGGCAGTGCGTACTGCCGCGATCATCACAAGCGCCCGAGCTATTCCATCACACCCTGGACGCGCCAGCTACTCCCTGCGCATCGCCATGATGCCGCCTACAAGATGCCGTCCTTGTCTTGCCCTTTTGCACGCCGGAGACGCCGCGCCAAGGGCACCCTCTCACAGCACCCGCCGGCCGGTCACCTCCCCATCTATAAATAGAGGCACCCAGAGCACACCTCCTTCACACCAACATGTTCTCCTCTCATCTCTGCCTCTACTCAACCACCCAATTGGACACCACCTCGTCGGAGTAGCTCCAATTCGAAGACGAGGCCCGCCAGAGTCCGCAGATCATCGCCATCGATCCGCGCCTCCCCAAGCTCCGCCACTGTACCAGGGGCTTCTTCACCCTCGCCAACGTCGCCTCGTACCTCGCCATCGATCGCCGGCTGCAGTGCTCCCGACCCCCTAGGTACGCCGCCAGCACGCCGGGATCTCGTCGGAGACGACGCTCCACGGCCGCTCGATCTGGTCTGATCCAACGGATCACATAGCGCGTCCGATTCGCTCGTTTAAGAGCCACGACGGGTGGCCCCACCTCGTCAGGCGGCCCACTGCCCAGCTTTGTTGTTGGGCCGTGCTTTTGTTTAAACTCGTTGGGCAGTAGGCTTTTCCCGCGCAGCCCAAGTAATTCAAATTCTATTTATTTAATTCAGCTAAATTCAAATACTGGTGCCCACTTCAAATTTGCTTAACTTTCAAACTACTGCACCAAATTTAGCCAAATTTATATATCTGGAAAGCTCATGAAATTATCTAAACAATGCCACTGGCCTCTTTTCCAAATTGGTAATAAAATTTAAATGAAAAAAATAACAAGGCAGAGCCTTTTCTAACTTCAAATAAATATTAAAAATTATCTACAAATGATTTAAGTTAATTCCAACTCTCATAAATCACATTTGACAAACTCTAATTGTTTATGCAAAAATATAGTATAGTTGTTTTACATGATCATGAACTAGAACTGAATCATGACTATGGAACTATTTCTAGTCCATTTAACACCTACACATAAATTTTTAAATAGTATGAGAGCTACTCTCTCATTTAAATTGTGATCCTAAGTAATTCAAATAGAGGTACTGACCTTGGTCTAATAAGCCTCATGCTTGGTTACTTAGAGACATTAAATCATTATCATGCTAGTATTAAAATGCATGAGGTGTAGCACCTCATTTAAATTCTACTCTCAAATAATAGATATGAAGTGTTGACCTTGGTCAACTAATATTCATACCTTATTATTATTTGAAGAGATTAAATCTTAATAAGATTAATGAGAGGAAATTATTTCCTCCAAAGCATTAAAGAGCTATACTAATAAATAATTATAATGAGAGGAAATTATTTTTCTTTAACATAAACAAAGTAAATCACCATGCTAATAAGATGTGATGCTAGCATAGGCTTGTGTGCATCTTTGGTGTGTTTAGCTTAGCACTTAAGCTTGTGTGGTGATTGTATACCCCGTATTCGTGTATAGACGCTAGTAACGAGGAGTATCCAGAGGAGGAAGACTACACCCAAGAGGAGGAGGAAAACTTTGACTCCTACCCCAACCAAGGCAAGCTAATACTCTTGCAAGCCACCCTAATGCAAAGCTCTTCATGAGCAAAGCACCTTTACATTTTACTTACGCTTAAATAATCCTATCCTATGTTTTTACCTTGCAATTTATTTTTCTTTATATTTCAAAGCTTACTTTTTGACTCATGATTCACTAGGTCTAGAATAGAATAAGAGTATCAAAATTAGCCTGGGCAAATAAAGCTAGATAGCACCCCCTCATGACTAGTCGCTAGTGCTAACAAATAAAATTGACTACTCTAGATGGGAACATGTGAAATGAAATGACTTTGAAAATCTTGGAATGATGAGTCATTCTATTGAAAGATTGAAAGCGAATATGACTTGTGAATGACTTGGTGAATTTTACGAAAACTGATGGTTGGGTTCGGATGCGATACCATTCCAATTTAAAAGTACCCCCACAATACCCAACATGGGTAAGGGCTTAACTAGAAATTTATGTGCCTTAGTATGGGTTCCCTCTAAACAAGCATCATAGGGGTTATGCCGAGGCTGCCTCCGTTACAATTGATATGATGTGAATATGAGGTGAATGTACGACCCAAGCCCTGTGCAGTTCCCGGGTTGACAGTTGGTTTTCACCGGGAGGCCAAGCTCATGGGGAGAGGTGCCTATACTAGGGTATGTAAGTGAAAGGTTATGGTTGGTAGTCCGCGCACGGAGTGCGGTAAATCAGGGCCAGTTAACCCTGACGGATTATTGCAAATATTGTGGCACAAGTGTACGACCTCTGCAGAGTGTAGAACTATTCGAATAGCCGTGTCCACGGTTACGGACGATTGGAAAGGCCATACTGTTCCGTCATCAGGCTCTTTTCAAAAATATGACATGTGAAGGGTGACTTGAATTTCGTGAACACAACTGATGTTGTGGGAATGACACTAATGTTCCCACTTGAGCTAGTCTAGGGATTCAAGCATCTTGACTAAATATTTATGAACTAAACTTGGCTTTACGCAAATAAACCTAGAGCTTAGCAAACCATTAAAATTGATAATTACTTACAGTAGTATTAGTTTGCGAGTACTTAAAGTACTCATGGCTGTGTCCCTGGCTATTCCAATGCCAGACTATGAAGAGGAGCAACACTATGAAGATGACGGTCAGCAGGACGTCTATCAGAACTAGGATGCTTCTAACGTCAAGCGTTGGCCTGTGGATAGATAGTTCCACCTACTACGACGCTTCCGCTACTTATTTGTGTTGGTTGATCATTAGATCAACTATTTGTGTAATATTGGATCATGTGATCTATGGATGTAAGACTCTCCGTGTTGTAATAAATGATGACTCTATGATATTCAACTATTATGTCTCGCAACAACATTATTCCTGGGATTGCGATGTACGACATAATAGGCATCTGGACTTAAAAATCCGGGTGTTGACAAGTTGGTATCAGAGCCATTGTTTGACCTTAGAAGCCCCTAGTTTAGAATGGACGTTTGAAACATTTAGATTTAAAACTAATAAAAGATATAGTTATGAAAACATATTCACATTCTTACCCTCGAGGATCTGTTGTAAAAATAAATTCAGGTTTTAGTACAAGTAACTTAACAATTTGCACACTTACACTCCTAATTTACTCATCCATGTCTCTCAGATGGAGCCCTTTGTCCAGACCGAGGTGTACCAGCTAGGGAATGGCGGAGACATGATCTTTGAAAGGGACCTTCATGCCCTCTCGGAGTCTCTTGGACGCTCGCCACCTCAGTTCTACGGGGGACAGGTCAATGACCAGCCCGGTGGACAGCTACAGTGGGTGATCATGGCTGATCTCCCGGGAAGCCTGAGTCTCCCATGTTCGGCAGGATCCAGTTCTCTCTCAGGGAGAACAACTGGGCGGATGGACTCACCCGCGCCATGCAAGAAGCTCGCACGTCTGTGCGGGCAGAACGCCATGGCCTCCAAGGAGGACACTTTGCTCACCTCGCAGGCACAACTCCCTTGGAGTACCCCTGAACCTCCGTTCCACCCCGTGCTGAGGCACCATGTGGATCACCTCGACTTCATGTCTGAAACTGCGCGCTGGACAACTCCCGGCCTCACCAACTACGCCTACCACCAGATGATCTAGAGACGAGACCATCAAGGTCATCGCCAAGGAACGCAAGACTCTTCGTCGTGAAAACGCAAAGAACGACTACACCATCCACCGCCTCAAGGCCAAGATCGCCGCAATGAAGGAGACCATCAGGACCCAAGAGGACCAACTCCATGCCTTCGAGGGAGAAGGAGAAGGGGAAGGCGTCCCAGGGGATGGCTACTCCTATGCGAGCAACGACAACGAGGAGAATGATGATCTGGACTTCTACCCCTATGGAGATGACACCGCCCCGATCAATGTTGATGGAGAGTAGTCACTTGTGCACTTTACGTAGGTGTGAGTTGTATCGGTCCCAATGTATCGTAGCTTGATGAAAGGGTTCCTCAAACCCTCCGATGTGTTACCTTGTACTGTTTGCATCATGAATAAAATAAAAGTGTGTTTAGTTTCAACATGTCAAGAACTCAGGTTTTAAATCTTGAATTTTACCCAAAATAAGCCCTAGAAATTTCCCTCTCATCTCACGATCAATATCAATGTTCAGATGGCACCTCCCGGCCGTGCATCGCAGGATGCTATGATGCAACTGCTGTAGACTCTAATGGCAGATAGAGAGGCTGAAAGAGCTGAAAGGCAAGCCAACATCGCTGCACTACAACAGATTGCCCAGAACAACCAAGGCCACGGAAACCATGATCATCCGGGCTCAAAGTTGAAGAACTTCCAGAACACCAACCCGCCGGTGTTTAGCAAGACAGAGGAACCCCTCGATGCGGACGATTGGCTCCATACCATGGAGAACAATCTGGAAGTGGCCGGAGTCGAGGCCAATGACAAGGTTCTGTTCGCCATGCTCTACGGGACAGCCGTCTGGTGGACTAGTGCGTGCGCATTAAATGCGGGGCAAATGATGACTTGGGCTGACTTCAAGCTTAAGTTCAGCAAGTACCACGTGCCCCCGGGCCTGATCAAGAAGATGAGGGACGAGTTCCGTGAACTCAAACAGGGCAGAATGACTGTGGTAGAGTACCGCGACAAGTTCCTTACCTTGTCAAGGTACACCCCTGATGAGACGGATACCACTGAGAAAGGAAGGAGAGGTTCTTGAACGGACTGCACGATGAGATGCAGACTGTCCAGTCAACATCCCTTTTGCTGACCTTGAAGCCCTTGTTGAATCTGCCATCCAGATGGAGGGCAAGCTGAATCAGGCCAATGAAAACCGTAAGCGCCGCATGATGCACCAGAGTGGGCCCAGCAATAACCCCAAGTTTCGCCCCAGCTCAAGCGGAGGATTCACCCCCAGAAACAACAGGCCACCGGCACAGATGTCGCGCCCCGGTTATCAGAACCGGAGTGGAGGAAACCCCAGGCCAGGAGGCCACCACAACAACAACAACAACTACGTCCACCACAACAACAACTTCAACCGCGCTCCGATGAGAGCCCCCGCCAACAACAACAACACCAACACTGCTCCGAGGACTGGGAGCAACGCTGTTCCTGTCGCCCCCAAGGACAAGGCCACCATCACTTGCTACGAGTGTGGTGTAGTGGGACACTATTCCAATGAGTGCCCCAAGAGACTCGCCAAGATCGCCGCCAACACCGCTGCACCTCTCAGCACAACGCCGTGTCACCAACGGCAAGAAGTTCGCCCCCAACAACTCCAACAACCGTAGCGGCCGCCTCTTTCACATGAGTGCGGAAGAAGCCCAGGAAGCGCCCGATGTCGTGCTGGGTATGTTCTCTGTTAATTCAGTACTAGCAAGAGTGTTGTTTGATTCTGGAGCATCGCATTCATTTGTCACCGAAGATTTTGCATGCACTAGTAAGATTCAACCCATCAGTTTGAAGCATGTCATGATAGTTCAAATACCCGGTTCAACTACAAAAGCTAGAAAAATTTGCAAAGATGTACCCATCAGAATCCATGAAATAGAGTTTTATGCAAATTTGATTGTTCTGGGAACAAAGGGTTTGGAAGTAGTACTGGGTATGGATTGGATGTCCAAACATCATGGACTGATTGATTGTGCCAAGAAGGCCATCACCATGACTAGTAGCACCGGAGTGTTAGTAGAGCATATCTCAGAAAGACCGCCCAGAAAATTTACCTGCAACCAAAGTTTAGCCAAGCCCACCTTGGATCAGATCAGGGTCGTCTGTAGATTCCCTGATGTGTTTCCTGATGATCTACCCGGTATGCCCCCAGATAGGGATATCGAGTTTATCATTGAGTTAATCCCTGGAACCGGACCCATAGCCCAGAGAGCTTACAGCATGAACCCCGCAGAATTAGTGGAACTGAAGAAGCAACTGGATGATATGCTAGCCAAAGGTTTGATTCAACCAAGTGCATCGCCCTGGAGATAGCCAGTTTGTTTGTGGACAAGAAGGATGGTGCAAACCGTTTATGTACGGATTACCGCAAGCTTAATGATGTCACCATCAAGAACAAATACCCCTTGCCAAAGATAGAAGATCTGTTTGACCAGTTGACCGGTGCCACGGTGTTCTCTAAGATTGATCTTAGGACAGGTTACTGATACGTCTCCGACGTATCGATAATTTCTTATGTTCCATGCCACATTATTGATGATATCTACATGTTTTATGCACATTATATGTCGTATTTACGCATTTTCTGGAACTAACCTATTAACAAGATGCCGAAGTGCCAGTTCCTGTTTTCTGTTTTGGTTTCAGAAATCCTAGTAACGAAATATTCTCGGAATTGGACGAAATCAACGCCCAGGTTCCTATTTTTCCCGGAAGCATCCAGAACACCCGAGAGCCACCAGAGGAGAGCCCTAGTGGGCCCAGATGATAGGGTGGCGCGGCCCGGGCTGGGCCCGCGCCACCCTATGGTGTCGTCGCCCCTTCGACCCTCACCGCCTCTTCGCCTATTTAAAGCCTCAGTCGCGAAAACCCTATACGGAGGATGAAACCCAGAAACCATCCAGGAGCCGCCATCGCGAAGCCAAGATCTGGGGACAGGATTCTCTGTTCCGGCACCCTGGGACGGGGAAGTGCCCCGGAAGGCTTCTCCATCGACACCGCTGCCATCTCCACCGCCATCTTCATCACCGCTGCTGCTCCCATGAGGAGGGAGTAGTTCTCCATCGAGGCTCGGGGCTGTACCGGTAGCTATGTGGTTCATCTCTCTCCTATGTACTTCAATACAATAATCTCATGAGCTGCCTTACATGATTGAGATTCATATGATGATGCTTGTAATCTAGATGTCATTATGCTAGTCAAGTGAGTTTTACTTATGTGATCTCCGGAGACTCCTTGTCCCACGTGTGTAAAGGTGACAGTGTGTGCACCGTGTGGGTCTCTTAGGCAATATTTCATAGAATACTTATTCACTGTTATGAATGGCGTAGTGAAGTGCTTATTTATATCTCTTTATGATTGCAATGTGTTTTGTATCACAATTTATCTATGTGCTACTCTAGCAATGTTATTAAAGTAGTTTTATTCCTCCTACACGGTGTAATGGTGACAGTGTGTGCACTCGTGTTAGTACTTGGTTTATGCTATGATCATGATCTCTTGTAGATTGCGAAGTTAACTATTGCTATGATAGTATTGATGTGTATTATTCCTCCTACATAAGCGTGAAGGTGACAGTGTGCATGCTATGTTAGTACTTGGTTTAGTCGTTTCGATCTTTCATGCACTCTAAGGTTATTTAAATATGAACATTTAATTGTGGAGCTTGTTAACTCCGGCATTGAGGGTTCGTGTAATCCTACGCAATGTGTTCATCATCCAACAAGAGAGTGTAGAGTATGCATTTATCTATTCTGTTATGTGATCAATGTTGAGAGTGTCCACTAGTGAAAGTCTATTCCCTAGGCCTTGTTCCTAAATACTGCTATCGCTGCTTGTTTACTGTTTTACTGCGTTACTACTGCTGCGTTACTACTGCATGTTTACTTCCTACAATATTACTACCATCAACGCACAGCTATTTTCTGGCGTACTACTGCTCATATTCATTCATACCACTTGTATTTCACTATCTCTTCCGAACTAGTACACCTATTAGGTGTGTTGGGGACACAAGAGACTTCTTGCTTTGTGGTTGCAGGGTTGCATGAGATGGATATCTTTGACCTCTTCCTCCCTGAGTTCGATAAACCTTGGGTAATCCACTTAAGGGAAACTTGTTGCTGTTCTACAAACCTCTTCTCTTGGAGGCCCAACACTGTCTACAAGAATAGAAGCACCCGTAGACATCAAGCACTTTTCTGGCGCCGTTGCCGGGGAGGAAAGGTAAAAGGCACTCATACTCCGGTTCCAGGTAACAGTACTTTTCTGGCGCCATTGTGTGTGTGCTCGAAGCTATTTCCTTTAGACTCTGCAATTGCGACATTTGGTTTCTTGTTTACACTAGTTAGGCATAATGGACAACAATGACCTTTTTATTCTATTTCCTGATTTAAGACATGGATGGTTTGATGCAAAAATTAAAAAACCCATGGAACATATTAATATGAATGCTTTGAACACTATTGTTGCTAATGCTATGGAAAATTCTAAGCTTGGGGAAGCTGGCTTTGATGAGCATGATATTTTTAGTCCCCCAAGCATTGAGGAGAAAATTTACTTGGATGATACTTTGCCTCTTATATTTGATGATGAGAATAATAATGATAGCTACTTTGTTGAATTTGCTCCCACTACAACTAATAAAATTGATTATGCCTATGTGGAGAGTAATAATTTTATGCATGATACTCATGATAAGAATGCTTTATGTGATAGTTATATTGTTGAGTTTGCTCATGATGCTACTGAAAGTTATTATGAGAGAGGAAAATATGGTTGTAGAAATTTTCATGTTACTAAAATGCCTCTCTATGTGCTGAAATTTTTGAAGCTACACTTGTTTTATCTTCCTATGCTTGTTACTTTGCTCTTCATGAACTTTTTTATTTACAAGATTCTTATGCATAGGAAGCATGTTAGACTTAAATGTGTTTTGAATTTGCCTCTTGATGCTCTCTTTTGCTTCAACTCTTATTTCTTGCGAGTGCATCATTAAAACTGTTGAGCCCATCTTAATGGCTATAAAGAAAGAACTTCTTGGGAGATAACCCATGTGTTTTTTTACTACAGTACTTTGTTTTATATTTGTGTCTTGGAAGTTGTTTACTACTGTAGCAACCTCTCCTTATCTTAGTTTTGTGTTTTGTTGTGCCAAGTGAAGCCTCTAATCGAAGGTTGATACTAGATTTGGATTTCTGCGCAGAAACAGATTTCTATCTGTCACGAATCTGGGCTTATTTCTCTGTAGGAAACTCAGAAAAATCTGCCAATTTACGTGCGTGATCCTCAGATATGTACGCAACTTTCATTAGTTTTGAGTTTTTCCATTTGAGCAAGTCTGGTGCCATTTTAAAATTCGTCTTTATGGACTGTTCTGTTTTTGACAGATTCTGCCTTTTATTTCGCATTGCCGCTTTTGTTAAGTTGAATGAGTTTCTTTGTTCCATTAACTTTCAGAAGTTTTGTGCAATGTCCAGAAGTGTTAAGAATGATTGTGTCACCTCTGAACATGTGAATTTTTGATTATGCACTAACCCTCTAATGAGTTTGCTTGAAGTTTGGTGTGAAGGAAGTTTTCAAGGGTCAATAGAAGAGGGTGATATAATGTGATCGAGAAGAGTGAAAGGTCTAAGCTTGGGGATGCCCCGGTGGTTCATCCCTGCATATTTTAAGAAGACTCAAGCATCTAAGCTTGGGGATGCCCAAGGCATCCCCTTCTTCATCGACAACTTATCAGGTTTCTTCTAGTGAAACTATATTTTTATTCGGTCACATCTTATGTACTTTACTTGGAGCGTCTGTGTGTGCTTTTATTTTTTGTTTTGTTATCTTAGTTCTCTGAATAAGTTCATCCTTGTGTGGGAGAGAGACACGCTCCGCTGGTTCGTATGAACACATGTGTTCTTAGCTCATAATATTCATGGCGAAGTTTCCTCTTCGTTAAATTGTTATATGGTTGGAATTGGAAAATGCTACATGTAGTAATTGGTAAAATATCTTGGATAATGTGATACTTGGCAATTGTTGTGCTCATGTTTAAGCTCTTGCATCATATACTTTGCACCTATTAGTGAAGAAATACATAGAGCATGCTAAAATTTGGTTTGCATAATTGGTCTCTCTAAGGTCTAGATAATTTCTAGTATTGAGTTTGAACAACAAGGAAGACGGTGTAGAGTCTTATAATGTTTACAATATGTCTTTTATGTGAGTTTTGCTGCACCGGTTCATCCTTGTGTTTGTTTCAAATAAACCTTGCTAGCCTAAACCTTGTATCGAGAGGGAATACTTCTCATGCATCCAAATCCTTGAGCCAATATTCATGCCATTTGTGTCCACCATACCTACCTACTACATGGTATTTCTCCGCCATTCCAAAGTAAATTGCTTGAGTGCTATCTTTAAACAATTTAAAAGTTATTACCTCTTATTTGTGTTAATGTTTTATAGCTCATGAGGAAGTATGTGGTGTTTTATCTTTCGATCTTGTCATTTACTTTTGACAGACTTTCACAATGGACTAGTGGCTTCATCCGCTTATCCAATAATTTTGCAAAAAGAGCTGGCAATGAGGTTCCCAGCCTCAATTAATTAACTTGCATTAATAATTCTCTTCACATGTTTTGCTCTGATCTATCAGTAAGCAACTTAAATTTGCAAATAGACACTCCTCCATGGTATGTGAATGTTGGAAGGCACCCGAGGATTCGGTTAGCCATGGCTTGTGAAAGAAAAGGTTGGGGGGAGTGTCATCTAATAAATAAAACTAAAGTACATGTGTAAACAAAAGAGAAGAGGGATGATCTACCTTGCTGGTAGAGATAACGTCCTTCATGGGAGCCGCTCTTGAAAGTCTGGTTGATGAGGTGGTTAGAGTACCCGCTACCATTCGTTGACAACAACAAACACCTCTCAAAACTTTATTTTTATGCTCTCTTTATGTTTTCAAAATAAAAGCTCTAGCACAAATATAGCAATCGATGCTTTCCTCTTTGAAGGACCTATCTTTTACTTTTATGTTGAGTCAGTTCACCTATTTCTCTCCACCCCAAGAAGCAAACACTTGTGTGAACTGTGCATTGATTCTTACATACTTGCATATTGAACTTGTTATATTACTTTGCATTGACAACTATCCATGAGATATACATGTTATAAGTTCAAAGCAACCGCTGAAACTTAATCTTCTTTTGTGTTGCTTCAACACCTTTACTTTGATTTATTGCTTTATGAGTTAACTCTTATGCAAGACTTATTGATGCTTGTCTTGAAGTACTATTCATGAAAAGTCTTTGCTTTATGATTCAGTTGTTTACTCATGTCATTACCATTGTTTTGATCGCTGCATTCATCTCATATGCTTACAATAGTATGATCAAGGTTATGATGGCATGTCACTTAAGAAATTATCTTTGTTATCGTTTTACCTGCTCGGGACGAGCAGAACTAAGCTTGGGGATGCTGATACGTCTCCGACGTATCGATAATTTCTTATGTTCCATGCCACATTATTGATGATATCTACATGTTTTATGCACATTATATGTCATATTTACGCATTTTCTGGAACTAACCTATTAACAAGATGTCGAAGTGCCAGTTCCTGTTTCTGTTTTTGGTTTCAGAAATCCTAGTAACGAAATATTCTCGGAATTGGACGAAATCAACGCCCGGGTTCCTATTTTGCCGGAAGCATCCAGAACACCCGAGAGCCACAGGAGAAAAGCCCAGTGGGCCCGGATAGGGTGGCGCGGCCAGGGCTGGGCCCGCGCCACCCTATGGTGTCGTCGCCCCTTCGACCCTCCTGCGCCGCCTCTTCGCCTATTTAAAGCCTCCGTCGCGAAAACCCTATTACGGAGGACGAAACCCACAGAAACCATCCAGGCCGCCGCCATCGCGAAGCCAAGATCGGGGACAGGATTCTCTGTTCCGGCACCTGCCGGACGGGGAAGTGCCCGGAAGGCTTCTCCATCGACACCGCTGCCATCTCCACCGCCATCTTCATCACCGCTGCTGCTCCCATGAGGAGGGAGTAGTTCTCCATCGAGGCTCGGGGCTGTGGTAGCTATGTGGTTCATCTTTCTCCTATGTACTTCAATACAATAATCTCATGAGCTGCCTTACATGATTGAGATTCATATGATGATGCTTGTAATCTAGATGTCATTATGCTAGTCAAGTGAGTTTTACTTATGTGATCTCCGGAGACTCCTTGTCCCACGTGTGTAAAGGTGACAGTGTGTGCACCGTGTGGGTCTCTTAGGCTATATTTCACAGAATACTTATTCACTGTTATGAATGGCGTAGTGAAGTGCTTATTTATATCTCTTTATGATTGCAATGTGTTTTGTATCACAATTTATCTATGTGCTACTCTAGCAATGTTATTAAAGTAGTTTTATTCCTCCTACACGGTGTAATGGTGACAGTGTGTGCACTCGTGTTAGTACTTGGTTTATGCTATGATCATGATCTCTTGTAGATTGCGAAGTTAACTATTGCTATGATAGTATTGATGTGTATTATTCCTCCTACATAAGCGTGAAGGTGACAGTGTGCATGCTATGTTAGTACTTGGTTTAGTCGTTTCGATCTTTCATGCACTCTAAGGTTATTTAAATATGAACATTTAATTGTGGAGCTTGTTAACTCCGGCATTGAGGGTTCGTGTAATCCTACGCAATGTGTTCATCATCCAACAAGAGAGTGTAGAGTATGCATTTATCTATTCTGTTATGTGATCAATGTTGAGAGTGTCCACTAGTGAAAGTCTATTCCCTAGGCCTTGTTCCTAAATACTGCTATCGCTGCTTGTTTACTGTTTTACTGCGTTACTACTGCGTTACTACTGCATGTTTACTTCCTACAATATTATTACCATCAACTGCACGCCAGTAAGCTATTTTCTGGCGCCGTACTACTGCTCATATTCATTCATACCACTTGTATTTCACTATCTCTTCGCCGAACTAGTACACCTATTAGGTGTGTTGGGGACACAAGAGACTTCTTGCTTTGTGGTTGCGGGGTTGCATGAGAGGGATATCTTTGACCTCTTCCTCCCTGAGTTCGATAAACCTTGGGTAATCCACTTAAGGGAAACTTGTTGCTGTTCTACAAACCTCTGCTCTTGGAGGCCCAACACTGTCTACAAGAATAGAAGCACCCGTAGACATCAGGTTACCATCAACTGAAGATCCGTGCATCGGATATCCCAAAGACGGCATTCACCACCAGATATGGGTTGTATGAGTACAACGTCATGTCATTTGGACTGACCAATGCCCCCGCTTACTTCATGAATCTCATGAATAAGATCTTCATGAACTTCTTGGACAAGTTTGTCGTCGTTTTCATCGATGACATCCTAATCTACTCCAAGTCCGAGGAGGAACATGAGCAACACCTGGAGATCATCCTAGAAACCCTTAGACAGCACAAGTTGTACGCCAAGTTCAGCAAGTGCGAGTTCTGGTTGAAGGAAGTAGGATTCCTGGGACACATCTTGTCAGCAGGAGGAATTGCCGTTGATCCCTCAAAGATTAAGACCGTTGCAGAATGGAAAACCCCAACCACTCAGACTGAAGTCCATGCTTTTCTCGGATTAGCCGGATACTACCGCAGATTTATTGAAGGATTCTCAAGAATAGCAAGACCCATGACTTAGAACTTGCGGCAGTAGTGTTAGCTTTGAAAGTTTGGCGTCATTACCTCATGGGTAATCGATGCGAGATTTATTCGGATCACAAGAGTTTGAAGTATATCTTCACCCAGAAGGAGTTGAATATGAGGCAAAGAAGATGGTTAGAGTTAATCAAGGATTACGATATGGAAATCCACTATCACCCCGGCAAGGCCAATGTGGTAGCGGATGCTTTGAGTAGACTGCCGTGTCAGTTGAACTCCATGATCGCCGAAGAGCAACCTAGCCTGCACCAAGAGTTTGAGCAGTTTAGAATGGAGCTAGTTAGCGAAGGTTATCTCGCCAGCATAGAACTACAACCTACCTTGATTAGTCAGATCAAAGAAGCCCAAAAGGAAAATGCTAGTACTGACGGAATCAAGAACCATATAGCTGCAGGAAAGGCACCAGGATTCACTGTAGATGAAGAAGGAATACTTTGGTATAACGGACGCTTGTGCGTGCCGTCAGATTCTGAGCTAAAGCAGGTTATTCTGAAGGAAGCCCATGACACCCTTTTTTCCATTCACCCCGGAGGTACCAAGATGTACCAGGACTTGAAGGAACAGTTTGGTGGCATGGAAGAGATCGGGAGCTACATAGCCAAGTGTGGCATTTGTCAAAGAGTCAAGGCCGAGTACTAACGACCCGCAGGACTGCTACAGCCCCTGCAGATTCCCGAATGGAAGTGGGATTCGGTAGGAATGGATTTCATCACCGGACTGCCCAAATCTAGCAAAGGATATGATTCTATCGGGGTAGTAGTGGATAGATTGACCAGGGTCGTTCATTTTGAAGACTGTCTACCGTACACAGAATTTTTGTATAACAACAGCTACCAAGCCAGTTTGCAAATGGCCCCCTTTGAAGCCTTGTACGGAAGGAAGTGTCGTACCCCTCTGAACTGGTCGGAAGTCGGAGAGAGTCAAGTCTTTGGACCAGATATTCTTCGAGAAGCTGAAGAGAAGGTACACAAGATCCGAGAGTACCTCAAGACAGCCCAGTCAAGACAGAAGAGCTACGCTGACAAAAGACGCCGAGAGATGACCTTCGAGATAGGAGATTTCGTGTATCTCAAAGTGTCCCCTCTTAAGGGAATGCAGAGATTCCAGCTTAGAGGAAAGCTTGCACCCCGCTAGGTTGGACCCTTCAAAATCCTGAGTCGCCGAGGAGAAGTGTCTTATCAACTGGAATTACCGGAAGAAATGGCAGTGTGCACTATGTGTTTCATCTCTCTACTCCGCAAATGCAGGTACCGGAGAAGACCGAAGTTTTAAGAACCTCGATCACAGATCTGTGTACATCAGCGCAGACCTGATCTATCGCGAAATGCCAATTCACATTCTAGAAGAAGCTTTCAGAACCACTCATACCAGGAGTATCAAGTTTCTGAAAATCCAATGGAGTAATCACACCGAAGAAGAGGCCACTTGGGAAAGAAGACCTCATGAGACTGAGTACCCAAATCTCTTTAGTACCTAGTTTTCTTTAAGATCTCGGGACGAGATCTTTTGTAAGGGGGAAGGGTTTGTAACACCCAAGTTTTCAGTAATAAATAAAGAAAAGATAATTCAATTACTCAAATTTCACAACAAACAAAAACTTTTCTCATGCATATAGTGTTGCATATAGTTTTATGCATAAGGTGCTTTTCTTTTGTGCCATCGCCATGATGAGTGTTTAATGTTGATCAAGAGTGCTTAAACCCTAACACAAGATCACCTAACCATAATTTGATAAGAAGAAAAGAATTAGAGAATAACTCATCTCTCACTCACATAGAACTTTGCTCAATTATTCAAATCTTCACCAAAGGCCACCATTGCTTGACCTATGGTTTCTAAAACTCTTATATGACAAAAACAAACACAAATGCATAGAAGAAACCAAATTCAAATCAAAGGAAATTTCAAATTTAACATACATATGATAATGGTCATATGACCCATTTATAAAATCTTCACCTCTTTGCACCCCTGTATTTAAATTTTCTTAAACTAAACTTGGTCAACCCTTGACACCTCATCCAAGACCAAGTCAAGGTGAACAACTTCTCTGTTGACCACCACTGCTGAAGTTGACCAGGTTGACCAGAAATGGTGGGACAAGATAGGACTTTGAAACAAAGAGAAGATGACCACACATTTGAAATTTTGCAAAACAACTTCAAATTGAATACCACCACCACCATTCTCTCACATTATTTATATGATTAAGCCTCACCAAAAAGAACTCCAAAATTTAACAAAAATGTTCTTGCGGCCATTTCATCGAGCAGTTGGCAGGCAGCTTTCCAGATTTGTGTTACACTCAATTACACACTGGATTCTTGCCTAAACCATCTTTATCTTGTGATGATGAGTGATGACCCACAAGTATAGGGGATCGCAACAGTCTTCGAGGGAAGTATTACCCAATTTATTGATTCGACACAAGGGAGACAAAGAATACTTGTAAGCCTTAACAGCGGAGTTGTCAATTCAGCTGCACCTGGAAACAGACTTGCTCGCAAGAGTTTATCAGTAGTAACAGTTTATGGCAGTGGAAATAGTGAAATAACAGCAGCGGTGAAATAAAGACAGCAGTAGTGATTATAGTAAACAGTAGGATTAAAATACTGTAGGCACAGGGACGGATTTAACGGGCGTTGCATGGATGAGAGAAACTCATGTAACAATCAAAGCAGGGCATTTGCAGATAATAATAAAACGGTATCCAAGTACTAATCAATCAATAGGCATGTGTTCCATATATAGTCGTACGTGCTCGCAATGAGAAACTTGCACAACATCTTTTGTCCTACCAGCCGGTGGCAGCCGGGCCTCTAGGGAAACTACTGGATATTAAGGTACTCCTTTTAATAGAGTACCGGAGCAAAGCATTAACACTCCGTGAACACATGTGATCCTCACATCACTACCATCCCCTCCGGTTGTCCCGATTTCTGTCACTTCGGGGCCATTGGTTCCGGACAGCGACATGTGTATACAACTTGCAGGTAAGATCATAAACAACGAATATCTTCATGAATCAATAACATGTTCAGATCTGAGATCATGGCACTCGGGCCCTAGTGACAAGCATTAAGCATAACAAGTTGCAACAATATCATAAAAGTGACATCTACGGATACTAGGCACTATGCCCTAACAATCTTATGACTATTACATGACCAATCTCATCCAATCCCTACCATCCCCTTCAGCCTACACACACATGGATGGGGGAATCATTGCTGGTTGATGGAGAGGCGTTGGCGGTGATGGCGGTGAAGATCTCCTCCAATTCCCCGTCCCGGCGGAGTGCCAGAACGGAGACTTCTGGCTCCCGCGACGGAGTTTCGCGATGTGGCGGCTCTCTGGAGGGTTTCTGACTTCTTCTCCGTGCGTTTTCAGGTCGAAACCAATAAGTAGTCCGAAGGGGCGTCGGAGGCCAGCCAGGGGGCCACACCATAGGGCCGCGCGGGCCCCCCTAGGCCGCGCCGCCATATGGTGTGGGGCCCTCGGGCCTCCACCTCTCTTGCCCTTCTGGCTCCGTCGATATTCTGGTAAAATAGGGCCTTCTGCATAAATTCCGAGGATTTTCCCGAAAGTTGGATTTCTGCACAAAAACGAGACACCAGAGCAGTTCTGCTGAAAACAGCGTTAGTCCGTGTTAGTTGTATCCAAAATACACAAATTAGAGGCAAAACAATAGCAAAAGTGTTCGGGAAAGTAGATACGTTTTGGACGTATCAACTCCCCCCAAGCTTAGCTTATTGCTTGTCCTCAAGCAATTCAGTTAACAACTGAGCGATAAAAGAACTTTCACGAACACATTTGCTCATATGATGTATATATTCTCATGCTATGGCTAATACTTAAGCAGTTCATAATGAGATACATGCAAATAAGATCATCCAACAGCTATGTCAATCATGGAGAAGTACCAACAATTAATAATAAGCATCATGAATCATGTATGTAAGCAGGATTGCAATGTTCATAAGAGAATATGATAAAGTGGTATCTCGCTTGCCTGTATTTGATCGGCAAAACATAAATGCCGAGGCACCTCTTGAGTTCATAGAAAGACTAGAAGTAGTGATTGTCAAAGATAAAAGCATCAAAGTTATACCACAATTAATCATATTTTGAGACAAGCATATTATACTAAGAATGACAGTTGTGCTCTCAAGATAGTGCTCAAAGAAAGAATGGAGACACAACATAAAAGTAAAAGATTGACCCTTCGCAGAGGGAAGCAGGGATTAACATGCGCTAGAGCTTTTCATTTGTAAAACAGGAGTAAAATTATTTTGAGAGGTGTTTGTTGTTGTCAACGAATGGTAATGGGTACACTAACTACCTCATCAACCGGACTCACAAGAGCGGCTCCCATGAATTATTTTTGGGTGGCACTCCTTCCAACCTTTCTTTCACAAACCATGGCTAACCGAATCCTCGGGTGCCCGCCAACAATCACATACCATGAAGGAGTTCCTTTTTATTTAAGTTTAATTATGATGATGACACTCCCCCCAACCTTTGCTCACACAAGCCATGGCTAACCGAATCCTTCGGGTGCCGTCCAACAATCACAAACCATGGAGGAGTGTCTATTTAAGTTAATTAATTTGGGACTGGGAATCCCATTGCCAGCTCTTTTTGCAAAATTATTGGATAAGCGGATGTGCCACTAGTCCATATGAGAGTCCGTCAAAAGTAAATGACAAGGTTGAAAGCTAAACACCACATACTTCCTCATGAGCTATGAAACATTAACACAAATTGAGAAGCATTTTGAAGGTTTTAAAGGTAGCGCATGAGAATTTACTTGGAATGGTTTGAAATGCCATGCATAGGTATTTATGGTGGACACTTTTGGAACAACTTGGTTTTCAGGTGTTTGGAAGCACGAGCGGCGATCCCGCTCAGTACAAGTGAAGGCTAGCAAAAGACTAGGGAGCGACAAATCAAGAGAGCAGTAACTGTCATAATCATGCTTGCGGCAAAATAAATTAACGGAGGCATAAAAGTGATACAAGAACTCTGAAGCAATATAAATCATCGAGGCTTAATTGACTTTTTGTTCAGTCATATGCATGCGTGAGCATGTGCCAAGTCGATATAAATGAATTATTCAGAGGAGGATACCACAATGCCATACTTACTTATGAATAAAACAATGCAAGCAAACATCCATGACATGCTACTCATATTAATAAATTGGAACTAAACATGAGAGATCATGAACTACTAGACTTTCTCAAATAACATATACCTCACATGAACCAACTAAGCATGCTCATATGGATGAGTATATGTACAAAAATGAAAGCAAATAGAGTTCATACCAGCCTCTCACCACAATCAGATTGTCGTAGATCGTCATTATTGCCTTTTCACTTGTGTAGCTTGGATAATATGAAATGAAAACCACGCTCCAGCCACCGAAGACCATTGAACTCATGATGAACTTTACAAACCAAAGAAGAACAGCAAATATTTTTGGTGTTTTCGAATTGGAAACAAGAACGAAAGAAAACAAGCAAACAAAGCAAAATCTTTTTGGGTTTTCTCATAGCAAACCAACGATAGCAAATAAAGCAAACTAAGAGCAAGGAACCAAATAAACAAATGGTGAAGAGAAACAACAGAAATATTTTTGGTCTTTTTGTGTTTTAGGAAAGAAACAAAGTGAAAACAAAAGAATGCAAACTAACAGAAACACAGAAAAGCAGGATGACAGAAATCTGCCAAATCCTGACAGCAGTACAGAAATCGAAATTAACAAAAATCTTCCATTGCTCAGACCAAAAAGTGTTCAACTAATGAAAGTTAGATAACAACCTGGGGAACATGCTCAAAAATTGGCAACTCAAAATAACGTTCTGGCTGTGCGTACGAATGTTTTTGGTAACAGCCCAGAATCTGTTTTTGGACAGCACTTCCCCAAATATCATCTCCCTCTCATTAGAAAACCACTCTAAGAGACTAAACAAGTATGTACAAGTATCCAGCAACCATAATATGAAAAGAATGAGTGATGCCGGTATACCTCCCCCCAAGCTTAGGCTTTTGGCCTAAGTGGAGTTCATTCCCAACGAGGGTCGGAGTTCCACGCCGGTGGATCATACATGGAGTGGTAATAGGGCCCCTGTGCAGAAGAATATCGTGGAGGTTCCACATGCCCATGATGTTGATATGAGGAGCTCGCTGCATCGGATGAAGAGTCGGGGTGCTCCTCGGCCTCCTCCACATCTTCCCTTGCACGACGGCTTTCCCTTTCTATGTATGCGTTTAGCTCATTTTCTGTGATCGACCACCCGTCCCTGGCATCAAGGTTAAACAAAGCAGGTGCAGGCAAGCGTACTAGTTTTTCAATTTTCTTAGTTATACTCCAACTTTTCTTATACAAAGTTATCCTATAATGCAGGTTGTTCAAATTAGATGCATCTGAAATAAACTCATGTCTGATCATGGAGACAACATCAAGTTTCTCTATAGAAAGCGGAATATCTAAATGGTGAGGTCCTACACCATGCATAGCTAATAAGCGAGAGGCGATAAGACCTCCACAAATTCCTCCTTTCTCACGGTTAGTAGCAAGTCTACAAGCTATTAAAGCACCCAAATTATAAGTCCTATCCTGTTGCAAAGCAGCAGCTAAGAAAGCCAAATCTTGGACAGATAATTTACCTCCAGTCCTTCTCGCAAGAACGCACTTTGTAATGAAATAGGCAAAGTAGCGGATGGCTGGCTGTTGAATGCTACTAATCTTACCACCATCATTGGAGAAGCTCCTCCCATTACAAATCCTCGCATAAAGATTTGAGAGCTCCCGCGGTGTTCCCCTGATCTTCTCGCAGGATCCCCACCGCGGCACTCTAATTGCTGTACAAAAATCACTGAAAGGCAAGTCGATAGTTTTGTTATAAATCTTATACCGGACCATGGGGTCAGTTTGAGACCGGTGAAATTCGAAATCCTGCACAACCGACACCGTTAGTTTAGCATATTGGTGAGGTTCACCAACAGCAAAATCTCCCAATCCTGCATTGGAAATTAGTGTTTGAACGTCTTGCAGGATTCCTGCATTCCGCATAAAGTCCGTGCATGGGTAATAAGAGGGGTATACTCCCTCTTCACGATGAACTCTCATGACTTGCTGTACCTCCAACTCTTCTTGGTTAAGTTGGTGCATACTTCCTTCCATTTTCTGAAATTTTCAACAATCATTATAAAATTTGATTTCAAGGTATGTAATTGAAGGGAACTACTATAGGAACTTGCTAGAGTACTAAACATGCATCAAAACTAATTTCTTCCACCTAGAACAAGCATGCAAGCTCACTAAACATGTTATCTACAGCAGCAAAATATTCAAGATATACTCAACCAAATGAAATTCTAATTGGACAATCAAAGGAGTCACATACCAAGGAGTAAAAGTGCCAAATTTCAAACAGAAATCTGGGCTGAGCAAGGAGATCGAAAAATCGCGAGTTCTTGAGCAGAAACACGAGTGAGAGAAACTTGGTACGAGCTTTTTCGGGAGAGAGAAGATGCTGGGAGGAAGAGATGATGTAGTGGGGCAAGGGGTGGCCCACACCACAAGGTGGCGCGGCCCCCTTGCTGGCCGCGCCGGCCTATGGTGTGGCACCTCCTGGTGCCCCACAGGTCATCCTCTGGTGCTCCCAGGTGCCTCGTCGAAAAATAGGACCAACGGTGTAATTTTTGTAATTTTTAGAGAACTTCGAAAAATGCACATTTCTGGGTATTAAATTAATTATTACTGCGCAGGAAAATGATTTCTAAAATCTTAAATGACTAAAGCATATTGCAAAACAAAAGTGCTACAGCAAATAAAATAGGTGGAGGGAGAAAGAAAGAAAGAAATGTTGTTTAGCTCTCTTATGCATTAAAATATACTTGTTAACAAGGTTGATCAAGTCTTGCTACCAAATAAATTTTATATGACATAAGAAGAAATAAACCTCAAATCAATCATGTTACCTTATATTGAATTGATATGGATCCAATCACAAGAGTTTGATATTCCTCTTTAGGCTCATATATAGGACAATCAATGGATCCCACTTTGATAGTTTTCACATTAAAAATTGTATTGACTCCACATACTTTATCAATCCTCTTGGGAAAATAGACAGTGTGTTCCTTATCATCAACATTGAAAGTAACCATGCCTTTATTGCAATCAATAACAGCCCCTGCAGTATTAAGAAAGGGTCTTCCAAGAATAATGGACATATTATCATCTTCAGGCATTTCCAACACAACAAAATCAGTTAATATCAAGCAATGTTGAGTAACTTGAACAGGAACATTTTCACATAAACCAACAGGAATAGCAGTAGATTTATCAGCCATTTGCAAAGATATATCAGTTGGTATCAATTTATCTAAATCAAGTCTCTTATAAAGAGAAAAAGGCATCACACTCACACCTGCTCCCAAATCACATAGAGCAGTTCTAACATAATTATTCTTGATGGAACAAGGAATAGTCGGTATACCTGGGTCGCCCAACTTCTTTGGAATCTTACCATTGAAGGAGTAATTAGCGAGCATAGTGGAAATTTCCTCATTGGGGATTTTCCTTTTGTTAGTAACAATATCTTTCATATACTTTGAATAAGGAGGCAATTTAATAGCATCAGTCAAAGGGATTTGCAGAAATAAAGGTTTCATCCAATCACAAAATTTATTATAATGTTCCTCCTCCTTTGATTTTAGTTTCTTAGCAGGAAAAGGCATTTGCTTTTGAACCCAAGGTTCTCTTTCATTACCATGTTTCTCAGTAATAAAATCTTCTTTAGTGTACTTTTTATTTTTAGCAGGCTTTTCAGGTTCTTTTTCAATTTCTTCTTTATCAGGAGTATCATTCTTATCATTATCTTCCTCATGTTCATTACCACTTTCAGTTTCAGCATCAGAAATAGAAATACTATTAGGATCATTAACAGGTTCAGAGGATTCTACAACATTCTTATGTTTCTTTTTCTTTTTCTTAGATGGAGCACTAGTTTTAATTAGTTGAGAATCTTGTTCAACTCTTTTGGGATGCCCTTCAGGATATAGAGGATCCTGGGTAGAAACACCACCTCTAGTTGTTACTTCATAAGCATGTTTTTCTTTAGAATTATTTCCCAACAAGTCATTTTGCACTTTAGTAAGTTGATCAATTTGAGTTTGAACCATTTGAAAATGTTTAACAAGTATCTTAACATCATTGGAGGTTCTCTCCACAATACCATGCAATTCACTAATAGCTCGGGAATTTTCCATTAAATGATTCTCTACTCTCATATTAAAGTTTTCTTGCTTAACAATATAATTATCAAACTCATCTAAGCATTGAGCAGGAGATTTTGAATACGGAATATCTTCCCTAGTAAAGCGTTGAAGAGAGTGTACCTCAATTATGGATGAAGGGGGAATTGTCTCACATATATCTTCTATAGGAGGTAAATTCTTCACATCTTCAGGTTTAATACCCTTCTCTTTAAGAGACTTCTTGGCTTCCCTCATATCTTCATCATTTAATTTAATCATACCCCTCTTCTTCACTATCGGTGTCGGGGTTGGTTCAATTGTAGACTGATGCGCATAGATGTACACGTCCGTTGGGAACCCCAAGAGGAAGGTATGATGCGCACAGTGGCAAGTTTTCCCTCAGTATGAAACCAAGGTTTAATCGAACCAGTAGGAGCCAAGAAGCACGTTGAAGGTTGATGGTCGCGAAATGTGATGCGGCGCAACACCAGGGATTCCGGCGCCAACTAGGAACCTGCACAACACAACCAAAGTACTTTGCCCCAACGAAACAGTGAGGTTGTCAATCTCACCGGCTTGCTGTAACAAAGGATTAAACGTATCGAGTGGAAGATGTTTGCAAAGAAAACAGTAAAACAAGTAGATTGTATGCTATGGAAAGAATAGGACCGGGGTCCACAGTTCACTAGAGGTGTCTCTCCCATAAGATAAAAGCATGTTGGGTGAACAAATTACAGTCGGGCAATTGACAAATAGAGAAAGGCATAACAATGCATATACATGACATGATAAATATAGTGAGATTTAATTGGGCATTACGACAAAGAACATAGACCGCCATCCAACTGCATCTATGCCTAAAAAGTCCACCTTCAGGTTATCGTCCGAACCCCCTCCAGTATTAAGTTGCAAAGCAACAGACAATTGCATTAAGTATTGTGCGTAATGTAATCAATAACTACATCCTTAGACATAGCATCAATGTTTTATCCCTAGTGGCAACAGCACATCACAACCTTAGAACTTTCTGTCACTGTCCCAGGTATCAATGAAGGCATGAACCCACTATCGAGCATAATTACTCCCTCTTGGAGTTAAGAGTAAAAACTTGGCCAGAGCCTCTACTAATAACGGAGAGCATGCAAGATCATAAACAACACATGAACAATAGATTGATAATCACCATAATCATAGTACTCTCTATCCATCGGATCCCGACAAACACAACATATAGAATTACATGTAGATGATCTTGATCATGTTAGGCAGCTCACAAGATCTAACAATGAAGCACAACAAGGAGAAGACGACCATCTAGCTACTGCTATGGACCCATGGTCCAGGGGTGAACTACTCACTCATCACTCCGGAGGCGATCATGGCGATGAAGAGTCCTCCGGGAGATGAATCCCTCTCCGGCAGTGCGGAGCGATCTCAATCCCCCGAGATGGGATTCGCGGCGCGCGTCTCTGGGTTTTCCGTATCGTGGCTCTCGTACTGGGGGTTTCGCGACGGGAGCTTTAAGTAGGCGGAAGGTCAACGCGAGGGGCCACACGAGGGGCCCAGGGGATAGGTCGGCGCGGCTTGGGCCGCGCCGGCCACCCTGGCTGCCTCGTGGCCCCACTTCGTTAGGTCTTCGGTCTTCAGGCTTCGTGCAAAAATAGGACCCTGGGAAAGTTTCGTCCAATTAAGAATATTTCTTTACTAGGATTTCTGAAACCAAAAACAGCAGAAAACAGCAACTGGCTCTTCGGCATCTTGTTAATAGGTTAGTTCGGAAAATGCATAAATATGACATATAATGTGCATAAAACATGTAGGTATCATCAATAAAGTAGCATGGAACATAAGAAATTATCGATACGTTGGAGACGTATCAGCATCCCCAAGCTTAGTTCTGCTCGTCCCGAGCAGGTAAAACGATAACAAAGATAATTTCTGAAGTGACATGCCATCATAATCTTGATCATACTATTTGTAAACATATGTAATGAATGCAGCGATCAAAGCAAAGGTAATGACATGAGTAAACAACTGAATCATATAGCAAAGACTTTTCATGAATAGTACTTCAAGACAAGCATCAATAAGTCTTGCATAAGAGTTAACTCGTAAAGCAATAAATCAAAGTAAAGGTGTTGAAGCAACACATAAGAAGATTAAGTTTCAGCGGTTGCTTTCAACTTGTAACATGTATATCTCATGGATATTGTCAACATAAAGTAATATAACAAGTGCAATATGCAAGTATGTAGGAATCAATGCACAGTTCACACAAGTGTTTGCTTCTTAAGGTGGAAGGAGATAGGTAAACTGACTCAACAATAAAAGTAAAAGAATGGTCCTTCGCAGAGGAAAGCATCGATTGCTGTATTTGTGCTAGAGCTTTTATTTTGAAAACATGAAACAATTTTGTCAACGGTAGTAATAAAGCATATGAGTTATGAAAATTATATCTTACAAGTTGCAAGCCTCACGCATAGTATACTAATAGTGCCCGCACCTCGTCCTACTTAACTTGGACTACCGGGTCTTCGCATGCCATGTTTCAACCAAGTGTCATAAAGGGGTACCTCCATGCCGCCTGTACAAAGGTCCAAGGAGAATGCTCGCATTTCGGATTTCTCGCTTTTGATTATTCTCAACTTAGACATCCATACCGGGACAACATGGACAACAGATAATGGACTCCTCTTTAATGCATAAGCATGTAGCAAAGTTATTATTCTCATATGAGATTGAGGATATATGTCCAAAACTGAAACTTCCACCATGATTCATGGCTTTAGTTAGCGGCCCAATGTTCTTCTCTAACAATTTTGCATGCTCCAACCACTAAAATGATAGACCTTCAGACAAGACGGACATGCATAGCAACTCACATGATATTCAACAATAGTTGATGGCGTTCCCCAGAAACATGGTTATCGCACAACAAGCAACTTAATAAAATATAAAGTGCATAAGTACATATTCAATACTACGATAGTTTTTAAGGCTATTTTGTCCCATGAGCTATATATTGCAAAGGCGAATGATGGAATTTTAAAGGTAGCACTCAAGCAATTTACTTTGGAATGGCGGGTAAATACCATGTAGTAGGTAGGTATGGTGGACACAAATGGCATAGTGGTTGGCTCAAGGATTTTGGATGCATGAGAAGTATTCCCTCTCGATACAAGGTTTAGGCTAGCAAGGTTATTTGAAGCAAACTCAAGGATGAACAAGTGCAGCAAAACTCACATAAAAGACATATTGTAAACATTATAAGACTCTACACTGTCTTCCTTGTTGTTCAAAACTCAATACTAGATATTATCTAGACCTTAGAGAAACCAAATATGCAAATCAAATTTTAGCAAGCTCTATGTATTTCTTCATTAATGGGTGCAAAGCATATGATGCAAGAGCTTAAACATGAGCACAACAATTGCCAAGTATCACATTATCCAAGACATTTTAGAATTACTACATGTAGCATTTTCCAATTCCAACCATATAACAAATTAACGAAGAAGAAACTTCGCCTTGAACATTATGAGTAAAGCCTAAGGACACATGTGTCCATATGCAACAGCGGAGCGTGTCTCTCTCCCACAAAGTGAATGCTAGGATCCATCTTATTCAAACAAAAACAAAAACGAAAACAAACCGACGCTCCAAGTAAAGAACACCAGATGTGACTGAATAAAAATATAGTTTCAGGGGAGGAACCTGATGATGTTGTCGATGAAGAAGGGGATGCCTTGGGCATCCCCAAGCTTAGACGCTTGAGTCTTCTTAAAATATGCAGGGATGAACCACGGGGGCATCCCCAAGCTTAGAGCTTTCACTCCTCTTGATCTTAGTATATCATTCTCCTCTCTTGACCCTTGAAAACTTCCTTCACACCAAACTTCAAGCAAACTCATTAGAGGGTTAGTGCATCATTAATAATTCACACATTCAGAGGTGACACAATCATTCTTTTCACTTCTGGACATTGCATAATGCTACTGGACATTAATGGATCAAAGAAATAAATCCAACATAGCAAAAGAGGCAATGCGAAATAAAAGGCAGAATCTGTCAAAAACAGAACAGTCCGTAAAGACGAATTTATAAATGGCACCAGACTTGCTCAAATGGAAAAACTCAAAACTAATGAAAGTTGCGTATATATCTGAGGATCACGCTCGTAAATTGGCAGATTTTTTCGAATTTTCTACAGAGAATTATGCCCAGATTCGTGACAGACAGCAATGCTGTTTCTGCGCAGCGATCCCAAATATAACATCAACTTTGACATAGAAACTTTACTTGGCACAAAAACATGATAAGGAGAGGTTGCTACAGTAGTAAACAACTTCCAAGACTCAATAAAACAAAAAATTGCTGTAGGTAAAAACATGGGTTGTCTCCCATAAGCGCTTTTCTTTAACGCCTTTCAGCTAGGCGCAGAAAGTGCAAATCAAGTAACATCGAGAGTAGAAGCATCAACATCATAGCTTGTTCTAATAATAGAATCAAAAGGCAACTTCATTCTCTTTCTAGGGAAGTGTTCCATACCTTTCTTGAGAGAAAATTGATATTTAATATTACCTTCCCTCATATCAATAACAGCACCAACAGTTCGAAGAAAAGGTCTTCCCAACACAATTGGACAAGATGCATTGCATTCGATATCCAAGACAACAAAATCAACGGGGACAAGGTTATTGTTAACCGTAATATGCACATTATCAATCCTCCCCAAAGGTTTCTTTTTAACATTATCGGCAAGATTAACATCCAAATAACAATTCTTCAATGGTGGCAAGTCAAGCATATCATAAATCTTTTTAGGCATAACAGAAATACTTGCACCAAGATCACATAAGGCATTACATTCAAAGTCATTGAATTTCATTTTAATGATGGGCTCCCAACCATCTTCTAACTTTCTAGGAATAGAAGTTTCAAGTTTTAGTTTCTCTTCTCTAGCTTTTATGAGAGCATTTGTAATATGTTTTGTAAAGGCTAAATTTATAGCACTAGCATTAGGACTTTTAGCAAGTTTTTGCAAGAACTTTATAACTTCAGAGATGTGGCAATCATCAAAATCTAAATCATTATGAGCTACAGCAATTGGATCATTGTTCCCAAGGTTGGAAAAAATTTCAGCAGTTTTATCACAAGCAGTTTCAGCAGTTTTATTTCAGGCAGTTTTGTACGCTTTGCACTAGGAGTAGAAACATTGCCAACACCAATTATTTTACCATTGATAGTAGGAGGTGCAGCAACATGTGAGGAATTAGCATTACTAGTGGTGGTAATAGTCCAAACTTTAACATTATTCTCTTTAGCTAGTTTTTCATTTTCTTCTCTATCCCACCTAGCACGCAACTCAGCCATTAATCTTATATTCTCATTAATTCTAACTTGGATGGCATTTGCTGTAGTAGTAATCTTATTATCAAGATCATTATTAGGCATAACTTTCAACTTTAAAAGATTAACATCAGAGGCAAGCCTATCAACTCTAGAAGCGATAGTATCAATTTTATCAAGCTTTTCCTCAACAGATTTGTTAAAAGCAGTTTGTGTACTAATAAATTCTTTAAGCATGGCTTCAAGACCAGAGGGTACACTTCTATTATTGTTGTAAGAATTCCCATAAGAATTACCATAACCATTACCATTAGTAGAAGGATATGGCCTATAGTTATTACCAGAGTTGTTCCTATAAGCATTGTTGTTGAAATTATTATTTTTAATGAAATTCACATCAACATTTTCTTCTTGAGCAACCAATGAAGCTAAAGGAACATTATTTGGATCAACATTAGATCTACCATTCACAAGCATAGACATAATCACATCAATCTTATCACTCAAGGAAGAGGTTTCTTCAACAGAATTTACCTTCTTACCTTGTGGAGCTCTTTCCGTGTGCCATTCAGAGTAATTTATCATCATATCATCAAGAAGTTTTGTAGCCGCCCCCAATGTGATGGACATAAAAGTACCTCCAGCAGCTGAATCCAATAAATTCCGCGAAGAAAAATTTAGTCCTGCATAGAAGGTTTGGATGATCATCCAAGTAGTCAGTCCATGGGTTGGGCAATTCTTTACCAAAGTTTTCATTCTCTCCCAAGCTTGAGCAACATGTTCAGTATCTAATTGTTTAAAATTCATTATGCTACTTCTCAAAGAAATAATTTTAGCGGGAGGATAATATCTACTAATAAAAGCATCCTTGCATTTAGTCCATGAATCAATACTATTCTTAGGCAAAGATAGCAACCAATCTTTAGCTCTTCCTCTTAATGAGAAAGGAAACACTTTCAGTTTAATAATATCACCATCTACATCTTTATACTTTTGCATTTCACAAAGTTCAACAAAATTATTGAGATGGGCAGCAGCATCATCAGAACTAGCACCAGAAAATTGTTCTCTCATGACTAGATTTAGTAAAGCAGGTTTAATTTCAAAGAATTCTGCTGTAGTAGCAGGTGGAGCAATAGGTGTGCATAGGAAATCATTATTATTTGCATTTGTGAAGTCACACAACTTAGTATTTTCAGGGTTGGCCATTTTAGCAACAGTAAATAAAGCAAACTAGATAAAGTAAATGCGAGTAACTAATTTTTTTGTGTTTTTGATATAGAGAGCAAGATAGCAAATAAAGTAAAACTAGCAACTAATTTTTTTGTATTTTGATTTAGTGCAGCAAACAAAGTAGTAAATAAAATAAAGCAAGACAAAAACAAAGTAAAGAGATTGAGAAGTGGAGACTCCCCTTGCAGCGTGTCTTGATCTCCCGGCAACGGCGCCAGAAAAAGTGCTTGATGCGCGTAGATGTACACGTCCGTTGGGAACCCCAAGAGGAAGGTATGATGCGCACAGTGGCAAGTTTTCCCTCAGTATGAAACCAAGGTTTAATCGAACCAGGGAGCCAAGAAGCACGTTGAAGGTTGATGGTCGCGAAATGTGATGCGGCGCAACACCAGGGATTCCGGCCAACGTGGAACCTGCACAACACAACCAAAGTACTTTGCCCCAACGAAACAGTGAGGTTGTCAATCTCACCGGCTTGCTGTAACAAAGGATTAAACGTATCGAGTGGAAGATGTTTGCAAAGAAAACAGTAAAACAAGTAGATTGTATGCTATGGAAAGAATAGGACCGGGGTCCACAGTTCACTAGAGGTGTCTCTCCCATAAGATAAAAGCATGTTGGGTGAACAAATTACAGTCGGGCAATTGACAAATAGAGAAAGGCATAACAATGCATATACATGACATGATAAATATAGTGAGATTTAATTGGGCATTACGACAAAGAACATAGACCGCCATCCAACTGCATCTATGCCTAAAAAGTCCACCTTCAGGTTATCGTCCGAACCCCCTCCAGTATTAAGTTGCAAAGCAACAGACAATTGCATTAAGTATTGTGCGTAATGTAATCAATAACTACATCCTTAGACATAGCATCAATGTTTTATCCCTAGTGGCAACAGCACATCACAACCTTAGAACTTTCTGTCACTGTCCCAGGTATCAATGAAGGCATGAACCCACTATCGAGCATAATTACTCCCTCTTGGAGTTAAGAGTAAAAACTTGGCCAGAGCCTCTACTAATAACGGAGAGCATGCAAGATCATAAACAACACATGAACAATAGATTGATAATCACCATAATCATAGTACTCTCTATCCATCGGATCCCGACAAACACAACATATAGAATTACATGTAGATGATCTTGATCATGTTAGGCAGCTCACAAGATCTAACAATGAAGCACAACAAGGAGAAGACGACCATCTAGCTACTGCTATGGACCCATGGTCCAGGGTGAACTACTCACTCATCACTCCGGAGGCGATCATGGCGATGAAGAGTCCTCCGGAGATGAATCCCTCTCGGCAGGGTGCGGAGGCGATCTCCAATCCCCGAGATGGGATTCGCGGCGGCGGCGTCTGTAAGGTTTTCCGTATCGTGGCTCTCGGTACTGGGGGTTTCGCGACGGGAGCTTTAAGTAGGCGGAAGGTCAACGCGAGGGGCCACGGGGGCGGGGGATAGGTCGGCGCGGCCGGGCTTGGGCCGCGCCGGCCACCCCCGTGGCCCCACTTCGTTAGGTCTTCGGTCTTCTGGCTTCGTGCAAAAATAGGACCCTGGGCGAAAGTTTCGTCCAATTCCGAGAATATTTCTTTACTAGGATTTCTGAAACCAAAAACAGCGAAAACAGTGGCTCTTCGGCATCTTGTTAATAGGTTAGTTCCAGAAAATGCATAAATATGACATATAATGTGCATAAAACATGTAGGTATCATCAATAAAGTAGCATGGAACATAAGAAATTATCGATACGTTGGAGACGTATCATAGACCAATCATCATGATTCCGGCCTATTTTAGCCAATAATTCTTCAGTGTCGTCTGGAGTTCTTTTCCTGAAAACACAACCAGCACAACTATCCAGGTATGCCCTAGACTCAATGGTTAGTCCACTATAAAATATATCAAGTAAATCATGCTTTTCCAAATCATGGTCAGGCTGAGCTCTAATAAGAGAACAAAATCTCGCCCAAGCCTCAGGCAATTTCTCTCCATCTTCCTGGTCAAAATTATAAATTCTTTGCAAAGCAGCATGTTGAGCACTAGCAGGAAAGTATTTTCGAAAGAAAACATCACGCAAGTCAATTGGACTTTTAATAGAACCAGGAGGCAAATTATTATACCAAGTTTTAGCATCATCCTTTAATGAGAAAGGAAAAATTTTAGCGACAAAATAAGTACGCATCTTGACATCATCAGAAAACACGCCACTAAGAGTAGATAACTCAGTC
Source organism: Lolium multiflorum (assembly GCA_030979885.1). Taxonomy (NCBI): domain Eukaryota; kingdom Viridiplantae; phylum Streptophyta; class Magnoliopsida; order Poales; family Poaceae; genus Lolium; species Lolium multiflorum. The sequence continues at coordinate 231,016,229 of CM061748.1, read as the reverse complement.
ATGTGTTCAACAGCACTTTCTTTTTCAGTACCACAAAAGGGTGTTTTCTCAACAATAGCTATATGAGATAGATCAAGAGAAAAATCATAATCTTTATCCCTAATGTTTATAGGAGATGTGGCAAATTTAGGATCAGGAGATGGTTTATATCTAACAGCATGTTCCGCAAGCAACTTTTTAATTTTTCTTGCATCAGTAGTAGCATTGCATTTTTCAATAAAATCATCATCAAGCTCTACATAATCTTCATCAAGATCATCACTAGAATATTCAACAGACTCAGGTGAATTAACAGGTGTAGCAGCATTTTCATTAGGAGTTTCAGTATTTTCAATTTGTCTAGACTTAGCAATTGTAGCATCTAGAAAAGATCCTAACGAACCATCATTATCAAGCACAGCAGAAGCATCATCACAATTATAAGAGGAATTTTCAGATTCAGCAGAAGTACCAGCATTTGAAGCTTGTGGTGGTGAAACAAGTTTACTTATCACAGATGGTGAATCAAGAGCAGCAGAGGTACTAAGAGTTGTACCTTTTCTTGTAGTGGATGGTAATATGGCGATCTTAGTATCGCGAGGTTTACCCATGATGGAGAGTTTGCAGCGAACAATATCAATCCAAGTGAACTTCCAAATAAAGCTATGCTCCCCGGCAACGGCGCCAGAAAATAGTCTTGATGACCCACAAGTATAGGGGATCGCAACAGTCTTCGAGGGAAGTATTACCCAATTTATTGATTCGACACAAGGGGAGACAAAGAATACTTGTAAGCCTTAACAGCGGAGTTGTCAATTCAGCTGCACCTGGAAACAGACTTGCTCGCAAGAGTTTATCATAGTAACAGTTTTATGGCAGTGGAAATAGTGAAATAACAGCAGCGGTGAAATAAAGACAGCAGTAGTGATTATAGTAAACAGCAGGATTAAAATACTGTAGGCACACGGGACGGATTAACGGTTGCATGGATGAGAGAAACTCATGTAACAATCAAAGCAGGGCATTTGCAGATAATAATAAAACGGTATCCAAGTACTAATCAATCAATAGGCATGTGTTCCATATATAGTCGTACGTGCTCGCAATGAGAAACTTGCACAACATCTTTTGTCCTACCAGCCGGTGGCAGCCGGGCCTCTAGGGAAACTACTGGATATTAAGGTACTCCTTTTAATAGAGTACCGGAGCAAAGCATTAACACTCCGTGAACACATGTGATCCTCACATCACTACCATCCCCTCCGGTTGTCCCGTTGTCACTTCGGGGCCATTGGTTCCGGACAGCGACATGTGTATACAACTTGCAGGTAAGATCATAAACAACGAATATCTTCATGAATCAATAACATGTTCAGATCTGAGATCATGGCACTCGGGCCCTAGTGACAAGCATTAAGCATAACAAGTTGCAACAATATCATAAAAGTGACATCTACGGATACTAGGCACTATGCCCTAACAATCTTATGACTATTACATGACCAATCTCATCCAATCCCTACCATCCCCTTCAGCCTACAGCGGGGGAATTACTCACACATGGATGGGGGAATCATTGCTGGTTGATGGAGAGGCGTTGGCGGTGATGGCGGTGAAGATCTCCTCCAATTCCCCGTCCCGGCGGAGTGCCAGAACGGAGACTTCTGGCTCCCGCGACGGAGTTTCGCGATGTGGCGGCTCTCTGGAGGTTTCTGTGACTTCGACTTCTCCCGTGCGTTTTGGTCGAAACCAATAAGTAGTCCGAAGGGGGGCGTCGGAGGCCAGCCGAGGGGGCCACACCATAGGGCCGCGCGGGCCCCCCTAGGCCGCGCCGCCTTATGGTGTGGGGCCCTCGGGCCTCCACCTCTCTTGCCCTTCTGGCTCCGTCAGTATTCTGGTAAAATAGGGCCTTCTGCATAAATTCCGAGGATTTTCCCGAAAGTTGGATTTCTGCACAAAAACGAGACACCAGAGCGTTCTGCTGAAAACAACGTTAGTCCGTGTTAGTTGTATCCAAAATACACAAATTAGAGGCAAAACAATAGCAAAAGTGTTCGGGAAAGTAGATACGTTTTGGACGTATCAATGAGCATCTACTGCAACCCCTGCATCAAGCCCTTTCCTTGCCTCGTTGATTAAAGCATGGAGAAAACCCTAATCTAAGCATGACGTGCACCATGCCGGCCAGCATGCCACTCACCTCTCTGGCTCTCCCCTCTCTCTCTCACCTTGTCACAGAGCATCTACACAGCACAAGGACACTGCCAATGCACGGCCCTGGCTCGCGCGCGCACGGCATTGGCCAGGCTAGGCGTGCCCAAACCATGCCAGTGCACGCCGTGCGCGCTCACCGCGCTGCAGGCGCGCCGGGCGCCGCGCACTCGATCGCCCTAGTCCTCTTGCAAAGGCTACCGCTGCATCACACATCTCCTCGCCATCCTCTAGCAGCTAGACATCCTCCGAGCACGCCCCTGCATCGTCGCCGTCGTCCTCATCAACTTTCGGCCGTGCGTACTGCCGCGATCATCACAAGCGCCCGAGCTATTCCATCATGCCCTGGACGCGCCAGCTACTCCCTGCACATCGCCATGATGCCGCCTACAAGATGTCGTCCTTGTCTTGCCCTTTTGCACGCCGGAGACGCCGCGCCATGGGCACCCTCTCACAGCACCCGCCGGTCACCTCCCCATCTATACATAGAGGCACCCAGAGCACACCTCCTTCACACCAACCTGTTCTCCTCTCATCTCTGCCTCTACTCAACCACCCAATTGGACACCACCTCGTCGGAGTAGCTCCAATTCGAAGACGAGGCCCGCCGGAGTCCGCAGATCATCGCCATCGATCCGCGCCTCCCCAAGCTCCGCCACTGTAACAGGGGCTTCTTCACCCTCGCCAACGTCGCCTCATACCTCGCCATCGATCGCGGGCGTCCCGGTGCGCTCCCCGACCCCCTAGGTACGCCGCCGACACGGCGGGATCTCGTGGGAGGACGACGCTCCACGGCCGCTCGATCGGTCTGATCCAACGGATCACATAGCGTACCGATTCGCTCGTTTAACAGCCAGACGGGTGGCCCCCACCTCGTCAGGCGGCCCACTCACACTGGCTGTGTTGTTGGGCCGTGCTTCGCTGTTTAAACTCGTTGGGCCAGTAGGCTTTTCCCGCGCAGCCCAAGTAATTCAAATTCTATTTATTTAATTCAGCTAAATTCAAATACTGGTGCCCACTTCAAATTTGATTAAATTTCAAACTACTACACCAAATTTAGCCAAATATATATATCTGGAAAGCTCATGAAATTATCTAAACAATGCCACTGGCCTCTTTTCCAAATTGGTAATAAAATTTAAAAGACAAAAATAACAAGGAAGAGCCTTTTCTAACTTCAAATAAATATTAAAAATTATCAACAAATGATTTTAAGTTAATTCCAACTCTAATAAATCACATTTGGCAAACTCTAATTGTTTATGCAAAAATATAGTATAGTTGTTTTACATGATCATGAACTAGAACTGAATCATGACTATGGAACTATTTCTAGTCCATTTAACACCTACACATAAATTATTTAAATAGTATGAGAGCTACTCTCTCATTTAAATTGTGATCCTAAGTAATTCAAATAGAGGTACTGACCTTGGTCTAATAAGCCTCATGCTTGGTTACTTAGAGACATTAAATCATTATCATGCTAGTATTAAAATGCATGAGGTGTAGCACCTCATTTAAATTCTACTCTCAAATAATAGATATGAAGTGTTGACCTTGGTCAACTAATATTCATACCTTATTATTATTTTAAGAGATTAAATCTTAATAAGATTCAATGAGAGGAAATTATTCCCTCCAAAACATTAAAAAGCTATACTAGTAAATAATTATAATGATAGGAAATTATTTTTCTTTAGCATAAACAAAGTAAATCACCATGCTAATAAGATGTGATGCTAGTATAGGCTTGTGTGCATGTTGGTGTGTTTAGCTTAGCACTTAAGCTTGTGTGGTGATTGTATACCTCGTATTCGTGTATAGACGCTAGTAACGAGGAGTATCAAGAGGAGAAGACTACACCCAAGAGGAGGAGGAAAACTTTGACTCCTACCCCAACCAAGGCAAGCTAATACTCTTGCAAGCCACCCTAATGCAAACTCTTCATGAGCAAAGCACCTTTACATTTTACCTACGCTTAAATAATCCTATCCTATGTTTTTACCTTGCAATTTATTTGCTTTATATTTCAAAGCTTACTTTTTGACTCATGATTCACTAGGGGTAGAATAGAATAAGAGTATCAAAATTAGCCTGAGCAAATAAAGCTAGATAGCACCCCCTCATGACTAGTCGCTAGTGCTAACAAATAAAATTGACTACTCTAGATGGGAACATGTGAAATGAAATGACTTTGAAAACCTTGGAATGATGAGTCATTCTATTGAAAGATTTTGAAGGTGAATATGACTTGTGAATGACTTGGTGAATTTTACGAAAACTGATGGTTGGGTTCGGATGCGATACCATTCCAATTTAAAAGTACCCCCACAATACCCAACATGGGTAAGGGCTTAACTAGAAATTTATGTGCCTTAGTATGGGTTCCCTCTAAACAAGCATCATAGGGGTTATGCCGAGGCTGCCTCCGTTACAATTGATATGATGTGAATATGAGGTGAATGTACGACCCAAGCCCTGTGCAGTTCCCGGGTTGACAGTTGGTTTTCACCGGGAGGCCAAGCTCATGGGGAGAGGTGCCTATACTAGGGTAGGTAAGTGAAAGGTTATGGTTGGTAGTCCGCGCACGGAGTGCGGTAAATCAGGGCCAGTTAACCCTGACGGATTATTGCAAATATTGTGGCACAAGTGTACGACCTCTGCAGAGTGTAGAACTATTCGAATAGCCGTGTCCACGGTTACGGACGATTGGAAAGGCCATACTGTTCCGTCATCAGGCTCTTTTCAAAAATATGACATGTGAAGGGTGACTTGTGATTTGAACACAACTGATGTTGTGGGAATGACACTAATGTTCAACTTGAGTTAGTCTAGAGATTCAAGCATCTTTACTAAATGTTTATGAACTAAACTTGGCTTTACGCAAATAAACCTAGAGCTTAGCAAACCATTAAAATTGATAATTACTTACATTAGTATTAGTTTGCGAGTACTTAAAGTACTCATGGTTGTGTCCCTGGCTATTCCAATGCCAGACTATGAAGAGGAGCAACACTATGAAGATGACGGTCAGCAGGACGTCTATCAGAACTAGGATGCTTCTAACGTCAAGCGTTGGCCTGTGGATAGATAGTTCCACCTACTACGACGCTTCCGCTACTTATTTGTGTTGGTTGATCATTAGATCAACTATTTGTGTAATATTGGATCATGTGATCTATGGATGTAAGACTCTCCGTGTTGTAATAAATGATGACTCTATGATATTCAACTATTATGTCTCGCAACAACATTATTCCTGGGATTGCGATGTACGACATAATAGGCATCTGGACTTAAAAATCCGGGTGTTGACAGCCTCCAATTGAAATGTGAAACGATGTGAAATGACGTGAATGAGGTGAATGTCCGGCCCAAGCCCTGTGCAGTTCCCAGGCTGACGGTTTGTCTTCACTGGGAGGCCAAGCTCATGGGGAGAGGTGCCTATACTAGGATATGTAAGTGAAAGGTTATGGTTGGTAGTCCGCACACGGAGTGTGATAAATCAGGGCCAGTTAACCCTGACGGATTATTGCAAATGTTGTGGCACAAGTGTACGACCTCTGCAGAGTGTAGAACTATTCGAATAGCCGTGTCCACGGTTACGGACGATTGGAAAGGCCATACTGTTCCGTCATCAGACCATTTTCAAAAATATGACATATGACCTGTGACTTGAACTTGAAAGGTGAATGGTGAATTTGACTTGAATCACAACAGAGTTGTGGGAATGACACTAATGTTCCCACTTGAGTTAGTTAGCAAATGAAGAGGCTTTTACTAAATGCTTATGAAATAAAATTGGCTTTATGCAAATAAACTTAGAGCTTAGCACCCCCTTACTATAGTTGATAGTGCTTACATTAGTATTAGTTTGCGAGTACTTTAAAGTACTCATGGCTTTGTCCCTGGCTATTCAAATGGCCAGACTATGAAGAGAACAACAGTACGAGGAAGATGGACAGCAGGTCTACGACAACTAGGATCACTCCTGACGTCAACAGTTGCCTGTGGAATAGATGGACCGCAACCGTTACTTCGCTTCCGCTATGTGTTTTGTAATAGGATCTCTAGATCCACTATGATGTATTAAGACTGGATCATGTGATCCCTCTATGTAAGACGATTATGTGTTGTAATGAATGATGTGTTGTGATATCAATCTATTATGTCTCGCAAAAACAATATTCTTGGGATTGCGATGAATGGCATAATAGGCATCTGGACTTAAAAATCCGGGTGTTGACAAATAGGTAGCCTACCTACAACCCCACATATATCCTGCTTTGTCGTGTGATTGTTCTTATACCCTTGATATTCGCTTCGCTACATCCGTGCACTAGTTGTCACTACAAGTGGTAAGCAATACTAATTCACTTTGGAGCGGTAAGATTTACCTTTTCTTATCAGTTTTGAGTGAGTTGTGAGAGTACCACCACATATTTTTTGTTTAGTGCACTAACCTACTAACCATGTCTTCTAGTGATGCTAAAATTGTTAATCAGAAAAGAAGGATGCAGCTGATGTTATGACATGGAGGGAGTATGAAGCCCTTCGTAATGAGATGCGACGTGAATTTGGCGACAAGGCCAAAAACTTACTGATGACATTGAGAAAGTCACCAAGACGCTTGACACTACTAATTAGACGTCAATACAATCCAAGTACAAGTGAAGGACATTCAGTGCTCTATTCAAGTGTTGCAGTTAGCTATTGAGAACTTGACCCAACAACAACAACATGAAGATGGGGATAGTGTTCATGGTGATTTTGAAGAACAACCCGCTGCTGGAGCTAATGGTGCTCGTCGTGGTAACCGTGGTCGTTTCTTTGTCGAACTTGGGGCTCGCCGTGTTCAGCCACAACTGCAAGACGATGGTTTGGGTAAGCCAAAATTCTCAACACCCAAATTTGAAGGAGGTCCTGATGTTGAAGAATACCTCACATGGGAGCTGAAAATTGAGTTGTGGCGCCTACATGAATATACTGAAGATAGGAAGATCAAGCTTGCTTCCTTAGAATATGATGGTTATGCATTGCGTTGGTGGGATGGAGTTACACGTGCTCGTCAAGAGGATGGAGAGTTGCCAGTTCTTACATGGCGTGAGATGAAGGCAATCATGCAAGAGCGCTTTGTTCCCACTAATTATTTGCGATCTATATTTAATAAGTTGACCCTATTGTGACAAGGTGTTCTGACGGTTGATGCTTATTTAATGGAGATGGAGATGCTTATGCAGCGTGGCCGTGTCCGTGAATCTCTGCAGATGAGTACCTCCGTCATTACAAGATGAAGAAAGTGTTGCTGTGAAGCTCAAGTCCAATGAAGTCAGAATTGGACCTATGACAAGAGCTCGGGCGAAGCTAATAAAACAACAGGTGAACTTGTTCCTAAACGATACTTTGATTGATGAGAACTTTATACTGCCTAAATCCTTTGACTTGTGTATGATCCGGTACGAGGATAAAGGAAGCATCGCACGAGGAGGAGGAGAACAGCTTGACATGGTACTGGACATGAAGACACCTCGTGGACGCGCAAGGGAGGAGAGGGAGGCATGCGCGAGGGAGGAAGACCAAGTCCAGGCCGGCACACAGCCCAGTCAGACTGGCCGCCACGCCGGCCTGCCCGGTCCAACCGGATCACGCGGGACAGCTGGCCGGGATCTGACGGTGCCAGCCGGGAGGGTGTCTTGGCGACCCTCTCGGGACCGGTCATCGCCGGTCCTGGCCGGTCCAAACCGGACCGGCCGGTCCACAGCCCGGTCGGCCGACCCCAGCCGCCATGTCAGTCGTTTCGAGATCCCAATCTAGTCGGTTTTTTGTATTCTCTCGACTCTGGTCGTCTGAACCCCTATATAAGTGCCGGACGCCCCAAATTAGGTTTAGACCACGTTTAAGATAAACCCTAGTTCATAGTTGATTGCTTTGCAACTCTATTGAATCTATACACCAATTCACATCGATCTGGTGTTTTGCTACTGAAAGTCTTGTGTGATCTGTTGTTCCATTGGGAATTAGAAGGTTGCAATCTACCGCTTCGTGGTCGGCGGCTACGTGCGCAAGTGTGTGGAGTTGCGAATATCTTGCAGGGTTGAGAGTTGTTGCATTGGCGACAGGGATCGATCGAGAGACTCGTCAGCGTCATACAAGTTATCATCCACTTCATCATCGTGTATCTCCGCTGTGTTCATCACGTGTTCATCACATCCACCGTCGCTTACTGAGAAGATCGGGCAACCCCTTATCATCTTGGTATCAGATTTCAGCGTTTCCTCGGTAAGCCATCCACAATCCACCCCATAGTTGAGCTGTGAGAGTTTCTTATCCATAAAATCAAAAAAAATTAGGGTTAGGTTTTGCCATAGCCTTAGATTGCATCAATTTCGAGTTTTAGTTTTTCTTTTCGTAGTTGTTTTTGTGTATCTTTTTCTTCAATCTAGTAGTTGTTATGGTTTGTGTTTCCGCTATCATCTAGTTTCAGGTTTTGTTTACTCCGAGTCCACATAGCATACAGTTTGCGTGTTCCCAACCATAGACACAACCTTTCGATATCCGTGACTAGGAACTTTCCCAAAAGAGACTAGTTTTACCGCTCGATAGGCTGCTCGTTTGGGTTTTGGTGCTTTGTAATTTCTGTTAGCCGTGTTACAAAGAGTAGAGTTATAAAATCAAAAAAATTGAAAAAAAGGAAAAAGAGATACAAGTGTTGCGTGTGATATAAAGAAAAATAAAAAAAGTGAAGTGCTAGTAAGATCAAGTGAAGGCCTAGTTTACTTTTCTGCACCTGTAGTTGAGCAATCTTGTGCCTGTTTCGTTGAGCTTTGCTAGTGTCTCTCGAGTGCATTGCAACCTATTCATCCATATAGTTGCATTGCCACATTTATCGCCTTGTGTGAGTATCATTGGTTGTTCTACGGTCAGCACTAGAGCTTGTTATTGGTGCAAATAGGTAGCCTACCTACTGCCCCACATATATCATGTTCGTATACCCTTGATATTCGCTTTGCTACATCCATGCACTAGTTGTCACTACAAGTGGTAAGCAATACTAATTCACTTTGGAGCGGTAAGATTTACCTTTTCTTATCAGTTTTGAGTGAGTTGTGAGAGTACCACCACATATATTTGTTTTAGTGCACTAATCTACTAACCATGTCTTCTAGTGATGCTAAAATTGTTAATCAGAAATAGAAGGATGCAGATGATGTTATGACTTGGAGGGAGTATGAAGCCCTTCGTAATAAGATGCGCCGAGAATTTGGCGAACAAGGCCAAAAACTTAATGATGACACTGAGAAAGTCACCAAGATGCTTGACACTACTAATGAGACGTCAATACAATCCAAGTACAAGTGATGGACATTCAACGCTCTATTCAAGTGTTGCTATTGAGAACTTGACCTACAACAACAACAACATGAAGATGGGGATAGTGTTCATGGTGTTTTGAAGAACATCCTGCTGGAGCTAATGCTGCTGGTCGTGAGTTGGACGTGGTAACCGTAGTCGTGGCTTTGATGAACTCGGAGCTCGCCGTGTTCGGCCACAACCGCAAGACGATGGTTTGGGTAAGCCAAAATTCTCAATACCCAGATTTGAAGGAGGTCCTAATGTTGAAGAATACCTCACATGGGAGCTGAAAATTGAGAAGTTGTGGCGCCTACATGAATATACTGAAGATAGGAAGATCAAGCTTGCTTCCTCAGAATTTGATGGTTATGCATTGCGTTGGTGGGATGGAGTTACACGTGCTCGTCAAGAAGACAACGAGTTGCCAGTTCTTACATGGCGCGAGATGAAGGCCATTATGCAGGCTCGTTTTGTTCCCACTAATTATTTGCTATCTATATATGATAAGTTGACCCTCTTGAGACAAGGTGTTCTGACGGTTGATGCTTATTTCATGGAGATGGAGATGCTTATGCAGCGTGGCCGTGTCCGTGAGTCTCTTCAGATGAGTACCTCTGTCATTACAAGATGAAGAAGATGTTGCTGTGAAGCTCAATTCCAATGAAGCCAGAATTGGACCTGTGACAAGAGCTCGTGCGAAGCTACTAAAACAACAGGTGAACTTGTTCCTAAACGATACTTTGATTGATGAGAACTTTATACTGCCTAAATCCTATGACTTGTGTATGATCGGGTACGAGGATAAAGGAAGCATCGCACGAGGAGGAGGAGAACAGCTCGACATGGTACTGGACATGAAGACACCTCATGGACGCACGAGGGAGGAGAGGGAGGCATGCGCGAGGGAGGAAGACCAAGTCCAGGCCGGCACACAGCCCGGTCAGACCGGCCGCCACACCGGCCTGCCCGGTCCAACCGGATCGGCCGGCCCGACGCCCACCGGATCTGTGGCCGGTGCCAGCCGAGAGGGTGTCTGGCGACCCTCTCTGGATCGGTCATCGCCGGTCCACAGCCCGGTCCAAACCGGATCGGCCGGTCCACAGCAGTCGGCCAAGCCCACAGCCGCGATACGTCTCCAACGTATCGATAATTTCTTATGTTCCCTGCTACTTTATTGATGATACCTACATGTTTTATGCACATTATATGTCATATTTATGCATTTTCTGGAACTAACCTATTAACAAGATGCCGAAGAGCCAGTTGCTGTTTTCTGCTGTTTTTGGTTTCAGAAATCCTAGTAAAGAAATATTCTCGGAATTGGACGAAACTTTCGCCCAGGGTCCTATTTTTGCACGAGCTTCCAGAAGACCGAAGAGATAACGAAGTGGGGCCACGAGGCGGCCAGAAGGGTGGCCGGCGCGGCCCAAGCCCTGGCCGCGCCGACCTACCTCTGGGCCCCTCGTGTGGCCCCCGCGTTGACCCTCCGCCTACTTAAAGCTTCGTGCGACCCCCACGAGAGCCACGATACGGAAAACCTTCCAGAGACGCCGCCGCCGATCCCATCTCGGGGGATTCAGGAGATCGCCTCCGGCACCCTGCCGGAGAGGGATTCATCTCCCGGAGGACTCTACACCGCCATGGTCGCCTCCGGAGTGATGAGTGAGTAGTCCACCCCTGGACCATGGGTCCATAGCAGTAGCTAGATGGTCGTCTTCTCCTTGTTGTGCTTCATTGTTGGATCTTGTGAGCTGCCTAACATGATCAAGATCATCTATATGTAATTCTATATGTTGTGTTTGTCGGGATCCGATGGATAGAGAGTACTATGATTATGGTGATTATCAATCTATTGTTCATGTGTTGTTTATGATCTTGCATGCTCTCCGTTACTAGTAGAGGCTCTGGCCAAGTTTTTACTCTTAACTCCAAGAGGGAGTATTTATGCTCGATAGTGGGTTCATGCCTCCATTGAATCTGGGACAGTGACAGAAAGTTCTAAGGTTGTGGATGTGCTGTTGCCACTAGGGATAAAACATTGATGCTATGTCTAAGGATGTAGTTGTTGATTACATTACGCACCATACTTAATGCAATTGTCTTTGCTTTGCAACTTAATACTGGAGGGGGTTCGGATGATAACCTGAAGGTGGACTTTTTAGGCATAGATGCGGTTGGATGGCGGTCTATGTACTTTGTCGTAATGCCCAATTAAATCTCACTATATTTATCATATCATGTATATGCATTGTTATGCCTTTCTCTATTTGTCAATTGGCCGACTGTAATTTGTTTACCCAACATGCTTTTATCTTATGGGAGAGACACCTCTAGTGACTGTGGACCCCGGTCCTATTCTTTACATAGCATACAATCTACTGCAATTGTGTTTTACTGTTTTCTTTGCAAACATCTTCCACTCGATACGTTTAATCCTTTGTTACAGCAAGCCGGTGAGATTGACAACCTCACTGTTTCGTTGGGGCAAAGTACTTGGGTTGTGTTGTGCAGGTTCCGCGTTGGCGCCGGAATCCCTGGTGTTGCGCCGCATCACATTTCGCGACCATCAACCTTCAACGTGCTTCTTGGCTCCTGGTTCGATTAAACCTTGGTTTCATACTGAGGGAAAACTTGCCACTATGCGCATCATACCTTCCTCTTGGGGTTCCCAACGGACGTGTACATCTACGCGCATCAAGCACTTTTTCTGGCGCCGTTGCCGGGGAGATCAAGACACGCTGCAAGGGGAGTCTCCACTTCTCAATCTCTTTACTTTGTTTTTGTCTTGCTTTATTTTATTTACTACTTTGTTTGCTGCACCTAAACAAAACACAAAAAAATTAGTTGCTAGTTTTACTTTATTTACTGTCTTGCTCTCTATATCAAAAACACAAAAAAATTAGTTACTTGCATTTAATTTATTTTGTTATCATGTCTAGTCCTGTACTTGTTTTTATTTTCACTAGTTAGGCATAATGGAAAACAACAAAAATATGAGAGATCTTTATGAACTTTATCTTGAATTAGGACATGATGTGTTTGAAGAAAGAATTAAGAAACCCATGGAACTTTATATGCATGCTAATGGGAATGTTATTACTATGAATGCTTTGAACACCATTGTTGCTAATGCTATGGAAAATTCTAAGCTTGGGGAAGCTGGTTTTGATGAGCATGATATTTTTAGTCCCCCAAGCATTGAGGAGAAAATTTTCTTTGATGATACTTTGCCTCCCATTTATGATGATTATAATGATAGTAGTCTTTTGTTACCACCTGTTATGGAGGATAAATTTGATTATGATTACAATATACCTCCTATATTTGATAGCTACTTTGTTGAATTTGCTCCCACTACATCTAATAAAATTGATTATGCCTATGTGGAGAGTAATAATTTTATGCATGAGACTCATGATAAGAATGCTTTATGTGATAGTTATATTGTTGAGTTTGCTCATGTTGCTACTGAAAGTTATTATGAGAGAGGAAAATATGGTTGTAAAAATTTTCATGTTACTAAAATGCCTCTCTATGTGCTGAAATTTTTGAAGCTACACTTGTTTTATCTTCCTATGCTTGTTACTTTGCTCTTCATGAACTTGTTTATTTACAAGATTCCTATGCATAGGAAGCATGTTAGACTTAAATGTGTTTTGAATTTGCCTCTTGAAGCTCTCTTTTGCTTCAAATATTATTTCTTGCGGGTGCATCACCAAAATTGCTGAGCCCATCTTAATGGCTATAAAGAAAGAACTTCTTGGGAGATAACCCATGTGTTATTTTGCTACAGTACTTTGTTTTATATTTGTGTCTTGGAAGTTGTTTACTACTGTAGCAACCTCTCCTTATCATGTTTTTGTGCCAAGTAAAGTTTCTATGTCAAAGTTGATGTTATATTTGGGATTGCTGCGCAGAAACAGCATTGCTGTCTGTCACGAATCTGGGCACAATTCTCTGTAGAAAATTATAAAAAATCTGCCAATTTACGAGCGTGATCCACAGATATGTACGCAACTTTCATTAGTTTTGAGTTTTTCCATTTGAGCAAGTCTGGTGCGATTTCTAAATTCGTCTTTACGGACTGTTCTGTTTTTGACAGATTCTGCCTTTTATTTCGCATTGCCTCTTTTGCTATGTTGGATTTATTTCTTTGATCCACTAATGTCCAGTAGCATTATGCAATGTCCAGAAGTGAAAATAATGATTGTGTCACCTCTGAATGTGTGAATTATTAATTGTGCACTAACCCTCTAATGAGTTTGCTTGAAGTTTGGTGTGAAGGAAGTTTTCAAGGGTCAAGAGAGGAGAATGATATACTATGATCAAGAGGAGTGAAAGCTCTAAGCTTGGGGATGCCCCGTGGTTCACCCCTGCATATTTTAAGAAGACTCAAGCGTCTAAGCTTGGGGATGCCCAAGGCATCCCCTTCTTCATCGACAACATCATCAGGTTCCTCCCCTGAAACTATATTTTTATTCAATCACATCTTGTGTTCTTTACTTGGAGCGTCGGTTTGTTTTTGTTTTTGTTTTTGTTTGAATAAGATGGATCCTAGCATTCACTTTGTGGGAGAGAGACACGCTCCGCTGTTGCATATGGACACATGTGTCCTTAGGCTTTACTCATAATGTTCAAGGCGAAGTTTCTTCTTCGTTAAATTGTTATATGGTTGGAATTGGAAAATGCTACATGTAGTAATTCTAAAATGTCTTGGATAATGTGATACTTTGCAATTGTTGTGCTCATGTTTAAGCTCTTGCATCATATGCTTTGCACCCATTAATGAAGAAATACATAGAGCTTGCTAAAATCTGATTTGCATATTTGGTTTCTCTAAGGTCTAGATAATATCTAGTATTGAGTTTTGAACAACAAGGAAGACAGTGTAGAGTCTTATAATGCTTACAATATGTCTTTTATGTGAGTTTTGCTGCACTTGTTCATCCTTGAGTTTGCTTCAAATAACCTTGCTAGCCTAAACCTTGTATCGAGAGGGAATACTTCTCATGCATCCAAAATCCTTAAGCCAACTACTATGCCATTTGTGTCCACCATACCTACCTACTACATGGTATTTCTCCGCCATTCCAAAGTAAATTGCTTGAGTGCTACCTTTAAAATTCCATCATTCACCTTTGCAATATATAGCTCATGGGACAAAATAGCCTTAAAAACTATCGTAGTATTGAATATGTACTTATGCACTTTATGTTTTATTAAGTTGCTTGTTGTGCGATAACCATGCTTCTGGGGAACGCCATCAACTATTGTTGAATATCATGTGAGTTGCTATGCATGTCCGTCTTGTCTGAAGGTCTATCATTTTAGTGGTTGGAGCATGCAAAATTGTTAGAGAAGAACATTGGGCCGCTAACTAAAGCCATGAACCATGGTGGAAGTTTCAGTTTTGGACATATATCCTCAATCTCATATGAGAATAATAACTTTGCTACATGCTTATGCATTTAAGAGGAGTCCATTATCTGTTGTCCATGTTGTCCCGTATGGATGTCTAAGTTGAGAATAATCAAAAGCGAGAAATCCGAAATGCGAGCATTCTCCTTAGACCTTTGTACAGGCGGCATGGAGGTACCCCTTTGTGACACTTGGTTGAAACATGGCATGCAAAGATCCGGTAGTCCAAGCTAAGTAGGACGAGGTGCGGACACTATTAGTATACTATGCATGAGGCTTGCAACTTGTAAGATATAATTTTCATAACTCATATGCTTTATTACTACCGTTGACAAAATTGTTTCATGTTTTCAAAATAAAAGCTCTAGCACAAATACAGCAATCGATGCTTTCCTCTTTGAAGGACCTTTCTTTTACTTTTATTGTTGAGTCAGTTTACCTATCTCCTTCCACCTAAGAAGCAAACACTTGTGTGAACTGTGCATTGATTCCTACATACTTGCATATTGCACTTGTTATATTACTTTATGTTGACAATATCCATGAGATATACATGTTATAAGTTGAAAGCAACCGCTGAAACTTAATCTTCCTATGTGTTGCTTCAACACCTTTACTTTGATTTATTGCTTTATGAGTTAACTCTTATGCAAGACTTATTGATGCTTGTCTTGAAGTACTATTCATGAAAAGTCTTTGTCATATGATTCACTTGTTTACTCATGTCATTACCTTTGCTTTGATCGCTGCATTCATTACATATGTTTACAAATAGTATGATCAAGATTATGATGGCATGTCACTTCAGGAATTATCTTTGTTATCGTTTTACCTGCTCGGGACGAGCAGAACTAAGCTTGGGGATGCTGATACGTCTCCAACGTATCGATAATTTCTTATGTTCCATGCTACTTTATTGATGATACCTACATGTTTTATGCACATTATATGTCATATTTATGCATTTTCTGGAACTAACCTATTAACAAGATGCCGAAGAGCCAGTTGCTGTTTTTGCTGTTTTTGGTTTCAGAAATCCTAGTAAAGAAATATTCTCGGAATTGGACGAAACTTTCGCCCGGGGTCCTATTTTTGCACGAAGCTTCCAGAAGACCGAAGAGATAACGAAGTGGGGCCACGAGGCGGCGGAAGGGTGGGGCGCCCAAGCCCTGGCCGCGCCGACCTACCTCTGGGCCCTCGTGTGGCCCCCGCGTTGACCCTCCGCCTGCTTAAAGCTTCCGTCGCGAAACCCCGGTACAGAGCCACGATACGGAAAACCTTCCGGAGACGCCGCCGCGAATCCCATCTCGGGGGATTCAGGAGATCGCCTCCGGCCCCTGCCGGAGAGGGGATTCATCTCCGGAGGACTCTACACCGCCATGGTCGCCTCCGGAGTGATGAGTGAGTAGTCCACCCCTGGACCATGGGTCCATAGCAGTAGCTAGATGGTCGTCTTCTCCTTGTTGTGCTTCATTGTTGGATCTTGTGAGCTGCCTAACATGATCAAGATCATCTATATGTAATTCTATATGTTGTGTTTGTCGGGATCCGATGGATAGAGAGTACTATGATTATGGTGATTATCAATCTATTGTTCATGTGTTGTTTATGATCTTGCATGCTCTCCGTTACTAGTAGAGGCTCTGGCCAAGTTTTTACTCTTAACTCCAAGAGGGAGTATTTATGCTCGATAGTGGGTTCATGCCTCCATTGAATCTGGGACAGTGACAGAAAGTTCTAAGGTTGTGGATGTGCTTGTTGCCACTAGGGATAAAACATTGATGCTATGTCTAAGGATGTAGTTGTTGATTACATTACGCACCATACTTAATGCAATTGTCTGTTGCTTTGCAACTTAATACTGGAGGGGGTTCGGATGATAACCTGAAGGTGGACTTTTTAGGCATAGATGCAGTTGGATGGCGGTCTATGTACTTTGTCGTAATGCCCAATTAAATCTCACTATATTTATCATATCATGTATATGCATTGTTATGCCTTTCTCTATTTGTCAATTGCCCGACTGTAATTTGTTTACCCAACATGCTTTTATCTTATGGGAGAGACACCTCTAGTGAACTGTGGACCCCGGTCCTATTCTTTACATAGCATACAATCTACTGCAATTGTGTTTTACTGTTTTCTTTGCAAACATCTTCCACTCGATACGTTTAATCCTTTGTTACAGCAAGCCGGTGAGATTGACAACCTCACTGTTTCGTTGGGGCAAAGAACTTGGGTTGTGTTGTGCAGGTTCCGCGTTGGCGCCGGAATCCCTGGTGTTGCGCCGCATCACATTTCGCGACCATCAACCTTCAACGTGCTTCTTGGCTCCTACTGGTTCGATTAAACCTTGGTTTCATACTGAGGGAAAACTTGCCACTGTGCGCATCATACCTTCCTCTTGGGATTCCCAACGGACGTGTACATCTACGCGCATCACCGCCCATGTTCGAGTCAGTCTCGACCAGATCCCGATCTGGGTCGGCTTTTAATGTATTCTCTCGACTCCTGGTCGCCCTGAACCCCTATATAAGTGCCCAAGACGCCCCCAAATTAGGTTTAGACCATATTTAAGATAAACCCTAGTTCATAGTTGATTGCTTTGCAACTCTATTGAATCTATACACCAATTCACATCGATCTGGTGTTTTGCTACTGAAAGTCTTGTGTGATCTGCTGTTCCATTGGGAATTAGAAGGTTGCAATCTACCGCTTCGTGGTCGGCGACTACGTGCGCAAGTGTGTGGAGTTGCGAATATCTTGCAGGGTTGGGAGCTATTGCATTGGCGACAGGGATCGGTCGAGAGACTCGTCAGTGTCATACAAGTTATCATCCACTTCATCATCATGTATCTCCGCGGTGTTCATCACGTGTTCGTCACATCCACCATCGCTTACTGAGAAGATCGGGCAACCCCTTATCATCTTGGTATCAGATTTCAGCATTTCCTCGGTAAGCCATCCACAATCCACCCCATAGTTGAGTTGTGAGTGTTTCCTATCCAGAAAAAGCCAAAAAAAATTAGGGTTAGGGTTTGCCATAGCCTTAGATTGCATCAATTTCGAGTTTTAGTTGCTTTTCGTAGTTCTTTTTGCGTATCTTTTTCTTCAATCTAGTAGATTGTTAGGGTTTGTGTTTCCGCTATCATCTAGTTTCAGGTTTTGTTTACTCCGAGTCCACATAGCGTACAGTTTGCCTGTTCCTGATACGTCTCCAACGTATCGATAATTTCTTATGTTCCATGCTACTTTATTGATGATATCTACATGTTTTATGCATACTTTATGTCATATTCGTGCATTTTCTGGAACTAACCTATTAACAAGATGAAGTGCCAGTTCTGTTTTCTGCTGTTTTTGGTTTCAGAAATCCTAGTAACGAAATATTCTCGGAATTGGACGAAATCAACGCCCAGGTTCCTATTTTTCCCGGAAGCATCCGAACACCCGAGAGTCGCCGGAGGGGGCCACACAGCCCCAGATGATAGGCCGGCGCGGCCCACCCCCGGCGCGGCCCTATGCGTCGTCGCCCCTTCGACCTTCGCGCTGCCCTTCCGCCTATTTAAAGCCTCCGTCGCGAAAACCCGAGACGGAGGACGAAACCACGAAACCATCCAGCCGCCACCATCGCGAAGCCAAGATCGGGGGACGGAGTCTCTGTTCCGGCACCCGGACGGGGGAAGTGCCCCGGAAGGCTTCTCCATCGACACCGCTACCATCTCCACCGCCATCTTCATCACCGCTGTTGCTCCCATGAGGAGGGAGTAGTTCTCCATTGAGGCTCGGGGCTGTACCGGTAGCTATGTGGTTCATCTCTCTCCTATGTACTTCAATACAATAATCTCATGAGCTGCCTTACATGATTGAGATTCATATGATGATGCTTGTAATCTAGATGTCATTATGCTAGTCAAGTGAGTTTTACTTATGTGATCTCCGGAGACTCCTTGTCCCACGTGTGTAAAGGTGACAGTGTGTGCACCGTGTGGGTCTCTTAGGCTATATTTCACAGAATACTTATTCACTGTTATGAATGGCATAGTGAGGTGCTTATTTATATCTCTTTATGATTGCAATGTGTTTTGTATCACAATTTATCTATGTGCTACTCTAGTGATGTTATTAAAGTAGTTTTATTCCTCCTACACGGTGTAATGGTGACAGTGTGTGCACGTGTTAGTACTTGGTTTATGCTATGATCATGATCTCTTGTAGATTGCGAAGTTAACTATTGCTATGATAGTATTGATGTGTATTATTCCTCCTACATAAGCATGAAGGTGACAGTGTGCATGCTATGTTAGTACTTGGTTTAGTCGTTTCGATCTTTCTTGCACTCTAAGGTTATTTAAATATGAACATTTAATTGTGGAGCTTGTTAACTCCGGCATTGAGGGTTCGTGTAATCCTACGCAATGTGTTCATCATCCAACAAGAGAGTGTAGAGTATGCATTTATCTATTCTGTTATGTGATCAATGTTGAGAGTGTCCACTAGTGAAAGTCTATTCCCTAGGCCTTGTTCCTAAATACTGCTATCGCTGCTTGTTTATTGTTTTCTTGTTACTATTTTCTGCGTTACTACTGCTTGTTTACTTCCTACAATATTACTACCATCAACTGCATGCCAGCGAGCTACTTTCTGGCGCCGTACTACTGCTCATACTTATTCATACCACCTGTTCACTATCTCTTCGCCGAACTAGTACACCTATTAGGTGTGTTGGGGACACAAGAGACTTCTTGCTTTGTGGTTGCAGGGTTGCATGAGAGGATATCTTTGACCTCTTCCTCCCTGAGTTCGATAAACCTTGGGTAATCCACTTAAGGAAAACTTGCTGCTGTTCTACAAACCTCTGCTCTTGGAGGCCCAACACTGTCTACAAGAATAGAAGCACCCGTAGACATCAAGCACTTTTCTGGCGCCGTTGCCGGGGAGGAAAGGTAAAAGGCACTCATACTCCGGTTCCAGGTAAAGTACTTTTCTGGCGCCATTGTGTGTGTGCTCGAAGCTATTTCCTTTAGACTCTGCAATTGCGACATTTGGTTTCTTGTTTACACTAGTTAGGCATAATGGACAACAATGACCTTTTTATTCTATTTCCTGATTTAAGACATGGATGGTTTGATGCGAAAATTAAAAAACCCATGGAACATATTAATATGAATGCTTTGAACACTATTGTTGCTAATGCTATGGAAGATTCTAAGCTTGGGGAAGCTGGCTTTGATGAGCATGATATTTTTAATCCCCCAAGCATTGAGGAGAAAATTTACTTTGATGATACTTTGCCTCCTATACTTGATGATGAGAATAATAATGATAGCTACTTTGTTGAATTTGCTCCCACTACAACTAATAAAATTGATTATGCCTATGTGGAGAGTAATAATTTTATGCATGAGACTCATGATAAGAATGCTTTATGTGATAGTTATATTGTTGAGTTTGCTCATGTTGCTACTGAAAGTTATTATGAGAGAGGAAAATATGGTTGTAAAATTTTCATGTTACTAAACTGCCTCTCTATGTGCTGAAATTTTTGAAGCTACACTTGTTTTATCTTCCTATGCTTGTTACTTTGCTCTTCATGAACTTGTTTATTTACAAGATTCTTATGCATAGGAAGCATGTTAGACTTAAATGTGTTTTGAATTTGCCTCTTGATGCTCTCTTTTGCTTCAACTTCTATTTCTTGCGAGTGCATCATTAAAACTGCTGAGCCCATCTTAATGGCTATAAAGAAAAGAACTTCTTGGGAGATAACCCATGTGTTATTTTGCTACAGTACTTTGTTTTATATTTGTGTTTTGGAAGTTGTTTACTACTGTAGCAACCTCTCCTTATCTTAGTTTTGTGTTTTGTTGTGCCAAGTGAAGCCTCTAATCGAAGGTTGATACTAGATTTGGATTTCTGCGCAGAAACAGATTTCTATCTGTCACGAATCTGGGCTTATTTCTCTGTAGGAAACTCAGAAAAATCTGCCAATTTACGTGCGTGATCCTCAGATATGTACGCAACTTTAATTAGTTTTGAGTTTTTCCATTTGAGCAAGTCTGGTGCCATTTTAAAATTCGTCTTTACGGACTGTTCTGTTTTTGACAGATTCTGCCTTTTATTTCGCATTGCCGCTTTTGTTAAGTTGAATGAGTTTCTTTGTTCCATTAACTTTCAGAAGTTTTGTGCAATGTCCAGAAGTGTTAAGAATGATTGTTTCACCTCTGAACATGTGAGTTTTTGATTATGCACTAACCCTCTAATGAGTTTGCTTGAAGTTTGGTGTGAAGGAAGTTTTCAAGGGTCAAGAGAGGAGTATGATATACTATGATCAAGAGGAGTGAAAGCTCTAAGCTTGGGGATGCCCCCGTGGTTCATCCCTGCATATTTCAAGAAGACTCAAGCATCTAAGCTTGGGGATGCCCAAGGCATCCCCTTCTTCATCGACAAAGTATCAGGTTCCTTCTCTTGAAACTATATTTTTATTCGGTCACATCTTATGTACTTTACTTGGAGCGTCTGTTTGTTTTTGTTTTTTCTTTTGTTTGAATAAGTTCATCCTTGTGTGGGAGGGAGACACGCTCCGCTGGTTCGTATGAACACATGTGTTCTTAGCTCATAATATTCATGGCGAAGTTTCCTCTTCGTTAAATTGTTATATGGTTGGAATTGGAAAAATGCTACATGTAGTAATTGGTAAAATGTCTTGGATAATGTGATACTTGACAATTGTTGTGCTCATGTTTAAGCTCTTGCATCATATACTTTGCACCTATTAGTGAAGAAATACATAGAGCATGCTAAAATTTGGTTTGCATAATTGGTCTCTCTAAGGTCTAGATAATTTCTAGTATTGAGTTTGAACAACAAGGAAGACGGTGTAGAGTCTTATAATGTTTACAATATGTCTTTTATGTGAGTTTTGCTGCACCGGTTCATCCTTGTGTTTGTTTCAAATAACCTTGCTAGCCTAAACCTTGTATCGAGAGGGAATACTTCTCATGCATCCAAATACTTGAGCCAATATTCATGCCATTTGTGTCCACCATACCTACCTACTACATGGTATTTCTCCGCCATTCCAAAGTAAATTGCTTGAGTGCTACCTTTAAACAATTCAAAAGTTATTACCTCTTATTTGTGTCAATGTTTTATAGCTCATGAGGAAGTATGTGGTGTTTTACCTTTCGATCTTGTCATTTACTTTTGACAGACTTTCACAATGGACTAGTGGCTTCATCCGCTTATCCAATAATTTTGCAAAAAGAGCTGGCAATGAGGTTCCCAGCCTCAATTAATTAACTTGCATTAATAATTCTCTTCACATGTTTTGCTCTGATTTATCAGTAAGCAACTTAAATTTGCAAATAGACACTCCTCCATGGTATGTGAATGTTGGAAGGCACCCGAGGATTCGGTTAGCCATGGCTTGTGTAAGCAAAAGGTTGGGAGGAGTGTCACCCATAAATAAAGAAAAACTAAACTAAAGTACATGTGTAAACAAAAGAGAAGAGGGATGATCTACCTTGCTAGTAGAGATAACGTCCTTCATGGGAGCCGCTCTTGAAAGTCTGGTTGATGAGGTAGTTAGAGTGCCCACTACCATTCGTTGACAACAACAAACACCTCTCAAAACTTTATTTTTATGCTCTCTTTATGTTTTCAAAACCAAAGCTCTAGCACAAATATAGCAATCGATGCTTTCCTCTTTGAAGGACCTTTCTTTTACTTTGATGTTGAGTCAGTTCACCTATCTCTCTCCACCTCAAGAAGCAAACACTTGTGTGAACTGTGCATTGATTCCTACATACTTGCATATTGCACTTGTTATATTACTTTGCATCGACAACTATCCATGAGATATACATGTTACAAGTTGAAAGCAACCGCTGAAACTTAATCTTCTTTTGTGTTGCTTCAATACCTCTACTTTGAATTATTGCTTTACGAGTTAACTCTTATGCAAGACTTATTGATGCTTGTCTTGAAAGTACTATTCATGAAAAGTCTTTGCTTTACGATTCATTTGTTTACTCATGTCATTACCATTGTTTTGATCGCTGCATTCATTACATATGCTTACAATAGTATGATCAAGGTTATGATGGCATGTCACTTAAGAAATTATCTTTGTTATCGTTCTCGGGACGAGAGAACTATGCTGATACGTCTCCAACGTATCGATAATTTCTTATGTTCCATGCTACTTTATTGATGATATCTACATGTTTTATGCATACTTTATGTCATATTCGTGCATTTTCTGGAACTAACCTATTAACAAGATGCCGAAGTGCCAGTTCCTGTTTTCTGCTGTTTTTGGTTTCAGAAATCCTAGTAACGAAATATTCTCGGAATTGGACGAAATCAACGCCCAGGTTCCTATTTTTCCGGAAGCATCCAGAACACCCGAGAGTCGCGAGGGGGCCACACACCCCAGATGATAGGCCGGCGCGGCCCACCCCCTAGCCGCGCGGCCCTATGGCGTCGTCGCCCCTTCGACCTTCTGACGCTGCCCTTCCGCCTATTTAAAGCCTCCGTCGCGAAAACCCTGAGACCGAGGACGAAACCCAAACCATCCGAGCCGCCGCCATCGCGAAGCCAAGATCTGGGGGACAGAGTCTCTGTTCGGCACCTGCCGGACGGGGAAGTGCCCCCGGAAGGCTTCTCCATCGACACCGCTGCCATCTCCACCGCCATCTTCATCACCGCTGCTGCTCCCATGAGGAGGGAGTAGTTCTCCATTGAGGCTCGGGGCTGTACCGGTAGCTATGTGGTTCATCTCTCTCCTATGTACTTCAATACAATAATCTCATGAGCTGCCTTACATGATTGAGATTCATATGATGATGCTTGTAATCTAGATGTCATTATGCTAGTCAAGTGAGTTTTACTTATGTGATCTCCGGAGACTCCTTGTCCCACGTGTGTAAAGGTGACAGTGTGTGCACCGTGTGGGTCTCTTAGGCTATATTTCACAGAATACTTATTCACTGTTATGAAGGGCATAGTGAGGTGCTTATTTATATCTCTTTATGATTGCAATGTGTTTTGTATCACAATTTATCTATGTGCTACTCTAGTGATGTTATTAAAGTAGTTTTATTCCTCCTACACGGTGTAATGGTGACAGTGTGTGCACTCGTGTTAGTACTTGGTTTATGCTATGATCATGATCTCTTGTAGATTGCGAAGTTAACTATTGCTATGATAGCATTGATGTGTATTATTCCTCCTACATAAGCATGAAGGTGACAGTGTGCATGCTATGTTAGTACTTGGTTTAGTCGTTTCGATCTTTCTTGCACTCTAAGGTTATTTAAATATGAACATTTAATTGTGGAGCTTGTTAACTCCGGCATTGAGGGTTCGTGTAATCCTACGCAATGTGTTCATCATCCAACAAGAGAGTGTAGAGTATGCATTTATCTATTCTGTTATGTGATCAATGTTGAGAGTGTCCACTAGTGAAAGTCTATTCCCTAGGCCTTGTTCCTAAATACTGCTATCGCTGCTTGTTTTGTTTCTGTTACTACTGCTGCATTACTACTGCTTGTTTACTTCCTACAATATTACTACCATCAACTGCATGCCAGCGAGCTACTTTCTGGCGCAGTACTACTGCTCATACTTATTCATACCACCTGTATTTCACTATCTCTTCGCCGAACTAGTACATCTATTAGGTGTGTTGGGGACACAAGAGACTTCTTGCTTTGTGGTTGCAGGGTTGCATGAGAGGGATATCTTTGACCTCTTCCTCCCTGAGTTCGATAAACCTTGGGTAATCCACTTAAGGGAAACTTGCTGCTGTTCTACAAACCTCTGCTCTTGGAGGCCCAACACTGTCTACAAGAATAGAAGCACCCGTAGACATCAGTTCCCAACCATAGACACAACCTTTTGATATTCGTGACTAGGAACTTTCCCAAAAGAGACTAGTTTTACCGCTCGATAGGCTGCTCGTTAGGGTTTTGGTGCTTTGTAATTTCTTTTGGCCGAGTTACAAAGAGTAGAGTCATAAAATCAAAAAAATTGAAAAAAAAAAGCAAAAAGTGATACAAGTGATGCGTGTGATATAAAGAAAAATAAAAAAGTAAAGTGCTAGTAAGATCAAGTGAAGGCCTAGTTTACTTTTCTGAACCTGTAGTTGAGCAATCTTGGGCCTGTTTCGTTGAGCTTTGCTAGTGTCTCTCGAGTGCATTGCAACCTATTCATCCATATAGTTGCATTGCCACATTTTATTGCCTTGTGTGAGTATCATCGGTTGTTCTATGGTCCGTGCTAAAGCTTGTTATTGGTGCAAATAGGTAGCCTACCTACAGCCCCATATATATCATGCTTTGTCGTGTGATTGTTCTTATACCCTTGATATTCGCTTCGCTACATCCATGCACTAGTTGTCACTACAAGTGGTAAGCAATACTAATTCACTTTGGAGCGGTAAGATTTACCTTTTCTTATCAGTTTTGAGTGAGTTGTGAGAGTACCACCACATATATTTGTTTTAGTGCACTAATCTACTAACCATGTCTTCTAGTGATGCTAAAATTGTTAATCAGAAATAGAAGGATGCAGCTGATGTTATGACTTGGAGGGAGTATGAAGCCCTTCGTAATGAGATGCGCCGAGAATTTGGCGAACAAGGCCAAAAACTTAATGATGACACTGAGAAAGTCACCAAGACGCTTTACACTATTAATGAGACCGTCAATACAATCCAAGTACAAGTGACGGACATTCAGCGCTCTATTCAAGTGTTGCAGATAGCTGTTGAGAACTTGACCCAACAACAACAAAAACTTGAAGATGGGGATAGTGTTCATGGTGTTTTAAAGAACAACCCGCTGCTGGAGCTAATGCTGCTGGTCGTGGAGTTGGACGTGGTAACCGTAGTCGTGGCTTTGTCGAACTCGGAGCTCGCCGTGTTCGACCACAACCGCAAGACGATGGTTTGGGGAAGCCAAAATTCTCAATACCTAGATTTGAAGGAGGTCCTGATGTTGAAGAATACCTCACATGGGAGCTGAAAATTGAGAAGTTGTGGCGCCTACATGAATATACCGAAGATAGAAAGATCAAGCTTGCTTCCTCAGAATTTGATGGTTATGCATTGCGTTGGTGGGATGGAGTTACACGTGCTCGTCAAGAGGATTGAGAATAAGGATGGCAATGATCAGGGTATGGGCAGGGTAGAGCAATACCATACCCATACCCGTATAGTCGATGGGTACAAACTTCTACCCATACCCGTGCCCATGGGTATAAAACTTTACCCATACCCATACCCGGCGGGTACCCGTACCCATTGGGTACCCGGTGGGTAGGTTAAATTGTACATAAGTTTCTCTCAATTTTACATTTATCGATAAAAAGTTTGATTAAAAAATAAATTATCTCAACTCGATAACAGGTAGTTGAGTACATAACAATTAAAAAAATATAAAAATCCCATTATCATATAGTAACTCATAAGTCTACAAAAGTAGACGTGTAACATAAGAAATTGACAATAAATGGGCAGTGTATGGGTATACCCGCGGGTACAAAGCAATACATGTGCCCTACCCAGGACTTAACGGGTAGGGTATGGGTACTAACCATGGGCATAAAAATATACCCATACCCTGCCCATGCGGGTACGGTACCCGCGGGTACCCGTACCCGTGGGTAAAATTGTCATCCTTAATTGAGAAGTGCTTGTTCTTACATGGCGTGAGATGAAGGCAATTATGCATGAGCACTTTGTTCCTACTAATTATTTGCGATCTATATTCGATAAGTTGACCCTCTTGAGACAAGGTGTTCTGACGATTGATGCTTATTTCATGGAGATGGAGATGCTTATGCAGCGGTGGCCGTGTCTGTGAGTCTCTTCAGATGACTACCTCCATCATTACAAGATGAATAAGATGTTGCTGTGAAGCTCAAGTCCAATGAAGTCAGAATTGGACCTATGACAAGAGCTCGTGCGAAGCTACTAAAACAACAGGTGAACTTGTTCCTAAAGGATACTTTGAGTGATGAGAACTTTATACTTCCTAAATCCTTTGACTTGTGTATGATCAGGTACGAGGATAAAGGAAGCATCACACGAGGAGGAGGAGGAGAACAGCTGGACATGGTGCTGGACATGAAGACACCTCATGTACGCGCGCGGGGGGGAGAGGGAGGCATGCGCGGGGGAGGAAGACCAAGTCCAGGCTGGCGCACAGCCCGGTCAGACCGGCCGCCACGCTGGCATGCCCGGCCCCACGCCCGGTCCAACCGGATCCCACGCCGGGACAGCATGAAGATTGGGATAGTGTTCATGGTGATTTTGAAGAACAACCCGCTGATACGTCTCCAACGTATCGATAATTTCTTATGTTCCATGCTACATTATTGATGATATCTACATGTTTTATACACATTATATGTCGTATTTACGCATTTTCTGGAACTAACCTATTAACAAGATGCCGAAGTGCCAGTTCTGTTTTCTACTGTTTTTGGTTTCGAAATCCTAGTAACGAAATATTCTCGGAATTGGACGAAATCAACGCCCAGGTTCCTATTTTGCCCGAAGCATCCAGACACCCGAGAGCCACCGGGAGAGCCCTGGTGGGCCCAGATGATAGGGTGGCGCGGCCAGGGCTAGGCCCGCGCCACCCTATGGTGTCGTCGCCCCTTTGACCTTCTGACGCTGCCCTTCCGCCTATTTAAAGCCTCCGTCGCGAAAACCCTATTACGGAGGACGAAACCCACATAAACCTTCCAGAGCCGCCGCCATCGCGAAGCCAAGATCGGGGGACAGGAGTCTGTTCCGGCACCCTGCCGGATGGGAAAGTGCCCCGGAAGGCTTCTCCATCGACACCGCTGCCATCTCCACCGCCATCTTCATCACCGCTGCTGCTCCCATGAGGAGGGAGTAGTTCTCCATTGAGGCTCGGGGCTGTACCGGTAGCTATGTGGTTCATCTCTCTCCTATGTACTTCAATACAATAATCTCATGAGCTGCCTTACATGATTGAGATTCATATGATGATGCTTGTAATCTAGATGTCATTATGCTAGTCAAGTGGGTTTTACTTATGTGATCTCCGGAGACTCCTTGTCCCACGTGTGTAAAGGTGACAGTGTGTGCACCGTGTGGGTCTCTTAGGCTATATTTCACAGAATACTTATTCACTGTTATGAATGGCATAGTGAAGTGCTTATTTATATCTCTTTATGATTGCAATGTGTTTTGTATCACAATTTATCTATGTGCTACTCTAGCAATGTTATTAAAGTAGTTTTATTCCTCCTACACGGTGTAATGGTGACAGTGTGTGCATCCGTGTTAGTACTTGGTTTATGCTATGATCATGATCTCTTGTAGATTGCGAAGTTAACTATTGCTATGATAGTATTGATGTGTATTATTCCTCCTACATAAGCGTGAAGGTGACAGTGTGCATGCTATGTTAGTACTTGGTTTAGTCGTTTCGATCTTTCATGCACTCTAAGGTTATTTAAATATGAACATTGAATTGTGGAGCTTGTTAACTCCGGCATTGAGGGTTCGTGTAATCCTACGCAATGTGTTCATCATCCAACAAGAGAGTGTAGAGTATGCATCTATCTATTCTGTTATGTGATCAATGTTGAGAGTGTCCACTAGTGAAAGTCTATTCCCTAGGCCTTGTTCCTAAATACTGCTATCGCTGCTTGTTTTGTTTTACTGCGTTACTACTGCGTTACTACTGCTTGTTTACTTCCTACAATATTACTACCATCAACTGCACGCCAGCGAGCTATTTTCGGCGCTATACTGCTCATACTTATTTATACCACCTGTATTTTACTATCTCTTCGCCGAACTAGTACACCTATTAGGTGTGTTGGGGACACAAGAGACTTCTTGCTTTGTGGTTGCAGGGTTGCATGAGAGGGATATCTTTGACCTCTTCCTCCCTGAGTTCGATAAACCTAGGGTAATCCACTTAAGGGAAACTTGCTGCTGTTCTACAAACCTCTGCTCTTGGAGGCCCAACACTGTCTACAAGAATAGAAGCACCCGTAGACATCACCCGCTGCTGGAGCTAATGCTGCTGGTCGTGGAGTTGGAAGTGGTAACCGTGGTCGTGGCTTTGTCGAACTCGGGGCTCGCCGTGTTCAGCCATAACCGCAAGAGGATGTTTGGGTAATCCAAAAATTCTCAATACCTAGATTTGAAGGAGGTCCTGATGTTAAAGAATACCTCACATGGGAGCTGAAAATTGAGAACTTGTGGCGCCTACATGAATATACTGAAAATAGGAAGATCAAGCTTGCTTCCTCAGAATTTGATGGTTATTCATTGCGTTGGTGGGATGGAGTTACACGTGCTCGTCAAGAGGATGGAGAAGTGCATGTTCTTACATGGCGTGAGATGAAGGTAATTATGCAAGAGCGCTTTGTTCCCACTAAATATTTAGGATCTATATTTGATAAGTTGACCCTCTTGAGACAAGGTGCTTTGACGGTTGATGCTTATTTCATGGAGATGGAGATGCTTATCCAGCGTGGCCGTGTCCGTGAGTCTCTTCAGATGACAATGCAGCGTTTCCTACATGGTTTGAAGTATAATATCAAGGGTATTGTTCGTCATCACCGTTACACCAATATGAATGAGTTGCTACATGATGCAAGAGAAGCTGAAGCACTGTTGGCAGAAGAAGCGCAAATGAAAAGTCGTACTACATGAGCTGGGCGTTTTTCATCTAGGGCGTCAACCTCTATGGCACCGGTGCCATCATCGCTTCCCGCAGAGTTTCCTACTTCGTCTAGCAAGCCGGTCTCTAATGAGTCCAACACAAAGAAGTCTGAACCTGCTACAAGTGGAAGTGGTGCATGTCTACGGTGCGCAACCGCGATATGAACTATCATACATGTGGTGGCAAGGGTCACTTCAAGAGAGATTGTCCTAACCGTAAAGTGATGATCATTAATGACAACGATGAGTATGACACTAAAGATGATGTTGATCCGGATGCTCCAGAAGATGATGATTATAACAGTGATGGTGTATATGCTTTTCCGTCTGAAGCTCGCACTATTGTTGTGTCACAGCGTGCTCTTAATGTGCAGCCGAGTGCATCTACTCAACGCTGTAATTTGTTTCAAACAAAGGCACTTGTTGGTCCTGATAAAGCTTGCAAGGTCATTATTGATGGCGGAAGTTGTCGCGATTTAGCAAGCAAGGAGTTTTGTGCCAAGCTAAAACTGAAGTATCTATCGCACCCCACGCCGGCCGTTTCAGACCGGCCGCCACGCCGGCCTGCCCGGCCCCACGCCCGGACCAACCGGATCCCACGCCTGGACAGCCCGGCACCCGCCGGATACTGCGCCGGTGCCAACCGGGAGGGTGTACTGAGCGACCCTTCCCTGGTCCGGTCCAAATTGGACCGGCCGGTCCCTGGCCCGGTCGACCGCCCCCCTGGCCGGCCGTGTCCGAGTCAGTCTCGACCAGATTCCGATCTGGGTCGGTTTAGGATGCCCCCAAATTAGGTTTATACCACATTTAAGATAACCCTAGTTCATAGTTGATTTCTTTGCAACTCTATTGAATCTGTACACCAATTCGCATCGATCTGGTGTTTTGCTACTGAAAGTCTTGTGTGATCTGTTGTTTCATTGGGAATTAGAAGGTTGCAATCTACCTCTTCGTGGTCGGCGGCTACGTGCGCAAGTGTGTGGAGTTGCGAATATCATTCAGGG
Source organism: Lolium multiflorum (assembly GCA_030979885.1). Lineage (NCBI taxonomy): Eukaryota > Viridiplantae > Streptophyta > Magnoliopsida > Poales > Poaceae > Lolium > Lolium multiflorum. Next base: position 230,985,542 of record CM061748.1, on the reverse strand, counting down.
TTGAGAGCTATTTCATTGGTGACAAGGATCGATCAAGAGACTTGTCAGCGTCATACAAGTTATCATCCACTTCATCATCGTGTATCTCCGATGTGTTCATCACGTGTCCATCACATCCATCGTCGCTTACTGAGAAGATCGGGCAACCCTTATCACTAGAGGTGTCTCTCCATAAAGATAAATAACATGTTGGGTGAACAAATTACAGCTGGGCAATTGACGGAATACTGACCATACATGACAAGATGATTACTATGAGATTCGTTTGGGCGTTACAATGACTAATAATCCACCTTCCGGTTATTGTCTGAACCCCTTCCAGTATTAAGTTGCAAGCAACAGATTATCGCATTAAGCAATGTGTTTAAAGTAAAAAAATAGAATTACCCTCGGATAAAACATTGTTGTTTTCTCCGTAGTAGCAACAACACATCTACAATCTTAAAAGTTATTGTCACTCTTCCAGAAAACTAGAGGTATGAATCTACTATCGAGCATAAATACCCCCTCTTGGAGTCACAAGCATCTACTTGGCCACATTATCTACTAGCAACAAAGAGCATGGAAGCTCACAAATAACATATGACAAGAATATATAATCTATCTCAACATAGTATTCAATATTCACCAGATCCCAGCAAACACAACATGTAGCATTACATAAGGATGATCTTGATCATGTAGGGCAGCTCACAAGATCTAAACATGATGCACAATTTGGAGAAAACAACCATCTAGCTACTTCTATGGATCCATAGTCTAGGGATGAACTACTCACGCATCACTTCGGAGGCGGGCATGTCGATGTAGATGCCTCCGGCAATGATCTCCCCCTCCGGCAGGGTGTCAGGAAGAGATTCAGAACCCTCCCGAGCTAGTGTCTGCGATGGCGGCCGCGACGGAACTTTTCGTGGATGGAGGCTCGGGTGTTCAGGGTATTCCCAAGATCATGAATTAATATGCAGAAGGGCGAGGTCGGTGGAGTCCAGGGGGGCCACACTACCCCTAGGCGCGAGCCAAGGCCAGACCACGCCTAGGTGTTGTCTGGCCGCCCTGCGCCACTTCTTCAACCCCCATCTAGACTATGTCTTTGTTACGGAAAAATATTGACTTTGGCTTTTGTTTCGTCCAATTCCGAGAATATTTTTGTACAACTTTTCTGAAATACATAACAACAGAAAACAGGAATTGGCACTGCGGCATCTTGTTAATAGGTTAGTGCCGGAAAATGTATAAAAGTGCAATGAAGTATGAGCAAAAAATATATGAATTGGTGTAAAACAAGCATGGAGCATCAAAAATTATAGATACGTTTGAGACGTATCAAGGCGCATGCGCTCGTCTCGCTCGACGACGACGAGGCGCTGCTCAAGCTCGCGCTGGCGCTGCCTCGCCTTGCGTGTGACGGCCTGCGGCGGCGCGAGGGATTGCGCCTGCTGCCGCGTCCAGACGTCGAAAAAGTTCATTGAGCGGCGAGAGCGGCCGAGGCGCCAGGCGACCGCGTCGTACGCGCGTGCCAGCTCGTGCGCAGTCTCGAACCTCTCGAGCCCGATGCGCTCGCCGGCGCTCCGGATCTCGTCGTAGAACGTCCCGTTCGGACGCGCGCGGATGCCGCGGTAGCCGGAGCTCGAGCGACGGTGGGGAGGCATCACGGTGGTGTGGAGGCGGAGCGGCGCGCGAGCGAGATGGAGCGCAGCGGGAGCGAGGTAGAGAGCGAAGCCACGCGCGGTTGAATGTTCCTGGCGGTTTGTTAAACGCGGCGCGCTGGAAGCAGCGCGACAACTTTGGCGCGTAGGATAGCGTGATAGCACGCACCGGAAAAAATTCTTTTCCTGCGCCGGTTTGGCGCCTCCGCTGGAAGAGCGCGGGAGCGTTCACGCGTGCTAAATTTCGTTCAAAACGCGATAGCACGCCGTTTCGCGCGACTGTTAAAGATGCTCCAAATGTAGGAGTAAGTATAGATAGTTTCACCTTTTTTATATATGTTAGTAGCTTTCTGAAATGGTAGAGGCTTAGGAAAAGATAATAGAAAAAGGATTAATATTAATTTAGTTTTTTTTTAGATATGGGAGCATCGCCCCAGCCTCTGCATCAATAGATGCACACGGCTCATTTTATTAAACCAAACGTACCAAAGTAGTTTACAAAAAAATCCAGGTTACATTCATGGTGAGACTAAGGTCGATACATGAATCAACCACAGAAATATGCAACATGTAGATAGCCTATCCATTTGCTAATCTATTAATGTGTCGCCATCCAGTAGCCCGGAAAAAGAAGTCCTGAGCAACCACTAGCATCCGGTTGCACCCAGAAACCATATCCTCCCGCTGTTCCATAGGGAGAAGCAAAACCCATTGTTGAATCTAATGCGCAGCGCGTCGGATAACCTGCAAAAAATTAGTCCCAATTTGTTTATTAAAAATAATATCATTCCTCGTCCTCCAAATGGACCAGCATAAAGCAGATACACCCATACGGATTTTGTGTTTATCGTCCTTACGTACCCCGTTAAGCCATTTACCAAACATATTAGTAACATTAGCTGGTGGAGGTATGTTGTAAGTTAAATAAGCCATACGCCAAACAATCTTTGCAAATGGGCAAGTGATAAATAAATGGTTAACAGTTTCAGTTGAATCACAAAAACAACATTTTTGACATCCCTTCCACTTTCTTTTAGCAAGGTTATCCTTAGTAAGGAGCACTTTGTTACTAAGGAACCACATAAAAATTTTAATTTTCAAGGGGATCTTTAATTTCCACAAATATTTACGAAGGTAAATAGCATGTCCATTCATCATATCTAGATACATAGACTTGACAGAAAATAGACCGGAATCAGTGAGTTTCCAACAAAACACATCCTGTTCATTATTTAAAGAGATTGCCATTAACCGTTGACATAGATTCAACCATTGTACCCATTTGTTATTATTTAAACCTCTTCTAAAAGTGATATTCAAGGGTGTATGAGCCAAAACTGTTGAAACAAGGACATTTTTATGTTGAACAATATTATATAATGCTGGGTACTGTTGACACAATGGGGCATTCCCCATCCATGTATCCTCCCAGAACCTAACAGTCATTCCATTACCCACCTTAAAAAAACCCCGGTTAAAGAATTCTGTCTTTATATGCATAAGTCCTTTCCAAAACTGTGAATCATTAGGCTTTGCTTCAACCTGTGAAAGAGTTTTATTCTTGAGATACTTATTATACAACAGTTGCTGCCACATACCCTCTTCCGAGAGCAATTTAAACAACCACTTACTGAGTAAACATTTGTTCTTTAACTCAAGTACCTCGATTCCTAACCCACCTTGATCTTTAGGTCTACACAATATATTCCACCTAGAAAGTCTATATTTCTTTTTATTCTCATCTGATTGCCAGAAGAAATTTGATCTATAGTAATCTAATCTTTTTCTCACCCCAACTGGGATTTCCAGGAAGGATAACATGAACATAGGTAAACTTGTTAGAACCGAATTAATGAGAACTAGTCTATCGCCGTATGAAAGCATTTTCCCACGCCAACAACTTAGCTTAGATGCAAATCGGTTCTCTACAGGGTTCCACTCTGCATTTCGAAGTGCCCTATGATGTATAGGGATACCCAAATATCTGAAAGGTAAGGATCCAGCTTCACACCCAAAAATATTTCTATATTGATGCTCCATATCCTTAGCCTTACCAAAGCAGAAAATTTCACTCTTATGAAAATTTATTTTAAGGCCAGACAGCTGTTCAAAGATAGAAAGAATAAGCTTCATATTAATAGCTTTTGCTATGTCATGTTCCATAAAAAGAATTGTATCATCCGCATATTGTAATATAGATATCCCCCCATCAATCAGGTGCGGTAACAAACTTCCAACTTTCCCATCTTCCTTAGCCCGAGAAATAAGGATGGCCAACATATCGGCAATAATGTTAAATAAAATCGGGGACAAAGGGTCACCTTGGCGCAAACCTTTCCTAGTTTGAAAATAATGTCCGATATCATCATTAACTCGAATACCTACACTCCCCCCTTGTATAAAGTGTCGAATCCTCTCACACCAAATTGGATCAAAACCTTTCATACGAAGAACTTGTTGCAAAAAAGGCCATTTTACCTTATCATATGCTTTCTCAAAATCAATTTTAAAAAGAACCCCATCAAGCTTTTTCCTATGCAATTCATGTATCGTTTCATGAAGGACCACCACACCTTCTAGGATATGTCTTCCTGGTATAAAAGCTGTCTGTGTCGGTTTGATCACTTTCTGGGCTACTTCCGATATTCGATTTGTAGCTACTTTAGTGAAGATTTTGAAACTAACATTCAGTAGGCAAATCGGTCTATACTGTTGAATTTGGGTGGCGTTTTCCTTTTTCGGGAGTAAAGTGATAACTCCAAAGTTGAGTTTATACAAATCTAAATCTCCTCTCTGAAAACACTCAAAGAGTGCCATCAGATCTTTTTTAATGACTTCCCAAAAATGCTGATAAAATTCAGCCGGAAATCCATCAGGTCCAGGCGATTTATTATGCTCCATTTGAAAGACAGCTTTATGAATTTCATCTATTGAGTGATTCATGGTTAATAAATCATTTTCATTTGCCGATAGTTGTGTAATATCACCAGTTCTATTTTCATCCAAAGTGACAGAGCTCGGCTCAGGGTTGCCAAACAATTTCTTGTAATATTCAGTTATGTAAGTCTTTAGATTATCATCACCAACAATAGTACCCTCGTCTTGTTCTAACTGAAAAATTTTCTTTTTCCGATGTTTCCCATTTGCTATTAGATGGAAATATTTAGTATTATCTCCTCCTTCCTGAATATATTTCACCTTAGCCCTCTGAGCCCATTTAATTTCTTCATCCCGCCTAAGCTTGTTTAACTTCTCATTGGCTGTTTTCAGATCATTCCTCTCATTCGGAGATAGGGGTGCGGATTCAGCCTTAATATCCAAAGCATCAATAATAGCTAACAAGCATTCCTTTTCTCTTTTATATTTTCCACTTAAATTTTTTGCCCAACCCCGTAAAAAACGACGTAGATGTCTAATTTTATTCTGCCAGGTTTGTATAGGAGTCTTCCCAACAGGTCCAGCAGCCCATTCAGCTGCAACCATCTCATGGAAACCCTCCTGCTCTAACCAAGAGAGCTCGAAAGTAAAACGAATCTTATTGCCAAAATGAGCTTGACTACCAGCATCAATAAGTATAGGCGTATGGTCAGACCCTGCCCTAGTTAAAGCCCGGACAGATACCATCGGAAATTTTTGCTCCCATTCAACACTAGTTAGAACTCTATCCAATTTTTCATATGTTGGATTATCTCGTCTACTAGCCCAAGTAAATTGTCTTCCTGACAATGCAATCTCTCTTAGATTCAGACTTTCTATAATTGCATTAAAAACAAAAGGCCACCTAGGATTAAAATTATCATTACTTTTCTCCTCTGGTCTTCTTAAGATATTAAAATCACCTGCTAGCAACATAGGTAAAGTCTCAGAGTCACACATCCTCACTAACTCCGCAAGAAAATCATGTTTGAACTTGTCTTGCGCCGCCCCATACACCGGCACAAGTAACCATTCGAACCCATCAATCTTTGATTTAACAGCCAACTTAACACAAAAGTCTCCACTATCAACTCTACTAACTTTTAAAGTTGCAGTATTTATTCCTACCAAAATTCCCCCCGATCTTCCCTGCGGAGGCAAACAAAACCAAGCAAACTCCTTTCCCGCCGACAAATCTCTAAGGAAAGGTATTGAAAAGTTAGACCGGCCTGTCTCTAAAAGAGCAAAAAAATCCAGGTCATACTCCCTAATGGATTCCTTAACAAAAAGATGTTTTCCAGGGTCCCTAAAACCTTCACTGTTCCAAGTTATTCCTTTCAAAATATGCATTATGATTTCGAAGTTTTAACACGAATGCGGTTACTCCTCCTGACATTTTTCTTATCATACGATTTCTTACGTCTTATCTTATCTTTAGGAATAATAGGAGTAACCTTATTTAACTCATCCCCAAGTAAGTCCTCTTCGTTTTCCAAATCCTCACATAAATTTGAGGCACGAGACACTATCAAACAAGATGAATCAAAATCATTATTGATAGTTTTTTTATCATTTTTTTCCAACACAGTGAGCATACGTCCCAATTCAATTTCTTTCATTAAATTAACCGAAATAACATTCTCTTGATGTGAATTACCCAGTGACACCCCCAAAGAGTTAGCATGTTGAATAATCTGCTCATCGGAGAAAGATAATAACGAGTTGGGTTGTATCTTGGGCGTACCTATCGCAGGTATCTCATCACGCTTCTGAAGAATCATTGTTGCCCTCTCCATTTGAGTAGCATCATAATTTGGCTGAGCGCGCAACCTTTCACTCGATCGCACACTTTGCAATGCTTCCTCTTTAATACCCCCAAAATCGACAATCTGTTTGAAAGAAAAAGACTGAGACATAATATTCTCACCCAGGGTACAAACTCCCTGTGTGTTATTTGAGAAAGAAAGAGACCTGTCTTGTTGATTCATAAAGTGCATCTCATTTAATTTATTCACCTTATTTTTGACTGCACCCTTGTGCTTAATCACCGTATGTATAGACGTGGATTTGCTCGGCGGCGTCTGCATAGATTTTGCAGTCCCCTGCATGCTGGGCCTAGGCGAGCCTCCATTCCCCTTGGCCGAAGCTGGGCCGCATACAGGCGGCGATCTGGTGAGTGTAGGTGAGGCCAGATCCTCACGGTCTGCTCCAGCAAACTCCGATCGGCAAGCTCCATGCACGCCAGCCAAGATCGACGTAACCTTTTCCGCCTTCTTTTCAACTGTTGTTTCTGATGGAACAGTTTGAACATACTTCCCACTGTCCTCCACAATCGCACTGGTAGATGAAACAAAATTCTTAGAACTGGTACACATAGGATTAGCACTAAAATGGACCTTATCATACCTTGGTACATTCATATAAGAGTTAACATTTTCAACAGGCGGACAAAAACCTGGGGCAACCACTCCCTGTGCATCGAAAGAAACAGGAATATAAGAATCTACATCAGGACTCAAAACGTGCAACAAAGCAGATTCATTCACCTTAGTTGTCTCAAAGGATTTTGCTATATTTGATGTCTTAACCGACATAGAGAGAGGCGCAGCAGATAGCAAGGTGCTGCTCAATACAGGCGAAGTAGGCAGGGACTCCGCTATGCTAGCCGTCATCGGCCCGCCCGGCAGCAGAGCTGCGGCATCAACACCCAAGGCATGGTTTGATCCGCGTGCTTCATGCAGCGCCGACGCGATCGACGTGCCTCCCTCCTCCTTGCTAGGAACGACAGCTCCATGTACTGGCACTTGAATATTTTGCTTGTTTGATATGGGAAACGCATCTGCGCGAGGTTTTATCGGATCATACTCCACAACTCCCTCCGCAACCGCACTGAAAGAAGAATATAGCTCTTTAGGACTTAAACTCAAATTGTTGGGCTTAAAAAATACATCATCATACCTTTGTATATTTTCAGATTTAGATAAAATATGAAGGCCATTATCCAATGCCAGTGCACTAGCCTTCATGTGCATCAACTCAGAATTTGTTTTTGCAATAGGTGGTGTACTGGACGTACTCTTTCCATCCTTTGCACCCTCTACATTTTTAGTTCTCTTCACATCGCGGTCACTAGCACCACCAGCCGGCTTATCATGGGCGTTATTGTTGGACTCATCATCACCTCCATCACCTCCATCACCTCCATCCCCATGGACATCGGACATAGTAACATCAATGTTGTTTGTCCCTTTCTCTCCTTCCACTTCAAATCTTAACCGAAAGAACTCATTTTTGACCTTAAGGTCCCATGTGGCAGGAATGAGAGTATAATCTAAACAGGTGATAAGAATGCGGAGGATATTATGTTGTCTTGTAAATACAATATCAAGCTCTTTGGTCTTACCAAAAACATCTCCAAATGCCCATAGAGCTAAATAATCATCGAGAGCAACAGGTGGTAAGCCAGAAACCCTCACCCAAACATCTTCAGGTTCCCAAGCTGGCTGAATCTCCTTTTTCCACAAATCAAATGAAAGAATAATAGTCGAGTTAGGAACATGGAATCTTCCAAAATGTTGCACCCTAACCAATTCATTCTTATTAGGGAAGTTAACCCTGAACACTTTGTCCTCCATTTGTTCTACTTCCCAGACATAAAGAGGGTCAGGAACAATCCATTGCAAATGTGCAATTAACTGTTCAATATTAAGAACCCCTCCAGATACTTCAACTCTTCCAAGTCTTGTGTTCTCCACTCTTGGCCTCACAGATTTGGACAATGGTAATTCCCAAAAAGTAAGATCTGGGTGACCTGTACCATACATCGCAATACGAGGTTTTGGTGCCCGAAGTAGAGGGCAATCCTTCGTAGCATGCTCAGGTCTCTGACAACAATCACACAGAACCACTTCACAATCATTAAGAAAATGTCCAGCAGTACGGCATCTGAAACAGCTAGGTCCTTTCTTCCTATTTGCCGCAACAAACTCCTCCTCAGTCAAAATTTCAGCCTCACCAATTGCCTCCTTGGAAGAACACCCAGCTACAGCTAACAGCACTTCCTCAGGCTTCTTAGTCTGCCCTTGCACCAAAGGGCTAGGTTGCAGCGTTGGCTTCGTTGCCGCTGTGGTAAACCCAGGGTTATGCAACACAGCAGCTCCCTGTCCTGCAGGATGTACAGAAGTACTCTTGGGCACATAAACTTGGCTTGGCTGGGATGGCTCCGAGGAACCAGCGAGCTGCCGAGCAAAGGCCTCCGCGGCTTCAGTCACCATCCGTTGTTGAGCATCTGTGAGACCCGTGACGGTAGTAGCATACCTACTATTCCCCGAAACGGACCTATGATTTACAGAATTATTCAAAGGGTAGCGACGAGGATATCCACCATACCCATAGTTGCGGCGTCCGTCGCCTCTGTTATTGTACCCTTGATACTGCCGATTTCCGCCTCCGAAACCCTGCCTTCCCGGACCAGCACGGAAAACACCGTCCCAAACACGTTGTTGAGGTGATCACCGGCGTGATCAGCTTCCACACCATCCCCAGCCGTACCACTGGGACCTCCTTCATGATAGTTTGATCCACGGCCACCTCCTGGACCCTCTTGCCATCCAGCGCTTCCGCGTCCGCCAATACCCCGTCCCCGATTCGGGCCGCCACCTCGGTTCGCCATGACAGCAGAAACGAGCGTAGCAGCACGATGGCGAGATAGGATAGACGGCGGCTTGAGAGATGAACCGAACCCTAGACGATACGCAACCCCGCGAGCAAATTGCGGGATCCGTATATCTGTAGGTTTGACGATAGTCCGATCCAGGCCCATACGACAATGCAGATCAAAGTCAACCGATGACTTCGGAAGTTCTGAGCCCATACGGCCCAAAATTTCTGAATTTGAAAATTGTTGTCGTGAACATGAGCGATTCTCTGACGACGAGACAGATCTCGCCGGCAGGAAAACACGGCGGCGGCGCCAGGCCGATAACTTGCGCTTCCGACGAAAGACCTGAACCCATTCCTCAGCATTGAAGGAATCCAGAACGAAAGTCGATGGAGGCAGGATTGGAGTTGCAATCTTGCAATTTCTGGCAGCTCTGGAAACTGCCGAAGAACGAGAAGAAGGAAGCTCGGGGGAAGAAGAGATGCATGGCGTACCTGACCTTAGGAGAATCGCCGCCTCCCGCTGGCGAATCCTCTTCTGCTCCCGACGGGTGATCGCCGACAAAGATGAAGGCGAAAGCGAGCGAGCCTCGTCCGCCGGTAGACTGTAAGGAAAAACGAACGGAGAACCCACCTGCGTACGTACCTTTGAGTCACTGAACGCCGGCGAGTCTTCATCGGAGTCCCTGACAGCCGGCGAGTCTTCATCGGAGTCAACGTCGGCGGCGATCGCCCAGAATCGCCCTTTCGTCGCCTCCAACGGTCCTCCGGAAGTTACGGACATCGGAAGGAAGGAGATTTAGTTAAAGATCATAAATTCGATTTTATTTATATACATGAGACGAAGGAAGGAGATTTCACTGATGCTAATAGTGTAGCGTCTGATGGGACTTCTTGGGGTAAGCTGATGGGTGTGAGTGTTGAAAGATATTATGTAGGGGAGTGTGCAACCGGAAAATTCTTTACTAGGATGCTTTTTATTGATAAACTGAACAATTTCAAGTGGAATTTGGTAAATATTTATGGGGCATCTCATGAAAAAGATAAGGCTGATTTCTTGGCTGAGTTAGTTCAAGTGTTGGGTTGTATTAATCATCCTTTTTGTTGTGGGAGAGATTTTAATTTGATCAGAAGAGACTGTGAAAGAAATAAAGTTAATAAACATTCTAAATGGTAGAAATTTAATTTGGCTCCCGAGTGCATATGCTCCCGAGACCTAAAAACCATATATTTAATTTTTAAAAAATTATAAAAAAAACTGCATGTACATCTCGACAATATATGTGTGTTCGTACATTTTCGCGAAAAAATAATATTTTTGCAGGTGATGTAAAAAAGATAAAAACATGTTTCACAAAAATCTTTATTTTTAGCACCAATTTTTGTACTTTTACATAGTCCAAACGATAATTTATTTTTTCATGGAAATAATTTATTCGCATGTAGCATGTGAAGATGTACACGTGAATTTTTCGTTTAGAATTTTTAACATTTCCAAATATATTGAAGATGCATTTCAAAATATAAGGACCATATGCACCCAAGAGCCAAAACATCAGTCCCAATGGCAGATCTATTTTTGTAATACGATTATAGAACATTGGGGCTCCAAAGAAAATTTGTATTTCTAGTGAAAATTTTACTTGGTCTACTATCCAAAAAGAACGTTGTCACTGCTTTTTGGGAACATTAATATTCTTTATCTACGGTCATGACCTTGGTTTGAGTAGAGGATTAGTTCTTTTTTTGCTATGAAACTGAACTTTTCTTCGATAAAGCGTTTTACTACTGATAATCCCAAAGTGCAGGGATCACCGCGGTACAATTCAATAAGTATTTGAGTGTCGAACCCACGAGGGGCTGAAGAGAAACTATCTATTTTCTAAAGCTCTATAACCCACTTATATGGTCTTCTATGCAAAGCTAGGAGATATGGTGTGTGTGTAGAGGTTTTACTAAAAACTATATATGCTGAAATTAAAATGCAAAGTAAAACTAGTGCAGGAATAAGTAAAGTGCAATAAAATAAAATGCAATGAGATGAAGTGAAGTGAAGTGAAGTGAAGTGGTGTAACTCATGAGAGCAAGTGTTCATGCAAATTTCTCTTCATTTATGTGGTTTTCATAAGTAGTAAAGCATAATGATAGTCTTTTTTATTGCTTCGTCTAGGGCAGAGCCATAGATAGGTGTAGCCATATACATGAGCAAGTACACCCCTAGTGATTGATCCTAGGGCCATCAGAATGTGCAAACACATGAATTATTAAGACATGTGAGAATGTCCAATCACCGCTGTAAGTTTAAAGGTCCACATAATTGGTTCCCCCGTTAACATGCATCTAAGAATCGGGACCGGGTATCTATCGCTCCCACTATCCCCCATCCTATCAACATGCAACGGTGATAACCTTATGCATCCCCTTGACATATGTGTGCAATCATATATCAATGCATAATACCATCATAGAAGATAACAAATACTTGTATGCAACCAACAAAAAAATATAACAATTGCCATGAACAATTCGCTACTCAAACATCAACATAGAGATACAATAGATCATGGAAAAACAATATATTTGCATCATACATCATGTTTGCCAAGAGATTATAGAGGGGATGATGAAGAGTTGATATAGATGTTCATGAAGATGATGAAGATGGTGTTGATGCCCTCACCGGAGTGGGGTGGAGTCCACCGGAGGCGATTCCGGCAGCGTTTCCCCCTCCGATCTCCGCCGGCGGCGGCCTGCTGTCTTTCGGTTTATGTGTTTTTGATATACGCCTCCGTAGCCTCGACGAAACACCCCAGGGTTGTATATATATATATATATATATATATATATATATATATATATATGTATATATATATATTAGTTTTTGGGGCAAAACAAGTCGGTTCGCGAAAAGATGAGGCGAAACGGACGCTCGAGGGCCGAAAGAGGCCTGGTGGCGCGGCTAGAAAGGGAGGTCGGGCCACCTGCTCTCTTTACCAGCCTATTTACCTACTGCTAGGCAACTTCAGCTTATTTTGTTCGTCTCAAAAATTTCGAAGCGTGGCCCCTGATCTTGCTCTTTTTGGAGTCTCGTAGCTCCTCCAAAAGTCAAAAGCTATAAAAAGTGGCGTTTTCCGCCAAACGGAATTAGAACCGGAGGAAGGGGGATTGTTTAGAAAATCCCCTAAAATATCATAAAACATGGTAATAACATTATATAAGATGCAAATATGTTGCAAAAGTGCAAAGTTCATGTATGCATTTTACATGCATCAACATCTCCAAGCTTAACCTATGCTCGTCCTCAAACATGAAGGTGATACAACTAACATATGCTTTGGAGTTTATTGCATCTCTTCTATATAATCATGCAAAGTCTTATAAGGTTCGGTCAATAAAGAATGATAATAAGTAATATGAACTCATCAAGTGATAACTCTTACATTCTACAAAGCATGCATAACAATAAATAACATTGTAAGAAACATGAATGATAAGTAATATGAATCATAAAGCATTCTTAGAAGAATCCTATAGAATTGTGGAATACTCTGTGTCCTCTCTTTTCATGAATATCTCTTTTGACTCTTGAAAACAAGAAAGTAAGAAGGGAATGTATGTGCAAACCTCCAATAGAACAATAAGTAGAGAGCACAAAACATGGTTTTTAGCTATGCAATTCATGTCAACAATAATAATATGGATGGGGTACCAAGTATCTCATGTATAAAGATATCTGTGTCATGAGTTAGACCTCTTATGAGTAAGTGTTGCCTCATTTTCTTGAATTCTAAGGACTACACCTCTTGTTACTCAACTCCGGGTTACCAAGACCTTTCGACATACATGTTTTAACCAAGTGTCATAATGGGGTACCTTCATGTCACATGTACAAAGGACCAAAGGAGATGTGCATCTCAACTATAGGCCATCCATACCGGGACAACATGAACAACAGATGTTGAGCATCCGCTGTAACTCTCTCACACTTTTTATCATACTCTTTTTGTTTCTTTTCTCATACTATTTTTTCACACAAATATTTTTTCACAACTCTTTTTTCACTCTTCCTATTGAGGATGCTCGTTGATGGCTTCGGTTACTATGCATGGGGTACCTTCATGTCACATGGCTTTTTGATTAAGCATGGCTTCGGTTAGCGGCTCATTGCTCTTCTCTTACAATGCATGCTTACTTGCTTAAGTAACCTCTACTTATTTCATAAGATGTAGCCATCGGCAAAACAAAATAAATGATGATCAACGCATGGTGCAATACCCCAAGAGGGCAATGTTGAAAGACTTCCCCAGTAAACATGGCTATGGTCTAGCTCATCACTCATAATCAGTCAAACCAACAACACACATAGTGGTATTTCCTACCAAACCTTACTTTCTTATGAGCTTTAAATTACACAAAAAGGATATGTTGAAAAGGTTGGAGGAAAAACACACACATTATACTTGGAATAGCAAGTGCTATATAGGTAGGTATAACAAACATTGGATTTGAGTTGAGCTTGGAAACAAGTTTATGCTTATGTAACAATTCAAAAAAATTGGCTAGCAAGAGGTCTAAAAGCATGCAATAGTATCCATAGAGATATTCATTCATTCTAAAACAATGATACTTAAAATTAAACATCTATGTATACTAGTGAGAAGAAGCACTCAATAAGGCACATAATAAGTTATCACTCAATAAAGCATTTGAAACTAATAGTACTATGCACAATATAAATTTCAGCTTTTTAATGCATCCCTCTTCATCTTTTTATAACAACAACTCACTTTTATGGAGGCATTCAAGAATATGATAATTTTATTTCAGTAGCTCTTTAATATGAATGCAAGGCATTTTTCATGATGGTAATATTTTTCAAATCAAAACTAGACACATAAATAATAAATGACGCTCCAAGTTTTTGCGAGAATTCTATGTTGCTCAAAAAACAAAATTTAGAAGTGTGCAAACCGACATACTTAATATGAGTCCAGTGGGTTGACTTGGGCATCCCCAAACTCATGGTCTTCACCATTCTTGAATTTTTTTTTGGTGAGGTGTTCTTCCATTTCCTGTGAAAAAACTTCAACACAAAACTTTCTTCCCATTTTTTCTATGGGGTGACATTATAGGTACAAAGAAATCATACTTTATGGTATTTTATTCATAAATAAAATTATATCTTTATGAACCAGAGAGCACATAATGTTCTACTCATTCTAGCATATCAAAAGTTTCAAGAAAAAAATAACTTTGATACTCAAAAGAATGAATCTAACATAGTTACAGCTATGATTTTATCAAGATTTTAGGAGTTACCCAAAAAATTACAAAAATCGTGCACTAAAAAGTGAAGCGCAGAAAACAGGAACTCCCACTTTTGGTTTGCAACTTTTAACATCCAAATGGGTAAAAAATTGGCACTTTATTTAGAAACCAGAGAGTAAACAAAAATAAAACTAACATGCTACAGCAAGCATGCATAGGAAAAACCAAAAACAAACAAAGATAAATAAAAGCATGGTCCCCACAAACATTCAATGGGATCATGAAGATGAAACTAGAACATGAGTTTGAAATGATTTACTTGAGATACTTGAAAGAAGTGGGAGGTGCATGGACATCCCCAAGATTATGATCTTGCTACCTCTGGTACTCTACTTCTTCCTCATCATATCATGTTACTCATCTCAATCAAAGAAATATTTTATCTCCATGATATGATACTCCAATGCCTACAAAATTGTTAGTTCTCCAAACAAATGATATGATGATTTCTACCAAGATGGGAACTATAGAAATCATTGGGAAACCATTTTATTCAAGAATCCAACATATATAAAGAAAATGGAACACTCTTTTTAATTTTTTTTTACTCTAGAAAGAGTTTTAATGATATAGACTTTGCAATGGTTCCATTGGCATGAACAACACATGCTCAGGGTCGGCCCCAATTTCTTCATTGCTCATCCTTCTCATTTACTCTTTCATACTTTATTTTTTATTTTATTAAAAATAGAAAACTCACTAATATGTAAAACGTAGTAAAGCTATTTAACAAGGATATAAAGGTGTGTTCAAATTAAAGTTACTTGAAAGCATATGGAGCACACCACAAGATTTGAAACCATTAAAATTTTAAGTCTGACCCTCTTCCTATGAATTGGCATTTTATATATGAATAAATAACAACAACTAAATGGTAGAAAATGCATATAATGACTAGTAGCTTGCATTTTAAATAACAAAGAAATATAAAGAGGGCTCTTATCTCTTCCTATTTCATAAAATTTGCAATCATCAACAGTAAACTCAATAACATAGTTGTGAATAGAATCACCACATATAGAAAAATCATCTAATGAGTATATGGTATCATCTATTTCTTTTACATCATCATGATCCTCCCATAAATTATACAAACTTAAATCGCATAGAGGATCATCATCAATATTATAAGAAGGGGTGCTCTGTAGGGTTTGTTGCATGGAAAACAAAAAATTTCTACCGCAAAGACAAATAAATCCAAGATCCAATCTATGTAAAAGCCAAGATCTAATCTATGAGATTGGAGCAACGAGATAGAAGAGAGACTAACCCTTGAAGATCCAAAGCCTTAGCGAGAACAGATCTCGTGGTTGATGTAGACCATCATTTCGGTGCTACAATCCGGAAGCACCTCCGTACTCGGTCACGCGTACGGTGTCAATGAAGTCCTTCCTCTCCCCGTTCCAGCAGGCATCAGAGGTGGTAGATCCCCTCAGAATCCCAGCAGCACGACGGCGTGGTGGTGGTGGTGGTGGAGGAGAAATTCCTGCAGGGCTTCGCCAAGCCTGCGCAGGAAGAAGGAGGGAGAGAGGGGCGGCTAGGGTTTGGGGAATGATGTGCTGCGCCCCAACCCTCCCCTCCCTATTATATAGGCATGGGGGGCTCCTTGGACCCTCCTCCAAGCCCTAGGGTCGGCCAAAACAAGGGGGAAAACTCCCCCCCCCCAAGTTAAGTCCCTATTTTCAAGGGATTTGATCTTATCCACTTGATCCAGCCGCATGGTCCTTGGGAGGCTGGTGTGCCTGTCCCATGTGGGCCTATGCGACTCCCTCCGGTCCATGTTGGTCGTCTGGGATAGGTGGGCCCCACTATGGTACCCTCCGGAACCTTCTAGAACCTCCGGTACAATACCGAAAAATCCTGAAATTTTCCAGTAACCCTGAAAATGACTTCCCATATATGAATCTTATTCTCCGGACTATTCCGGACCTCCTCGTGATGTCTTGGATCCCATCCGAGACTCCGAATAATATTCGGTCTCCAAATCATATTCCATATCTACTATACAACATCGAATCTCAAGCGTGTCACCCTACGGTTCGTGAACTATGCAGACATGATCGAGAACCCTCTCCGATCAATAACCAATAGTGGGACCTGGGGATCCATAATGGCTCCCACATATTCAACGATGACTTCGTGATCGAATGAACCATTAACATATGATACCGATTCCCTTTGTCGAGCGATACTTTACTTATCCGAGGTTCGATCATCGGTATCTCTATACCTAGTTCAACCTCGTTACCGATAAGTACTCTTTACTCGTACCGTGGTATGTCATCCCTTGTGACCTAGTCACATGCTTGCAAGCTAATTGAATGACATTCCACCGAGAGGGCCCAAAGTATATCTATCTGTCATTAGGATGGACAAATCCCACTCTTGATCCATGTGCTTCAACTCATACTTTCTGAAAACTTAATCCCATCTTTATAACCACCCATATACGAAGTCGCGTTTGATGTAATCAAAGCATCCATCTAGTCTAAGTGATTTACACGATCTCATGGTCGAAGGATTAGGTTACTATGTATCGAAAGCTTATAGCAAGTTGAACTTAATGACTTGATCTTATGCTATGCTTACTATGGGTGTGTGTCCATCACATCATTCACCTAATGATATGATCTTGTTATTAATAACATCCAATGTTCATGATCAGGAAACTATGATCATCTATTAATCAACAAGCTAGTTAAACGAGAGGCTTACTAGGGACTCTGGTTGTTTACACAACACACATGTATCAATGTTTCCACTTAATACAATTATAGCATGGGATGTAAACATTTATCATGAACATCAAGATATAACAATAACTACTTTACTATTGCCTCTCGGGCTTATCTCCAACATTCTCCCACTTGCACTAGAGTCAGTAATCTAGTTTACATTTGTAAAGATCTAACACCGTGGCCTTCTGGTGCTTATGATGTTTGCTCATGGGAGAGGTTTCAGTCAACGAATCTGACATGCTCAGAAACGTATGTATTTTGCAATTCATTTGCGTCTCCACGCATCACTCATTTTCCAAATGAGTTGGCATTAATCATATACGTCTAGTCTTCTGGTGGAACCTTAATTCCGCGGTCTGAAATATGTCATTAATATTGTCACACACAATATAGCTTCAAAGTTCTGACAATACAGGAACTACACCAAGTTCTCAAAGAACTCCTCGACTCAAACACCCTCGGCCATTGTCAAAACAATGACATACTCTGCCTTCATTTGTAGAATCCGTCACAATATGTAGAACTCATCTAAATCTAGCATAGACTTCTTCTAGCCCATTGTCCTACCTTCTTAATGAACACTTAGCCTAATTGAGATTGAACTTTATTTTTATATGTGACCAAACTAATATCGGTGCAACGCCTTACATCGATTTGTTTGTCATTACCTCATACAAAACTATATATATCCTTGGCTCTTCCAAAGTACTCAAGGATATTCTTACTGTTGTCAAATGATCATCGCGTGAACCATTTAGATATTTGCTCCTAACACTTTAGAGCATAGGACATCTGATTATGTACATATTATTTGTGATTTAAAATCACTCATGCGTTTTTACTCATTGAGTGTCAAATACACTCAAGTTTTGTTAAACTTCCACATGGTAAAGAACACATTCTTTCATATTGAACTACTTCAATACTCATTCTATGTACTTTGACTAAAACTTATTATTCGCTTCAATCTATCTTTATAGATCTTGCGCTAAATATGTTTTTAGTCCATATCCTTTCATTGAAGTTAATTCTCAATGAAACCTTTTAATCACATCAAGTACATAATTACATCATTTATAATTAATGATATGTCATCCACATATAATATTATAACTATGTCTCAGCGCTCCCACTTAATTTCTTGCAAATGCAAACATCTTCATCGTTTCCAATGAAATCAATAACTCTTGGATTATTTCATCTGGTGAAGATTCCAACTCCGTGATACTCACTTCATCTAGTGAAGTTTGTATACCTATCTAGTATTATACATAATAGCAAAAAACTCTGTTGTATCTTGTATACAACTTTAATACACACTTCTGGTAAGAAATGTATTTCTGCCATCCTACAATGTAGCGATTACCAGAATAATCCGCATAGACTATAAGCATCTTTACGGAAGATCTAATCTTATCGTAGTCAACTCTTTGAACTTTGTCGTAAACAACTTTTCGACAAGTCGAGCTTCTTCAAGGATATTCCATCCAAGTCCATCAATTTTATAGATCTATTTACTTTCAAAAAGTATTCACCTATCTTGGATTTCATGGTGCATAGCCATTTTAACGGAGTCAGGGCCCATCATAACTTCTTTTTATGTAGTTGGTTTATTATTGTTCAAAATCAATCCTTTGTTCACAAATCATTTATTTTATCACAAAGTAAACCATACCTACAAGGTTCAATAGATACTTCGGTCTCCATGGCTATAACACTTTGTAGACATGGGAGCCATGAGCGTCGTAGCCGCTTCTGGAACCTTTTCCGATGTTGCACTACTATGATCATCATGCTCAGGTTCTTCAACCTTATCAAGTTCCATTGTCCCCCCATTCAAATAATTCTCTAGAAACAATTTCTTGAAAATAAGTAAGTAACTTCGACAAACTTTGTCTTTTGACTTCATAGTGAAACGAATTCCCAATTTGTTCTCTGGGACAACCAACAAAGACATTCATCCGATTTTGGTTGTAAACTCATTTACTTATGCTATGCATAACAAAATTTAATAAAGGACTATTAGGGTTTATACCCATGCCATAACTCACTTGGTATCATTTCAACGGATTATGATGGCATTATTTTAATTTATCATTAATCCAACAAGGTTTGGATACGTCTTTCGAATACTCCATCTCATAACTATGGTGTTCCGAGAAACGTGAGTTGTGGAACAATTTCTTAACTCTCTTAGATGTTCGCTAAAAACCGTAATTCAAATATTTCCACCATGATCCAATCATAGATATTTGACCTTTTCTATTACAATGATTTCCACTTCATGCTGAAATTTATTTGAATATATTCAAATGCTTCAAACTTCTTTCTCATTGAATAAGTATAACCATATATACACACAATTCATTGTTGGAAGTTTTTATGAAGTAGAAGAATCTTCCGCACACAACTATGCCTAATGAAACATATACATCATCATGTATGTTTTCACTAAGCTAGTTGCCCGTTCAACTCTTGGCCTATGAACGGTATTTCAGTCATTTTCTCTAGAAAATATTTGCAAGCGCCGGACGATTCAAAAATTGAATGACTCCAAAAATACATTTGCATGGAGTTTCTTCATGCGTTTCTTTCTAACATGACCTAAATGGCGGTTCCACAAATAAGTGGAATTCTTATCATTTTCCTTATGACATTTTAGCGTCAGTGTTATGCATGTGCGTTTCACCATTAAGATATATAATAACTTATCCATCATACATGGATTATGGTCATAATTTGAACAACTCATTTGCTTTCATTTTACCAGAGCAAAATAACAATTATAAAGTTCTTTATTATAAATCTGAAGGGCTAGGTAGAATGCCAACGATGAACATAATAACACTTTATTTTGTTCCAGACGTGCATTATTACCATATTCATTGTCAGTCACTTAGGCCATTGTATTCTTGTATTGCGTTGTGTTTTATGATATTTCATACCAACCAATATGGTACAAATTCCCAAGAATTTCATTGTGTGACCATACAAATAATACATTCATAACATGTATATCATCTATATACACCCGAGATAGACTTTCTAGACTTCTCTTTCTTTCTGCCAAAAACTTTTGTAGTTTCTCTTTTGGGTTTCCTCATATGTCAGAAAACAGTTCAACACCAATAACTTCTAGGTTTGTTGGTCAAATACCAATAACCTTGAGGTTCTTATTTTGAAGTTGATCATCACATGACTAGTGTTCCGGATTTCACTATTAGTAAATTTTTAATGTGATGAACAATTTCACTCATAATTTTATCCATCAAATCATGACGACTTTCTGAGACCATGTCTGTACATGCTAGGCTCGTCAAGTATAACCTCAGTATTCGCATGTGCAAATCTGGCTTGCACCCGTTGTATGCACACATAGAATCTATAGCACCCGATCATCACGTGATGTTTCGAAACGACGAGTCTTAGCAACAGTACATACTAAGGACGACCACTTCATGGATATGTGAATATCGTTAGTGCCCAACTAGTTGGAGGACCAGACGCCTAGCGTCTTCAACCTTCGTACATTCCCATAAAACTTATGAGTTTATGTAGTCTCACTAAATTATATTATATCATCTTGCAATAAGGTTTTAGATATCACATATATCTCACACCTTACTTATTTCTGAAAACAAACTTTCCAGCTCCTTACTTGTCAAAGGATTGGAACTTCAAGTTTCACGGAGACAAGATGATTGTAGGTACTAATTGAGTCCATTGCTCTTTCAATCAGCAATGTGAGGTTTACCAAAATTTTGCAATAGGACTTAATCATTTCTTGATTTTTTAACAATATGATAGCAGTCCGTAAAGTTACTTGTAAGATTTAACAGTGTTTCTATCTCAATTGCAGCGCATGGTAGATAACGGATGACAATTATACAAATTTAATTCAAAATACTATTCAGACTATGTTCATGATAATTAGTTCAAGTTGTAATCTAACTACTAATGAACTCCCATTTAACACAACATCCCTCGTAGTTGTTTAGTTGCACACGATCCATATTCACTACACCAAGTCCGATCATCACGTGAGATGATGTAGCTTTAATGGTGAACATCAACATGTTGATCATATCATCCATATGACTCGTGTTTAACCTTTCGGTTTCCTGAGACCATGTCTGTACATGCTAGGCTCGTCAAGCAAACCCAAGTATTTCGCGTGTGCAACATGGCTTACACCCGTTGTATGTGAACGTAGAATCTATCACATCCGATCATCACGAGATGCTTCAAAATGACGGACTTTAGCAATGGTGCATACGAGGGGAGAACACTTTATTATCTTGATATTAATGTGAGGGATCATCTTATAATGCTACGGTCGCGATCTAAGCAAAATAAGATGCATAAAAGTATAAACATCACATGCATGGATAATGTGATATGATATGGCCTTTTCTTCTTGTGTCTTTGATCTCCATCTCCAAAGCACACGAGCATGATCTCCATCATCACCAGCATTGCGCCAAGGTCCATGGCGTCGCTTCATGGTTGTCCACCATCCATAGCAACTATTACAACTACTAACTCATAGTAATGAAATAAAGCTATTACATGGTGATTGACACGCAGGTCATGACTCGCTAATGTCCCCTAGGACCCAAGTTCTTGTTATCTGTTCCTTGATTGAGCGCTCTACCCGTACATGGGGATTACTACTGGGACCCCCTCACCCATTACTTTTTCTCAAGTCTGTTGAAAAGGAGGCTACAATCTTGGTTTTATTTGGCACATGCATGTTTATATATTGTTGCCTTCGGGTGTTTACTTCCTGTCGCCTTCGGGTGTTTACTACATCTTTGCTAGACGACATATCTAGTCCTTGGTCATTAGTGCTCGCCTAGACGCCTACGCAATCCTGATTCTGATTCGGAGTGCGGCCGAACTTCGTTACAGGTAACTTAGTGGCCCCACTAGACTTTCTTGATGAACTGGGAACGGTCGCCGTAATTAAGCGGGTTCGATCATGTGTATGGTTACATTTGGGAAACCCCCGCAGGGTGTACATATTATCGATAAGCCGTGTCCTCAGTTATGGATGACTTGGAATTGTTTAACTCGATCATAGAACAACTTACACCTTTATGTTGCTGCTAATAATCTGTTAATAACATGCTTAGTAATTTAACACTACTACAACTGATACCTAATAAAACTTGTCAACAGTGTGAGTGCCCTTGCAAGTACTTCCTTTGTGAAGGGGGGAATACATCGGCTGAGTTATGTTTGCAGAGTATAGAATTGTTAGTTTATGCGCTCTCTCACCTTCTCTGATAGACGAATGTTGTAGAGTGTCTCTATAGGTTTTTAGTGCTTGCGCGCTGCCGCTTAACCCCACCATATTGCCCATGACGTCCTCTTGCGTCATCTAAGTCCCTTGTGTGCCTCAAGTATAAAGGACGACTGGTTGACGAATGCTTATACGTCTTAAAGTCTTGTTAAGTACGAACCCATACTTATTGATGCTTTGGGACATAACCGGGCAGGTATGAAGATATGTTCGATGAAGACGACGTTAGCAAGGTTACCCTTCTGGCTTGACCTAGGCAGGGTTATGGACACCATCGTTTATCTTCAGGACTCTTAGTCCAATTTGTATCTTGTCCGTACTTGGACGTAATTGATCTTCTGTATGATTTGGATCTTTATGTTGTATATTTGTATCTTGACTCGTTGAAGTTGTTGTTGTAATATATATGTTTCTTGTGGGCTCCATTGTAATCCTGTTGTAATGATACCGCTCGTGTTAATTCCTCTGGCATCACGTGTGTGATTCGTCGCGCACGTTGTGTCGGAGGGTGTCTCAGAATCGATATCATGCGGATTTCGGCAGGTTCGCCAGGATCCTCATGGTATCGGTTCCGTGGCGTCACACCAGTGCCCGGTTGCAAGCACCCGAACATAGCCTCGGGAACTACTCCCATCAGGTGCGCTGCTTGCGCATGGGATAAGAAGAAGCATTTGAACAAAAAGGTAAGTATTTAATTACAAAAATAATGATGCATGAGGAAAATATATTTTGTATAAAGACTTGACCCTATGCTCGGTTACAAGTACATGAACATAGCCTCGGGGGCTACTCCCATCAGGAGCACTGATCGCGCACCTGATATAAAAATCCTTATGAAGAAAAATTTGATAACAAGAGAAGCATAAAGAGCTGTAAACATTCGAGTTTATGTTTAGTGGTAAACACTTAAACAAAATACTCATCTTTTACTCCCATGGGGAGTACAGATTGTGCACCCGATCGGGCAACCCGACAACTTTGGCTACTGCATCAGCCAAACAAGGCATCCGATAAAAATTCTCAGTCCGCACCTGCCGTGATAACATGATAACATGCCTGGATGTTGTGTTTTTCAACATGTGAAGGTAAGACCGCAGGATCCATCCTGTGTGGCCTCGTCGCACAAGCTGCGCTCTGCTAGAACAATATCCATATAATCGATATGATGGAAAATCCCGACGGACGCGTTGGGTACCTTTAACATACAACAGAAATTCGGAACTCGATAAGACCTCCACGACCTGAGCTGAATTACGCCAGCACTTACCGAATTCGAGCCAGGGAACTCGAGTTTGAAGCAAGTTCACGATGTTTTTTTCCCAAGAGCAATTTACTGGTTCCCGATCCGTCGAATGCATTATACTCGTTTGACCAAAATCCCCATGACAAACTAGTATTTAAATAAAAATCAAATTTTTACTCAATTAAAACTTCGAATTCATATTACATGTGAATAATTCAAGGTTTGAGACTCAACCCGAGTTTAGAACTCGAGTAGAGTCTCGAGGGCTACTGACAAGGGGATATCATATTGGGTCCTCAAGATTGTCATCCCTAATACTAATCCTGGAAGGAGAATATGAAGCCCATGTGGCCCAGGAGCATCTGAGGCCCAATAACTAGATAAAACAGGCAAGAAATAGCCTGCAAAGGGAAAACAACATTGTAATTGTAACCGGCCCGAGTTTGACTCTGGGCCTAGCGTACTATATAAAGGTTAGGATGAGCCTCCAGGAGGGCGCCCAATACTTGTGTCATAACATATCATTGTAACCCTAGTTGTTTCAGCGAATTTGACCACTATCAATATACTTTGGATCCCTTGTTTGTCTGACAAATCGAGGAACCACCATTGCTCCACTTTTCCCTAAAAACCCTAGTCCATGAAAATGGATATTGCCGAGATTAACTCTCGTCGCCCTCGTCTTTCTCGAGTTGAAAAAACTTCTCTCTTCTATGTTTGACATTTTCCACTAGATGGAAAATATTTGAGCAAGTGGCTTTTAAATCTTTTAACTAGACAAGGCGTGTGGCTACACAACAAATATCTCCATTCAATCTCTTTGTGTCAAGTACATGCAAAACCTTATGATTCTCCAGTTTGGAGAGGTCTCATGAAAGTAAAAGATAAATTTTCTTAACAAGGTTCATTCTATGTGGGAAGTGCTGAAGGAACCGGGTTTTGGGGAAGATACATGGCTGGGTGATTCACCTCTATATCGTCAATATCCATCATTGTATAGCATAGTGCAACATGAACAAGTTTTGGTTTCCAATGTTATTTCACAAATTCTGTTGAACATAGCTTTTCGAAGAATTTTAACCGGAAATAGAGAAGTTCGATGCATCCATTAGGTCACTCGGCTTCTAGATGTTAACCTAAGCATGAATCTTGCTGTCGTTGTTTGGGGACTAACGATGTGAGGCGCCTTTTCAGTCAAATCATTTTACCTTGACTATATGAATGCCAATACACTATTTGTGCAGAAGTACATTTGAAAGACGAAAGTACAGCTAAAAATAAAGATTTTATGTGGTTCTTGCACCGAAAAGCTATCCTTACAGAGGACAACTTAGTTAAGAGAAAATGACAAGGCATCACAAAATGTTATTTTTGTGATCATGAGAAGACAATACAACATTTATTTATAAAATGCCCATTAGCTAAAGTGATTTGACGTATGGTATAGATGGCATTCAATATAGTTCACCAGATAACATTAATAATTTTTGGGGGAATTCATTACGAGGCGTTAATAAGATAAATTGCAAATATGGAATGTCCGTAATGATTATATGTTTAACAGTGCAAAATCTTCCTCCTTTATGTAGGTTTTTCCCATGGCTATGCACTGGATTTGTATGTAGTCCTTCCGGCAGCAAATGGAGAAACAAGAGGATTTGAATACTGGGGTCACTGGCTAGAGGCTAGAGAGGGTTGCACGTACAGCTGGCGTTTTAATTTTAGAATACATATCGAAGCAGTGTCGTTTCATGCTCTCTCTAGAGTTTAGATGGTTTATAGATGTATAGAGGACTCTTAGTGAATTTAATTTTAAACTGAAACTGATGTTGAAATAAGTTAACAAAAAGAGTTGCATGCATCAATCGATGCAGAGGCTCGAGCTATGCCTCCATTTGGGAAAATAATACCTTATAAGATGAGGGGCTAGATAGAAGTGGATAATCTTACTTACAACATATATTAGAGGTGAGAAACAGTCGGCGTGTATGCAACCAAACATCCAAAAAAAATTCTCCATAGCCAAGTTCATTCACTAATACGAACAAACAAACGATGGACGAAACCGCATTAAAATGTTTTGTTAGTAACTAAACAAAATGCAAAAATAGGCCCAAACTCGATTTGCACTCATGCAGCATTCGTACGGGCTAAATCTGAAACAGGGGAAAATCCATGTGAGGAACCAATCAGGCCTTTAATCCATCAAGTCACTCAGCTGGGAACAAATCTAGTTCAGTAGCCAGCCGGGACGCCGCCTTTCCTCGGGTCGCTCACGGCGGTCAGATCCCCACCGCTCTCCACATTGTGCACCACGAGCTGGCTTATGGTTCCTCCGGCGAGCGGCTTCAAGACGTGCCCTTTCTTCAGCAGGTCGGCTCTCGTCGTCGCGTCCAGCAAGAAGCGGTCGCCGGTCACCGTCGTCCAGTTCTCGTACTGGACCACGTTCGGGATAAGCTGGTGATAAACCCGCGGCGCCATGACAGAGGACAACGGGTCCATGTTCTTGGCGAAGTGGTTGAGGAGCACCTCGATTGTCCCGGCAGGGATCATGCTCCCGCCGCTGGCGCCCACTGCGGCCTTCAGTTTCCCATCCTAGACAGATAATACAGGTAAGAAAAAAATCAGAACCTTCACCGAAAGTTCTAATTCTTCACTCATTTTCATGAATCTGTACTACTTCTAACCTTGAGAACGATGGTCGGGCACATGGAAGAGAGAGGCCGTTTCAGAGGGGCGACGAAGTTGTTGGGAGCCGGTGGTGGAGAGTCGGCGCTGGTGTTGGCCGGCATAGAGAAGTCGTCCATCTCGTTGTTCAGCAGGACGCCCGTGCCCGGGGACAGGATCAGGGAGCCGAAGTAGGAGTTGACCGTGCTCGTCATCGACACGGCATTTCTCTCGCGGTCGACGATGGATAAATGGCTGGTGCCATGATCCTGAAGAATGTTCCACCTGAAAATCGCTAATTTGTCAGACCGAAGCCAGACTAATTGGTGTTCACTGAATCAAAAAAGGAAGGAATGCTGCATGATGGAGTGCACCGTGAAGTTCAGGTTCATGATATTACCAAAGATGTTCATATGATTTTGATCCCAGTATTCTAGAAAATATCATTTTCATCCTGAATTCATATAAATCAGGAAGAAAAGCTTTTTTTTGTTCTTGAGATTTTCTTCAGGTTACAAAGCATGAAAGCCCAGACATGCTCTATTTCTTGTAACTGAAGATATTTATAAAGGATCTGTCAATTAAAAAAAGTACCAAACTCACGAGCAAATAATAACCGACAGACACATTTCAATCAAGCATGAAAAGGGAAAATATGTTTTGTTTGCAAAAATTTAAATGTAACTCTTGTAATGCAGTTTTCCCTACAAAAACAATAACACATCCATGGCATTGATGATAGTTTCATTTTAAAATAAGAACAAGATTTTTGAAAGCAAGTTCCTTACCTTCCACCATAATGTTTAGGGGAAAATGTCATGTTATCATAAATTGTTCTCTTCAGCTCAGCGGCAAACTTGGGGGAGAGCATATCAGAGACAACCTCACCAACTTCAACAAAGTCGGGATCTCCAAGATTCATCTTTACCGCCATATAATGTTTGAAGGATTCAATAAGGCGATGAATCCCAAGAGAGCCAGAAATACCAGAAATTCCATACTGAGCAAGGATGTTCAGGACCTATCAATCAATTAAGTAAAAGCGGGTATCAAGATATTGACGTGCAAAAAATTGTCTCCATCAACACGTACAATTGTATTTGAAAAGTGTGATGGGACGACTTCACCTGAATGCAAATATTCTGTTGCGCTTAACAGTAAAACAAAAAAATATCAGTTATTTACCAGCATGAGCCCGGCACCACCAGCAGAAGGAGGCGGCATGCTGAGCACAGTAAGCCCCATGACACTCTCGGAGAGCGGCCGTCGCACCTTAACCTGATACTTCTCCAGGTCCTCCCTGGTCATAATCCCTCCAGCCTCCCTCACGTCCTTCACCAGCTGATCCGCCACCGGGCCTCTGTAGAACGCGTCCGGCCCTCCCACGGCGACGGCCTCGAGCGTCTTCGCGAGCGCGACGTTGCGGCACACGTCGTTTAGCTTGAGGATGTCGCCGTTCGGAGCGTACACGGCTCGTATCCCAGCGTTGCCGAGGATGCCGGCCCTGGTTGCTTCCATCTGCATCCGCAGGTACGGTGATATCCTGAACGCCCGGGCGAGCTTGGCGGACGGCGTCACAAGGCTCTTCCATGAGAGCTTGCCGTGCTGCCTCCACGCCTCGTAGAGGCCCAAGATCTCCCCCGGGACACCGATGGAGAGTGCGCCCCTTGCTTTCAGTGTCTCGTTGCCGCCATACATGTCCTGAAAGAACAATTGGATCTCTGGTCAGTCGGAAACATACTCGGAGTACAACACATTTTTTTTTCGAGAGCACGCGCAAAGTGTGCTTTATCTTTATAGAAGTTGAAAAAGACATTTACAAGAGAAGCGTGCTCACACCCACTCGCACTTTTCTCCTACTCCTCCCTCTATCTAAAGCCTACCCTCGCGCTATCTGTGAGCTCCCTCCTCTCCTAGCTAGATCCCACATAAGAAACTCCTCCTTAATAGCCTCCAGAATCTGTGTGGGGTCCTTCTGCTCCCGCACGTTTCCGAACACCCACGAGTTCCTTTGCTTCCAAAGGGTCCATGCCGTTATGATGATCATGGAGTCAAACCTCTTCCTGTCGAGCTTCCTCACTCTTTTCCTCGCCTCTGTCCACCATCTCTCCAAGTTGGCATCTAGGTCCGGCTCCTGGATGTTCAAACCAGCGTTGTGTAGCACCTCGAACCATACCTGCCTCGTATATGGGCATTGAGTGAGTATGTGGTCCACCGTATCCTCCTCCTGTAGACATGTGTAACATGGGTCGGGGTACTCCTGGAGGCCATGCCTCGCTCTCCTATCTGAGGTCAAATATCATGTATTTCAATGCTAGCCATATGAAGATTTCACTTTACAGGCGCAAAAGATTTCCATACAGGTGAGCTCATACTCCAGCTCGTACTCCCTCTGCATAGCATCTCATATGTGCTTTTGGAGGAGTAGTCTCATGTGGCCGAACCCTTCAATTTGATGAGGTCTGGCCTGGTGTCATCCCTGTAGACCGTATCCACCGCCTCCCATACCCTTCCATTTGATGTGCTCCCTCCTCCACAGTGAGCTCCTCCGTGAAATCATTGAGCCACTGGTTGTTCTCCATGGCCTCCGCGACCGTCCCGGTATTTTTGCGCCTCGTCGGGACCTTAGCGCTTAGCTCCGGTGCCAACTCCTCAACCGTGAAGCCATTGACCCAGCGGTCGCGCCAGAAAAGAGTATTGTGGCCATCTACGATACAGAAGGTCGAAAGGCTCCTAAAGGCCTCTTCCGTCTCCTTGTCACACATACCAGGCAAGCCTTGCCAAGGTCTGTCGGGATCCGTGCGTCTCAACCAGTACCATTTCATACGCAGGGCAAGCCCCTGTAACCGGAGGCACTTTAAGCCTAGCCCTCCCACCTCCTTTGGTTTACACATAGTCTCCCAAGCCACCAAACACTGACCCCCAGTGACTATCTTTTCCGGCCCAGAAGAAGGCACGCATCCATCTGTTTATCTCCTCTAAAAGCCACTGCGGGGCCTCTGCGACCACCAGTTGATGCACCGCCCGTGCCGAAACCACAGAGTTTATTAGGACCAACCTCCCTTCCTTCTTGATGAGGCCTCTTTGCCACGCCGGCACGCACTTGATGACTTTATCTAGCAAAGGTTGCCAATCCGCCTTTGTCAGGGGTCTCAGGGATAACTGCAATCCTAGATATTTTATGGGGAACTGGGCCAACTCACATCCCAGGGTTGCAGCAATCTCCTCCTCCTGCTCTCTGCTCCCTCTAATGAGCGTGGTTGTGGTTTTCCTGAAGTTTACCTTGAGTCCGGACGCCTCTCCAAATATTTGTAGGATGTGCTTGATTGCCAACATCTCCCGTCTCTCCGGTTTGAAAAATAGCATCACATCATCCGCATATATGGATATTCTCTGTAGTGGTGAGATGCCTGCCAGGTTTGAGAACATGTCTCCCTCCACCGCTTTCTTTATGGTTGCTGACAAAACCTCCATTGCTGCCACAAAGAGCATGGGTGAAGTGGGGTCCCCTTGTCTGAGCCCTCTGGCATGTACTATGCGCTCTCCTGGGACCCCATTTACCAGCACTCTCGTGTTTGCTGTATATAGAAACAATGCTATCCACTTGAGGAACCTCTCTCCAAACCCCATTTTCCTCAAGACCTCAAACAGAAAACTCCAAGATAGCGAATCAAAAGCTCGCGCCAAGTCGAGTTTGAGTAGGACCCCGTATTCCTCCTGGAGTTTATTTTTCTAGCCACTTGTCGCACCAGCACAAAATTGTCATGCAAGCTCCTCTTCTTCACGAACGTCGATTGATTCATACTAATAAGGTCTCCCAGTCTCCCCCTAAGCCGATTCGCCAACAACTTGGAGAACAGCTTGGAGAAGCTATGGACCAGATTAATGGGTCTGAAGTCCTTCACCTCCATCGCGTCCTATCTCTTGGGGATCAAAGTGATCAGCGCTCTATTTAACCTCCCAAAACCTCTTCCATCTCCTATTCCAAGTTTCAGAATACCTGCCATGATGTCCTGCTTTATTACCGGCCAAGCCTGCTGGTAAAAAGCTCCAGTGAAGACATCTGGCCCTGGTGCTCTGTCCGAGGGCAACTCTCTAATGGTGTTCCAAACTTCCTCCTCCAAAAACATGCGCTCCAAATCATGCAGGTCCTTGGTGGGGATTTCCAGAGCCTCAAGCTCCATACCATGCTCTCTAGTTTGGATAGCTCCCAACAACTCCATGTATGCCTCCGTAAAGACCTCATTTTTACTCTCTTGCTCTTTACTAGAGTCTCACCCACCCTGACCGCCGCAATGTAGTTTTTCGTCCTCCTTCCATTTGCAACCGCGTGAAACAACTTGGAGTTGGAGTCTCCCTCCTTAAGCCACCTCAACCTCGATCTCTGTCTGGCAATCGTTCGCTCTAGCGAAGCCAGCCCTAGTACCATTTGCTTGAGCATTTTCCGTAGCCAAGCCTCCGCCGGCGACAGAGGTCTCGCCTCTTGCGCTACATCGAATCTCAGGATCAAAGTATTCGCCATGGCGATCTTTAGTTTTACATTGCCAACCCTCCT
Organism: Lolium multiflorum; assembly: GCA_030979885.1. NCBI lineage: Eukaryota > Viridiplantae > Streptophyta > Magnoliopsida > Poales > Poaceae > Lolium > Lolium multiflorum. The sequence goes on along the minus strand of CM061748.1, from coordinate 230,954,485 downwards.
TTGTCCCCATGACTGTAAGTGCTCCGCCGAGTTACGGAATAAAGCGTCCAAACGCTTGAAAGGATCCACGATCCTAGGGTCACATCTCAAGCCCTCCTGAAGGGCCTCATCAAAACCCTCCAACTTGAGCCAGAAGGCCTAAAATTTGAACCTCCGTTTGGGTCGTAAGGCCGCGCTGAGCCCAAGATGCAAGGGGGCATGGTCCGACACCGAGGACGACAACGCCTGTAGGAACGCATCCGGGTGTACCAAGTCCCAATCCACTGAGGCCAGGGCACGATCTATGCGTGTGAGCGTAGGGCTCTCTCTCGTTGCTCCACGTGTACATCCTCCCATGCAGGTATAGGTCCTTCATTTCATGCTCATGTACAAACTGCCAGAATCTCGCCATCATGTTTCGGGCCAGCCTATCATTGTTCTTATCCTCCGCATGCAAAATCATATTGAAATCGCCCATTACCATCCAAGGTCTGGGGCACAGGGCTCTCCTCATTGCCAACTCTCTCATGAACTCGATTTTCTCCTCCTCCGACTGAGGCCCATAAACGGTGGTTAACCACCACCTATTGTTGTCACGAGGAATTACTAATCCAGTGATCGCGTGCGGATCGAGGCTAATCCTCTCCACCTCCAGGATCGAAGTGTCCCAAGCAAGCAAAATCCCCCTCTAGTATCATCCGCCGGCACATAGACATAACCATCAAATGATGGCCCCAAGCATTGCATAAAAATAAAGTCATCGATTACATCCAACTTAGTCTCCTGGAAACACACCAAGCTAACTCTCATAGACGCTACAAACTCTCGTATAGCACTCCTCTTGGCTGGATCGTTCAAACCTCGAACGTTCCCACAACACCTCTAGGAAGATATCCATAAAAAACTACACACACTCCACTCCAACCAGCGCCTTAATGCGCTGCAACCGCCACCCGACAGTACTCCTGACGCGAAACTCGGCGGCAGCTCCTTCCCAAAGATGGACGCCAACACTCTCACGTGCGAGTCGCAGATCAGGGAGTCAAAGAGACCTCTGAACCGCTCCAAATCCTCCTCTGTGACCGATAGGTTCTCCGGACAGATCCCAAGCGCCTTCAGCAGAGCGTTTTCGGGCGCTGATGCCTTCTTGACCTGCGTGGTGGCGCCTGTCGGAACTGTCCTCCTGGTCACCCTCTTGGGTGTGAAAGGTTCCGCCTCCGCCCTCAGCTTCGTGGCCCTCTCAACCTCGTGTAACAGTGGTGGAGCGAGCGTCTTCAGGATCGACGCGCAGAAACTCTTGACACGCGCCATCTCTTGTCTCTCCAGCTCCAAAGCGTCCCTCTCCCGCTGCTCCTGATTCCCCACCTCGTGCTCATCTTCCCTCCTGTGCTCCTCCTCACGTGGAACAAGTTGCATGGCACTATTGGGCCCAGTAAAAGATTGGTTCGGTGAACCCTCTAGCTCTGTGAAGCTGAGCACCCGATCGACCGAAGCCTCCTGGGCCTGAGCATGTGCATGTGTCCTCTTGGGTATATCCACAGGAACACCAAAAAACTCCTCCTCTCCTTTTCCCGCCACGCCCTGGCTCCCCACTGAGCCTGAATCGTCCTCGTCCATGCACTGGTCCACCCTGGCTCGAACACTGGACCCCACCGAGGACAGCCTTGGAGACAGGTCGGTCGCAGGCCCAACCGGATCCATCCCCACTGTTGTGAAGTGTATAAGTAGATTGTCTAGCCCTTTCCATCAGTTCGAACTTTTGGTTCAAGTGGCTAGTGCATGAATCTTAACATGGTATCAGAGCCCCAGGTCTCGAGTTCAAATCCTGGCTTTCACATTAATTAAGCCTAAAATTGCTGTTGCCCTCTCTCGCCTCTTGCCGTGTGGCGTGTGGTCCCGCCGCCTCTTTCTCTCTCTACACGTGTTGACTTTCTCTTCTCCCGTCACACGCGAGTGTGTTGTGGTGTATAAGTAGATTGTCTAGCCCTTTCCATCAGTTCGAACTTTTGGTTCAAGTGGCTAGTGCATGAATCTTAACACCCACGACCTTGGCGCGTTCCCCGGGATCCGTCTCCGCCCTAGGCAAGGTCTCCAACGCATCTTGCCAATCAACTTTATCCATGCCGGTCCCACCTCTGTACCGAACTCCTGTACCATCTTGTCCACTTCTCCCGCTCCTTCCTCTCTCTCATGCATTTCCCCAGTTTCCTTGGTCAAACAATGCGGCTGCCCCACACTGTCCACTCCTTCCACTCCTCTCCCCAACGGCCGAAACTCCATTCTCTCTCCGTCCTGCTCCAGACGAGACGGGGACGCAACCTGGTCTGCTGCACCCTTGGCAGGACGACCGCTTTCGGCAGGCTCTTTTTTACTCACAGCCACCAGTGGGGCCGGGCTAGCCATGCTGAGAAATTATTTTTAGATTTGTCTAACATATTTTAAATTTGAAAACTATACTGAGAAATGTGTCCCGTAACTCTCGGAGCGTCTACCAATACCACTTTTTTTGCACTAGCTGAAAAGATTTATTACAACATTGTTTTCCATATTTTTATTTGAAAGAAATGCGGCAGGGAAGCCCTATAGTGATTTTTTTTAAAGAAAATAAGAGGAACCTGGAGCTACGGGGCTTGAAGCTGCATGATTGAGTTGCGAACATCCACTTCCGTAACTAAATGAGTTAGGTTCACTTCTTATTTTTGTCTATATGAACGAATTAGTAAATTTTCGGATGATATGTTAAATCTCATTAGACTAAGACATAGGCACATTTCAGACTCATGATCCTGGGTGGCCAGTAAAATTTTAAAAACATTTAGTACTAATATACATGATACGCCACAAATGATTCATGCAGACTATGTATGCGGTATGTGCATGAAAATTCGGTAAAAAAGTATGTAATTTGTGAGAAAACACAAATGAACCATGGACCCAGATTTTCGCTATGAAAATTCCATTTTATCCTTTTGCGTATGCCATATACAAATTATATTATACACTATATAAAAGTTGGATCTATTTTTTATTAAACTGGTAAAAATGAAGGCAACATGTACGGTTGGTGTTTTCTTAAAGAAAACAAAAACTTGAAATATGAATTTTGGGTTCGTTTAAAATTCTGGTTCATGATTACCCTTGTCATCTTAGTATTTTCGCCTAGGCAAACCTTTTTTTGCAAAATAACAAGGATCTTAATTAAAGAACCTCGCCATTACAAAACCATGACTGAAACAAGAGAATACAACTAGGTCTGTGTTGAACTCTCTAACTTCTTCGTCCAACATGAGTCGATTATGTGCCACTGCCATACTTCATTGTCGAAGCTAGCAGGACATTGTTGGCCAACATTGGTAAGCTATCAAGACACTGGTCCACGACTCCACGTGGACAAGCACCCACTAGTCAAGAAATTCAGAGCTAGCCCTTTATTCGAGTATGTTGTCGCCGCTCTTGGGAACATCGCACGAGCGCCAACTGCAGAGGTAATGCCACCGAGACAGGGATGAAGCCAAGAACAACGACCCAAAGATGGTCGTCAACGCAACTGACGAAACCTAACCTCATTGTCCCAAAGGGGAGACAGAATCTACACCAACACAACCCTCGATGTGGTTCATATGAGGTTGGAGGTGGCGAAAGCTTATTTGCATGAGTGATGTTGTTGCTGCCATCAAAGCAACACCGCCGTGAAACCGCAACATATATACTCGTTGGAGATGAAGCCTTGAGGTTCACTTTCCCTCCCACCGCAATAGGAGGAGTTTCGTGAAAGGGGAACCACCGGGCTAGTCACCGGAGGAGAGAAGTTGGAAGCGGGTCACATGCCTTTTGATCTCCGTCAGAGCCAGAGGAAAAACAAGGAGTTAATTCTAGTTGTACACTTTCCTTTTCAAGCGAATTCAAGTTTGCATCCCCTATTAGTCAGGGACGGGGCCAGGAATGAAATATAAGGGGGACAATCTTTGTATGAGGGGGCAGAACTAGCTAAAATCACACAAATAAGGAGCTAACATGGCTTGTGTTCAAAGAAAAATCATGAGCATAGGGGGGCTCCCCCCCCCCCTCCGTCCCCCCTTGTCTCCGTCCCTGCTATTAGTGCATTTGTGACATTAATTGCGCTCGTCTAGTAAAAAATCATCCACATTATCCCATTTAAGAAACTTTTGACCAATTTTGTCTGATGTGCACCAAGGGCATAGTGAGAGGTAGTGATCAAGGTTTGAGGATATCAGGACAACAACGAGGAATGGAACGGATGGAGGATAGAAGGTTGTACATGATTCTTTGAGCTTTACGCATTGTCGTTGCGCCACATCAATCTAACACATTTGTCCTATGTAAGAGGACCAAAAAATGCTTATATGAGCGCAGAACTGGGTTCAGAGTTTTTAGATGGGAGAGTTTTCACTAAATAGGGTAATATGTGTTACAAGTGCTTAATTTAGTCGTCAAATCTTGGCAAATCTCAAACTGTAATTGACTAAGAAATAATCTCTTGCTTAAAATGACATAACTTGCATCAATCAAGACCTGGCCAAACGAGAATCTAATTTATTTCATTTAGATAACAATTGTTTTCTCGGTTTTTAGTTTCTTAACAAGACCCAGCTTGCGTTCCTGTATCGTGTAGAATCGTTCCGGGTAGGTGGAATGTGACGATCAGGTAGGCCAACAGCAAACTGGCCGCTGGCAAGTGGCAAGAACCAGGGCCGTGTTCCCGGTACATTGCTGCACTGACGGAAGAGGAGCACCAGCTAGCCGAGGTTGCTGACCGGGACATGGTTGTTCGCATCGTGGCATCAGTTTCTACGCCGGCCGGCCGAGCACGGATTCGTTTTGGCTTTCCCAATCCCGTGCTGCAACTGGTCCAGAAGCTATAGCCAATGGAAGTGGACGCGCAACAGCTTGGAACGCTTCCTTTTTGCACATGGTCAAGACGAGAAGATAGAGCAGAGACAAGGACGCCCGGCATTCAGCATGGCTCCACTATGTAGCTTAACCTCCACGCGTGTGGTTTACGACCACACCGAGATCAGTCGGTGTTCATCCATGTTTGGTTCTCCCCGTCACTCCAAGGCACTTTCCCAACACAAGCATGCACCATGTACATTTGCACATGCATAGCCCTAAATTAGCACAAATTCGCTACCGAATACTACTCTAGTGTATAGATACACATAGATGTATATCTAAACATTATCTAGTATGTAGACATATTTAAATTTTGTTAAAATTAAGATAACGTTTATGGGATGGAGGGAGTAGAAGGGATCCACCAGCTAGCCGAGGGCTACCTGTCTCTCAGCTCCCACATATGCCCTGCCAATGATGTTTGCCAGTTGGAACAGAATATATTGCATATGCACAAAGGCACACCAACCATGTGAGTTAACCACCTATTATCTGCTAGCTGGTCATAGTTAGTACAATTGTGATACTCCATAGATTTGCCGACATTTCCTAATAAAAAATGAAGTAATATTGGTATGTCTCAATGTCTGAGAGGGGCAGCATTGACAACACAAGGTGAGAAAAATGTTCAAATTTTCTGGGTTGGTGAGGCCCTTTGATTAAAAGGGTATAAGACCTTTGTAAATCTGCATGGTTGTAAGTCACTGGTACGTTTTAGTCACCCTAAAATCATGTGATTGTGATCAAATAGAATAAAGTAAATCGAAGGCACAAGCCCTCCGAGCGTTTGATTAGACTAATATTGTAAGAGACCACTCTCCAAAAGTACTCACCTTTGTGGCTGCCAGCGGCGCGGTCTCGCGGGAATCATACACGATGGCCGTGCCGTCGGCGAGCCTGACGAGCATGAACGCGCCCCCGCCCACGCCGCTGGACGCGGGGCTTACAACACCGAGGCAGAGCGACGACGCCACGGCCGCGTCCACGGCGTTCCCGCCGCTGCGGAGCGCGTCACGGCCGATTCTCGAGCACCTCCCGTCGTCCGCCGCCACGGCGCCGTGAGGCGAGGTCACGACCTCCCTCCGGCCAGTCGCGGACGCCGCCGCTCCGGCTGCGAGGAAGAGCAGGAGGAGCGCCGCTGCGGACCATTGGAGGCGTCGAGCTGCTCGCGGCGACAAAGGAAACAGAGTCTTAGTGAACAGTGAGATGTATTAGCGCCGCGCGAGGAATAAGCGCGATGACTGATGAGGGAGAGGAGTAAGAGTACCAACCGGCCATGAGCAGGCTCGGCATGAGACGCCACGAAATGTCCGCGTGGAAAAATGAAAGACGCGATCGGCTCAAGGCAGGTTTTATAGACCCGCTTTCTCCGCAAATGCAACACGCAAAAAACGACTAGTAAATATGGGAGCCAAATAATATACTGCCTTTTGAGAGAGACACACATACGTGAAAATAACAGACCTCGTAACCAAAAAAACATGTGCAGAGCTACTCCTCCGTGAATAATAGAATTTTCCTCCCGTCTCTCCTCTCAGCCGCCCTAGCCTAACCCTCCTCCTTTGATTCCCCTCTTCTTCCGCGTCGTGCTTGCAACCATCTATGCGTTTCGAATAAAAGTATTGTTTTCAGATTATGTTAGGATTTTGGTAGCCGCCTTCTTGTTGGTTTCCCCTCAATGGAGATGGCATCGTCTGCAATAAGTGATCTTGGCCTTTCGCTCGGCGACGAGATCTTCTTCCTGGCGTCAATTGTGGTGTTGAACAATCACAATTTTCTAGGTATGGGTCTTCGGATCTTGCTTCGCCAAATCGATTTTGGATCTTTTGTCGTTGTTGCCGCGAGGAGGATTATCATCGCAGTTTTGTCTCGGCTGCTATACGTCCTCGACAATGGTGATTCGTACTCTCGCCTCTCCATCGACGATGACAAAGCTAGTCGGTTATTATTCCCTGACATACTGGTGTTGGTACTCTTGCCGATGTTGTATGACTGCTTTAATGGTTGCGTGCGTGCACGCAGCCTTGGCATTGCGGCTCAAAAAATTATGGGAGGACTTTCGTCGTATCTACAGGTACATGGTTCGTTATCTATCTTTGGCTGGCTTCAGAAGAGTACAAGATTGTGTTCTCCAAGAAGAAAGAAATTGAAGATCTCGAAGATTTGTTACTATCTTTTAGATTTTATTTTGTAATCGTTGGAGTCAGTTCATGTATCTCTACCATGTACTATTTATTGCTATGAATATATATGGTATTGATTGTCAAAAAAAATATACTGCCTTTTGAGGAACAGCTTACGTATTTCTCTTTCTTTGGACAAGAGGAATATATATTATTGAAAGAACAAAGGGCCTCTTTTGTTCCTCGTGATGAGGTTTCCCGCATGCAAATTTGGGCAGTTTGATTTTCCACTGTCATCCGCGTATGTGCATTGCACGCTTCTCAAAGCGATTAGAAAGTTGGCTCGCAAGGCATGCTCGATTCGGACATTCTCAGCGGCGCAGGCATTCGCGAGCGTAACATGCGAAAAAGGCTCTACGCGTGGGGGAAAGAGGAAAGAAGCCGGTTAGCATCGAGAAGGTGTGCCATAAATCGTCTCACCACCCTCTTGGCTCTCACTCCCTCATCTCACTCGCCCTCACTGCTCCTCATCTCTCCCTCCTCTCGATGTCGGCGGTTCCGTTGTCGTCAGTAGATCGAAGGAAACTGCTGCGACAGTAGAATAGCAGGCACTCGAAGCCCTAAACCGGGAGGACTTCATCGACTCGGAGGCACGGATCAGCAAACATACTCTACAAAAGAAGGGTTTCATTCACACCCATCAACCAATGAGGCACTAATCAACAAACATACTCTACTAAAGAAGGGTCCAGATTACACCCATCAACCCATCTGGTGACTAACGGATTCATCTAACCTACATACTCCAGGATCAAGGCACTAATCAGTCTGATCAACAAAACAAACTTACAGTGTCATGCGATGGTGCGTGCACACCATGAACGGTTTGCGGGAGCTGGTACCTCTAAGGAGTGTCATGGTGAAGCCATCATCTCTCACCAGCTTGAAGACGAGGATGTCTTTCTCCCACAACTTCGCCTTGTTGGCTAACATCTTCCAACTCGTCATGAAGTACAAGACGCCATGGTGCCACTGCATAGTAATGGTGAACTTGCAGTACTTACCCGGCCTAACTGGCACGCTAACAGGTGCATGCGGGGTGATCTTCAGCTGCTTTGCCACTGCTGGCGCAATTCCTAGGGGAAGCGACATGGCAGTTTGGTTGCTCTTCCCGATCTACACCTAGAAGTGGTGTGGCAGGGGCATCGTGATGCTCCAAGCGCACGTTGCACCCCGCCGTCGACCTGGCCTCCCAAGCCGCAGATGCGCGTCCACCTCGTACGTTGGACATCTGGTCAAAGTAGAGGTTTACCATGGGCGCGTTTGGTAGCCTGCATGGATTTCCTGGCTCACTGCGTCAGCAAGATGGGCTTACCTGCGCGTCGCGAACGGACCATGGGCCATGAAACGTGGGTCGTTTGGTAGCCTGTGTAGCCTTTTCTGCGCCGGAGAGGGAAGCCAGACCCCATTGTTTGGTTGCCCGTTTCCAGCCCAACTTACACGCAGAAAAACATGAATCAGCTGTTTGGTTGCTCAAATCACAGTTCTATATCATTACCATAATTCAAATAGGGTGAGAACCATGCCATAGCATGTTACATACGATCAGACACCATTCAGAAGAACAAGATCCTTACGATCACCACGACGAGGAAGGCGATGATGTAATCTTTGACCCGACTTGGACGTACCTCCGGTAGTGCTCCTTGTAGAGCATGCACTTCCTCCGGCGGTAGCTGTGCTAATGGAACTGGCTCATCGATGGCCTGATCTGCTAGGAACTCATCTTCCATGAAGGTGAGGTACTTGTTGTGCCTCCTCCAATGTTTGATACCCTCGGTAGCTGTTGTTGGAGTAGCCACTGACCTGGTCATGACAGACCCTCATGAGCTGTAGATTCCTCAAACCCATCCGCGGAACACCACATACCACTAGCACGGCATAAGAAGAACATGTAATCGATCACAACCATGAACCAATTCATAACAGAGCACTAGAACTACACAAGCGTTGACGTCAAATGATAAACTAACAGGGGCATGCATGATCATTCCAAAAGTGGATCACAAGTTCATTCTACACTACTATGGTGTTATCCTACCACCACAACAAAAGTGGGTGTCATCCTAACACCACAACAAAAGTGGGTGTCACCCTAACACCGCAAGTTCACCATCACCTGAGGGGTTAGTATATACCACCTCATCGTAGTTACAAAAGGGGCCATCAAATGTCTTTCAACCCTAGCTACCGCCAAAATGTACATCATCAGCATCATCATCATCAAGTTCATCACCTCCATGCATGGCACCACTACAGCTTGCAGTGGTACTTGGCAAGGTAGTTCCTTAGCTGGAGGAAGCGGTGTGGCTCGATCATGCCCACAAAGCCATTAGTAGACAGAAAAACCTCATGCTGCCATGCTACCTCATTACTACCCTATGGATCATTTGAAACTCACCTCTTTGACTACTCTTATGTAAGTTTAATATTCACATTTCATGTTAACATATATATTTATGGAATTCTACCAATCTATCGAAGAAATAGATAAGCACGGCAACACGTGCCACCATGATTTAGTTGAAGTAGCAAAGCAATATTCTCCATCCTAATATATTCAAGAGCAAAGACAATGATTTTCCCTGTTATCCATTATAGGCCAACACAAGTACATATCATCAGCATACCTACACGTAGCTTAACAAGACACTCACTGCAATAAGTTTTCAGCCTTCATCTACATGGCAAATCTCTAGCATCTAAGATAAGGAATAGGCCCTGATTACAACATTAAAATAAAGGCGGAAATGTGCAATTTTTAAAAGCATAATCATTAAGGGCTGTTTCTATGTCAAACTGGATCTTAAGAAACTTATACAGTGAAAAAAGGTTACAAGGTGTAATGTGACTTACTTAAACGGATAAAAGAGTGAAGGCCAAGGGAGTGAACCCATGGTTTGAACTGGAAATCTTTAAGACCTGCTTCGATTGGTTGGAGATTGCAATCCACTTGACTGTTTCCTCTGAAGTCTCTAGGAGTGAAGGGTCCTCTATTTGATAGGTGTTCAAGATTACATTCAAGCCGCTGTATCGGGGTTCATGAGTGTAGCTGTGGCTGTCAACTGAAGGACTCACTGAGCAAAAGTGTGCACTGTCCAATGAAGAGAAGCAGGACCCTGCATCAACAACTTCATCTTTCAAATATTTTACCGGCAGCACGGTGATGGATAACTTAAGACGAGCTTGGTCCTTTTCAACATGGATGCGGTACGCAGTGATGGGCCCGTTCTTCTTGTGAGACGACACGCCAAGGAAGATAGAGCCAGCATGGGGTGTGGCACGGCCAACAAAGGGTAGCATCTTGTCATCGACCTTGTGCCACTTGTCTGAGCTGGTGTCAAATGCCCATGTGCCCCAGTCTGGTTGATTTAAGGATAGCAATATGTAGAGGCCGACCACCACATAGGACACGGTAATTACAAGGGGAAGCATCGTGTATCTGAAAGGGGTGAGCTCCCACGGGAAGCATGGTGGATGCGGCAGCTCCTTCCAGGAGCAACCCTCCAGCTCGAGGTGGGCATTGTCGGCGTCAGTGGCGACGAGCCGACGACAGATGCATTGGAGAGATCGAGTACCTCGAACCAGGGTGGAAAATCAGGGTCTGAAATCCAGGAGGGGTTCTTAGACATGGCATAAACCTTATCCCCCACGGTGGTCAGAACTGGGCACCATTTAGCGGATTTGGGATTGGGCCCCTGGATGACCTCCTCCGTCTTGGTGTCGAAGATGACCGTGTCGGCCTTATCACCCCCGACGCCGACGATCCAGGACCTTGACCGCACGGGGATGAACACCTTGCCCCCCGCGACGGTGGTCTTGACATGGCCAAGCGGCTTGAGGCGCTTCACACGGGCAAGCCGATTCGGGCGCTTCCCCGGCGAGGGAGCGTCCGAGTCCACCATCTTGTACACGCGGCAGGGCTGGGAATAGAAGGAGTTGCATGCCACAAGGTAGGCCAACGAGTCACCGCCGACGACCCCCATCTGATCCACTTCTTCATCTTCTTCTAGCTCCAGATCTCTAATAGGTGGAGAGCTCTCCTGCTTTCCCCGGCGGGGCGCCTCGTCCTTGTCAATGCTGTGTTGGACTCACTGCCGATGCATGCAATGGCGGCGCTTCAGCTCCCTCCCGTGGTCATTTCCGCCCTTGATGCCCTTCGCCGGGCGTTCCTCTGGGGGGTTGGCGAGGGCCGGGCCTCCGGCGCCAAGTGCCTTGTCGCTTGGGACAAGGTCTGTCGCCCCAAGGATGAGGGCGGCCTCGGCATCCGCGCGCTTGGGCTTCAAAATGTGTGCCTCCTCGTCAAACTTCTCCACAGACTGCACGTCCAAACGGACACTCCTTGGGCGGCTTGGCGTTGGGCGGAGATCGGCGCCGGATCCATTGTCGCCGGTCCTGCGACCTCCTCTGGTGGGCACTGGGCTGCTCTTCGCAAGCTGGTCCCTCTGTACCGGTGCCTCACTCGGGACGCGGTCGGTGACGGCCGCCGCACTTCATTCTGGCACGATGATTGGCTGCCGGATGGGCCGCTGTCAACCTCCGCAGCGGCGCTCTTCTCCCACACTACATCTCCAGAGGCGACTGTCGCCCAGGTTCTCGCTGGCGGCGTGGACATCGTCTTGGTTCCGCGGCTTTCGCGGGTTGCGATGGACGAGCTGATCTCGCTCCGCGCCACCCTCGCGGGATTGCCGCGTGTCGATGGAGCTGACCATCGCTCCCTTACTCGCTGCTCCGGCTCCAAGAACAGGCTGGTCACCGGTGATCTCTACAGGCTGTGCAACTTCGGCGGAGTTGTCTCCACCAACGCTGACTTCATCTGGAAAAGCCACGCGCCGTCTAGGGTCATGTTCTTCGGGTGGCTGCTCACCCTGCCGCGTATCCAGACGCGCGACATGCTGCTCCAGAAGGCCATCGTGGATGATGCCGGGGCTGGCTGCCCCCTCTGCGACGCTGCGCTTGAAACCGCCAGCCACATGGCGCTCCACTGCCCCGTGATAACGCGTGAAGCTGTTGACGTCAGAAACCCACCGGCGGGCAGTGACTGGTCAACACCGTAGAGCCGGGAACAACTAGGGCTGCGGCTGGCCCCAGTCCCTCAGAGCGACGGCCCGCAAAGCCTCCTGGTCGCGCGCCGATGCAAATTGCAAGGGCGTGCCACCTGACCTATACCTGGTCAGGAAGGTGTGGATGATGCCTCGCTTAGTTTCCTGCAGGGCACACACGTACACGTTAAATACAAGCCTCGATCGGCTCAGGTTATCCTGTGAATCGGCTCATGGAGCCGATCCACCCATGATTCGTCCAAGGTGGCCGAATATATGGTGGTCCTGCTTGATCAAGATAAAGCATATGAGATCCACGACGATTTGGGGTTTTAACCGCATAATCGGATCATCCTACTCACGATTCTCGCGCTCGCGCACGGTGATCGTAAACCAATCCTAGACAAGGCCTAAAACCAACACTAGGTTGATCCTCGGAACATCCTGTCTAGGGGCAGCAAACTACACCCTACGCCGCTGGATCCTCCAACCCTTTGTAAGGCCTAACTATTGCAGATATTAAACTAATCCTTGATGAATCAAGGAGCAACCGTAACGGATCAGATCTACTAAATAACGATCAAGCGGGGTGCCGCCCCTGCACCCATGATGAGGTACAGGACGGCTAGATGCGCAAGGGTTGCACTACGACAGCATATGATACTAAGAACAATGCTAACCCTAACACATCTATGATAACTACGTTGCTCGCCATCAAAAAGGCTTCAGACGAGCAACGCATGAACAACGTAGGCAGGCTTGCCCTAGATCGCAAGATGCGATCTAGGCAGCATGGTGCTTACCGGAGAAACCCTTGAGACGAAGGGGTTGGCGATGCGCCGAGATTGGTTTGTGTTGAACGTTGGTTGTTGTTTATTCCATAAACCCTAGATACATATTTATAGTCCAGGGGACTTTCTAATGTGGGCGTGCACCAAACCGTGCACGAGATAAACTCTAACTTCTACGTAGCCTACTATATTAAGATACACGGGCTAACTAGCCCAAACTCCGCGTATAAAGGCTGATTCACATATTTCTTCCATATAGATTCTTCACGTCCATCTTGATCGCGGCCCACCTCTGACTCGGTCAAATTCTGGTGATAACACATGCCCCTGGTTTTGGAAATGACATTTCCAAAATCATTACGCTTTCCTTCGTCGGGTCATGTCGTGGCAGAGCAGAACCGTTGCAGTATCCTTCATCATGATGCCCCGCCTTCTCAACTTCTCCGCGTGACCGGCAGTTTTTTTCTAGGCTCCACTTCCTCGGAAACTGTTGTGGCATTGAATTTCCACTATGTCCCCTTTTATTTAACCGCTACGAACAGTTCTCCTCTACATCTCCGCATTAGCACTCCAAAGCCCTCCCGTGCCACCATGTCTTCTTCCTCCTCTGCCTCATGGGATCTTTCCACCCAGTCCTCTTCGTCTCGCGAGCCGACGCCGGAGTACAACCCGGCGGAGGTCCATGCGACCAACATCCGCCGCGCCATTGCGGCCGGGGAGGAGTCAGACCATGACTTCTCCATCTGGTCCGAGACGAAGTCCTCACGGACGGGAGAGCGACCTCCGCTTCGCCAACGGGGAATCGGAGGAGGAGAGCGATGACGATCGCTTCTCCTGGGGTGACTTCACCTCCTCCGAGGGGGTGAAGGAGGAGGAAGAGGAGGAGGATGACGACGACGAGCTCCCCGGGCCGGCCAGCTGCTCCTTGGCGGGCAACGACGACAGCGACGAAGACGACGCGACGAAGAAGATGAAGACAACGAGGGCCCGGTCGGCGGCCATTGAGCGACGACGAGCCCGCCGGGAGCAGCGCCGACAGCGCGACGACGGCGACGACGAGGGCAGTGATGGCCGTAGATAGGACCTCTAGAATAGGGCCAGCAGTAGTAGATGGGGCAATGTATCCCCTAGTATTTCCTTTTGAGAGCAATTAGCTCTTTATGTAAGAAATCTCGCCTATTAATGAAGAACTTTTCCTCAATTTGATTTTGCCGATTTCTTCTAAGTTTAATTGAGCCGATTCCCTCTTCTACTGACCTTGCCGATTCGTCCCCTTTGCCAATGCGTAATGAGCCGATAGCACCGCATCGGTCCTTTGAAATTCGCCCTTCCCTTCTTCAACTGATGATTTTCTAAATCTGGCAGAAAATGCAGGATCCTCAGGAAAACCTTTGAACTTTTCCAACCAAACCCAATAATCCTCTTCAAGACTCATCATTTGTGAAGAAGGTTGCAATGAAGGACCAGCCGATATCCCAATCGGCCTTTAAACAGAGTGAACTCAGCCTGCTGCCCCCCGAGCCTTACTCGAGGCGAGAATGTCAGAGAGAATGTGCCAAAGCCGATCCCCTTTCTTCCTCAGACAGCCGATAACCAGCTGAACTAGCCCCAAAGATTGGAAATCCTCGACAAAAAGGTTCAGGAACCCGGATCGGCTCGAAGCAACTGAAGAAATTTCTATTGTTTTACTCCTCGAAGCAACAAAAGGCACCACCGCTGGCCTGAATTTGGTGGAGACTCGATAATCATCGCATAATTCCACTAGAGTCGATGGCTGCGCATCGGCTACTTCTCAATTCTAAAGTCGATGCCCTTGCATCGGCTGTAAAAATTTTAAATTTTTTTTAGGCCGATTTGTGTATCGGCCCCCATACTTGATAGTATTATCTCATATCCTCATGTTGAATCCACCTAGGTGCCCCCCGAGCCGATTCTGTCAAGAGAATTGATGGTATCGGCTCTTCAGGTAGTCCCTGTTGGGCCAAACGTTGATCCCAGGCAAAATAGATGGTGAGGATAATCTTGGCCGATTGCTGGAATCGGCCTCCACGTTGCTTGTTTGCTTATTGACGTAGTCTTGCTACTCGCCCAGGCCGGTGGATAAAACCAGCCCAATCTCTGACTTTATCACGTTGGTGCGCTTGCTGTTGTCCACCTCGGGTGCATCGTGTAATCGTGGAGTTCTACACTTCGCCGGACGAACGAGCACCATGTTTGTGCCAGCCGATGTTTCATCATCGGCCTTCCTTTGCTTGGGGCGCCACTCTTTTCTTTGCGGCAGTCCCTCCTCATCCAGGGTCCTCTGGACTTTCGCAGCGATCAGGTCGTGCCTTCCTCAGCGTATGCAAGTATAACCTTTCGGCTTCCTCCAAACCGCGCAATCGCTGAACCCTGCGTTTTTGTGAATGGCTGAGACCATCAGGGCACCACCTTGGCCGGTGGTACCTGTCTTCTTCGTCTTCCCCCTCGTCTTCCGAATCCTCGAGATCTTCCAACCGAGGGGCTCAGCACGTCTGCTTTGTGGTGGGAGAGGCCCTAGCGCTCGAACACGGACACGTTGGCGCCTCCTTCCTTTCCGGTTGCATTCGGGCAGTTGCCGATTGTTGGTAATCGGCTCATTCCTGAATCCCAGCAGTGTGAAGAAGGGGCAGTCCCAATGCCTGCCCGTGTCGTCTTGCTCCCTGGCGTGGCGCTCCTGCCGCCTCATCGTGATTATGCCGACGATGCCTTCGTCGTTTCTGGCCAGACGATCTCTTGCATCATCGTCGCCGTGTCGCCGGCGTTGGTCATACCGACTCACGTACTTGTTGAGGAGGTGATCAGAGAGGGTCGTTGATATCTTATGTTCTTCACTTCTCCCTCTGTGACGTAGCGCTTGCCATCTTGACGGAGCCGATCGCATGGAGCGGCCTCCTCTGTGTCTTTGCTATGAGAGTAGCTGTCCTCATCCCCGCCCTTCTCGAGTGGTGTCCAAGCTCTACCATGTTGATGTTGGCTGAGAAATCTGGCTGGCACCCGAGGTGAGTAAACTCCACCATGTTGACGGCGGGGAAGGGGTGTGTGTCGACCTTCATGGCGTCAAAAATTAGTCGCCCATTTTCTATTGCCATTTGGATCTGCTGACGCCACACCCTGCAGTCGTTAGTGGTGTGGGTGAACGTGTTATGCCACTTGCAGTATGGCTTTCCGTTCAGCTCTTGCACCGTAGGGACCTTGTGGCCTTCGGGTATCTTTATATGCTTCTCCGCGAGTAAGAGATCGAAAATCTGCTCGGTTTTCGTCACGTCGAAGTCGAACCCTCTTGGAGGCCCTGGTGGCTTCACCCATTTGCAGGACTGGGCCTGCAGCTCGAGTCCACTCAGCCACTGCGACCTCCGTTCTCCCGTAGCACCTTCATCTTCGCCTGCGTCAACCATGGTAACCACGCGCTTGAATTTGTCCTGGTAGACATCCGGGTGGCGCTGTTCATACGCTGACAGCTTCTGCACCATGTGTGCTAATGAAGGGTAGTCCGCTTGGGAGGCCACGTCCTTGATTGATGATGATAGACCCACCACCGCCAACTCGACTGCTTCGCTTACGTGAACCGAATAGCATCGGTTCCTAACGGTCCTGAAGCGCTGGATGTATTCCGACACCGTTTCCCGCGCGCTTCGTGTACCAAATCGGCAATGCCAGCCTCGGAAGCCTCCGAGTGATATTGCTCATGGAACCGCTCTTCCAACTGCTTCCAAGTCTGGACTGAGTTCGGTGGCAGCGACGTGTACCAACCGAGAGCCGATCCTGTGAGGGACTGTGAGAAGTACCTCACACACAGCTCGTCTGACGCTGAGATCATGCCCAGCTGTGCCAAATATCGGCTCACATGCTCGATGGAGCTGGAACCATCTGATCCGCTGAACTTTGTGAAGTCCGGAGCCGATATTTGGGTGGTAGCGGGATCAATTCGTACTCGTTGGGGTACGGCTTGGTATAGCCGACCGTCTTTCTTTTCGGCATCATGCCGAACTGATCTTTCGAATCGTACAAATCTGATCCGCGGTGATGGCTGAAGGTGCCGAACCTGAAGATTCGCCGAGTGGCGTACTTTACCAGCCATGCTTGTTTTTCCGGTTTCTGAGCCAACTGCAGGAGCTGGGCTCTGAGTTTTGTCGGGGTGGCGTATTTAGCTAGCCACGTACGCTTCTGGTCTGCCTCCGACGTTCCTCCTGTTGTTCCAGGTCCCCGCCGTTGCAACCTGGTTCGAGAGTGCCAGTTGTTGCAGTCTGGCTCGTATGCACATGCGTATCCGTGCGGGATCTCCTTGGGCGCGTCCTGTAGGAATTGGTAGTCACTGGGGTCACCACCAATCTTGTAGACGACGAGCCGATGAGTTCGGCGCTTCGGGCGCTGCCAACGCGAACGGCAGCGGTGGACGGGACTGGAGTGGCTCTCCCTGGTGAGTCCCTAGAGCTGGTCCCGACGGAGAGTACTGGCGGCTCATGATCTCCTGGATCACGCGCAGAGCGACGCACTCCAACGTATTCACCAGGCTCTCGAATGGCAAGGCAGAGAATGAGCCACCATGAAGTTGATCTCCCGACGCACGACCTAGTGCGTTCTTCTGACGGGGTGGATAGGTCCACTCCATCAAGCGCCTTCAGGTGAGAACCCCTTCCATCGGATGCCATGGGAGCGGGTCCTGTGGAACGAGCCGATGAGGTCGGCTTCGAGGAAGGCTTTGACCTCGTCATACTTCTTCTTGAGCTCGCCATTGAGCTCCTCGTAAGTGACCGGAGTTTCTTCCGCCATCTCCGATGTAGACGGCGATGTGGTTGATGCTGAGGATTGTCCCACCGAGCGTGCCAGAATGTGTTGACGTCAGAAACCCACCGGCGGGCAGTGACTGGTCAACACCGTAGAGCCGGGAACAACTAGGGCTGCGGCTGGCCCCGGTCCCTCAGCGACTGCCCGCAAAGCCTCCCTGGTCGCGCGCCGATGCAAATTGCAAGGGCGTGCCTGACCTATACCTGGTCGAAGGTGTGGATGATGCCTCGCTTAGTTTCTGCAGGGCACACACGTACACGTTAAATACGAGCCTCGATCGGCTCTCAGGTTATCCCGTGAATCGGCTCATGGAGCCGATCCACCCATGATTCGTCCAAGGTGGCCGAATATATGGTGGTCCTGCTTGATCAAGATAAAGCATATGAGATCCACGACGATTTGGGGTTTTAACCGCATAATCGGATCATCCTACTCACGATTGGGCCTCGCGCTCGCGCACGGTGATCGTAAACCAATCCTAGACAAGGCCTAAAAACCAACACTAGGTTGATCCTCGGAACATCCTCTAGGGGCAAAACTACACCCTACGCGCCGCTGGATCCTCCAACCCTTTGTAAGGCCTAACTATTGCAGATATTAAACTAATCCTTGATGAATCAAGGAGCAACCGTAACGGATCAGATCTACTAAATCAAGCGGGGTGCCGCCCTGCACCCATGATGAGGTACAAGGACGGCTAGATGCGCAAGGGTTGCACTACGACAACATATGATACTAAGAACAATGCTAACCCTAACACATCTATGATAACTACGTTGCTCGCCATCAAAAAGGCTTCAGCACGAGCAACGCATGAACAACGTAGGCAGGCTCGTGCTGCCTAGATCGCAAGATGCGATCTAGGCAGCATGGTGCTTACCGGAGAAACCCTTGAGACGAAGGGGTTGGCGATGCGCCGAGATTGGTTTGTGTTGAACGTTGGTTGTTGTTTATTCCATAAACCCTAGATACATATTTATAGTCCAGGGACTTTCTAATGTGGGTGCACCAAACCGTGCACGAGATAAACTCTAACTTCTACGTAGCCTACTATATTAAGATACACGGGCTAACTAGCCCAAACTCCGCGTATAAAGGCTGATTCACATATTTCTTCCATATAGATTCTTCACGTCCATCTTGATCGCGGCCCACCTCTGACTCGGTCAAATTCTGGTGATAACAGAAGCACACGTCCGTTGGGAACCCCAAGAGGAAGGTGTGATGCGTACAACAGCAAGTTTTCCTCAGTAAGAAACCAAGGTTATCGAACCAGTAGGAGTTAAGGGCCACGTGAAGGTTGTTGGTGAAGGAGTGTAGTGCGGTGCAACACCAGGGATTCCGGCGCCAATGTGGAACCTTCACAACACAATCACAATACTTTGCCCCAACTTAACAGTGAGGTTGTCAATCTCACCGGCTTGCTGAAAACAAAGGATTAAACGTATGGTGTGGAGAATGATGTTTGCTTGTAGAAAACAACAGAGAACAGAGATTGCAGTAGATTGTATTTCAGATGTAAAAGAATGGACCGGGGTCCACAGTTCACTAGTGGTGTCTCTCCGATAAGAAATAGCATGTTGGGTGAACAAATTACAGTTGGGCAATTGACAAATAGAGATGCATACATATCATGATAATTACTATGAGATTTAATCAGGGCATTACGACAAAGTACATAGACCGCTATCCAGCATGCATCTATGCCTAAAAAGTCCACCTTCGGTTAGCATCCGCACCCCTTCCGTATTAGTGTTCAACAAACAATTGCATTAAGTATGGTGCGTAATGTAATCAACACAAATATCCTTAGACAAAGCATTGATGTTTTATCCCTAGTGGCAACAGACATCCACAACCTTAGAACTTTCTCACTGTCCCACATTCAATGGAGGCATGAACCCACTATCGAGCATAAATACTCCCTCTTGGAGTCACAAGTATCAACTTGGCCAGAGCCTCTACTAGCAACGGAGAGCATGCAAGAACATAAACAACATATATATGATAGATTGATAATCAACTTGACATAGTATTCAATATTCATCGGGTCCCAACAAACACAACATGTAGCATTACAAATAGATGAACTCGATCATGTTAGGCAGCTCACAAGATCTAAACATGATAGCACAAGAGGAGAAGACAACCATCTAGCTACTGCTATGGACCCATAGTCCAAGGATGAACTACTCACGCATCAATCCGGAGGCGGGCATGATGATGTAGAGCCCTCCGGTGATGATTCCCCTCCGGCAGGGTGCCGGAGGCGATCTCCTGAATCCCCCGAGATGGGATTGGCGGCGGTGGCGTCTTGATACGTCTCAAACGTATCTATAATTTCTTATGTTCCATGCTACTTTATTGATGATACCTACATGTTTTATACACATTATATGTCATTATTATGCGTTTCCGGAACTAACCTATTGACGAGATGCCGAAGGGCCAGTTCCTGTTTTTTTTGGTTTCGAAAATCCTAGTAAGGAAATATTCTCGAATCGGACAATGCCCAGGATCCTATTTTTCCACGAAGCTTCCAGAGAGAGCCACCAGAGGGGAGCCCTGGTGGGCCCAGATGATAGGGCGGCGCGGCCAGGCTGGCTGCGCGCCCTAGTGTGTCGTCGCCTCGTCGACCCTCACT
Organism: Lolium multiflorum; assembly: GCA_030979885.1. Lineage (NCBI taxonomy): Eukaryota > Viridiplantae > Streptophyta > Magnoliopsida > Poales > Poaceae > Lolium > Lolium multiflorum. The sequence goes on along the minus strand of CM061748.1, from coordinate 230,934,126 downwards.
CCGCCTCTTCGCCTATTTAAAGGTCCCGACCTAAAACCCGAGACGAAAAAGCCACGATACGAGAAACCTTCCGCAGCCGCCGCCATCGCGGGCCAAGATCCGGGGGACAGGAGTCTCTGTTCCGGCACGCCGCCGGGATGGGGAAGTGCCCCCGGAAGGCTCCTCCATCAACACCACCGCCATCTTCATCAACGCTGCTGTCTCCCATGAGGAGGGAGTAGTTATCCATCGAGGCTCGGGGCTGTACCGGTAGCTATGTGGTTCATCTCTCTCCTATGTAGTTCAATACAATAATCTCATGAGCTGCCTTACATGATTGAGATTCATATGATGATGCTTGTAATCTAGATGTCATTATGCTAGTCAAGTGAGTTTTACTTATGTGATCTCCGGAGACTCCGTGTCCCACGTGTGTAAAGGTGACAGTGTGTGCACCGTGTGGGTCTCTTAGCCTATATTTCACAGAATACTTATTCACTGTTATGAATGGCGTAGTGAAGTGCTCACTTATATCCCTTTATGATTGCAATGTGTTTTGTATCAAAATTTATCTATGTGCTACTCTAGTGATGTTATTAAAGTAGTTTATTCCTCCTGCACGGTGTAATGGTGACAGTGTGTGCATCCGTGTTAGTACTTGGCGTAGGCTATGATTACGATCTCTTGTAGATTATGAAGTTAATTATTGCTATGATGGTATTGATGTGATCTATTCCTCCTACATGGTGTGAAGGTGACAGTGTGCATGCTATGTTAGTACTTGGTTTAGTCGTGTCGATCTTTCATGGACTCTAAGGTTATTTAAATATGAACATTGAATTGTGGAGCTTGTTAACTCCGGCATTGAGGGTTCGTGTAATCCTACGCAATGTGTTCATCATCCAACAAGAGAGTGTAGAGTATGAATTTATCTATTCTGTTATGTGATCAAAGTTGAGAGTGTCCACTAGTGAAAGTCTAATCCCTAGGCCTTGTTCCTAAATATGCTATCGCTGCTTGTTTACTGTTTTCTGCGTTACTACTGCTGTGTTACTACTGCTTGTTTACTTCCCGCAATATTACTACCATCAACTGCACGCCAGCAAGCACTTTTCTCGCGCCGTACTACTGCTCATATTCATTCATACCACTTGTATTTCACTATCTCTTCGTCGAACTAGTGCACCTATTAGGTGTGTTGGGGACACAAGAGACTTCTTGCGTTGTGGTTGCAGGGTTGCATGAGAGGGATATCTTTGACCTCTTCCTCCTCGAGTTCGATAAACCTTGGGTGATCCACTTGAGGGAAACTTGCTGCTGTTCTACAAACCTCTGCTCTTGGAGGCCCAACACTGCCTACAAGAATAGAAGCACCCGTAGACATCAAGCTATTTTCTGCGCCGTCGTAGGAAAGGTAAAAGGTACTCACACTCCGGATCTCGGCTACTAAGCTATTTTCCGGCGCCGTTGTAAGTACTCGAAGCTATTTCCTTTAGATCCTGCAATTGCATCTTTTTGTTTCTTGTTTACACTAGTTAGGCATAATGGAAAACAACAAAAATATGAGAGATCTTTATGAACTTTATCTTGAATTAGGATGATGTGTTTGAGGAGAGAATTAAAAACCCATGGAACTTTATATGCATGCTAATGGGAATGTTATTAATATGAATGCTTTGAACACCATTGTTGCTAATGCTATGGAAAATTCTAAGCTTGGGGAGGTCGGTTTTGATGAAAATGATCTCTTTAGCCCTCCGGGTATTGAGGAGAAAGTTTATGTTGATTATGATATGCCTCCCATTTATGATGATTATAATGATAGTAGTCTTTTGGTGCCGCCTACTATGGAGAGTAAATTTTATTATGATTATACTATGCCTCCTACACTTGATGAGAATAATAATGATAGCTACTTTGTTGAATTTGCTCCCACTACAACTAATAAAATTGATTATGCTTATGTGGAGAGTAAATTTTTTATGCATATGGCTCATGACAAGAATGTTTTATGTGATAGTTATATTGTTGAGTTTGTTCATGATGCTACTGAAAGTTATTATGAGAGAGGGAAATATGGTTATATGCATCTTAATAATATTAAGTTTCCCCTCTTTATGTTGAGAATCTTGAAATTGCGCTTGTGTTGCCTTCCTATGCTTGTCACTTTGTTCTTGATGAATTTATTTGTGTACAAGATTCCTTTTCATAGGAAGTGGGTTAGGCTTAAATGTGTTTTGAATTTGCCTCTTGATGCTCTCTTTTGCTTCAAATACTATTTCTTGCGAGTGCATCATTAAAACTGCCGAGCCCATCTTAATGGCTATAAAGAAAGAACTTCTTGGGAGATAACCCATGTGTTTATTTTACTACAGCAATTTTTGTTTTGTTGAGTCTTGGAAGTTGTTTACTACTGTAGCAACCTCTCCTTATCATGTTTTTGTGCCAAGTAAAGTCTCTATGGTAAAGTTGATGCTAGATTTGGATTGCTGCGCAGAAACAGATTTGCTGTCTGTCACGAATTTGAGCAGAAGTCTCTGTAAAAAAATCAAAAAAATCTGCAAATTTACGTGTGATCCTCAGATATGTACGCAACTTTCATTAGTTTTGAGTTTTTCCATTTGAGCAAGTTAAGTGCCCCTTCAGGTTCGTCTTTACGGACTGTTCTGTTTTTGACAGATTCTGCCTTTTATTTCGCATTGCCGCTTTTGTTAAGTTGAATGAGTTTCTTTGTTCCATTAACTTTCAGAAGTTTTGTGCAATGTCCAGAAGTGTTAAGAAAGATTGTGTCACCTCTGAACATGTGAATTTTGATTATGCACTAACCCTCTAATGAGTTTGCTTGAAGTTTGGTGTGGCAGAAGTTTTCAAGGGTCAATAGAAGAGGGTGATATAATGTGATCGAGAAGAGTGAAAGTTCTAAGCTTGGGGATGCCCCGGTGGTTCATCCCCTTCTTCATCGACAACTTATCAGGTCATTTCTAGTGAAACTATATTTTTATTCGGTCACATCTTATGTACTTTACTTGGAGCGTCTGTGTGCTTTTATTTTTGTTTTGTTATCTTAGTTCTCTGAATAAATTCATCCTTGTGTGGGAGAGAGACACGCTCCGCTGGTTCATATGAACACATGTGTTCTTAGCTTTTAATGTTCATGGCGAAGGTTGAAACTGCTTCGTTAATTGTTATATGGTTGGAAACAGAAAATGCTACATGCAGTAATTGGTAAAATATCTTGGATAATGTGATACTTGGCAATTGTTGTGCTCATGTTTAAGCTCTTACATCATATACTTTGCACCCATTAATGAAGAAATACATAGAGCTTGCTAAAATTTGGTTTGCATAATTGGTCTCTCTAAAGTCTAGATAATTTCTAGTATTGAGTTTTGAACAACAAGGAAGGCGGTGTAGAGTCTTATAATGTTTACAATATGTCTTTTATGTGAGTTTTTGCTGCACCGGTTCATCCTTGTGTTTGTTTCAAACAACCTTGCTAGCCTAAGCCTTGTACTGAGAGGAAATGCTTCTCGTACATCCAAACTCCTTGAGCCAACCACTATGCCATTTGTGTCCACCATACCTACCTACTACATGGTATTTCTCCGCCATTCCAAAGTAAATTGCTTGAGTGCTACCTTTAAAATTCCACCATTCGCCTTTGCAATATATAGCTCATGGGACAAAATAGCCTTAAAAACTATTGTGGTATTGAATATGTACTTATGCACTTTATCTCTTATTAAGTTGCTAGTTGTGCGATAACCATGCTTCTGGGGACGCCATCAACTATTCTTTGTTGAATATCATGTGAGTTGCTATGCATGTCCGTCTTGTCTGAAGTAAGAGAGATCTACCACCTTAATGGTTGGAGCATGCATATTGTTAGAGAAGAACATTGGGCCGCTAACTAAAGCCATGAATCATGGTGGAAGTTTCAGTTTTGGACATATATACTCAATCTCATATGAGAATATTAACTGTTGCCACATGCTTATGCATTAAAGAGGAGTCCATTATCTGTTGTCCATGTTGTCTCGGTATGGATGTCTAAGTTGAGAATAATCAAAAGCGAGAAATCCAAAATGCGAGCTTTCTCCTTAGACCTTTGTACAGGCGGCATGGAGGTACCCCATTGTGACACTTGGTTAAAACATGTGTATTGCGATGATCCGGTAGTCCAAGCTGATTAGGACAAGGTGCGGGCACTATTAGTATACTATGCATGAGGCTTGCAACTTGTAAGATATAATTTACATAACTCATATGCTTTATTACTACCGTTGACAAAATTGTTTCATGTTTTCAAAATAAAAGCTCTAGCACAAATATAGCAATCGATGCTTTCCTCTTTGAAGGACCTTTCTTTTACTTTTATGTTGAGTCAGTTCACCTATCTCTCTCCACCTCAAGAAGCAAACACTTGTGTGAACTGTGCATTGATTCCTACATACTTGCATATTGCACTTATTATATTACTTTGCATTGACAACTATCCATGAGATATACATGTTACAAGTTGAAAGCAACCGCTGAAACTTAATCTTCCATTGTGTTGCTTCAATACCTCTACTTTGAATTATTGCTTTACGAGCTAACTCTTATGCAAGACTTATTGATGCTTGTCTTGAAGTACTATTCATGAAAAGTCTTTGCTTTATGATTCATTTGTTTACTCATGTTATTACCATTGTTTTGATCGATGCATTCATTACATATGCTTACAATAGTATGATCAAGGTTATGATGGCATGTCACTTAAGAAATTATTTGTGTTATCGTTTACCTACTCGAGGACGAGTAGGAACTAAGCTTGGGGATGCTGATACGTCTCAAACGTATCTATAATTTCTTATGTTCCATGCTACTTTATTGATGATACCTACATGTTTTATACACATTATATGTCATTATTATGCGTTTTCCGGAACTAACCTATTGACGAGATGCCGAAGGGCCAGTTCCTATTTTCTGCTGTTTTTGGTTCCAGAAATCCTAGTAAGGAAATATTCTCGGAATCGGACGAAATCAATGCCCAGCATCCTATTTTTCCACGAAGCTTCCAACACCCGAGAGCCACCAGAGGAGCCCCGGTGGGCCCGGATAGGGCGGCGCGGCCAGGGCTGGGCTCGCGCCCCCCTAGTGTGTCGTCGCCTCGTCGACCCTCCGACTCCGCCTCTTCGCCTATTTAAAGGTCCCTGACCTAAAACCCGAGACGAAAAAGCCACGATACGAGAAACCTTCCAGAGCCGCCGCCATCGCGAAGCCAAGATCTGGGGACAGGAGTCTCTGTTCCGCACGCCGGGACGGGGAAGTGCCCCGGAAGGCTCCTCCATCAACACCACCGCCATCTTCATCAACGCTGCTGTCTCCCATGAGGAGGGAGTAGTTCTCCATCGAGGCTCGCGGCTGTACCGGTAGCTATGTGGTTCATCTCTCTCCTATGTAGTTCAATACAATAATCTCATGAGCTGCCTTACATGATTGAGATTCATATGATGATGCTTGTAATCTAGATGTCATTATGCTAGTCAAGTGAGTTTTACTTATGTGATCTCCGGAGACTCCGTGTCCCACGTGTGTAAAGGTGACAGTGTGTGCACCGTGTGGGTCTCTTAGGCTATATTTCACAGAATACTTATTCACTGTTATGAATGGCGTAGTGAAGTGCTTATTTATATCCCTTTATGATTGCAATGTGTTTTGTATCACAATTTATCTATGTGCTACTCTAGTGATGTTATTAAAGTAGTTTATTCCTCCTGCACGGTGTAATGGTGACAGTGTGTGCATCCGTGTTAGTACTTGGCGTAGGCTATGATTATGATCTCTTGTAGATTATGAAGTTAATTATTGCTATGATGGTATTGATGTGATCTATTCCTCCTACATGGTGTGAAGGTGACAGTGTGCATGCTATGTTAGTACTTGGTTTAGTCGTGTCGATCTTTCATGGACTCTAAGGTTATTTAAATATGAACATTGAATTGTGGAGCTTCTTAACTCCGGCATTGAGGGTTCGTGTAATCCTACGCAATGTGTTCATCATCCAACAAGAGAGTGTAGAGTATGCATTTATCTATTCTGTTATGTGATCAAAGTTGAGAGTGTCCACTAGTGAAAGTCTAATCCCTAGGCCTTGTTCCTAAATACGCTATCGCTGCTTGTTTACTGTTTACTGCGTTACTACTGCTTGTTTACTACTGCTTGTTTACTTCCCGCAATATTACTACCATCAACTGCACGCCAGCAAGCACTTTTTACGCCGTACTACTGCTCATATTCATTCATACCACTTGTATTTCACTATCTCTTCGCCGAACTAGTGCACCTATTAGGTGTGTTGGGGACACAAGAGACTTCTTGCGTTTGGTTGTGGTTGCATGAGAGGGATATCTTTGACCTCTTCCTCCCTGAGTTCGATAAACCTTGGGTGATCCACTTGAGGGAAACTTGCTGCTGTTCTACAAACCTCTGCTCTTGGAGGCCCAACACTGCTACAAGAATAGAAGCACCGGAGACATCAAGCTATTTTCTGGCGCCGTTGCCGGGGAGGAAAGGTAAAAGGTACTCACACTCCGGATCTCGGCTACTAAGCTATTTTCCGGCGCCGTTGTAAGTACTCGAAGCTATTTCCTTTAGATCCTGCAATTGCATCTTTTTGTTTCTTGTTTACACTAGTTAGGCATAATGGAAAACAACAAAAATATGAGAGATCTTTATGAACTTTATCTTGAATTAGGACATGATGTGTTTGAGGAAAGAATTAAGAAACCCATGGAACTTTATATGCATGCTAATGGGAATGTTATTAATATGAATGCTTTGAACACCATTGTTGCTAATGCTATGGAAAATTTAAGCTTGGGGAGGTCGGTTTTGATGAAAATGATCTCTTTAGCCCTCCGGGTATTGAGGAGAAAGTTTATGTTGATTATGATATGCCTCCCATTTATGATGATTATAATGATAGTAGTCTTTTGGTGCCGCCTACTATGGAGAGTAAATTTTATTATGATTATACTATGCCTCCTACACTTGATGAGAATAATAATGATAGCTACTTTGTTGAATTTGCTCCCACTACAACTAATAAAATTGATTATGCTTATGTGGAGAGTAAAAATTTTATGCATATGGCTCATGACAAGAATGTTATATGTGATAGTTATATTGTTGAATTTGTTCATGATGCTACCGAAAGTTATTATGAGAGAGGGAAATATGGTTATATGCATCTTAATAATATTAAGTTTCCCCTCTTTATGTTGAGAATCTTGAAATTGCGCTTGTGTTGCCTTCCTATGCTTGTCACTTTGTTCTTGATGAATTTATTTGTGTACAAGATTCCTTTTCATAGGAAGTGGGTTAGCCTTAAATGTGTTTTGAATTTCCCTCTTGATGCTCTCTTTTGCTTCAAATACTATTTCTTGCAAGCGGTAATAGGGTTTTCGCGACGGAGAGTTTAAGTAGGCGGAAGGGCAGGGTCGGTGGAGGCACGAGGGCCCCACACCATAGGGCGGCGCGGCCCCACCCAGGCCGCGCGGCCCTGTGGTGTCGGCGCCTCGTCGCCCCACTTCGTATCCCCTTCGGTCTTCTGGAAGCTCCGTGGAAAAATAAGACCCTGGCGTTGATTTCGTCCAATTCCGAGAATATTTCCTTTGTAGGATTTCTGAAACCAAAAACAGCAGAACAAGAACTGGCTCTTCGGCATCTCGTTAATAGGTTAGTGCCGGAAAATGCATAATAATGATGTAAAGTATGTATAAAACAAGTGAGTATTGTCATAAAAGTAGCATGGAACATAAGAAATTATGGATACGTTTGAGACGTATCAAGCATCCCCAAGCTTAGTTCCTACTTGCGCTCGATTAGGTAAACGATAACAAGGATAATTTCTGAAGTGACATGCTATCATAATCTTGATCAATACTTATTGTAAAGCATATGAAGTGAATGAAGTGATTCGAAGCAATGGTAAAGACAATGATTAAACAACTGAATCATATAGCAAAGACTTTTCATGAATAGTACTTTCAAGACAAGCATCAATAAGACTTGCATAGGAGTTAACTCATAAAGCAATAAATTCTTAGTAGAAAGTTTTGAAGCAACACAAAGGAAGATATAAGTTTCAGCGGTTGCTTTCAACTTCAACATGTATATCTCATGGATAATTGTCAACACAAAGTAATATGATGAATGCAAATAAGCAAGTATGTAGGAATCAATGCACACAGTTGACACAAGTGTTTGCTTCTAAGATAGAAAGAAGTAGGTAAACTGACTCAACATAAAGTAAAAGAATGGCCCTTCGCAGAGGGAAGCAGGGATTAAATCATGTGCTAGAGCTTTTCAAGTTTTGAAATCATATAGAGAGCATAAAAGTAAAGTTTTGAGAGGTGTTTGTTGTTGTCAACGAATGGTAGCGGGTACTCTAACTACCTTATCAACCAGACTTTCAAGAGCGGCTCCCATGAAGGACGTTATCTCTACCAACAAGGTAGATCATCCCTCTTCTCTTTTGTTTACACATGTATTTTAGTTTCATTATTTATAGATGACACTCCTCCCAACCTTTTCTTACACAAGCCATGGCTAACCGAATCCTCGGGTGCCTTCCAACATTCTCATACCATGGAGGAGTGTCTTTTTGCAAAATTAAGTTGCTTACTGATTGATCTCAAAGCATGCATGTGAAGAGAATCATTAATGCAAGTTAATTAATTGGGGCTGGGAACCCCATTGCCAGCTTTTTTGCAAAATTATTGGATAAGAGGATGAGCCACTAGTCCATTGGTGAAAGTCTGTCAGTAAATGACAAGATCGAAAGATAAAACACCACATACTTCCTCATGAGCTATAAAACATTGACACAAAGAAGAGATAATAACTTTTGAATTGTTTAAAGGTAGCACATGAAGTATTTACTTGGAATGGCAGAAAATACCACATAGTAGGTAGGTATGGTGGACACAAATGGCATAGGTTTTGGCTCAAGGTTTTGGATGCACGAGAAGTATTCCCTCTCAGTACAAGGCTTTGGCTAGCAAGGTTGTTTGAAGCAAACACAAGTATGAACCGGTACAGCAAAACTTACATAAGAACATATTGCAAGCATTATAAGACTCTACACTGTCTTCCTTGTTGTTCAAACACTTCACCAGAAAATATCTAGACCTTAGAGAGACCAATCATGCAAACCAAATTTCAACAAGCTCTACAGTAGTTCTTCATTAATAGGTGCAAAGTACATGATGCAAGAGCTTAAACATGATCTATTTGAGCACAACAATTGCCAAGTATCAAATTATTCAAGACAATATACCAATTACCACATGAAGCATTTTCTGTTTCCAACCATATAACAATGAACGAAGCAGTTTCAACCTTCGCCATGAACATTAAAAGTCAAGCTAAGAACACTGTTCATATGAAACAGCGGAGCGTTTTCTCCCACACAAAGAATGCTAGGATCCGAGTTTATTCAAACAAAAACAAAAATAAAAGCAAACAGACGCTCCAAGTAAAGCACATAAGATGTGACTGGATAAAAATATAGTTTCACTAGAGGTGACCTGATAAGTTGTCGATGAAGAAGGGGATGCCTTGGGCATCCCCAAGCTTAGATGCTTGAGTCTTCTTGAAATATGCAGGGATGAACCACGGGGCATCCCCAAGCTTAGACTTTTCACTCTTCTTGATCATATTGTATCATCCTCCTCTCTTGATACTTGAAAACTTCCTCCACACCAAACTCAAAACGAACTCATTAGAGGGTTAGTGCATAATCAAAAATTCACATATTCAGAGGTGACATAATCATTCTTAACACTTCTGGACATTGCACAAAGCTACTGAAAGTTAATGGAACAAAGAAATCCATCAAACATAGCAAAAGAGGCAATGCGAAATAAAAGGCAGAATCACAAAACAGAACAGTCCGTAAAGACGAATTTTTCTGAGGCACTTAACAGGCTCAGATGAAAAAGCTCAAAACTAATGATAGTTACGTACATATCTGAGGATCACGCACGTAAATTGGAAGATTTTTTTGATTTTTCTACAGAGAGATCTACGCAAATTCGTGACAGGTAGAAATCTGTTTCTGCGCAGCAATCCAATTCTAGTATCAACTTTACTATTAGAGACTTTACTTGGCACAACAACATGATAAGTAGAGGTTGCTACAGTAGTAACAACTTCCAAGCCACAACAAAACAGTATTAAAATAAAAATATGGGATATCTCCCAAGAAGTGCTTTCTTTATAGCCATTAAGATGGGCTCAGTAATTTTAATGATGTTCTCGCAAGAAATAAGAGTTGAAGCAAAAGAGAGCATCAAAAGCAAATTCAAAACACATTTAATCCTAACCCACTTCCTATGCATATGAATCTTGTACACAAATAAATTCATGAAGAACAAAGTGACAAGCATAGGAAGATAAAACACGAGTAACTTCAAAAGTTTCAGCATATAGAGAGGTGTTTTAGTACCATGAAAATTTCTACAACCATATTTCCCTCTCTCATAATAATTTCTAGTAGCAACATGAATAAAATCAACAATATAGCTATCACATAAAGCATTCTTATCATGATCCACATGCATAAAAGTATCATTACTCTCCACATAAGCATAATCAATTTTATTAGTAATAGTGGGAGTAAAACTATCACAACCATCATTGTAATCATCATAAATTGGAGGCATAGAATAATCATAATGAATTTTATCCTCAATAGTAGATGGACTGAAAATATCATATTCATCATTGTAAACATCATATATAGGAGGCATATCATCAACATAAACTTTCTCCTCCATACCCGGAGGACTAAAGAGATCATTTTCATCAAAACCGACCTCCCCAAGCTTAAATTCTTCCATAGCATTAGCAATAATAGTGTTCAAAGAGTTCATGCTAAAAACATTGCTACAACTATTTTTCAAACAAAGTTCCATGGGTTTTTTAATTCTCTTCAAACAAATCATGTCCTAATTCAATATAAAGTTCATAAAGATCTCTAATTTATTTGTTGTTTTCCATTAAGCCTAACTAGTGAAGTCACACAACTTAGTACTTTCAGGAGTATTCATTTTAACAGTAATAAAAATAAACTAAGCAAACAGAATTAAATAAAGTAAAACAAGTAACTAATTTTTTTGTGTTTTTGATATAAAGAAAGCAAACAAAACAGAAAATAAAATAAATTAAAGCAAGACAATAAACAAAGTAAAGAGATTGGATGTGAGAGACTCAGCGTGTCTTGATCTCAACGGCGCAGAAAAAGAGCTAAATACGCGAAGCACACGTCCGTTGGGAACCCCAAGAGGAAGGTGTGATGCGTACAAAGAAATTTTTCCCTCGAAGAAACCAAGGTTATCGAACCAGAGGAGTCAAGGGCCACGTGAAGGTTGTTGGTGAAGGAGTGTAGTGCGGCGCAACACCAGGGATTCCGGAGCCAACGTGGAACCTGCACAACACAATCACAATACTTTTCCCTAACTTAACAGTGAGGTTGTCAATCTCATTGGCTTGCTGAAAACAAAGGATTAAACGTATGGTGTGGAGAATGATGTTTGCTTGTAGAAAACAAGAGAACAGAGATTGCAGTAGATTGTATTTCAGATGTAAAAGAATGGACCGGGGTCCACAGTTCACTAGTGGTGTCTCTCCGATAAGAAATAGCATGTTGGGTGAACAAATTACAGTTGGGCAATTGACAAATAGAGATGCATACATATCATGATAATTACTATGAGATTTAATCAGGGCATTACGACAAAGTACATAGACCGCTATCCAGCATGCATCTATGCCTAAAAAGTCCACCTTCAGGTTAGCATCTGCACCCCTTCCAGTTAAGTTGCAAACAACAGACAATTGCATTAAGTATGGTGCGTAATGTAATCAACACAAATATCCTTAGACAAAGCATTGATGTTTTATCCCTAGTGGCAACATCACATCCACAACCTTAGAAATTTCTGTCACTGTCCCAGATTCAATGGAGGCATGAACCCACTATCGAGCATAAATACTCTTGGAGTCACAAGTATCAACTTGGCCAGAGCCTCTACTAGCAACGGAGAGCATGCAAGAACATACACAACATATATATGATAGATTGATAATCAACTTGACATAGTATTCAATATTCATCGGGTCCCAACAAACACAACATGTAGCATTACAAATAGATGATCTTGATTAGACCTGGCCATGGGCAGCCCGACCCGGTCGGCCCGGCCCAGCCCGACCCGAAATTCTCGGGCCAAGCCCGACCCGACCATGTCTCTGGGCCGGGCCTGGGCCTGATTTTGTGGCCCGATGCTTGCGCCGGGCCGGGCCTGGGCTGTGATTTTGTGCGTTTTAGTGAAGCGGCCCAGCCCACGGCCCACGGCCCGATGGGCTTTTGACTTGATGGGCCGGGCTTGGGCCAGTTTTTTCGGCCCAACGGTCGGGCCTAGGCCAGGATTTTTTGCGTCGGGCTTAGGTCGGCCCGGCCCGAAGAATGCACAGGTATAATCTTGATCATGTTAGGCAGCTCACAAGATCTAAACATGATAGCACAAGAGGATATGACAACCATCTAGCTACTGTTATGGACCCATATTCCAGGGATGAACTACTCACGCATCAATCCGGAGGCAGGCATGATGATGTAGAGCCCTCCGGTGATGATTCCCCTCTTCGGCAAGGTGCCGGAGGCGATCTCCTGAATACCCCGAGATGGGATTGGCGGCGGCGGCGTCTCTGGAAGTATTTCCGTATCGTGGCTCTCGGTAATAGGGTTTTCGCGACGGAGAGTTTAAATAGGCGGAAGGGCAGGGTCGGTGGAGGCACGAGGGCCCCACACCATAGGGCGGCATGGGCCCCACCTAGGACGCGCGGCCCTATGGTGTCGGCGCCTCGTCGCCGCACCTCGTATCCTCTTCGGTCTTCTGGAAGCTCCGTGGAAAAATAAGACCCTGGGCGTTGATTTCGTCCGAGAATATTTCCTTTGTAGGATTTCTGAAACCAAAAACAGCAGAAAAGCAACTGGCTCTTCGGCATCTCGTTAATAGGTTAGTGCCGGAAAATGCATAATAATGATGTAAAGTATGTATAAAACATGTGAGTATTGTCATAAAAGTAGCATGGAACATAAAAAATTATGGATACGTTTGAGACGTATCACCCCGTCGCTGCCTGTTTCTGGGAGACGATCGGTGTCGTTGTGCCGCCAAATGCACAAGTCCAGGACCTCCACCTCCTGCCCATGCCGCCCTCGATCGACGTTGGGACGGCACCTGCCTTTGCCCTTCTTTGTTGCTGGCAGCTCTGGAAGCAGCGGAACGCCGCCGTGTTCAGGGGAGCGGCGCCCTCTCTCGCACTTCTCCTTAATGTGGTGTGGTGGGGGGCAGGTTCCCTGTTCCGCAACGCCTAACTGAGATGCCTGGCATGTCCCGGTGCCTAGCCTCCTGTGGCCCATGTAACTGGATCGCTCCTCTCCCTATCTCTGATGTAAAACATCTGGGGTCTGCCCCTTTTTTCAATATATTCAGGTGGGGAACCTCTCCCCCCCGGTTACCATTCGAAAAAAAGATCTCTAATAGGCTCGTCAGTGGAAGCCCGCCCCTCTGCTCCATGACGCCCACGCGGCCTCTTCAGGCACCACATCCGTCGCCGCATCGACCATGACGATGACATCTCTTATGGGTGATACGTCTCCAACGTATCTATAATTTCTGATGTTCCATGCTAGTTTTATGACAATACCTACATGTTTTGTTTACACTTTATATCGTTTTTTATGCATTTTCCGGAACTAACCTATTAACAAGATGTCGAAGTGCCAGTTCCTGTTTTCTGCTGTTTTTGGTTCGAGAAATCCTACAAAGGAAATATTCTCGGAATTGGACGAAATCAACCCGGAATCTTATTTTTCCACGAAGCTTCCAGAGAGCTAGAGAGGCACCAGAGGAGAGCCCTGGGGGTCCCACCCCACAGGGCGGCGCGGCCAAGGGGGGCGCCCCCCTATGGTGTGGGACCACCAGGTCTCCCCCGAGGCTGCCCTTCCGCCTATAAAGTCTCTCCGCCTCGAAAACCCTAAAAACATAAGCCACAGGACAAGAAAAGTTACGCAGCCGCCGCCATCGCGAAGTCAAGTCTGGGACAGAAGTCTCTGTTCCGGCACGCCGCCGGACGGGGAAGTGCCCCGAGTCATCTCCATCGACACCACGCCATCTTCATCGCCGTTGCTATCTCCCATGATGAGGAGGGAGTAGTTCTCCTCCCGAGGGGAGGGCTCTACCGGTAGCTATGCGGTTCATCTCTCTCCCCCATGATGTGATCTATATGAATGTGTAGATGTTACTCTTGTCTATTATGCTCTAGAGGTTACTTAAATATGAATTCCGTATGTTGTGGAGCTTGTTAACTCCGGCTTGAGGGAGCTCTTGTAGCCCTACACAATGAATGGTGTTTGTCATCCAACAAGAGAGTGTTTTAGAGTAATACTTATGTGTTCATCTATGTGATCGTGAGCTTTGCAATCTAGATGTCTTATGTTATTCAAGTGGATTTTACTTATGTGATCTCCGGAGACTCCTTGTCCCACGTGTGTAAAGGTGACAGTGTGTGCACCGTGTGGGTCTCTTAGGCTATATTTCACAGAATACTTGTTCACTGGGTTATGATTTGAGTTGGATGTCTCTATGAAATTGTGGTGTGTTAGTACCTCCTATGAATGCTCAAAGTGACAGCGTGGGGTGTTCATTAGTACTTGGGAATACATCTTTAAGGTTTGCTTTGCAGCCCTACACGGTGAATTAGTGTTCGTTATCCCGCCAGAGAGTAATTCAGAATAGCATAATGAAGTGCTTATTTATATTCAATTATGATTGCAATGTTGAGAGTGTCCACTAGTGAAAGTAGGATCCCTAGGCCTTGTTTCCAATACTGCAAACACCGCTTACTTACTGTTCTACTTCATGTTTACTTGCTGCCATATTTATTTCAGATTATTATTACCACTCATAATCATCTATACCACCTGTGTTTTAATATCTCTTCGCCGAACTAGTGCGCCTATACATCTGACAAGTGTATTAGGTGTGTTGGGGACACAAGAGACTTCTTGTATCTTAATTGCAGGGTTGCTTGAGAGGAATATCTTTGACCTCTACCTCCCTGAGTTCGATAAACCTTGGGTGATTCACTTAAGGGAAACTTGCTGCTGTTCTACAAACCTCTGCTCTTGGAGGCCCAACACTGTCTACAAGAATAGAAGCACACGTAGACATCAAGCTATTTTCTGGCGCCGTTGCCGGGGAGGTAAGGTAAAAGGTATTCACATCCTCCGACTACTAAGCTATTTCCTAGCACTGTTGCCGGTGTGTGAGTGCTCGAAGGTATCTCCTTTAAATTCTGCAATTATATCTTTTTGTCTCTTGTTTTTATTTTCACTAGTTAGGCTTAATGGAAAACAACAACAAAATTAGAGAACTTTATGAACTTTATATTGAATTAGGACATGATGTGTTTGAAGAGAGAATTAAAAAACCCATGGAACTTTATATGCATGCTAATGGGAATGTTATTAGTATGAATGCTTTGAACACCATTGTTGCTAATGCTATGGAAAATTCTAAGCTTGGGGAAGCTGGTTTTGAGGAGCATGATATTTTTAGTCCCCCAAGCATGGAGGAGAAAATTTACTTTGATGATACTTTGCCTCCCATTTATGATGATTACAATGATGAATATGATATTTTCAGTCCACCTACTATTGAGGAGAAAATTAATTATGATTACAATATCCTGATACGTCCAATTTGCATCACTATTTTGTATCATAATTTGCTGTTATTCATTGATATATTTCATATTGGGACACAATACTTATGTTATTTCATCTATTTTGCATGTTTCATCATTATTGGAGGATCAAGCACCGGAGCCAGGATTCTGCTGGAAAAAGCACCGTCAGAACGCAATATTTCGGAAGATCAACCGTGGAAGGAAATTACACGTAAATTCCTATTTTTCCAGATGACGGAGGGAGCCGAAGGGGGAGCAGAGAGGTCTCAAGGTGGGGCCAGACCACCGGCGCGGCCCATGGCCTGGCCGCGCCACCTTGTGGTGTGGGGGCCCCACCCCTTTCGCCTCCTTTTCTTCGCGTACTCCTTCGTCCCGAAAACCTAAGCCGAGAGGGTACCTCACGAAGAGTCTGAGCCGCCTCGCGGGGCGGAGAACACCAGAGAGAAAAGAGCTCTCCGGCGGGCGGAATCTGCGGGGAAATTCCCTCCCGGAGGGGGGAAATCGACGCCATCGCCATCGTCATCGAGCTGGACATCATCTCCATCATCATCATCATCATCTCCACCATCTACACCGCCATCACCACCGCTGCACCTCGTCACCGCTGTAACAATTTGGGTTGGATCTTGATTGTTTGATAGGGGAAACTCTCCCGGTGTTAATCTCTACTTGTTATTGATGCTATTGAGTGAAACCATAGAACCAAGGTTTATGTTCAGATTGTTATTCATCACCATATCACCTCTGATTGTATTCCATATGATGTCTCGTGAGTAGTTCGTTTAGTTCTTGAGGACATGGGTGAAGTCTAAATGCTAGTAGTGAATTATGGTTGAGTAATATTCAATGTTATGATATTTAAGTTGTGGTGTCATTCTTCTAGTGGTGTCGTGTGAACGTCGACTACACGATACTTCACCATTTATGGGCCTAGGGGAGTGCATCTTGTATTCGGTTGCTAATTGCGGGGTTGCCGGAGTGACAGAAACCTAAGCCCCCGTTAGTATATCGATGCAAGAGGGATCGCATGATCTCGAGTTTAAGGCTGTGGTTAGATTTATCTTAATTACTTTCTTGTAGTTGCGGATGCTTGCAAGGGTATAATCACAAGTATGTATTAGTCCTAGGAAGGGCGGTGCATTAGCATAGGTTCACCCACACAACACTTATCAAAACAATGAAGATTATTTAGCTACATGAAGCGAAAGCACTAGACTAAAATCCCGTGTGTCCTCAAGAACGTTTGGTCATTATAAGTAAACAAACCGGCTTGTCCTTTGTGCTAAAAAGGATTGGGCCACTCGCTGCAATTATTTCTCTCGCATTTTACTTACTCGTACTTTATTCATCTGTTACATCAAAACCCCTGAATACTTGTCTGTGAGCATTTACAGTGAATCCTTCATCAAACGCTTGTCAACACCTTCTGCTCCTCTCGTTGGGTTCGACACTCTTATTTATCGAAAGTACTACGATACACCCCCTATACTTGTGGGTTATCAAGACTATTTTCTGGCGCCGCCGGGGAGTGAAGCGCTATTGGTAAGTGGAATTGGTAAGGAAAACCTTTACTGTTTGTGCTGATTTTAATTCTGCCTGCTGCTATAAGTCATTATGGAGAGATCTTCTCTTCAATTTCTATTTGGGAAATCTACTACTACTGCAACGGTAGTGGATGAAGCGCCAGGTGAGGAAGAGATACCATATAAAATACCTATGAAAATTATTGAACGTGTTATGGATAACCGCTATGAAGGGGATGGAACTGTCCATCCTGGTGATCATTTACTGTTTGCATGAATTATGCGGGTTATTCAAATGTGCAGGTATTGCTATGAATGAAGTTAGAAAGAAACTATTCACTATATCGCTGTCTGGTAAAGCGGCGCACTGGTATAAATTGCTGAAGAATGGTGATTCTATTGATTGGGAGGACATTGTGCCTTTATTTTATTCCAAATTTTATCCTCCAAGTGAAATTCACAAGGATCGGAACCGCATATATAATTTCTGGCCTCATGATGGAGAAAGTATTGCCCAAGCTTGGGGGAGATTGAAGTCTTTAATGCTCAAATGCCCCATTCATGAGCTTCCTGGTAATGTTATTATTGATAATTTCTATGCAAGACTTTCTTTTCAAGACAAGACCTTGCTGGATACTTCTTGTTCTGGATCATTTACACGCAACAAAGAAGAGTTTAAAAGGGACCTTCTTGATCGGATCCAAGAAAATACTGAAGGATGGGAGAACGACAAGGATAGAGAGTCAGGTATAATTTATGATTATAAATGCATTGAAGCTTTTATGGATACTGATAAATTTCGTAATATGAGTGCTACATATGGTCTTGATTCCCAAGTTGTTGCAAATCTTTATAAAGCTTTTGCCTCTCATTATGAATTGCCTAAGAAGAATTTTGATAAGTATCATGAACCATATAAAGATAACGTAGATTCATCTGTAAACAAATGTGTAGTGATTGAAACTGTTGATAATGTTATTCCTGAAGTTTATATTGAAAAAACTCCTTTCCCTGCTAAAATGAAGGAGTACTCTGTCATATCTAGTGCGGTTAATAAAAGTGAAAAGAAACCTAAAGAACCTGAAGAACAAATTAAAATTGAACCTGCTGTTGCAATAGTTAAAGATCTTGTGACTGAAAATGTGGAGGATGGTCATATTATTTTCTGTGAAGATGCTTCTAATATTGTTTCACATCCTAATAAACCCAAACAAGTTAGTGTTCCTATGCTATCTATTAGAATTGGTGATCATTGCTATTATGGTTTATGTGATATTGGTGCAAGTGTTAGTGCTATTCCTTATGAGCTTTACACGGAGATTATGCACGAAATTGATTCTTGTGAACTTGAAGATATTGATGTGGTTATTCAGCTGGCTAATAGAGAAACTATTTCTCCAATTGGTATTATTCGAGATGTGGAAGTTCTATGTGGTAAGATTAAATATCCTGCTGACTTTTTGGTACTTGGTTCTGCTGCTAGTGATCATTGTCCTATCATTTTTGGTAGACCTTTTCTAAATACTTGTGGAGCTATTATAGATTGTAAGAAAGAGAAAATTTTGACTAAATTTGCTGGTGAACCTTATGAATTTAACTTTTCTAAATTCACTAAAACTCCTTATAAAGCTGACTTGCCTAGTAATGATTTTAAAATGGAGCAGTGTGCATCTATTGTTCTTGTTCCTAATAATCCTTTGCAGCAACATTTGGAGAATAGTGAAAGTGAAGCTTTTAGGAAAGAAAGAGATGAGCTTGAGGAAATTTTTCTTCGCCAACCTATTCTCAAGCATGATTTACCGGTGGAAGATTTGGGTACAACACCGCCACCAAAGGAAGATCCTGTTTTTGATTTAAAGCCTTTACCTGATAATCTTAAATATGCTCATATTGATGATAAGAAAATATATCCTGTTATTATTAGTTCTAAGCTTTCAGAGATTGAGGAAGAAAGGTTATTGGAAATATTGAAGAAACACCGAGGAGCTATTGGCTATACTCTTGATGATTTGAAGGGGATTTCTCCCTCTATTTGCCAACTTCTCGGAGAAGATGCCCTCCCCCAGCTGGGGAAGCCGGTTCTAAAATTTTCCGAGGCTTCTAGAATAGCTAAGGCTAAACCGATTTGGAAGCCTCACAAAATTTTGTCACCGCTTCCCCTGGAGGGAGGGCAGCTTCTAGAAGCCGCCAACATGCCTTAATATGGAAGATGATGCAAAGCCGTTGTTGAACATCAACGTCGTCTAATTCCGAAGATGAAAGAGGTGGTAAGGAACGAGGTATTAAAACTTCTTGAAGCTGGTATTATATATCCTATTGCTGATAGTAGATGGGTTAGTCCTGTGCATTGTGTTCCTAAGAAAGGAGGAATGACTGTTGTGCCTAATGATAATGATGAGCTTATTCCTCAAAGAGTAGTTGTAGGGTATAGAATGTGCATTGATTTTCGAAAAGTTAATAAAGTTACTAAGAAAGATCATTACCCTTTACCCTTTATTGATCAAATGCTAGAAAGGTTATCTAAAAATACTCATTTTTGCTTTCTTGATGGTTATTCTGGGTTTTCACAAATTGCTGTTAAAGCTAAAGATCAAGAGAAAACCACGTTTACTTGTCCTTATGGAACTTATGCTTATAGGCGTATGCCTTTTGGTTTATGTAATGCTCCTGCTACTTTTCAAAGATGCATGTCTGCTATTTTTCATGGTTTTTGCGAAAGTATTGTAGAGGTGTTCATGGATGATTTTTCTGTCTATGGGAATTCTTTTGATAATTGCTTGCGAAACCTCGATAAAGTTTTGCAGAGATGTGAAGAAACTAACCTTGTTCTTAATTGGGAGAAATGCCACTTTATGGTTAATGAAGGAATTGTATTGGGACATAAAATTTCCGAGAGAGGTATTGAAGTTGATAGAGCTAAAGTTGAAGCAATTGAGAAGATGCCCTATCCGAGGGATGTTAAAGGTATTCGTAGTGTTCTTGGTCATGCTGGGTTTTATAGGAGATTTATTAAAGATTTCTCTAAAATTTCAAAGCCTCTTACTAATCTTCTTCAAAAAGATGTACCTTTTGTTTTTGATGATGATTGTAAGGAAGCTTTTGAAACTCTAAAGAAAGCCTTAACAACTGCTCCTATAGTTGAACCTCCTGATTGGAATTTGCCTTTTGAAATTATGTGTGATGCTAGTGATTTTGCTGTAGGCGCTGTTCTTGGACAGCGGGTAGATAAAAAATTAAATGTTATTCATTATGCTAGTAAGACTCTTGATGCTGCTCAAAGAAATTATGCTACAACTGAAAAGGAATTGTTAGCTGTAGTCTTTGCTTGTGACAAGTTTAGACCCTATATTGTTGATTCAAAAGTTACGATTCATACTGATCATGCTGCAATTAGATACCTTATGACAAAGAAAGATGCTAAGCCAAGGCTTATTAGATGGGTACTTCTGTTGCAAGAATTTGATTTACATATTATAGATAGGAAAGGTGCTGATAATCCTGTTGCTGATAATTTGTCTAGATTGGAAAATATTGCTTATGATCCTGTTCCTGTTAATGATAGTTTTCCAAATGAACAATTGGCTGTAATAAAGGTGAGCTCGCGAGAGAGCCCTTGGTATGCAGATTATGCTAACTTTATTGTTTCAAAGTATTTGCCTCCAACCTTTTCAGCTCAGAGGCATTATTTTTGGGATGACCCACACTTATATAAAGAAGGAGTGGATGGTATTATGCGAAGATGTGTTCCTGAATATGAACAACAGGAGATATTGAGTAAATGTCATGGTAGTGTTTATGGAGGACATCACGCTGGAGATAGAACCGCACAAAAGGTTCTGCAATCAGGTTTTTATTGGCCAACACTTTTCAAAGATGCAAGGAAGTTTATCTTATCTTGTGATGAATGTCAAAGAGTTGGTAATATCTCTAGACGCAATGAAATGCCTATGAATTATACTCTTGTTATTGAACCATTCGATTGTTGGGGATTCGACTTCATGGGTCCTTTCCCTTCTTCAGAAGGTAACACTCATATACTTGTCGCTGTTGATTATGTTACTAAATGGGTAGAAGCTATACCTACAAAAAGTGCTGATGGTGAGACCTCTTTAAAAATGCTTTTAGATATTATTTTTCCTAGATTTGGAGTACCTAGATATATTATGACTGATGGAGGTTCTCATTTTATTCATGGAGGTTTTAGAAAAACTCTTGCTAAGTATGGTATTAATCATAGAATTTTTTTTTTGAGAATTAGTATTAATCATAGAATTGCTTCTGCTTATCACCCTCAAACTAGTGGTCAAGTAGAATTATCAAATAGAGAGATTAAATCCATTTTGGGAAAGACCGTTAATAAATCTAGAAAGAATTGGGCTAGCAAATTGAAGGAAGCACTATGGGCTTATAGAACTGCTTATAAAAATCCTATGGGAATGTCACCTTATAAAATGGTTTATGGAAAAGCTTGTCATTTACCTTTAGAACTAGAGCACAAAGCTTATTGGGCTGTTAGAGAACTAAATAAAGATCCGAAACTAGCCGGTAATAAGAGGTTGCTGCAATTAAGTTCTCTAGATGAATGGAGAAGTGAAGCTTATGAAAATGCTAAACTCTTTAAAGAAAAAGTTAAGAAATGGCATGATAGAAGGATCATCAAAAGAGAGTTTAATATTGGGGATAAAGTCCTATTGTATCGGTCTCGTCTCAGATTCTTTGCAGGGAAATTACTCTCGAAATGGGAAGGACCATATGTTGTTGAGGAGGTGTATCGTTCAGGAGCAATTAAAATTAGCTCTCTCCAAGGCAATGCTACGCAAGTGGTGAATGGACAAAGACTCAAGCATTATATCTCGGGTGATTCTTATAATGTTGATGTTGATATTATTCAAGTGGAAACACCGGAGGCTTTCATCAAAGGACAAATTGACAGTCCGCCAGAACTCGACTTTGAATAGGTAACAGTACAGGTAATAAAAAGTCCGCGTTTACCTTTCCGAACAATATTTTGCTGTTTTTGGAAAATATGAAAAATTACGGAATCGAAACGGAGTGGAAAAGACGCGCGAGGGCCCGTCACCATAGGCCGGCGCGGGCCCACCCTGGCCGCGCCGACCTATGGGGACAGCCCCTCGTCGTCCCTTTTCCACTCGTTTTCGGCCTGGAACCTTCCTTTTATCGTAAAAATATTTGCTATATAATCCCCCGGACCCCTGGAGGTCCGTATATCGTTTTCTCGTCGTGTTTTGTTTCGAGCTGTTTTCTGCCAGATTTGTTTTGATCTAGAAGCACCATGGTCTCCAACAACAAGGACAAGGGACCTTTGGAGGAAGATATTCAAGACCCGGAACTGAAGGAAGAAGACGCAAGTGAGGATGAGGAAGAAGTGGAGGAAGCTCCGCGAGTACACCAGCGTGCCACCATTGCAAGCATTGGCGTGATATCAAATCCATCCAACACCAAGAGGAGTGCACGAATCGCTACCGGAGGAGCGGTTCCACGTCATTACTTGGCTCCAAGGACATCTTCTCCGGCAATTACAACCCTTACCGCAATCTAATCTACGATCGTCAAACTGAAAGAACCCCCAAGGTAGTGTTGCCAAGTGGTTGGGATATAGATCGTTCTAACATTGCAGGAGAGATGAAATCTGAAGCTGAAGGATGGGGAAACAACTCTAGGAGTTGGGATTCACCACCTGACATGATTATGAGCCGCGTTGAGCACAACTCGGAACTGATTCGCAACCTCACCTATGAGATTGAAGATTTAAAGGAGCTTGTTAAGAAGCTTGTCGAGAAGAATCCATCACCATCATCACCGAAGGAGTAATTCATCATCGGTATTGGCATCCCCTTGGTTTGTTCCAAGCTTGGGGGAGTGCCGCGGTATCACATCATCACTACCTTTATCTTTTACTATCAAGTAGAGTCATATCATGAGTAGGGAAGTTATCATATGGAATAGTATGCAATGTGGAAGTATCTCTCTTAGTTGGTTATCTATGTATCCGTTGGTGTGAGTTATCGTTATGGAATATTAATGAGAAGTCTTATCATTTACTTTTTGCACACCTTATTTTAGTTTGCAATCTCCATTATATGATCACCCTTGACATGAGTATTGATATCACTTTGGGAGCATCAAAATCTATTTGGTTTTGGCAAACTTAGCATTGGTCAATAGCAACAACACCCTGATGTTTAAATAGAAGAGAGAAATACACTTAGATATATTACTCTATTATCTCTATGCTAATGAGTTTAGTATTCTGAAGTAAAATTGCTTGTGCTTATGAGAAAGATGCATGATTGTTCTATCATATGTATATTTGTTTGTTTCCCTCAACCTTTATGCTTGCTATCAAACCTTGCTAGCCAAAGACCTGTATCGAGAGGGAATGCTTCTCATACATCCATAACCTTAGACCAAACCTATGCCATTTGTGTCCACCATACCTACCTACTACATGGTATTTTCTGCCATTCCAAGTAAATACTTCATGTGCTACCTTTAAATAATTCAAACTATACTACTCCTTATTTGTGTCAATGTTTTATAGCTCATGAGGAAGTATGTGGTGTTTTATCTTTCAATCTTGTTAGGCGGACTTTCACCAATGGACTAGTGGCACATCCGCTTATCCAATAATTTTGCAATAAGAGCTGGCAACGGGGTTCCCAGCCCCAATTAATAACTTTCATTAATAATTATCTTCACATGTTTTGCCCTGATTTATCAGTAAGCAACTTAATTTTGCAATAGACACTCCTCCATGGTATGTGAATGTTGGAAGGCACCCGAGGATTCGGTTAGCCATGGATTGAGAAAGCCAAGGTTGGGGGGAGTGTCATCCATAATAAAACTAAAATACATGTGTAAACAAAAGAGAAGAGGGATGATCTACCTTGCTGGTAGAGATGCCGTCCCTCATGGGAGCCGCTCTTGGAAGGTTCGTTTGGCAAGGGGGTTAGAGTGCCCGCTACCATTCGTTGACAACAACAAACACCGCTCAAAATCTTACTTTTATGCTCTTTATATGATTTCAAAACTTGAAAAGCTCTAGCACATGATTTAATCCCTGCTTCCCTCTGCGAAGGGCCTATCTTTTACTTTTATGTTGAGTCAGTAAACCTATTTCCCTCTATCTCAAGCAAGCAATTGAGTTGTTGTGAACCAATCATTTATGCTATGATTCAGTTAATCATGTCTTTTATACTTTCTTGTTTAGTACAAATTTTATCTGAATGAATATGACTTTGAAGTTATCAATGATTATGAAGAGATTGTTATGATTGAATATGAAAGCCCAGCTATATAAATTCTAATATGAAAGCTTTGCTTAGAAGTACAATCCGTTAGTAGTTCTCTGACCAAGAACAAAGTTTGCCATAACCATTTATGATTTCTTATGCACCTTTACTTGTGATTTCTCTTTACTTATTTCAAGATGAGTTATATGAGGAAGTTGTTTACTAGAATGTCTTGTGTGAATGAATATGATGCTTCTTGTCCGTATTTTATTTATCGACTCTTCACTCCATAAACATGTGGTCATGTTTATTGAGCTCAGTTTCGCTTGGGGACAAGCGAGGTCTAAGCTTGGGGGAGTTGATACGTCCAATTTGCATCACTATTTTGTATCATAATTTGTTGTTATTCATTGATATATTTCATATTGGGACACAATACTTATGTTATTTCATCTATTTTGCATGTTTCATCATTATTGGAGGATCAAGCACCGGAGCCAGGATTCTGCTGGAAAAAGCACCGTCAGAACGCAATATTTCGGAAGATCAACTATGGAAGGAAATTACACGTAAATTCCTATTTTTCCAGATGACGGAGGGAGCCGGAAGGGGAGCAGAGAGGGCTCAAGGTGGGGCCAGACCACAGGCCGGCGCGGCCCGCGCCACCTTGTGGTGTGGGGGCCCCACAACCCCTTTCGCCTCCTTTTCTTCCCGTACTCTTCGTCCCGAAAACCTAAGCCAGAGGGTACCTCACGAAGAGTTACAGCCGCCTCTGCGGGGCGGAGAACACCAGAGAGAAAAGAGCTCTCCGGCGGGCAGGAATCCGCCGGGGAAATTCCCCCCGGGAGGGGGAAATCGACGCCATCGCCATCGTCATCGAGCTGGACATCATCTCCATCATCATCATCATCATCTCCACCATCTACACCGCCATCACCACCGCTGCACCTCGTCACCGCTGTAACAATTTGGGTTGGATCTTGATTGTTTGATAGGGGAAACTCTCCCGGTGTTAATCTCTACTTGTTATTGATGCTATTGAGTGAAACCATAGAACCAAGGTTTATGTTCAGATTGTTATTCATCACCATATCACCTCTGATTGTATTCCATATGATGTCTCGTGAGTAGTTCGTTTAGTTCTTGAGGACATGGGTGAAGTCTAAATGCTAGTAGTGAATTATGGTTGAGTAATATTCAATGTTATGATATTTAAGTTGTGGTGTCATTCTTCTAGTGGTGTCGTGTGAACGTCGACTACACGATACTTCACCATTTATGGGCCTAGGGGAGTGCATCTTGTATTCGGTTGCTAATTGCGGGGTTGCCGGAGTGACAGAAACCTAAGCCCCCGTTAGTATATCGATGCAAGAGGGATCGCAGGATCTCAGAGTTTAAGGCTGTGGTTAGATTTATCTTAATTACTTTCTTGTAGTTGCGGATGCTTGCAAGGGGTATAATCACAAGTATGTATTAGTCCTAGGAAGGGCGGTGCATTAGCATAGGTTCACCCACACAACACTTATCAAAACAATGAAGATTATTTAGCTACATGAAGCGAAAGCACTAGACTAAAATCCCCGTGTGTCCTCAAGAACGTTTGGTCATTATAAGTAAACAAACCGGCTTGTCCTTTGTGCTAAAAAGGATTGGGCCACTCGCTGCAATTATTTCTCTCGCATTTTACTTACTCGTACTTTATTCATCTGTTACATCAAAACCCCCTGAATACTTGTCTGTGAGCATTTACAGTGAATCCTTCATCGAAACTGCTTGTCAACACCTTCTGCTCCTCGTTGGGTTCGACACTCTTATTTATCGAAAGTACTACGATACACCCCCTATACTTGTGGGTTATCAGCCTCCTATATATGATGATTATGGTGATGAGAATAATGATAGCTATTTTATTGAATTTGCTCCCACTACAATTAATAGTAATGACTATGCTTATGTGGAGAGTAATAATTTTATGCATGTGGCTCATGATAAGAATGTTTCATGTGATAGTTATATTGTTGAGTTTGTTCATGATGCTACTGAAAGTTATTATGAGAGAGGGAAACATGGTTATATGCATCTTAATAATATTAAGTTTCCCCTCTTTATGTTGAGAATATTGAAGTTGCGCTTGTGTTGCCTTCCTATGCTTGTCACTTTGTTCTTCATGAATTTATTTGTGTACAAGATTCCTTTTCATAGGAAGTGGGTTAGGCTTAAAAGTGTTTTGAATTTGCTTCTTGATGCTCTCTTTTGCTTCAACTTTTATTTCTTGCGAGCATCATTAAAACTACTGAGCCCATCTTAATGGCTATAAAGAAATCACTTCTTGGGAGATAACCCATGTTTTTATTTTGCTACTGTTTTGTTGTGTCTTGGAAGTTGTTACTACTGTAGCAACCTCTCCTTATCTTTATTTTATTGCATTGTTGTGCCAAGTGAAGTCTCTAATAGAAAGTTGATGCTAGATTTGGAATGCTGCGCAGAAACATATTTGATGTCTATCACGAATTTGCGTAGATCTCTCTGTAGAAGAATCAAAAAAAATCTGCGAATTTACGTGCGTGATCCTCAGATATGTACAACTTTCATTAGTTTTGAGTTTTCCTGAGCAAGTTAAGTGCCCCAAAAAATTTGTCTTTACGGACTGTTCTGTTTTGACAGATTCTGCCTTTTATTTCGCATTGCCTGTTTTGCTATGTTTGATGGATTTCTTTGTTCCATTAACTTTCAGTAGCTTTGGGCAATGTCCAGAAGTGTTAAGAATGATTGTGTCCCCTCTGAACATGTGAATTTTTATTATGCACTAACCCTCTAATGAGTTTGCTTTAAGTTTGGTGTGGAGGAAGTTTTCAAGGGTCAAGAGAAGAGGATGATATACTATGATCAAGAAGAGTGAAAAGTCTAAGCTTGGGGATGCCCCGTGGTTCATCCCTGCATATTTCAAGAAGACTCAAGCATCTAAGCTTGGGGATGCCCAAGGCATCCCCTTCTTCATCGACAACTTATCAGGTCACTTCTAGTGAAACTATATTTTTATTCCGTCACATCTTATGTACTTTACTTGGAGCGTCTGTTTGTTTTTATTTTTGTTTATGTTTGAATAAATTGGATCCTACCATGCTTGTGTGGGAGAGAGACACGCTCCGCTTTTTCATTTCAACACTAGTGTTCTTCGCTTCTACTTTTAATGTTCAATGGCAAAAGTTGATCGCTTCACTTGTTGTTATTCTGTTGGAATCAGAAAATGCTTCATATCACTACAAAAAAAGTTCTGATAGACAACGTCTCAAAATCGTCCGCTAAGGGGTATTTTTCGTCGCCTATGGGCCTAACCCGACGATATGGGTTCTGTTGTCGAAACTGCGTCAGGCAAAGTCCTACGACGATTTTTTCGGTCCGTCGCGCTTGGGCGCCCTTCCGCCACGGAAAATCGGACCGTTGCCCAAGTGTTTCCGGGAGCCCGTTGACTGCTGACGTCATGCAAACGACACGTGGCAGACGCCGTTAACTGGTAACGGCGTTAACCGCTGAAACCCCGTGGTAGATGGTAGGCCCACACGAGGCCTACCACGTCTTAAGCGGGCCAGATGACATAGTTTGACCGGTCAACTATATAGCTGGGCTGGTCCATTAGTTACGTGGGCCGGGCCTAACCTCTAAGGTTGACTTGTCAAAACTTAAATGGGCCGCCCATTTAACATGTGGGGTCCACATTACAGCAATGGGCCGGCCCAAGAAGCAAGTGGGCCGGGCCAAAACACAGTGGGTCCCACTTTCTGTTAAAGGGCCGGCCCATTTAGTGTGTGGGGTCCACCATATAGCAAGTGGGCCGGCCCAATAACACAGTGGGTCCCACTTTCCGGTTAAAGGGTCGGCCCATTTAGTATGTGGGTCCACCATATAGCAAGTGGGCCGGCCAACAAGATAGTGGGCCGGGCCAAAAACACAGTGGTCCCACTTTCTGTTAAAGGGCGCCCATTTGGTGTTTGGGGTCCACCAAATAGAAGTGGGCTGGCCTAACAACAAAAAGTGGACCGGGCCAAAAACACAAAGGGGTCCCACTTTCCGGTTAAAGGGCCGCCCATTTGGTGTGTGGGGTCCACCATATAGAAGTGGGCTGGCCCAACAAAAAGTGGACCGGCCAAAACACAGTGGGTCCCACTTTCCGGTTAAAACCCATTTAGTATGTGGGTCCACCATATAGCAAGTGGGCCGGCCCAACAAGATAGTGGGCCGGGCCAAAACACAGGTGGGTCCCACCTTCGTTAAAGGGCCGGCCCATTTACCATGTGGGACCACCATATAGCAAATGGGCTGGCCCAACAAGATAGTGGGCCGGCCCAATAAGCATATGGATCCCACTATCGTGTAACCGGGCCGGCCTACTAAAGAAGTGGGCCGGCCCAAAATGAAAGTGGGTCCCACACTACTGTAAGTGGGCCGGCCCAATCTGTTGTAGGGCCCTACTTGTTTGACTAGTCAACTTGCATTAAATTTCATGAGCCTAAAATCTGATATCAATGATACACACAATTACATACACAAATAAAACAAGTAGGAAAATTACAAGGCAATTAATGTGCCCAAATAAAAAAATTACATAGAATCATTGAGGACTTCTATTAGCATCATCAATAACACGTTGACATTTGGCAATCGCCTTGATTGAATCTTGTGTACTCTTTGTCAACATATCAGCTACAGATCTTAAAGCAGCAATACCATGTCTTTTATAAAGTACAGCCTTGAGATATTTACTGTTTGATGAAAGAAATGGTCTAGGTTGACGGCTATGAGAAGATGCATCAGAAGAAAGATCAGAACTTTTTGTGGGCCTCACTTCTAATGAAGATTGCTTCATCACAACTGCATTCTGATAATAATGCAAAAAGAGTTAAACGATGAACTATGCAAACATTTATTATGCAATGTAGATATAAGATAATAACAAGTTGCATAAATAAGACAATGTATGGAACTTGTACTAAGCACAAACTTACATCATAATGTTGCACAGGGTCGCTACAGATCCTTTTTTGGCGACTATCTTCTAATGATGACTGCTTCATTAAAACTGCATTCTGGTAACATTGCAAACATAGTTACAACAATTAACTATTCAAACATGTATTACGCAATGTAGAGATCAGATAACAGCATGTAGCAGAAATAAGCACAAGATAAGATAAGATGCATGTACTAAGCACATACTGGCTCGCTGCAGGTCCTTCTCTTGCGTGCACTAGTCGTGGTCAACATGCCTGTCATTTTAGGTTCAGCCATCAAGTGAAATGCTAATCCTCCTGCTCCATTGTCCTTAATCTGTGTTTAGATATCACATTTAAGACCAAGTCAGCTGGTTTCAAATAACAAAAAACTTGAGCTGCCAAATGAATAAGCCAATATTTACCAGATATCAGATTAAAACCAACTAGATGTTGCTTTGCATGAGATACGAATTTTAGACATTCAGATTTAGAGTAGGGTAATGCCAAGGTTTTCCACATAAAGTAAACTGGCATTAAGAATGACCAAATGTCAGGTTCAAATCACCTTCGCAGTTTCTCCAAGACAAGCATATCAAATAGGCAGAAACATAGTAAAGCATGAATGGCATTGCTATGGCAGGGTTCCAAGTGTTAATCTCTTGCATAAGGAACAATGCATATAGGTTATAGATAATAACGGAAGTAAACTGCCAAAATTACCAACCAAGAACTCAGATTCCAACCTTCCCTAGCGTCCCCGCTGTTAATGTTGGATGTTCTAATAAGTGGTTCACATGATCAATCCCTAGGAAAAATAACATTGACAAGTCAGTCTACGATAATACAAAGACCAGACATGCACGCAGCAATAACTATATAAGCTAAAGACGAGGTATAAGAGCAAGCAGATTGGAAATGCACATAGCATGATTATAAAAGCAGTGTGAGAATAGCAGACACGAGAAAACAGCTAGCGGCTAGCGGTGAGCTAATGACGTGGTATAAGAACAAGCAGATTGGAAATGCCCATAGCATGACTATAAAAGCAGTGCGACAATAGCATGCAGTACAAAAACAGTTGGCAGCAAATGAATGGGTATAAGGCTATAAATATGTGGATGCACACAGGTGTCAGTAGAATGAACAGGATGGTAGCGACCGGATAATGCTTTTGTACTGTACAATATTTAAACAAACTTCATGCGAAGCAACACATCAAGAAAGTTAACGGCATATGAGATCTGCAAATAACTACACAAAACATGGCTAAAGAAACACCGCGATCTAACGGGCCAGCGTACTAACCAAGCTGCGGCGGGGTGGACGGGGGCGGCAACTTGCATTCCAGCGGCGGCGAACGCGGGAGACGATGAATCGACCCTGTTTCAGTAGAAGCGGGCGTTAGTGAAGCAGATCTGGTTGGCTGGCAAGGGATTCGGTGAAGTTGATACAGCCGCTGCGCCGAGGTAGTCGGTGGCGAGGTCGGCGGTGAAGCAGATCCGTCGGTGGCGAGGTCGGCGGTGAAGCAGATCCGTCGGTGGCGAGGTCGGCGGTGAAGCAGATCCGTCGGTGACGAGGGCGGCGGGGGAGCGGATCAGGTGGGTGGACAGCCAACACGATCAAGGCTACGCTGTGGAGGAGTATGCCGGCGGCGAAGCAGATCTAGTACTGTAGAGAGTCAGAGCTTTGGCGTGTGAGAGTATTTTTGAGCTAATGGGGCGAATGGTTGGTGGGTGGGTGTGGGCCTGTGGGGAGGGTTCGGGATCTAGGCAAGATATTTCATTGTTACCGAATGAGCCCTCCATGGTCGGTGGGTTGTAGCTTCCGGACCAGGGTTAAAAGGGTAAAACTGGTCACGGGATTTTCGAATGGATGCGGCGGGATGATTTGGCGCGCGGCCGAAATTTTCAGTTTCAAGCTACGAGCAGAACGACAAAAATAATGTTCTTCCCCAGGGAGCTCTCATTTCTTCCTCTTCTCTTTCTCTCTCGAGTCTCTCCCACTCCCCCGGCTCCTCTCCCCCTTCTCTCCGGCGGCCTCGCCGGCCGGAGACGAGGCCGACTTCTCTCTGTATATTGTACACCCTCCGAACTAAATTAATTGATTCAACTTTCCTTAGACGTGTATGTATCTAGAGTAAAAACATGTGTGGATACATCCATATTTAGATAAGCAAAGTTGAGTCAGCTAATTTGGATCCGAGGGAGTTAGTGTTGTTGTAAGCTTAGATCCAGTGTTTCCCATGAGCAGAATGGCGCAATGGAGTCGGGGATCTCGTCATCGGCTTCAGATCTGGCCTATGGTGAATCTGGCGGATCTTGCCGGCCAAACCCCGATCTGGTGCCATCAATGTGATGGCGCTAACGGTGAGGCTTGCTTTGGTCAGTGCTTCAGATCTGGCCAATGGGGAAGTCAAGCTGCTAAAGTTCACAAGCTCGGGGCATACGACGGCGTCATCCGTCTTGCCCGTGCACATCTTGGCCTTTCAGCGGCCCTTCTCAGAGCCAATATGCCGTTGCTGAGGCCCTTCTTCTCCTTCGTCCTGGCGACTACCGGCGACACCGTCCCAAGTGGTGCGTCCCCGGCGACGGAGTTGCTGGAAAGGATGCGGAGCAGAGATCTGATGTGCGGTCGAGAAGGACTCGATTGATTTTCTTCTATATGTTTTGGGGTCCTTTTTGTAAAGTTGCAGGTTCTATTAGTTATTGTCTAGTACTTTTGGTCCTCTATGTAATTTTTTGGACTAGTTTCCATTGGCACGATAAACTTGAATTTTGACAAGTTCACGGGGAAAAAAATTCCTTTGCACATATGGCCTATCATGTATAAACATTCTTGAGATTTAAACTATATGTAATGTGCCATGCATTAACCCTAAACCATATATATGTAACTAACCCTAGCTGATCAAACCCTACTTAATTAAAACAAATAACCCTAAACTATACGCATGCACTTTATGCGCAAAGGCGCGGGTGCCTCTAATAATGTGTGTGCGCACTCGATCGATGATCCCTAAACCTTATACAACCCTAAATCCCTAATCCCTAATCCCTAAACCCTAAACACCCAAAACACTAAACCCTATACCCTAACCCTAAACCCTAATTAAACCCTATATATAGGCCAACGACACTTAATTGTGCATCAAGCAGGCCAGGGGTGCCTCGCGGTCCTCTAATTAAATTAAATGTGCCATGCATTAACCCTAAACCATATATATGTAACTAACCATAGCTAATCAACCCTACTTAATGAAAACACATAACCCTAAAGTATACTAGCTATAACCCGATCTAATAAAAACATGCTCTATATATAACAGCTAGCTAGCAAACCGTAGATTAACACCAATTAATATATACATGGCCTATATCGATCATGTTGTATAACATATCCCTGAGATTCATTAATTAATTATATAATTATCGTGATAAATTAATTAACTCTAATTTTGACAAGTTCTCTCGAATGAAAACACATTTGATTAAGTTGCCTCATAATATATATAATTAGTGTGCATGCATGGCCTACCATGCATTCGTGCATATATTTTAATGTATATTTGA
The DNA here is from genome assembly GCA_030979885.1 of Lolium multiflorum. Lineage (NCBI taxonomy): Eukaryota > Viridiplantae > Streptophyta > Magnoliopsida > Poales > Poaceae > Lolium > Lolium multiflorum. Next base: position 230,901,001 of record CM061748.1, on the reverse strand, counting down.
ACATATTCTTGGGGATTTCAATCTCTCTCTCTCGATCATCTATATATCATTGGTGGCCAAAAACACACATATATATGCATGCAATTTATGCGTAAAGGCGCGGGTGCCTCTAATAATGTGTGTGCGCACTCGATCGATGATCCCTAAACCTTAAACAACCCTAAAACCTTAAATCTCTAATCTCTAATCCATAATCCCTAAACCTAAACACCCTAAACACTAAACCCTAAACCCTAGACCCTAAACCCTAACCCTAACCCTAACCCTAACCCTAAACCCTAGCTAACCCTAAACCCTAATTAAACCCTATGTATAGGCCAACGACACTTAATTGTGCATCGAGCAGGCCAGGGGTGCCTCGCGGTCCTCTAATTAAATTAAATGTGCCATGCATTAACCCTAAACCATATATATGTAACTAACCCTAGCTAATCAACCCTACTTAATTAAAACACATAACCCTAAACTATACTAGCTAGCTATAACCCGATCTAATAAAAACATGCTCTATATATAGCAGCTAGCTAGCTAGCAAACCGTAGATTAACACCAATTAAAATATACATGGCCTATATCGATCATGTTGTATAACATATCCTCTGAGATTCATTAATTAATTATATAATTATCGTGATAAAATAATTAACTTGAATTTTGACAAGTTCTCTCGAATGAAAACACATTTGATTAAGTTGCCTCATAATATATATATATAATTAGTGTGCATGCATGGCCTACAATGCATTCGTGCATATATTTTAATGTATATTTGAACATATTCTTGGGGATTTCAATCTCTCTCTCGATCATCTATATATCGTTGGTGGCCCAAAAAACACACATATATACGCATGCACTTTATGCGTAAAGCCGCGGGTGCCTCTAATAATGTGTGTGCGCACTCGATCGATGATCCCTAAACCTTAAACAACCCTAAAACCCTAAATCCCTAAACCCTAAACACCCTAAACACTAAACACTAAACCCTAGACCCTAAACCCTAACCCTAACCCTAACCCTCTGCCCTAGCTAACCCTAAACCCTAATTAAACCCTATGTATAGGCCAACGACACTTAATTATGCATCGAGCAGCCCAGGGGTGCCTCGTGGTCCTCTAATTAAATTAAATGCGCCATGCATTAACCCTAAACCATATATATGTAACTAACCCTAGCTAATCAACCCTACTTAATTAAAACACATAACCCTAAACTATACTAGATATAACCCGATCTAATAAAAACATGCTCTATATATAGCAGCTAGCTAGCAAACCGTAGATTAACACCAATTAAAATATACATGGCCTATATCGATCATGTTGTATAACATATCCCTGAGATTCATTAATTAATTATATAATTATCGTGATAAATTAATTAACTTGAATTTTGACAAGTTCTCTCGAATGAAAACACATTTGATTAAGTTGCCTCATAATATATATATAATTAGTGTGCATGCATGGCCTACAATGCATTCGTGCATATATTTTAATGTATATATGAACATATATATTCTTGGGGATTTCAATCTCGATCTCTCTCTCGATCATCTATATATCGTTGGTGGCCCAAAAAACACACATATATATATATATACGCATGCACTTTATGCGTAAAGGCGCGTGTGCCTCTAATAATGTGTGTGCGCACTTGATCGATGATCCCTAAACCTTAAACAACCCCTAAAACCTTAAATCCCAAATCCCTAATAATCCCTAATCCCTAAACCCTAAACACCCTAAACACTAAACCCTAAACCCTAGACCCTAAACCCTAACCCTAACCCTAACCCTAACCCTAAACCCTAGGTAACCCTAAACCCTAGGTAACCCTAAACCCTAGACCCTAAACCCTAGACCCTAAACCCTAACCCTAACCCTAACCCTAACCCTAACCCTAAACCCTAGCTAACCCTAAACCCTAATTAAACCCTATGTATAGGCCAACGACACTTAATTTTGCATCGAGCAGGCCAGGGGTGCCTCGCGGTCCTCTAATTAAATTAAATGTGCCATGCATTAACCCTAAACCATATATATGTAACTAACCCTAGCTAGCTAATCAACCCTACTTAATTAAAACACATAACCCTAAACTATACTAGCTAGCTATAACCCAATCTAATAAAAACATGCTCTATATATAGCAGCTAGCTAGCAAACCGTAGATTAACACCAATTAAAATACACATGGCCTATATCGATCATGTTGTATAACATATCCATGAGATTTATTAATTAATTATATAATTATCGTGATAAATTAATTAACTTGAATTTTGACAAGTTCTCTCGAATGAAAACACATTTGATTAAGTTGCCTCATAATATATATATATAATTAGTGTGCATGCATGGCCTACAATGCATTCGTGCATATATTTTAATGTATATTTGAACATATATATTCTTGGGGATTTCAATCTCGATCTCTCTCTCGATCATCTATATATCGTTGGTGCCCAAAAACACACATATATACGCATGCACTTTATGCGTAAAGGCGCGGGTGCCTCTAATAATGTGTGCGCACTCGATCGATGATCCCTAAACCTTAAACAACCCCTAAAACCTTAAATCCCTAATCCCTAATAATCCCTAATCCCTAAACCCTAAACACCCTAAACACTAAACCCTAAACCCTAGACCCTAAACCCTAACCCTAACCCTAACCCTAACCCTAACCCTAACCCTAAACCCTAGCTAACCCTAAACCCTAAACCCTAGACCCTAAACCCGAGACCCTAAACCCTAACCCTAACTGACATGGGCATTACCCTTCGGGTAACCGATGTTGCTCTACCCTACGCGGCCCAACTGGAGGCCCATGAAGGTACCCGATGGCAAGATGGGCCACCAGGACGGTGCAGCGGAAGATTACTTGAAGTACAAGACTTGGAAGAAGCCGAACAAGGAAAGTTAAGAGATAGATCTACTGTAAACCTAGTCGTACTCGATTAGGCCTCTCGAGACCTGGCCTCCTATATAAAGGCCAGGAGAGGGGCTATCGAGGGACACAATCAATCTTAGCAATACTAGCCAACAGAAGCTTAGAACTAGGTTACCCTAGCAACTAGCATCTCGACGAGATCACAGCCGAACGATTCGGCACCCCATTGTAACCTGTTTTCATCATAATCAAAGAACAGACAGGCAGGACGTAAGGGTTTTACCTCATCGAGGGCCCCGAACCTGGGTAAATCGCTCTCCCCGCTTGTCCGTGTACCGATGTCTCGTGTCAGCTTGCAGGATTCCATCAACCCTAAGCCCTATCGGAGGGCATTGCCGAGGAGCACCCTCGACAATTGGCGTCGTCTGTGGGAACCCTATTGGCACAAGCAGGGCATCGGCAGATCCGATCTTGACATCGGCAGCTTCACCGGCAACCGCCGCAACTTCGCCAACAACTCATCAGAACCTCGTCGACACCATCGTCGCCAATCCTGGGAAGCCCGATTCGATTCGGCTCCTACGAATTTACTCCACACAGCGATTCCTCCCGTTCGAACTTTTCGGATCTACAAGGGAACATGGAGATGACTTTCGGCAGCGTCCATTACAACGTCGTCGCATGAATCCTTCGATCGCTGGAATCCCCCGCCTCCGGATCGACGAGTTCAAACGCATCATCATCACTCGATCTGTCGGCTGGTCTGACGGGATCGACATGCTCCGTGCCCTCGACTCCTCGCTCGGTGTCCTCCATGTCGGTAGGGTCGGACGATTCCTCATCTTCGAAACTAACTTCGTACTACTGCCTGAACTGCGACACCAGGCACGGGCTGGGATCTAGCGACACGCCGTTCATCTGCAACGCCCAGTATTCGTCGGGAGAGGACAGTATCGACAGCACCATCCAGGAACCACCCGAAGGGCGGCACACCATCAGGTCTATGTCGCCAAACACGGGAACACAAGGCGCAGAGGAGACGAGGACCATACCCCCCGCTTCCAGCAGAAGGGCGAGTTTCGAGAATGCGCCAAAGAACCGCGATAGCGATTATACCATCGTGGATGAGGAGTGGGCAGCAGCGAGGGCAGCAGTACTCAACAACACGCCGCTCCCCGCAGGGACTTCGGTTGGAACCCTCAATGCTTACCGCTCCATACTAGAGAAAAACCGGGAGCACTTGTCGAAAGAGCAAGCCACCCTCGAGAGACGCCTATCTGCGCAAACCGATCCAGTGAAAGGCGAAGGGGCTCGCAAGGAAGCGCCTCCCGAAACACACAGGGAGCAGGCAAGCATCGGTCAAGGATGTCCAGGCTTTCGGAACATGACGCCAGAGAGATAACATCGAATCTGACTAAATCCTTCATGACCATGGATACCGCGGGCATGCCACGGCCGAAAACCGTTGCAGGAGCAACGGCCAACCTCGCCGCTTACCTCATCAACCAGCGCCCCGAAGGATCTATGGCTCAAGCTCACCGAGGTGCCCTCGAAAGTCTCGCGATATTGGGGAACAACCTAGTCCCGCAAAAGGAAAGGACTATGGTCCAAGGCAGTGGGTCAAAGCATCATGCGAGAGATGCTCGGGACGAGATCACCCAGAGCAGGATCGACAAAGCAAGGCGACGACGCGTCGCCAGGAAGGACGACGACAGCGATTCTTCGGATGAAGACCAGGAGTACGACGGTGAGCTCAGGGGAGCCGACTGTCTAAGTTACAAGATCCGCGAAGCAATGCCGCCCAAAAAGTTCAAGCCTACCCCTACCGACGCTGCCAAGTACGATGGGCAGCAAGAACCAAGATCCTGGATAGATGACTACTTGCAGACGGTGATCCTGCACAAAGGAAACCAGATAGCAGCAATGCAATGCTTACAACTTTACTTGAAGGATTCAGCACGGGCCTGGCTACGGGGGCTGCCGAAAGGTTCTGTCAAATCATGGGACGACCTAGTAGACGCCTTCGTTGCCAACTTCCAAGCAACATACAAGAGGCCCGTCGGGATCGAAGAGCTACGGAGTTGTCGGCAGAAGCAGAAGGAGTCGATGCGTTCATACATCGGGAGATTCACAAAGCTCTTGAATGCTGCCGAAGACGTATCTGTCGACAGAGCAATCGACGCTTTCAGCGACGGCGTCCAGCGGGAAAGTTACATAGAAGAACTCGGGCGCAAAAAGCCAAAAACCATAACCAAGCTAATGGAAATCGCCAACAGTTGGGCTGATGGTGAGGACAACGTACGAAGGCCACGGCAGCGTAGTGATGATGAAGACGATGACCAGCCGAAGCACGACTCGGGTGGCCGAAGGGATCGCCACAAGAGAAGGAAAAACCGCAACTACGATGATAACAATCTGGTAGCAGCAGGGTATGCCGATCGGCAAGACGATCGAGACGACAGGCACGATGGTAACCGGAACAACTCTGGGAACCGTGGTAACTATAAACCACGACAGCAGAGGACTCCCGAGCTACCTTACGCTGAACAGGTCAACGCCCCCTGTTACCTACATTCGTATGTCGATTCCAAGGACGGCAAAACGAAGTCAAGTCACCTGCTCAGGGACTGTCGGCAGTTCCTTGACATGCACAAACTCATCCAGCAGTCCAGCAACAGCTACCACCACCACCGCCACCTCCACCGCAAATCAAGTCCAGCAGGCTCAACCCCATCAACCCAACGAGGCGTTCCCACCACCACGTGGGCAGATGAGCATGATCCACATGACAGGTGTTTCGAAAAGAGAGATGAAGAAGCTCACCCGAGAGATCAATTTGGCAGAAAGCATCATGGCAAACATCCCCGAGTATGTCGAGTGGTCTTCTCAGAGCGTTACGTTCAGCCGAGCAGATCACCCGATGACCATACCAAAACCAGGACACGCCGCCCTGGTAGTCGAAGCACAAATTGGGGGGTTCAAGATGAGCAAAGTCTTTATGGATGGCGGAAGCGGGCTAAACCTGATATTCGTCGACACAATCAGGAGTATGGGGATCACCATGAGCATGCTGGAAGAAACAGACACCTGCTTCCACGGGATCCTTCCAACCGCACCGGGCTACTCTCTTGGCAAAGTCTACCTGAATGTTATCTTCGGTAGAGCCGACAATTTCAGGAAGGAAAAAATCGAGTTTGAAGTGGTGAACTGGGAGTCACAGTATCACGCTATACTCGGGAGACCAGCGTATGCCAAGTTCATGGCTGTGCCGCATTATGCATACCTCAAGCTGAAAATGCCTGGGAACAATGGGACAAACATCACAGTCTATGGAAGTTTTTCACGCTCGGACAATTGTGATCGCGACTTTCAGAGGATTGCTGCAAAGTTCGGGCCACAGCGAGAAATCGTCGGCCCTCCGCCCAAGCTGTCCTTACGAGAGATCAAGGAAGAAAAAGATGGCAGGGAAACCAAGAAGAAGCCAGCCGCTCTCGCCCTTAAAGCTTCGGCAGAGAAGCTTCGGCAAGCCCTCGGCAGAGGGCTCGGCAGTTGACGACACAGAAGGCTTAGGAGATAACAAGACAATGGCAACCACCGCTCAAACAACTGATGAAACCAACAACGCTGCGGTAACCACTAAAACGGTGAAGAAGCCAGAAGAAGAGAAGAATCCCTTCCTTGCCTAAGCAGTTTACCAGCCTTTATTTTGTTTTTCCTTTATTATAAACAGGGCTTTTCCCTTTTCGCCCTCTAGCATTGTGCTTACCTTATCAATAAGAACTTAAGCTTCGATTCTTTGTTAAGCATTGCAGTAACTACAAACTTCTAAGCCCCATCACTATACAAACATAGTACAGGGCGGAAGATCGTGCTCCAGAAAGCCTCTACGAGTGCTAGAACGACGTTCACCTTTCCCTCTGCTATAGATGCCTCTACGAGTGCCGTAAATAGCAAGAGTTTGGAAATACACATAAACAACAACCCACGTTCGATATTTTACTTATGGAAATATCAAGGAACAACGGGCTCATCGGCAGACTCACTACACCCGAAATATTCGGGAGTGCCTGTCGAAATTTAAAACGGTTGAAAGCAAAGTTGCGCATACAACAGGTTTAGCAAGACCTGCAACACGAGCTGATCACTCACATGATTTGCTAACCAACCAATATGCATACATTTAAAAACGAGCAACTAAGATTCGCTCAAAGTTGAAACTTGCCAACGGCAGTAACATGGTAAAAGTACATATGCATGTATCTACCAAATAAAAAGGCGTCATTACATAATCCAAATACTTGGATAAAGTAGCCAAACTATCTATTTACAATCAGATATTAAAACCTTGAAATCATCCTTGCGGAGTTCCTCTTTCCTCAGGTACCCTTGAGTCCTCCTCGAGTCTGTCGACAATTATGTTGGCAGGCAACAATACCTTCGGATACAGCTCCTCCAAGGTTCCAGTAGCATTGGCAATCGACAGCAAACCTGCCGAAGGATAACGCGCAAGTACAAGGGCAAGCGTAAATCTGGCCCCTGCAAAAACTTGCGCACGTACCAAGGCTCGGATCTTCTTGGCATTACCAAATTCAGACATCAAAGCAAGGAGAGTCGGGGGAACTGCGTTCAAGGGGAACATTGTCTTCCAAACCACCCTCATAGCCTTGTAGCACTTGTCAAAAAAGTGGTGGACCTGCTGAACTCGATCCTGAAATTGCGCCACAGTCGAAGCCTTCGAGTGCTCCCGCCAGAAAATTTCCTCGGCTGAGGATAGCTCGATCAAGGCATTCACACGCTCGTGAACCCGTTTGCTCTCCTCCGCACGGTTCAGAGCTATGACTGGCAAGGAAGTAAAAAAATGATGAGGATCAGATAAAACGCTATCGACCAAAGGGTGCAGAGATCAAAGGACTCACAGTTCAAGCTCTCGGTAGCTTTATGCAGCTCAGTAAGAGCGTACCGCTCTACGTCGGCTGCAATTTCGCTCTTCTTGTTGACAATCGCGGCCAAGGCGTAAGTGCTGCGCAGGTCCTTCTCCATCTGGGTGATCCGATCCTTCATCCGTCGGATCCGATCACCTTCGGGAAGAACGCCAGAGGGGTCATCAACAAATGAGGGCACCGGAAAAACCTGCAAGCAACAGCGTTAAGAGGATGATATGGTCAAATTAAGCATCCAACGAAAACTCCCATCGGGAGAGGCATAAGTAATCCCTATCAGGAGAAGCACAAGTGAAGATATTATGATAAAAGCATGCTGGCAACATTGCCAGCACAGTGTTCATTACAAACTTAAGTTCTCGCAACGGAATAATGTTTCATACTAGCCCAAGGATAAAATTGTTACAACAGTCAAGGAGCCTGAGTCTGAGTCGACAGGCTGGGGCCAACCGATGTTTTTCCTGAAACTAAATCGAGGAGCTGGCGAGCACAAGTACGGGCGGACGCCGTAAAGGCGCTTAAATCAATATCGCCCATCTTTCTCTCTCGGCAGCTCCTTAGTCATTTCTTCGATGTCAGCCTTAAAGTCGTAACCCATCATAAGTTGGAAGGCAAGGAGGGCACCATAGGTACGCGAGGTACGCTTGAATACCTCAATGACCTCCTTGGTGTCGACTGCGAAGGCATCAATCAGCTGCCCCAGAGTCTTCTCCTGCTTGGCCTTGGGGAATATCATCGAATGCATCCGCGTCAGAGCACCCTTTCCCTTGTCAAGAAGCTCCCGCGTAAGTTGGTGGGCGGTGAGAACCGTCGACACACCATTTGCCGGGGAATTGCTCGGAATTTTATCCAAGGCAGTAGCAGGGATGTTGGCGGCTTCTGCAAGTAGTCAAAGGAAATCGTTGACGAAGAAGCAGATCCATAAAAAGTAATAATCTACAAGGGATATAGGAACTTACCAAGCAGGGCCAAGGCAGACTGACGGAGGAGTTCATCCTTTTCTGCCGCCCGAGCTTCCTCCTCCTTCAGCCGCTCCTTCAGCTTGTTCAGCTCTTCTTTCAGGGAGTCGACCTCCTGGCGAGCTACGGTGGCCTTTTTTATAGCTCCATCCAACTTTGAAGAGGAAGACTTAGCCTCCTCCTGCAGCCGAATTTTGTCTGCCTCCAGAGAGGTGAATTGAGAGGCGAAGGCCTCTAAAGAGGATATCACACCTCGTAGATCCTTGAAGAAAGGGAATGTTTTACAAAGATCATTAGGCAAAGACACATTCCAAAAGATTCTTGTTAGACTCAACAAAGACTTACAGAAGGAGGAGCTGCGGCAGCAGCAGGAGCATCTTTCCCTTTGGAAAGAGAGGAGGCAGTCGATGCTTGCGCCACAGGAGCCGCCTTGGGAGCCGAAGCTTCGGAAGCTGCGGCGGCTGGCGAGACAGCATCAGATCTGACCCTCTTAGGTGGAGGCTCAATAAAAGCATCGTCACTACAAGAAAGATTTGATCGACCAAGTTATGAGAAAAGTGTGAAAAGATCGAGAAGTTGAAAATAGTAAGAAGAAGAAAAACACTTACAAATCAAGGAGATCATCTTCGTCGGCAAAACCGCCGATTGATCTCTTCATAGGTGGAGCCCTGGTCTCCTCCGCAGCTGCATTAACAAAGGCACCGTGATCAGCGTCATCATCGCGCACTGATCCCTCTGTGTCGCAAGTATCACCGGCTGATGGGGGGAGATTGGCATGGGCAGTTTCAGAATCTATCGGGTCATCATGTTCGCTTGTTGGGTTTGTATGCTCAACAGTACGAGAGTCAACGGGTTCTGAAGAGCCTCTTCCTTCGGAAGTTTCATTTGGCAAGTTATGTAAATCCTCGGAGGCTGCGAAGGTCTGTCGAAGGAAAAATAAATGAGAATAACAGTGATATATGTCGATAGCAGCATAACAAGAATTTAAGGAGGGAAATTACCTCTGGTGGTGGATGATCGACATCAAAAGGAGTATACGGAGACGTCAGTGGAATCAAGTCCTCTTGGCTGAAGAAAGTGAGGCGACAGACTTCATCGTGCAGTTCTTTTTCCGACAATTCGGCAGCGTTAATTCTAGTCTCATCCTTTGGACCTGAGTACAACCACATTGGGCGAACCCTAGCCATGACTGGTTGGACTCGACGTTTCAGAAACACTGCCGCTACCTCGGTGCCGACCATGGTTTGTCCGTCAGCCTCCTTGATCCGAAGAAATCTGGCAAATAATTCATCGGCTGCTACTTTTTCGTCGGGAGAGAGAACATTCTTCCAGGAATTCTTAGGCTTGGCCTCAAGGACGTCGACAAAGCGAGGAAGCTGAGATTCGGGTGACGAGGAATCCTTGATATAGAACCACTTCAATCTCCACCCTTGCACGGACTCTCTCATTGGGAAATTGAAGTAATTGACATCCGAACGAGCTACAAATCCTACTCCTCCGGTGACAAAAGATCCATTGCTACTGCTGTATCTCTTCACATAGAAGATCTTTTTCCACAACCCAAAATGAGGCTCAACGCCCAGATATGCTTCGCAGAGGGTGATGAACACAGCAACGTGAAGGATTGAGTTGGGAGTGAGTTGCCATAGTTGGATTTCGTAAGTTCGCAGGAGATGGAGGAGGAATTCGTGAACAGGAAGCGAAAGGCCTCGGTACAAGAACGACAGGAACATCACGGTAAAGCCGGCAGGAGGGTTAGGTCGAGAAATCGCACCTGGAAAGATCACATTCCCCTCATCAGAGGAGATCAATCCCAGGCTTCGGGATCTCTTCTCGTCACGCTTGGTGACGGTCGAGGCTATCCAATCGCCGGGCTTGGCTGCTGAGCTCAATATATGGCGCCGGCGGCGCCGGAGCTGGGGGAGGAGCGCTTGGGGCGCCTTCTTTCGAAAGGATCGAGGAAGGTTTGGCGGCGGCGCCTCCGCTCGTCGAGCTGGCGGCGGCGCTGGGGATCTTCTTCTTCACCATCGCGAGATCTGGGAGAAATCGGAAGACAGTGCGGTGGCGCGAGCGGTTGTGAACAACGGCAAAGAGATGAATGAAGGAGAATGATAGGGATTTTTATCTCTTGGGGAACTTAAGGAAGGCTTCGTATTGATAATGGGCCTTTTCTCTAGTTAATGATTGCGAAAATCGAGGAGGTGCCTCGTTAACCGTTTAAAGAGGAGCAGGAATAGCTCGAAAATAGGGCTGGCAGGTCGTGTCTTATCAGTCAAAATCAAGGGGACAGAAAAACGTCATCAATGACGTCATGGAGAATGATTGCATACGAAGAGATAAGAAAGTATCGGGTGATCGACTTGAGCCTATGCGCGGATTGCGAGCATCCGCACCTAGGCTCGGGGGCTACTCCCATCGGGAGCGCTGACGCGCACCCGACAGAATAAATATTCGAAGGAAAAACTTGATCAGAGTCTGCACCCGGACGAAACACCCGTGCCCAGACTCGGGGCTACCCCATCGGGAGCGCTGGATGTGCACCCGATAAAACTTTTTTCGCACTCCAGGATCATGCCCGGGGACTTGATTCTGAGTAGGGTAACGCTGTTTTGCCATCGGCAATTAACCAACAAAAGTTGGGCACGTTATTCATTATCCCTTGCATAAAGAAAATGTATCGGATGGACTACAAAGACTTGCAGGAAAAAGCTTCGGCAGAAGAAAATGTTCGAGTAGTACAACTTGAGTCTACGCACGGACTGCAAGCATCCGTACCTAGACTCGGGGGCTACTCCCATCGGGAGCGCTGACGCGCACCCGATAGAAAATAGAAGACAGAAGAAATGCAAGAACGATCAAGGAAAAGGACTTCGGAAGAAGACATGCTCTAGTCTCTACCCGAACTATGTTCGCTAGACACTGGGGCTACTGACGTGGGCATTACCCTTCGGGTAACCGATGTTGCTCTACCCTACGCGGCCTAACTGGAGGCCCATGAAGGTACCCGATGGCAAGATGGGCCACCAGGACGGTGCAGCGGAAGATTACTTGAAGTACAAGACTTGGAAGAAGCCGAATGACATAGGCATCCCCAATGGGCCTGCCAAAGATGGTACCCGGGATTTACTAAAGGCCCAGGACTGGAAGAATAAGAAGATTCGGAAACCCATTTAGTGTTAAGGAAAGATAGTTTGTATTAGGAAAGATAGAGATTTGTAATCTTACGGGTTGGATACGAAACCCTCCCGAACTCTGTAACTTGTGTACTACGAAACCCTCGGCTCCGCCTCCTATATAAGGGGAGTCGAGGGACAAAGAAAGGATCGAATCATTGTCAACATAACCCTAGTTTTCATAATCGTCGAGTACTTTTCGGCTGAAACCTTCGAGATCTACTTGCCCTCTACTTCTAACAAAACCCTAGTCTACGATCTGTAGGCATTGACAAGTTAATCCTTTGTCAATTGGCGCCGTCTGTGGGAATTAGAGGTTGCAAGGAGCTGATCTCGATGGCACGTTCAAGATCATCGACTTCGTCGGTAGCAAGCAACGCGATGGATCGAGGTAACCAGGAAAAAACTGATCTAGTCGATTTTATTCCTCACCCGCCCTCCCGTATGGATGCATGTGCCTATCTGGAGGAGCCCATCGTCATGACGTTCGGAGAATTCCGATTTGGCGTCAACAAGGAAGGATCCTACCGTCTCGAAGTTCCGATCTCGTCGGAATTTTCAGCGGTCGATTCTAGCTTTTCGAGTGACGGGGAGTTTTCATCGTCACGCTTCGACAAGGCAAGCGGGAAGCTCGCCAAGATCTTCAAGAACACATCCTTCGAGTCGTCTGCGGACTCCTTTATAAGCGCGACTCCGACACGCGACAGCTTCAACTTCATCGACAAATTGCCGCCATCGGAAAGGTCTTCACCACTCTATATGATGGTGTCACCAATCTTGACAAAAATCAATACACAAAATATCATCAAATCTGTGCAGTAGAAGAAGCAGGCCCATCAGAACCACAAACGTCAGAGGCTTTCGACGATTTGGGAAATCCATACGTCGATCCCGCTGATCTCAGAACAGGTCTAGGCACTAAATATGCCGGATCTTCAACTCGCGCAAAAGTCCAACTCCCGCAAGCAGCGTGGGATAGGGCTGCAAGAGCCATGGATGGTTCAGAACCAATGAATACCACTGCTACCGTACAAGAATTACAAGCATATCAATATAGACTGGCTCGGTAAGTAGAGAATTAGAAAAACAGACAGCATCCCTGAATAGGAGAAGGGAAGCAGCTTCCGCGTCCGGCAGGCGGCCGAGCAGAGCTAAGTCGACTATCGAACTTCGGGAGATAGTGAGAAGCTCGGAGGAGAGCAATGTCTCGCTTGCAAAACATACCCGAAGCAGAGAGAGGAAACATAATTCAAAATCTCGACATGTCCTTTATGTCGATTGATGAAAGGGGAAATATCATCCCAAAAACGCCAGAAGCAGGTTACATGGCAACGCAAGCTTACATCTTGGCGTCCAGACCACCCCCTGGGGACCCGAGAGAACCATTGTTCAATATGGCGATGGCTGGAGTAGGAGTTATGGGAACGGCGTTTGCAGCCACGCCTCCCGAAGAAAATCCTAGGCAAAATAGTCCGCGACCCACCGCAGCAGTTCAAGACCCCCCAAGAACAAGTGGAGCAAGAGACACAACAGTCCAAGTAAGGGTGGACAGAGCGCGACAAGAAAGAAGGGAGCGTCAGCACTCACCAGAAGTTGCCGACGAAGATATGTGTGGGCTCCCGTGTTTCACGAGAAGAGTTCGAAAGACTCGAGTCCCAAAAGGGTTCAATCTACCTGAAAATTTCAAGAAATTCGACGGCCTGCAAGATCCCGAGGATTGGCTCGTGGATTATCTCGAGATGGTGAAGCTGGTAGGAGGAACCAGAGCAACAGCTATGCAAAGTATCCAAGTTCACTTGAGCGGTGCCGCGAGATCTTGGATAAAGAAACTCCCCCAAGTTCCATCGATAGCTGGGATAACTTTGAGGATATCTTCGTGAAAAATTTCCGATCCACCTGCAAGAAACCTGCGTCATTGGAAGAGTTGAGAGCGTGTCGACAAAAACATGACGAATCGATGAGAAAGAATATACAGCGGTGGAACATTATAAAAAACTCGGCAGAAGATATATCTGACGAGCGAGCAATAGATGCGTTCGTGGCAGGAATTCGGCGAGGAGATTTCGTCGAGGACTTGGGGAGAACTAACCCTAAGACCATATCAGCACTCATGGAGATAGCCAACAAATGGGCAGATGGAGAAGACGCAATATACAATAAGCGACACAGGTCGCCAGAAGAGGATCGTGGTCGAAATTATCAAAATAGAAGGCGATTTTCTCGCCAGTTCTACAACAACGACGCTCCTGGCCATATATCGGCTGGTTTTCGAGGAAATCCTGGAGGAAACAGTCGAGATGACTATCAAAGGAGTAACGAGCATCAAGGCGACAATAGAGGCGATTCTCGCGGCAACAGACAAAATAGTGGACCAAGGTTCCAAAGACCTTATGTGTCCCCCGAAGAGATGATGAACGGTCCGTCCCAAATGCATTTTTACCTTGACAATAACAGAAAGAGGCAGTCAGGGCATCTCCAGAAAGATTGCCGAATTTTTCAGGCAATGTTGCGAGCCGCAGGAATCGCAAATGCCCAGGCTACGAATAGAAACCCCCAGGGCCAAGGAGCGAAATCCTCCCACCTCCTCCCGCAATAACAGACGAAAATCGGCACCAGCTCAGAATAGCGGCAGCACCACACCCACCTCCATATGTTGATCCTAATTCTAACTGCGGTCTCGATGATTCGAAAGCTAGGCCATCCAACAGGGCGGTAATCTCACGACAAGTGTTCATGGCAGAGAAGATGCCTCCACCAACAGAGTACTTAAATTGGTCGGGGCAAGACATTGGCACAATCGCGGATCATCCGCAGCAAGTTCCTCGACTAGGACAATCAGCACTCATCTTACCCGCAGTAATCGCTGGTTTTGACGTGTCGAGAGTTTTCATAGATGGCGGCAGCAGTTTAAACCTCATGTACGCAGATACATTGAGGAAAATGAACATATCCCTGGCAAACTTAAAACCAACTGACACACGTTTCCACGGGATCACACCGTAGAAGCCAAGTTACCCGTTGGGCAAGATCAACCTCGACGTTCGTTTGGAACCCGAGAAAACTACAGGATAGAGAATTTGGAGTTCGAAGTTGTGGATTTCCCGTCGCAATATCACGCTTTGTTGGGACGACCAGCGTATGCCAGGTTCATGGCAGTGCCACATTATACATATGTTGTGGAGGTTGCCTGGGCCCAAGGGACCTATCACAATCAAAGGAAGTTTCGCGTTATCTGATAAATGCGACAAGGATTTTCATCGACTGTCAGAAACTTTCGGGATGCAAGCAGAATATGCGGCGCCAAGGTTCACTGATTATGATGTGCTGCCAGAGGTAGGGAGATCTTCTAAGGAGCCAACTTTCAACACAACCAAGGATTCAAAAGAGGTACAGATCCACCCGACCGAAAGAAAACGACATCCATTGCCGCAAACATGGACGTCGCATAGGAAAGCGCGCTCGTCGAGTTCCTCCGTGAGCACTGGAAAATCTTCGCATGGTGTCCAGCTGACATGCCAGGAGTACCCAGGGAACTTGCCGAGCACCACCTCAATTTGGATCCTCTCGCAAGACCAGTCAAGCAACCTTTGCGGCGTTTTTCGGAACCTAGCCGCAAAGCCATGTTATCGAAATAGATCGACTCAAAGATGCTGGTTTCATCAAAGAAATATCTACAGAAGCCACATGGGTAGCTAACCCAGTGATGGTGCCGAAAAAACACACAATAGTCCTTCGCATGTGCGTCGACTTCACGTGTCTCAATAAACATTGTCCCAAGGATCACTTTCCCCTCCCAAGGATCGATCAAATCATCGACTCCACGGCAGGATGCGAACGTCTTTCCTTCCTGGACGCATATTCTGGTTATAACCAGATCAGATTAAAAGAAGAAGATGAAGCCAAGACAGCGTTCATCACACCTTATGGCGTGTTTTGCTACAAAACAATGCCCTTTGGTTTGAAAAACGCGGGAGCAACATATCAGCGGATGATGCAGAAGTGCCTAGCAACACAGATTGGAAAAAATGTACAAGTCTACATTGACGATGTCGTAATAACATCAAAGAAAGGGTCGACTCTGATCGAAGAATTGAAGGAAACCTTCGACAACCTCGACAAGTTCTGCCTCAAGCTGAACCCGACAAAGTGCTCTTTTGGAGTTCCTGCAGGAGAACTTCTCGGGTTCTTAGTATCAGCAAGGGGGATTGAAGCTAATCCCGAAAAAATACAGGCCATCGTTACTATGAGAAAGCCAACAAAGCTGAAAGAGATACAACAGTTAACGGGGCGAGTCGCAGCTTTAAGCAGATTCGTCGCCAGGCTAGGAGAAAAGGCGCTGCCGTTCTATGCATTGATCAAACAGGGGGAAAAATTTCAATGGAACGAGGAAGCAGATAGAGCCTTCGAGAACCTCAAGCGAGCAATTTCGACACCACCGATATTGGTGGCGCCCAAAGAGAAAGAACCTCTCCTACTATACATTGCAGCCACACCACAGGTGGTTAGCACAGCCCTGGTAGTCGAGAGAGAAGAAGAAGGCAAGCTTCATGGAGTTCAGAGGCCAGTATATTTCATCAGCGAAGTACTGTCGCCTTCAAAACAGCGATACCCGCAATATCAGAAACTGGCATATGGAGTATTCACGACAGCAAGAAAATTGCGACACTATTTTTCGGCGCACCCGATAATAGTGGTCAATGAAGCTCCCTTGTCAAATATACTGAACAACCCAGAAGCTACGGGTCGTGTCTCCCTTTGGGGAATAGAACTTTCTCCTCGGGACATCACGTATGAAAAAAGAAAAGCAATAAAATCGCAGGTTTTACCAGATTTCATTGCAGAGTGGATGGAGCTACAAAACACGGGGCCTCCAGATTTATCGAGAACTTGGACCATGAACTTCGACGGGTCCAAAAGGTTGGAAGGTGCTGGAGCAGGCGTGATATTGGTATCACCCGAAGGCGACAAGTTGAAATATGTCTTAAGGATGACGTTTCCAAATGCGTCTAACAATGAAGCAGAATATGAAGCTCTCATACACGGGATGAAGATGGCGAAAGCTTGTGGTGCAACCCGATTGAAAATCTTTGGCGACTCACAATTGGTGGCACAGCAAGTTATGAACCAATGTGATGCAGTCAACGAAAGTATGATAGCATACAAAGAGGTGTACAATGAGCTGGAGAAATTATTTGATGGATGCGAGGTAAACCACATCAGCAGGATGAGTAACGATGAAGCCGACGTTCTTGCAAACATCGGGTCACTCGCGATTCCTCCAGGCGTGTTTTGGGAAGAGATAAGCGAGAGATCAACAAAGCCAGCGAAAACAAAGAAGGAGAAGAAAGAGAAACCCTCGAGTATCACCAATGACACAGAGAAGAAGAAGAGGAGCAGGAGCTAGTCATGATGGTGCAAATTCCATGGATGCAGGCTTACATATCATACATCCTAAGGAAAACGATACCCGACGATCCAGTTGAAGCAAGGCGAATAATTAGGAGATCAAAAGCTTTACTGTGGTAAAAGGGGAGTTGTACAAACGAAGTATTTCGGGCGTGCTACAGAGATGCGTTACACCCGAAGAAGGAAGAATCATCCTGAAAGATGTGCACGAAGGGATATGCGGGCACCACGCGAGTAGCCGAGCTATCGCGGCTAAGGTTTTCAGAGCAGGATTTTATTGGTTAACAGCAATCGAGGACGCGAAGGAAATAGTGAGAACTTGCGACGCGTGCCAAAGATTTGCCGCCAAACCTCACTCTCCCGCAGCAGAACTTATGCCAATCCCACTATCTTGGCCCTTTGCTCAATGGGGTCTCGACATGGTGGGAAAACTACACAAAGCTTCGCCAGGAGGTTATGAGTATATGCTTGTCGCTGTCGACAAATTTACAAAGTGGATAGAAGCAAAGCCGATAAATTCACCGGACGGCGCGTCGGCGATCAAATTCGTGAAAAGCATCGTCTTTAGATTTGGAGTCCCTCATAGCATTGTCACAGACAACGGCAGTAATTTTACGTCCAAGGAGTTCAAAGCATACTGCGCAGAAGTGGGCATCAAATTGAATTTTGCGTCTGTTGCACATCCTCAGACCAACGGTCAAGTCGAGAAGGCCAATGGCATCATCTGCAATGGTATCAAGAAGCGCCTACTAGGACCACTGGAAAAAGCTCGGCATACTTGGCCGGAGGAGTTACCAAGTGTGTTGTGGAGTATCCGAACAACACCAAACAAACGACGCAGAAACACCGTTTTTCTGGTCCATGGAGCTGAAGCAGTACTGCCGATAGAAATAGAGCATGATTCTCCAAGAGTCACAGAATATGATGAAGAAACCTCGAGAAAAGCTTTGGAGGACGACGTCGATGCACTTGACGAAGCTCGAGACGAAGTCCTGTCACGAGTCGCTAAATATCAACAGGATCTGAAGAATTACCACAGTCGACGATTGCGTCCAAGATCTTTTCAAGTTGGTGATTTAGTCTTGCGACTCAACCAAAAAAGCCATGAAAAACTCGAGTCACCCTGGCTTGGACCCTACATCGTCACAGAGGTAATCGAAGGAGGAGCATACAGAATCAAGGACAAGAAGACGGGGAACGTTGAGCCAAATCCTTGGAACGTGGCGCAGCTCGGGCGTTTTTACGCTTAGATGCTGAAATATAGTCTCCTCTGTAAACATACAATGTACTGAAACGCCCGCGAGTTTTCGACGCACTCTTTTCCTTTTTCGGGGCACCGAGTGGGGCCGGGAAAGGTTTTTGATGAGGCGGGCTCGCGGTGCTGCAATATAATAAAAATAGTAAAGATATACTTCTTATTCGTCGACATACTCGGGGGCTCTACACCTTCAAGCCTCAAAATACGTACAAAACAGACAAACTCGACTGACCGAAATATTTCGCCTTGGTACAATAATACCTCGCCAAATACATAAATCGGAAGCTGGCAATATCAAATATAGTATACGCGTCCAACATCTTATTGCTTTGGTCCAAGAACCTGGCAACACAAATATAGAACTTCGACACTAAAATACTTGAGGGCCTGCAGTCCATCAAGATGTTTCATTACAACAAACAGAGAAATCTTTGAAAGAGAAAAATAGTACAAATCCTAGCCAAGAGGCTCGGGGGCTCCAACAATATAGAGCACTTTGTGATATACAACAAATTTCTTTGACAAAGCTTTGCCATATGGAAAAAATCAGTCAAACCCTAAAATACTATCTATCGACAAGCCTCTGCTTGTCTTATGCTCAGCGTAAGATCCCTTGATGAAGAATTCTGAGTCCATCCGAAGAAGCTCATCTATCATCGACTCGGCCACAGGAGACACCATTTCATTGATCGTGTCAATATCATTCTTCCGCCGCGATTTTTTCGCCATACAATCAGCGACAATCTTCGTCAGGTCTAATTTTGGATGGCAAATATTTATCATAATCATGGCGAATCTTGCTCCAGCAGTCAGTTGGGCTCGTACGAAATTATGAATACGAGGAGCATCTCTGAAGGTCTCTAGCAATTCAGGAAGAGTCGCAGGAACCTCATTCCGAGGAAACAAAGTCTTGAAAACAAGGGTCAACGTTGTCGTGCAAAAATTTAGAAATTCGCGCACTTGGCAAGCACGATCTTGGAACCTGACAATCTGCTGGGTTCGTTCAGGAGTGGCCCAAAATAAACAGCCATGGTTAAGGGAAAGGTTGACAAGAAGATTCGTTCTCTCATTCACTCTTCGATCTTCGGCGGCAGCATCAAGAACCGAGCCTATTCGACAACAAGGCAAGAAACTTGGAAGAAGGCACAGCAAAATAAAGAGAAGGCATCATAAGGTTGGAGATACATACCTAACATATCCGTGCTAGCTTCCAACATTAGCTCGAGCATGCTATTTTCTCGGGTATTAGCTCCTTTTGCTTCCAATACAGCAGCATCCTTGGCAACCATAGCCTCTTCGGCTTGTCGACGAGCAAGTTGTTCTTGTTCAGACGCTTTCCGAGATTGTTCCATCATTGCCAGAATTTGTTTCTTCGTGGATTGAAGTTGTTGTCGAAGTTCTTGTAAATCTTCCGACAAAGGTTTGCTTGAAGAACCTTCAAGGAAATTGTCATCGGCTTTTACTTTCTTCGACAAGGAAGACGCAGGAGCAGCATCGGGAGAGCAAGGATTGGTTGAATAATTATCAAATATTAACTGGAAAAGAAAATCCCCGGATCAATGATAGCACCAAGAGGAATTTCATTGCTTCTAGAAAGTTTACATGGTCATTACAAAAGAAGTTCTCCTAAGGGACTGGCAGGGTAATTGTCGCCAAGGCTAGAATGGCGACAACAGCAAAAGAAATAAAGAAAGCAAAAAATAGAAAAGACAAAGGCATTCAACTAGACCTCCGGCCTTGACGAGCTAGGAGTCGAAGATGGCTTGATCCCGAGATAGGCCAGGATTTTCTTCGTATTCAGCTTTGCCGCCTTGATCAATGATCGCCATTTTGTTTGCTCTATCTGCTCCGTGTTGCCCACTTTCGACCAGTCAATGGTCTGTTGACTATCAGCAACTAAGGCAACAGTGCTTTCAACGGCAACCTTCATATTTTCATGGCGCATCTTCAGCCCAAGATCTTCGGGAGGATTAAAGCACTTGGCAAGAGTAAGGAAAGTTGCGGGTTCCTCTTTCTTCGGGAAGAAGTAGGGGAAAAGCCTCGACAGCCCTGCCCTGGCTTCATCAATGCCCTCACGCGCTTCTGTCCCATGAAATTCAAGGAACGAAACGGCGTCAAGAAGAGGATCATTGTCGGGATCTTCAAGCTCAAATTCTTGAGAGGTCTTATCTGTCAAAATAAAAAATCCGATCAGCAAAAGAGTGCAGAAAAGAAAAATCCAAAGGATATGAAGTGGTTCAGATACTTACTGACAAAGCGACGATTTTGCGTCCTTATACGTTTAGTAATCGCTTCTTCACGAGCGATTTGTGCAGCTATGTGATCGCTTAACGAAGTCTCGGCATCATGCAGACGTTTCCGAAGATCTTCGACACCAGCAGCATCAGCCTTAGCTTTGTCAGCTTCTTGCCTAGCTTCAACAGCATCCGACTCGGCCTTCTTACGAGCCTCCTCACTTTGCTCTAATTTTTGAGCAAGTGTATTGGCACGCTCGTTGACCTCCGCCAGTTTTTCTGTCAAGAAAGTTAAAAACGTCGACAACAAGAGAGCAAGAAGAAAAAAAGAAGCAACGAAGCATTACCTTCAGTTTTGCTGGCATAATCACGGTACCCAAGGAATTGAGCACCAATGCGAAGAAGTTCTTTGATCGTAGGCTATCAAAGAAGGACAAAGAAAGAAAATGTCGGTATGGGAAAAATGATGGCACGTAGAAGCAAATGGAGAAAATATAGACAGCGACAAGCGAATTAAGAACTTACATCATCCAAGAGAGGGTTAGAAGAGCTACTCGATTGAAGAGTAGGCTCCGGATTGTTTCAACCCTTGCCCTTTTTGGTGAAGGGACAAGGGGGCTTGAAGGAGGAGTAGCAGCGCCGACGTTCTGTTGAGGAGGCGAAGTTTCTTCTCCTTCAACTGGCGTCTCCGAGGCGACTAATGTATGCGACGTACTCGTTCGAGCAGCCACATCAGCAGTTGGTACTTCTTCTTCATCATCACTACGAGTAAATGTCGACAACATAAAAAGCAAGATAGACAAAAAACCTTCAAGTACAATTAAACAGAGAGAAGGTACTTACGAACTGATGAGGGCCTCGAGGTATGGATCATAAGCTCCCTTCTGACATGAAGGAACAGCTTCTTCGGGCTTGGAGGTGCCGGAATCTTCGGCGTCATTCCTTTTCCTTTTGTTCTTTGGAGAAACAGCAGGAGGAGGAGATTGTGCCGACGCAGTGGCTTCAGAGGCATCCTCCTTTTCGTCAGATCCCGCAGATTTTCGAGATTCTGCGGGTTCATTTGCAAAAGAGGGGGCATCTTGGTTATCGTCGGAGATAACGGCCCTTTCTTCGACTTCCCCACCTTCCGGAAGAGGAGGAAGTGAAACAAGATTTGGGTGGTTCTATATAAAAATAAGGAAAGATGTCAATAAAAAAGGAGTAACAACAAAAATAGCAAAGCAATAACAAATTACGCGACAATGTTTACCTTAGGAAGTGCATTGGTGGCGCTGTATGGTTTTACGCGATAAGTGGAAGGAATAGGATCTTTCTTCTTGAGAGATGAAATTTTTCGGATAAGCCTATCCAAATCCTTGACTTCCAGATTCGTCGACAAGCGATCTGTGTCTTCATCGCCAGCATAATTCCAGAAAGGGTTTTTGCGAGCCTGAAGAGGCTGCACTCTAGTCCTAAGGAAATACGCCGTAATTTGGATGCCTGATAATTCTTTTCCACGAGTATTCTGCAACTCATGGATGCGAGTCATCAGGCCTCCGTCGAAGTTCTTTCTTCCTCGGTAGCTTCTGCGTCCCAAGAACGGCGGCGAAGGATTTTCTCGGCACCGTCAAAAGGAGGAATATTGTCTTCAGCGCATCCATGGTTTTCTTCCCGAATATATAACCACTTCTTGCGCCACCCTTGAACGGAGTCAGGGAGTTTGACGTCGAAATAGTTGACAGAGGAGCGAACAGAAATAACAACGCCGCCTATATTATAGGCGACATTGGCAGAGCCATTACGGCGACAGAAGAAAATGCGCTTCCATAATGCCCAGTTAGGCTGGACACCAAGGAAGGCTTCGCAGAGGGTGATGAAGATGGAAATGTGAAGGATAGAGTTGGGCGTGAGGTGGTGAAGTTGGAGACCATAAACAAAAAGCAATCCCCGAAGAAAAGGGTGAATGGGGGCGGAAAGACCGCGGATGAGGTGATCAACAAAACTTACCCGATACCCCATTGGAGGGGTTGGGTAGCTTTCTTCACTGGGGAAGCACACCGCTTTGGGTTTCTTGCTAATCCCCAGCTTCTTCAAGAGGTTCAGATCCTGGTTCGTGATCTTGGACCTTTCCCACTCCGCAGTTCCTAGATCCGCGGCAGCCATCGATGAATCCGGTGTGCTGTGCCTGGTCAAGCGACGCGGTGGCATCAACAATGGCGGAGGAATGCAGCTGCGAAGAGATGAGCTCTGAGAGTTGTGGGGCGCAGGAGGAAGTTTTGCAGGTGAAAGCAGGGGAACGGCGCGAGCGGAAGTGCTCGAGGTAGAAGAAGGGGATCTTATATAGAGGTGCGGTGAAGCGGCGGACCGTTGGATAGAAAAGAAGTGTGGTAGATGATAACCACGTGGATACAAGGGTAAAAAAGTATTTTAACAATGACGAGGTTATGGAATGTGTGCCAGAAAAAGTGGAGAACATGTGTCCCCCACTTGCACGACGTGTCCATCGGATGAGAAATTTGGACCCACAAGGCAGTAAGAGAAGCAGTTTTCGCATGTTATTAAAACAGAAATCGTGGCAGTCATCAGCAACGACGTCATCAAGGTAAAAGAAAAACTCGACTATGAAGTTCGGGAAGTTTATCGACAACACAAGATTATTTCGGGAGCCTTTGATCAAATACAAGTTTTTGCCCAAACGCTCGGGGGCTACTTTGGAAAAATAGAAAATTTCGAGTATGACAAGATAGAAATGGCGAGAGCCTATGACCAAATGCAAGCATTTGTTCATAGCCTCGGGGGCTACTCCCATCGGGAGCGCTGGTCGCGCACCCGATAGATATAAAAATATCGAGAAGGATTATAAATATAGCGGCAAAGGATACTAATCTGTGGAGCCTACACCCAAGCACAAGTTCTTGGCTGTAGCCTCGGGGGCTACTCCCATCGGGAACGCTGTTCGCGTGCCCGATGAATTTTTAGAAGTGAGTACATTTCGAGTTACACAGATAACTCTACATATACTCCCATCGGGAAGACAAAATAAGTCATCAAATATGACTCGATAAAATGTGCTATTCCAGCAGCCGAAAAACACTCGACAATATATTCTCAGAGTGCTAAAAGTCGCGAATAAATCTCTAAATGCCGCAAAACTTTGCGAAGGTAAGACCCCAGATCCGTTCTGAGCGGCGTGGCACCGTCTCTGACGGCGGATTGCTACTATTTTCCGTATCAACAGATACGAAGAAAATCCTAACGGACGCGTTAGGTACCCGATAAAATATGACTGGGACTCGACAGAATGGTAAGACCTTAAGCGGCACCTGTCGAAGTTTACACCAGTATCCCGAGATCATGTCCAGGGACGTGATCTTGAAGTAGGTTTTTGCGGATTGCCACTAGAGCAGTTAACTAGTACCTGATCCGTCAGATGAACTAGCCCCAACTACCGTTATCCCTGTACAAAATAGTGTTTGCATATCGGAAGATTATGTGATGAGTAAAGTTGGAGATTTTCCCTGATTCTTCGATTCAAGAAAAATCTCGGGGGCTACTGACATAGGCATCCCCAATGGGCCTGCCAAAGATGGTACCCGGGATTTACTAAAGGCCCAGGACTCGAAGAATAAGAAGATTCGGAAGCCCATTTAGTGTTAAGGAAAGATAGTTTGTATTAGGAAAGATAGAGATTTGTAATCTTACGGGTTGGATACGAAACCCTCCCGAACTCTGTAACTTGTGTACTACGAAACCCTCGGCTCCGCCTCCTATATAAGGGGGAGTCGAGGGACAAAGAAAGGATCGAATCTACTGTCAACATAACCCTAGTTTTCATAATCGTCGAGTACTTTTCGGCTGAAACCTTCGAGATCTACTTGCCCTCTACTTCTAACAAAACCCTAGTCTACGATCTGTAGGCATTGACAAGTTAATCCTTTGTCACCGAACAAGGAAAGTTAAGAGATAGATCTACTGTAAACCTAGTCGTACTCGATTAGGCCTCTCGAGACCTGGCCTCCTATATAAAGGCCAGGAGAGGGGCTATCGAGGAAACAATCAATCTTAGCAATACTAGCCAGAAGCTTAGAACTAGGTTACCCTAGCAACTAGCATCTCGACGAGATCACAGCCGAACGATTCGGCACCCCATTGTAACCTGTTTTCATCATAATCAAAGAACAGACAGGCAGGACGTAAGGGTTTTACCTCATCGAGGGCCCCGAACCTGGGTAAATCGCTCTCCCCGCTTGTCTGTGTACCGATGTCTCATGTCAGCTTGCAGGATTCCATCAACCCTAAGCCCCTATCGGAGGGCATTGCCGAGGAGCACCCTCGACACTAACCCTAACCCTAACCCTAACCCTAAACCCTAGCTAACCCTAAACCCTAATTAAACCCTATGTATAGGCCAACGACACTTAATTGTGCATCGAGCAGGCCAGGGGTGCCTCGCGGTCCTCTAATTAAATTAAATGTGCCATGCATTAACCCTAAACCATATGTATGTAACTAACCCTAGCTAATCAACCCTACTTAATTAAAACACATAACCCTAAACTATACTAGCTAGCTATAACCCGATCTAATAAAAACATGCTCTATATATAGCAGCTAGCTAGCAAACCGTAGATTAACACCAATTAAAATATACATAGCCTATATCGATCATGTTGTATAACATATCCCTCAGATTTATTAATTAATTATATAATTATCGTGATAAATTAATTAACTTGAATTTTGACAAGTTCTCTCGAATGAAAACACATTTGATTAAGTTGCCTCATAATATATATATATAATTAGTGTGCATGCATGGCCTACCATGCATTTGTGCATATATTTTAATGTATATTTGAACATATTCTTGGGGATTTCAATCTCTCTCTCGATCATCTATATATCGTTAAAAAACCAAAAAACACACATATATACGCATGCACTTTATGCGTAAAGGCGCGGGTGCCTCTAATAATGTGTGTGCGCACTCGATCGATGATCCCTAAACCTTAAACAACCCTAAAACCCTAAATTAATTATCGATCTCCCTGTGATTCATTAATTAATTATATATATAATTATCGATGATAAATTAATTAACTTGAATTTTGACAAGTTCTCTCGTATGAAAACACATTTGATCAAAAGTTGCCTCATAATATATATATATAATTAGTGTGCATGCATGGCCTACCATGCATTCGTGCATATATTTTAATATATATTTGAACATATTCTAGGGGATTTCAATCTCTCTCTCTCGATCATCTATATATCGTTGTTGGTGGCAAAAAAACACACATATACGCATGCACTTTATGCGCAAAGGCGCGGGTGCCTCTAATAATGTGTGTGCGCACTCGATCGATGATCCCTAAACCTTAAACAACCCTAAAACTCCCCTAAACCCTAAACACCCTAAACACTAAACACTAGACCCTAAACACTCTAAACACGAAACCCTAAACCCTAGACCCTAAACACCGTAAACACTAAACCCTAAACCCTAAACCCTAAACACCCTAAACACTAATTAAACCCTAAACCCTAAACCCTAGACCCTAAACACCCTAAACTAAACCCTAGACCCTAGCTAAACACCCTAAACACTAAACCCTAAACCCTAGCTAACCCTAAACCCTAATTAAACCCTATATATAGGCCAACGACACTTAATTGTGCATCAGGCCAGGGGTGCCTCGCGGTCCTCTAGTTAAATTAAATGTGCCATGCATTAACCCTAAACCATATATATAACTAACCCCTAGCTAATCAAACCCTAGTTAATTAAAACACATAACCCTAAACTATACTAGCTAGCTATAACCC
Organism: Lolium multiflorum; assembly: GCA_030979885.1. Classification (NCBI taxonomy): domain Eukaryota; kingdom Viridiplantae; phylum Streptophyta; class Magnoliopsida; order Poales; family Poaceae; genus Lolium; species Lolium multiflorum. The sequence goes on along the minus strand of CM061748.1, from coordinate 230,874,328 downwards.
GATCTAATAAAAACATGCTCGATCTATATATAGCAGCTAGCTAGCAAATTAAACGGTAGATTAACACCAATTAATATATACGACATGGCCTATATCGATCATATGTTGTATAACATCTCCCTGAGATTCATTAATTAATTATATAATTATCGATGATAAATTAATTAACTTGAATTTTGACAAGTTCTCTCGAATGAAAACACATTTGATTAAGTTTCCTCATAATATATATATAATTAGTGTGCATGCATGGCCTACCATGCATGCATTCGTGCATATATTTTAATATATATTTGAACATATTCTTGGGGATTTCAATCTCTCTCTCTCTCTCAATCATCTATATATCGTTGGTGGCCAAAAAACACACACATATACACATGCACTTTATGCGCAAAGGCGCGTGTGCCTCTAATAATGTGTGTGTGCGCACTCGATCGATGATACATAAACCTTAAACCCTAAATAAACCCTAATCCCTAATCCCTAAACCCTAAACACCATAAACATTAAACCCTAGACCCTAGACCCTAAACCCTAACCTCCTAACGCTAAACCCTAAACCCTAATTAAACCCTATATATAGGCCAATGACACTTAATTGTGCATCAAGCAGGCCAGGGGTGCCTTAGCCTCTCCTCTAATTAAATTAAAAATGCATATATATATATATATATGTGTTTAATTTGGGGATTTCAATCGCTCTCTCGTATGTATCTCTCTCTCTCTCTCTCGTTGGTGGCCAACAACACACACATGCACTTTGTGCGCAAAGGCATGCGCCTCTAATAATGTGTGCGCAGTCGATCGATCTAGCTTTGATTAATCATAGCACACAAATAAAGAAGTTGTATTTGAATCCACACAACCTAATCTAAAACACATAACCCCTAACATGGCCTAATTAATTAACCCCTTCTCTCTACCTAATTAGTGGAAATTGCACAAAATCAAAAGGGGTCCCTCACTAATTATGCATATCTGCTAGATTGTGATAAACTTTTGCCCCATATATATTTGGTGGATGGGTGCATCTTGGCATGTAAAACAATTAGTGTTTGCAAATGGCGTTGTCAAAATTTATGTACAAATGATTTCTTTCCATCCAAAGTGCATAAAATGGGAGTTTTAATGAAGAAAGTACAAATAAAACAGCTCAACATGCTTCCACACCCCGATTTCCACACGAAGTAGAGCATATTTAAAGGATAATTCCAGAGTTTTACTATTTTTCAAGCAACTTTGCTAATTTTCCCCCACTCACATGACTTTATGTCGATTTAACGAAAATATGGCGAATTTAAACTACATGGGCGGGATAGTTTGAATTGTGCGCGCGGCAAAGGGAACCGCCTATTCCTCAACCTTGTGCACGGCAAATTACACACGCAACTCCATTAAACGCCACCTACCGACCTTAATTATCACCCCGGCGGCCCGGCCGCATGACCCCCCACCCACCCCTACACAACTTATCCCCGTCCGTGCGAAGAGCTTCCCCTCCCCGTCCCGTCCGTGCGAAGAAGAAGCTTCCCCTCCCCGTCGTTCTTCTCGAGACGCACCGGCGGTCAAGTTGATCCACGGTAGGGCTGCTATCTCTAGCTCAATCATGTATCGGGCAAGACGGCCTAACGATTTATATTTTCTTGATGCTGCTAAAAAAATTCGTCAGTATGCTCGAACTAATTGGCACTTTATAGTTTTCCGCTCGATTTGTCATCGATCAATTTTTTCATTTGCGTGGGCATATAGAGTCAGTTCTGCACTCGATCCGTTAATTTGCTGAAATGCCATGGCAGAGTTTTGTACACGATCTGTTTGCTAAAATGTCGATGGGCATTTTTTGTTTTGTACTCGACATGATTGCTGAAATGCATAATCATGTAGTATAGTTTTGTACTCGATGGATATACATTTCCTACTTCGCCTTAAATTAATCACCAACCACTGTATCTCATAATTAAACAGATGGACAGAACTTGGATACTGCATGGACACTTATGTTCCCCTTCATATATAAATGGTGTTCAACCCTTTATGGGGTTTATTAGAGCTCATGAAGGTCACAACCTGGACGTGTATTGCCCGCGCTGCACATGTATGAATGGTGAGAAGAGGCCTCACCCTGTAGTGGCAGATCATTTACACATTTTTGGGATGGACCGCACATATGTTAGGCGGGTTTAGCATGGTGAACCATATAATGATCCTTTAGCAGAGAAGCAGATCTTGCTCACATTGTATGTGTGCTGGCATATGTAGTTAATTATTTATATTGATGGTGCCGCTGTTTCAATCAATAGTTTGCATTGCTGTGCAAGGTTCTGTACTCAAATTTAACTTGTTGCAGATGGATGGACGGGAAGGAGAGAAAAAGCGCTTGCTTCAGGAAACGGGTTTCAGCTCTGGGACATGTGTTGTGCCAGATGAGAAGGTAAATATGTAAAACGGCATTTGTTCAGGTTGCATCCCTTAGATGTTTGTCTAATCGGTTGATGTACTAATTGCAGAAGCATAGAGTTGAAGAGGTCTCTCAGTTTGATGGGAGATTTGAAGATGAATCTCAGTTTGATGCACCTGTGGATGGTACTGATGACGAGCCTTTCATAGACGAAGGTCCTGCACCTGAGATTATCCAGCCTACAGAAGGAGGCCGTGGACCGAGTACACAGCTTTGCGTTGAAGTGGATGCACGCCCGGAGATCATCAGGGGCGTCCGGGTAGTCTCAAGACCACCCAGCCCTGATGCACTGTGGATGGTACTGATGACGAGCCTCTCATAGATGAAGGTCCTGCACCTGAGATTATCCAGCCTACAGAAGGAGGCCGTGGACCGAGTACACAGCTTTGCGTTGAAGAGCATGCACACCCGGAGATCATCACGGGCGTCCCGGTAGTCTCAGGACCACCCAGCCCTGATGCAAAATGTTGAGCTACTTTATGATTCGTACTCTTATGTTCTGGTGTTGTAGTATGTTATGATTTGTACGCCTTTGGCGCTAGATTAAGCATTCAGTGGATGATCGCGTTGCAAAATTCGACACCCACACAATCAGTTCATGTAGCACAATTAGCACAATTACTGCTAGCGCATTAGTTGGTAGCATGAAACACTTTCAGGTACTCCCCTCTGATTCATATTAATTGACTCAATTCTGTCTAGATATGGATGTATCTAGATGCATTTGTTAACTAGACTAACAAACTTGAGTCAGTTAATATGAATCCGTGTAAACCGCCCAGTCCTCGAGCAGCTAGTTTATTGACTCTGGACTCCAAGCCTCTCGCGGCAAGCCATCGACGAAGCTTTGACCAGATCTTGGCCCGCAATTTTGTGTGGGGAATAGCAAAGCTTTGACCAGTTCCTCTCGGGATACAGCACGCCGGTGAGCTTGCACGGTTGCCATGAGCACTTTCCGGCGGAACTTCCTCTTCAGCGCCCTCAAGCCGCTGCTGCGAGACAGCACGCAGTGCCTCGAGGTGGACGGAATTCTGGATCTCAGGGCGGGGGGTCCGCATCGTCCGGGAACGATCTCCAGCGGGTTAACGAGGACATGCATGGCGGCCGGGATTTTTTTGGTTTGAGCTTGGGATTTGGGGTTTTTTCGGATAGGGGAGGAGGAACCGAGAAAGAGGAACAGCCGCGTGCTTGGCACGTGGCGGTGTGCTTGAATTTCGAATTTTTGTGAAATGTTTCATTTCCCCGCTACAATTCGGGGGTTTCTTGACGCGCCAATGCGTCCCGCCGGGCAGCTTCAAGTGAATTTGGGGTGCCACGCTATGGGCCCTAGTTTCAGTGAGACATGTAATGACTAGTCACATCAGTAAGTTCACTGTGTAATAAAATATGTTACCCCTCCCCTTTATGTAGCACCCCTTCTCTCCCGATCGAGTGCCGATTGCCGACGGATGCAAGCCGCTAGCTCGATCCCCTCCTTTCGCCTCCACCGTCCAGGCATCCAGCTTGGAGGGGCAAGCTGCATCTAGACCAAGCGGATTAGGTAGGACTAGTAATGTTCTTTCCTTTCTCGAGATCGGTTCTTTTTTCCTCTCCTCGATATCTTGCGCATCTCTTTCCTATTCTGGGCGAAGGGGTGTCTTTCTGGTCACCCTCGAGCTGGGAGTGATTGATGGGGGTGGGGGCGAGGGCTACCTTTGCTTGGATTGGGGTGTTCTTCCTTTATTTGTCGACATTTGCAACCTTTGTAGTTTCTGCTGATCCTCACTGTATCTTTTGTCAGCTTGTACAGGTAAGACCTCGGCGGTGGGGGCAATGGAGCGTAAGGCCACCACGCATGTGGGCAGTTGGCTGAGCCTGAGCTGCGTCCCCAGCCCCGCGAAGCAGGTACTCCGTTTGCTTATCCACTCTTTACCTTTTAAGTGTCTCTCTGCATCCTCAATCTGTTCCTGTTCTGGAATATGCTTAAAGTAGCACATGTCTTCAGCTGTTTGTGCGTAAAGCCTCTGTGACACCATGCTCTATATTCTCTGTATCAGGTTGGTACCTCCAGGTTCCGTGCTGAGGCTATGGGGAACGAGAATAGCGCCCCACCTGCTGCAGGAGCATGGCCCGATCTGCAGCACAAGAAGCGAAATGCCACTGCCGAGCTGGGCAGGGACCGCCCAGGGGTAAATTTTTTTAACCAACTTACCATGATGTAGTCTGAATCTGATACTCCCTCAGATCCAAATTAATTGACTCAACTATCTGTAGATACGGATGTATCTAGATGTGTTTTAGCTCTAGATACTACTGCCTCCATCCCAAAGCTTTGGGCTTATATTATTTTTAGAAAGTCAAACTATACCATGTTTGACTAAGCTTTTACCAAAAATCAGTAACATGCAAAATACAAAATTAATATCATTAAATAGATAATAAAATATATTTTCCTACGGTATCTACACAGTATTATATTTGTTGATAGAATGTTCTAAAATTTTGGTCAAACTTTGCTTGTTTTGATTTGTCAAAAATAAATAAGGCTTAAGCTTTTGGATGGTGGTAGTACATTCATATCTAGACAAAGCTGAGTTAACTAGTTTTTTGTCTGTCCATAGCTAGTGTTCACGCTGCAAAAGGCTAAGAGCATCCACTATATGCATCAGTCTATCTCATACAGTAATTCAATATCACTGCTGAGGTCTGCCTTTTGTTTTGCTATTCATATGCAGACTGAAACTTTAGGGCCTTTACTCAAAAGGAAGATCAAAACTGCGGCTGATCAGGCTGCCAGTATGTTGATGCCGCCCCCATCTTCTAAATGCCTCTACAAGCACAAGGCCACGCGCCAGCTGGGTGGTGATCTTTTAATGAATATGGTATATTTTCTTAATCCACAAAACATGCCTTGATTTTTCTCTGTTTATTGTCGGTTTTTTCTATGCTTGCCAAAAGTTTACAACAACAACAACAACAACCAAGCCTTTCAGTCCCAAACAAGTTGGGGTAGGCTAGAGTTGAAACCCATAAGATCTCGAAGCCAAAAGTTTAGAAACACCAAATTCGTTTGCTTACAATCATCATACAGTAATGTTCATCTACTCCAGTTCCCCTAACCCAACAAAAAATGATGTTAATTACGCTTTGAGATTAAAATGTCATTTGCAATTGTTAATTACAATTTTGAGACAAATGGTTAGTTTAACCTCGATCTCTTCTGCTCTCCATTTATCCCAACCGAACAAAAATTTAACCATTCCATTCCTCTGAAATGGAACCATTCCATTCCACGCTGTTTCAGAACCGAACACACCCTTGCATTGTTGTGAACTGTTGTCCATACACGGCCATACCCTTCCACTTACATCCAACACTATATGCATCAGTCTGTCTCAGAGTCATTCAATATCACTGCTGAGATCTGTTCCCATTCTTATGCAGGCTGAAACTGCTGCGCCTTTACTCAAGTGGATGCAAAATGAGGCTAATGAGGCTGCTGTGAGGACGATGGTGCCGGCACCATCTTCCGAAAACCTCTACAAGCACGAGGCCATGGGCCAGCTGGGTGGTGACCTTTTAATGAATCTGGTATATTTTCTTAATCCACATACATGATTTCATTATTATCTGTTTAATTACTGTTGGCTTTGTCTAATGCTTACCAAAAGTTCAGAAACACTGCGTTTGCTTACAATCATCATACACTAATTTTTCACTTTTCAGTCTGTCTCATCCAGTATATAAACTGTTGATTTCCATTGGCTTCTTTTGTAATCATTTGCATTGTTGTCAACTGTTCTCTATGCACAACCCTATTCTTCCACTTACACCCGCACTATTTGCATCAGTCTATCTCATAGATTTATTAAATATCAATGATGAGTTCTGTTGCTATTCATATGCAGGATGAAACTTCTGTGCCTCTACTCAAATGGATAAAAAATGATCCTGATGAGGCTGCTGTGAAGACGATGGTGCCGCCACCATCTTCTGAAAACCTCCTCAAGCACAAGGCCACGGGCCAGCTGGGTGGTACCCTTTTTAAGCAGGTATATTTTCTTAATCCTCATACATGATTTGATTTTTGTCTGTTTATTGCCGGCTTTGTCTAATGCTTACCAATAGTTCAGAAACACACACACCTATTCTTCCACTTACATCCAGCACTATATGCATCAGTGTCTCATAGATTCATTTTATATATCACTGCTGATGTCTGTTGCTCTTCAATTTTCATATGCAGACTGAAACTGCTAAGCCTTCATTGGTCAAAAGGATTGCAACTGCTGCTGATGAGGCATCTGCAGAGGCTGCCACCAAGTTACTGTCAGCCCCACCTTCTGGATGCTTATATAAGCTCAAGTCCAAGGACCAGCCGGGCCGTAACCATCCAAGGGTTCGTATATTTCTTAAGCCACATATACATGCCGTGATTTATGTCTGATATTATCACCGGCTCTGTCTAATGCTTTTTGGAATTCGGAAACACCAAATTAGCATGCTTATATTCATCATACACTAATTTTTCACTGTTCAGTTTGTAACATAGTGTTATGCACTCGCTTGTCAACATTTGCATTGCTCTGAACTATGCACTTTACACAACCTAATTCTTCCACTTACATTCAGCGCTACGCACCAGTAGTACCTCCCATGTTTCCTTCACCATCCCGATGCCAAGCTTGCGGGAATATGGCGGGCCCATGTACATACCCCGCATATAACACCTCCTATGGCTCTATCTACCTTTCTAGTAGCTCCTTCACAGAGTTACAGGTATGTATTCTCAGTGGTTTAGCATGAATTGGCATATAGTAAAGTCTTGTTTTTAGTCTTCCTGCTTCTTACATTTGTATCAATTTTCACATGCAGACTGTACCTTGTGAACTTCGTCCAATGATTAACCAGATGTGTCCGCATGAAGGGTCTTTCACTATGCATGGCAATGGCAAATTGATGAACACCTACACGGTCTATGAGGTGTATGTCTACAAGACGCAGGCCATCACATATTTGTATGGACATGATTGGAGAAAGTTTGCTTTTGACTACGGTCTGAAGAAGGGCGACGAGCTGAGGATCAGAAACTCAAACGGGCAGATATACGTAACTGCTTACAGAGTTGGAGACACTTCCAAATATATAATATGTAACTTTTTTCTACTCATATCTATTGATAACTGCATTCTGAGCGGTTGTTCTAAACCATTCCCTATGTTCTAGCTTGCTGGGTTTAACATGATCAAAGCTGCAGATCCCCTGATGGAACATGAGTGGATGTCACAAAGGGCAACCACACCAGCACCGGCACCGGCTTCCCACTCTCCTGCATCAGCACCGGTTCCTGTACCAGCTCCGTTCTGCATCTACCCAGCAGTCCCCTACATCGCATTGGTTCCTGTAGAGGCCCCATATACTACACCGCCCAGGGCTCATCGCACTGGTTCCTCTAGCTGCACCGTTTACGCACCTGCCCAACAGTCTCCTGCATCAGCACCGGTTCCTCTAGAGGCACCGTTCTGCACCTGCCCAGCAGTCTCCTGCATCAGCACCAGCTCGTGTACCAGCCCAGGCTCCTGCACCCCGCCAGATCACCGAGGTCTCAGCTCATTGCTGTGGCCACCCGTGTGGTGACCAGGATGCATCTGAAGGCTATGTTCGTGAGTATATGACAACATAACTGCTCTTATCTTGATGTCTTCTCTGCTCAAAGTCTCACATGGTTCAGTGCATTGGTGCCATTGACTAATTTTTGGTGGTATCTCTTGCTTTGAATCAGAAATTGCCTAAAAGTATCTCCAAGGATCTCAATGCTGGCCGAAGGGGCAAGATATCCCTCGTCATGGAGAGTGAAGGTCTCACCGTGGAGGGACGGTACTCCGTCAGTCCCACAGATGGCCGCTTGGCTTACTTCCAGGTGGAAAAAGTTCATTGACGGTGCCAAACTTCGCATTGGATCAAAGTTGAAGGTCAAGATCTTTCGATGCCGCTGTGACATGCTGGTCATAAAGTTCGCGGTTGTCTAGTTCTGTTGTCCCATGAGCCCTTAGCAAATGCATTTGTAGTTATACTTATATAAGGTTATCTTATCTGAACTGCTAATTAATTGTATGGGTGGTAAAACTCTGGCAAGCTTTTGCTCTTAGCAAGTATGTATGTATGATCAGCTATTATGATAACTAATGTTTGTGTTCATCTTAATTTGCATTTCCGTTTTAGAAAAAAACTTAATTTCTATTTTGGCTGACCTGTTAGAGAACTATCAGATTGAACCCACAACATGATTCAAATAGATTCATTACACCGAGCCACATGTCTTGACCTTGCTATACACTACTTCCATTAATCAGTGCAAGAAGGCTTACCTGAGCTGCCTGAACCATGGCAGATTCGAATCCACCTTATCTATCTAGAAACACAACCTTTGCAGAAAGAGGATTTGCAGTATGGGGAGGCTGACATTGGGGACCCATGAGCCAGCAGCGTCGTCAACGTTTTAAAGGTGGCAGGAGATCGAAAGAAAAAATAAGCCAAAAATCAGTTGGTAAACAAATTCAAGAAAAGAAACATTTACCTTTCTGAGAGGATGACATGCGGGACCCATGAGGCAGCAGCATCCTCAACTATTTCAAGGCGGTAGGGGATCAAAAGAAAAAAGGAAATAGCCAGAAATTAATTAGGGTCAAAAATAAAACCATCAAAGGAAACTTTTATTGTTCATAGAGGATGACATGTGGGACCGACTTGCCAGCTCGTCATCGTTTCAAAGGGGCAGGGGATCAAAAGAAAAAGGCAAATAGCCAGAAATTAGGGGAAAAATAAATCCAACAAAGGAAACTTTTATTGTTCATAGAGGATGACATGCGGGACCCATGAGCCAGCAGCTTCCTCAACGTTTCAAAGTCGGCATGAGATTGAAAGAAAAAGGCAAGTGACATAATATCGGAGCCAAAAATAATCCAAGAAAAGAAACTTTATTGTACATAGAGGATGACATGCGGGTCCCATTTTGTAGCAGCGGTCTCAACGCTTCCAAGGCGGCACAGGACCGAAAGAAAAATGAAGTAGCCAGAAATCGGGTGTGAAAAAAATCCAAGAAAAGAAAGATTTCAATTGGGCTGCATCTGGACCTTCGAACTATCCTGCTGGGCCTTTTGACTCGTACAATTTCAGCCCACTCCAAAACAGGAAAGGTCGGATTTTTCTCAAAAAAAAACAGGAAAGTCCTATGCTTCGCAAAAACAAAAAACAAGGAGATTCAACATATAAGTTTGTTTATGTAGATATAAAGATTTAATTTATCCGTTTGCAATAGCTCAGAGCGAAATACAACGTTTATTGTCTGCAAAATAAAATATCACATGTTTCTTGTACGGGAGGCTGACATCGGGGACCCATGAGCCAGCGTCGTGAACGTTTCAAAGGCAGGGATCGAAAATAAAAAAAGCCAAAAATCAGTTGGTAAAAAAATACAAGAAAAGAAAACATTTATCGTTCGAGAGGATGACATGCGGGACCCATGAGGCAGCAGCATCCTCAACGTTTCAAAGTCGGCATGAGATCGAAAGAAAAAGCGACATAATATCAGGAGCCAAAAATAATCCAAGAAAAGAAACTTTATTGTACATAGAGGATGACATGCGGGTCCCATTTTGTAGCAGCGGTCTCAACGTTTCCAAGGCGGCACAGGACCAAAAGAAAAATGAGGCAGCAGCATTCTCAACAATTCCAAGGCGGCAGGGGATCAAAAGAAAAAGGAAATAGCCAGAAATTAATTAGGGGTCAAAAATAAATCCACCAAAGGAAACTTTTATTGTTCATAGAGGATGACATGTGGGACCGACCTGCCAACAGCGTCCTCATCGTTTCAACGGGGGATCAAAAGAAAAAGGCAAATAGCCAGAAATTAGGGGTCAAAAATAACTCCAAGAAAGGAAACTTTTATTGTTCGTAGAGGATGACATGCGGGACCCATGAGCCAGCAACTTACTCAACGTTTCAAAGGCGGCATGAGATCGAAAGAAAAAGTGACCAAATATCAGGAGCCAAAAATAATCCAAGATTTATTGTACATAGAGGATGACATGTGGGTCCCATTTTGCAGCAGCGGTCTCAATGTTTGTAATGCGGCTTGAGATCAAAAGAAAAAGAAAGTAGCTAGTAATTAGGGGGTGAAAAAATCCAAGAAAAGAAAGTTGATGGACATACAGGATGACATGCGGGTCCCTTGAGCCAACAGCTTACTCAACGTTTCAAAGGGGATCAAAAGAAAAAGGCAAGCCAAAAATCACAGGGTGAAAAAACTCGAACAAAGGAAACTTTTATAGCACATAGAGGATGACATGCGGGTCCCATGAGCCAGCAGGTTCCTCAACGTTTCAAACGTGGCATGAGATCGAAAGAAAAAGGCAAGTGACCAAATATGAGGTGCCAAAAAAACTCCAAGAAAAGAAAGTTGATTGCTCATAGAGGATGACATGCGGGTCCCATTTAGCTGCAGCGGTCTCACTGTTTGAGAGGCGGCAGGGGATCGAAAGAAAAGGCAAGTGACCAAATATCAGGAGCCAAAAATAATTCAAGAAAAGAAAGTTGTATAGTCCATAGAGGATGACATGCGGGTCCCATTTAGCAGCAACGGTATCACCGTTTGAGAGGCGGATCGAAAGAAAAAGGCAAGTGACCAAATATGAGGTGCCAAAAAATCCAAGAAAAGAAAGTTTTATAGTACATAGAGGATGACATGCGGGTCCCATTTAGCATCAGCGGTATCACCGTTTGAGAGGCGGCAGGGGATCGAAAGAAAAAGGCAAGTGACCAAATATGAGGTGCCAAAAAATCCAAGAAAAGAAAGTTTTATAGTACATAGAGGATGACATGTGGGTCCCATTTAGCAGCAGCGGTATCACCGTTTGAGAGGCAGCAGGGGATCGAAAGAAAAAGTCAAGTGACCAAATATGAGGTGCCAAAAAATCCAAGAAAAGAAAGTTTTATAGTACATAGAGGATGACATGCGGGTCCCATTTAGCAGCAGCGGTATCACCGTTTGAGAGGCGGCAGGGGATCGAAAGAAAAAAAGGCAAGTGACCAAATATGAGGTACCAAAAAAACTCCAAGAAAAGAAAGTTGATTGCTCATAGAGGATGACATGCGGGTCCCATTTAGCTGCAGCGGTCTCAACGTTTCCAAGGCGGCAAGGATCAAAAGAAAAAGGAAGTAGCCAGAAATCAGGGGGTCAAAAAATCCAAGAAAAGAAAGAAATTTGGTTCATAGAGGATGACAAGCGGGACCCATGATCCTGCATCGTAAACGGCTCGATCGGAGAGCGTTGAACGAGATGGAGCGATCGAGAAAAAAACAATGCTAGAGAGGCTGCCATCTGGGCCCTACATCCCTGGGCGGTGCGGATTTGCGTTGACTCGGCCGGCGAACCCGAGAATTCGCGATGCACCACGTCCCGGGCCACCATACGCGACGTTTTGGCCGCTTTCGTCGGGCTAGGTGGCCTCAAAAACGAGAAAAAAAGTTTTGACATGAACCACGGAGGGACCAAAAATCGTCGGCCATGGTGCACCAGCAACCACGGCGCGACTTCAACTTCGTCGGCCATGGCAACTTTTCTTGTAGTGTATGGTCTTGAATAATTTGATACTTGGCAATTGTTTTGAGCTCTCATAGATCATGTTTAAGCTCTTGCATCATGTACTTTGCACCTATTAATGAAGAACTACCGTAGAGCTTGTTGAAATTTGGTTTGCATGATTGGTCTCTCTAAGGTCTAGATATTTTCTGGTAAAAGTGTTTGAACAACAAGGAAGACAGTGTAGAGTCTTATAATGCTTGCAATATGTTCTTGTGTAAGTTTTGATGTACCGGTTTATACTTGAGTTTGCTTCAAACAACCTTGCTAGCCTAGCCTTGTATTGAGAGGAATTCTTCTCGTGCATCCAAAATCGTTGAGCCAAAAACTATGCCATTTGTGTCCACCATACCTACCTACTACATGGTATTTTTTTGCCATTCCAAAGTAAATTGCTTGAGTGCTACCTTTAAAATTCCATTCTTTGTCTTTTCAATATATAGCTCATGGGAAAAATAGCTTAAAAACTATTGTGGTATTGAATATGTACTTATGTATCTTATTTCTTATAAGTTGCTTGTTGAGCGATAACCATGTTCCTGGGGACGCCATCAACTATTTCACCTTTGTTGAATATCATGTGAGTTGCTATGCATGTTCGTCTTGTCTGAAGTAAGGGTGATTTATCATGATCAAATGGTTTGAGTATGCATATTGTTAGAGAAGAACATTGGGCCGCTAACTAAAGCCATGATCCATGGTGGAAGTTTCAGTTTGGACAACAATCCTCAATCTCTTATGAGAATATTATCTGTTGTTGAATGCTTATGCATTAAAGAGGAGTCCATTATCTGTTTTCTATGTTGTCCCGGTATGGATGTCTAAGTTGAGAATAATCAAAAGCGAGAAATCCAATGCGAGCTTTCTCCTTAGACCTTTGTACAGGCGGCATAGAGATACCCCTTTGTGACACTTGGTTGAAACATATGTTATGCAATGATAATCCATGTAAATCCAAGCTAATTAGGACAAGGTGCGGGCACTATTGGTATACTATGCATGAGGCTTGCAACTTATAGGATATCTTATACATAACACATATGCTTTATTACTACCGTTGACAAAATTGTTTCTTGTTTTCAAAATAAAAGCTCTAGCACAAATATAGCAATCCATGCTTCCCTCTTCGAAGGGCCATTCTTCTACTTTTATGTTGAGTCAGTTTACCTACTTCTTTCTATCTTAGAAGCAAACACTTGTGTTAACTGTGCATTGATTCCTACATACTTGCTTATTTGCATTCATCATATTACTTTGTGTTGACAATTATCCATGAGATATGCATGTTGAAAGTTGAAAGCAACCGCTGAAACTTATATCTCCCTTTGTGTTGTTTCAAAGCTTTCTACTAAGAATTTATTGCTTTATGAGTTAACTCTTATGCAAGTCTTATTGATGCTTGTCTTGAAAGTATTATTCATGAAAAGTCTTTGCTATATGATTCAGTTGTTTAATCATTGTCTTTACCATTGCTTTGAATCACTTCATTCATCTCATATGCTTTACAATAATGTTGATCAAGATTATGTTGGTAGCATGTCACTTCAGAAATTATTCTTGTTATCGTTTACCTACTCGAGCGAGTAGGAACTAAGCTTGGGGATGCTTGATACGTCTCCAACGTATCTATAATTTCTGATGTTCCATGCTAGTTTTATGACAATACCTACATGTTTTGTTTACACTTTATATCGTTTTTATGCATTTTCCGTAACTAACCTATTAACAAGATGCCAAAGTGCCAGTTCCTGTTTTTGGTTTCAGAAATCCTACAAAGGAAATATTCTCGGAATTGGACGAAATCAACGCCCAATCTTATTTTTCCACGAAGCTTCCGAGAGAGAGGCACCAGAGGAGAGCCCAGGGGGTCCCACCCCATAGGGCGGCGCGGCCAAGGGGTGTGCCCCCTATGGTGTGGGACCACCAGGTCCCCGAGGCTGCCCTTCCGCCTATCTCTCCGCCTCGAAAACCCTAAAAACATAAGCCACGAGACGAGAAAACGCAACCGCCATCGCAAGTCAAGTCGGGGGACAAGTCTCGTTCGCACGCCGCCGGGACGGGGAAGTGCCCCCGGAGTCATCTCCATCGACACCACCGCCATCTTCATTGTCGTTGTTGTCTCCCATGATGAGGAGGGAGTAGTTCTCCTCCGAGGCTGAGGGCTCTACCGGTAGCTATGTGGTTCATCTCTCTCTCCCATGATGTGATCTATATGAATGTGTAGATGTTACTCTTGTCTATTATGCTCTAGAGGTTACTTAAATATGAATTCCGTATGTTGTGGAGCTTGTTAACTCCGGCTTGAGGGAGCTCTTGTAGCCCTACACAATGAATGGTATTTGTCATCCAACAAGAGAGTGTTTTAGAGTAATACTTATGTGTTCATCTATGTGATCGTGAGCTTTGCAATCTAGATGTCTTATGTTATTCAAGTGGATTTTACTTATGTGATCTCCGGAGACTCCTTGTCCCACGTGTGTAAATGTGACATTGTGTGCACCATGTGGGTCTCTTAGGCTATATTTCACAGAATACTTGTTCACTGGGTTATGATTTAAGTTGGATGTCTCTATGAAATTGTGGTGTGTTAGTACCTCCTATGAATGCTCAAAGTGACAGCGTGGGGTGTTCATTAGTACTTGGGAATACATCTTTAAGGTTTGCTTTGCAGCCCTACACGGTGAATTAGTGTTCGTTATCCCGCCAGAGAGTAATTCGGAATAGCATAATGAAGTGCTTATTTATATTCAATTATGATTGCAATGTTGAGAGTGTCCACTAGTGAAAGTAGGATCCCTAGGCCTTGTTTTCAATACTGCAAACACCGCTTACTTACTGTTCTACTGCATGTTTACTTGCTGCCATATTTATTTTAGATTGTTATTACCACTCATAATCATCTATACCACCTGTGTTTTAATATCTCTTCGCCGAACTAGTGCGCCTATACATCTGACAAGTGTATTAGGTGTGTTGGGGACACAGGAGACTTCTTGTATCTTAATTGCAGGGTTGCTTGAGAGGAATATCCTTTACCTCTACCTCCCTGAGTTCGATAAACCAAACTTGCTGCTGTTCTACAAACCTCTGCTCTTGGAGGCCCAACACTGTCTACAAGAATAGAAGCACACGTAGACATCAATGGGCTGGTTAGGTCGCGTGCCGCGCCGCGCCTCGTGACAGCACTCCGCCAGGGAAGGGAAGGTAGAGGTAGATTAATTCCGGGCCAAGATGTGATTTGGCACTTCGACCTAGAGAGATATCCTCTAGGACCTCTCGATTTATTTGACTCAGTAATCATGACCATGCACGACACTACCCAGAGCTAACCGAGGAGCCAAACTATGCTAATTAATCCAATGAATCTTCATCATGGATCAAGAAGAGAGTTAAACTATTGAAAGGATGGAAAATACCCGCCTATGGATTGAGAAGTTATATCATGAGGCAAAGGGAATGACCTGTGACACATTGTAAAGGTTTGTCATTATGAATTTACGTCACTAGGGAGTCCGCATGTTTTGCAAGGAGCCGTTGTCGATTATTGAGTTGAGGCTAAGTGGTCATGGGAGCTAGTGAGACTCGGCAGTCTCGGCACCATGGAGACCCGGCGGAGGAGTACCTCTTATTGTGTCCCGTTGGTTGTGACATGAGTTAGAATGGGATAGATTAGGGTTTAGTAGGACCCTTAAGTGTTGTGTGTCCACGTGTACGCAGGTATAAGGTGGAGGCACGGATGACCCGTTCAATGTGGTTGAAACCCTAGCCCCCATCTACTCTCATGTAGTGCAAATAGAAATCCGCCAACGATGTTCCTCCTCGTACGTGTGGATACCAATAGAGGTGTTGCACGCTCAACACTAAGACGAAGGGGTCGTGGGATCCACAAGTTGTTCGAAGGATGGACAGGAATGAGGACTCCACTAGCCCGAGACGTGACATCGAATTCCGCATTTTGCATATGCAGGGATAAATTCTTAACAATATTCCAAAGCATAGATTTTGGTGTTGTGTGGTAGGATTTTTTTTCCCGATAATGTTGCACCCTGCGTGACCCAACAGGTTATTCTCTCGATGAGAACATAACAGATTTTTTTTTCGAGAAAACGCAAAAGCTTGCGTTTCGATGCATTGATAGAGAGAGTTTGATACAAGCCTAGAGAGGCCACACCCGAGTACAAGGCGACACACTACACACTACACAGTGGGGAGCAGTGCCGCAAGCCCTGAAGCCCCCGCTGTCGCCCACGATTTGGCATCCGCCTTTATCGTGTCAAGCAAGCCGTGAAGGTCGGGTCGCGCGCCATCGAAGATGATAGCATTCCGCCGCTTCCATAGCCACCAAGCCGTGAGCATGATCGTCGAGGAGATGCCCTTACGGGCCGCCTTTGGGGAAGCTTGGACGGTTGTATCCCACCAATCAACGAACAAAACCCCATCAGCCGGAATGGCCGCCGGCGAGCGAATCCAGGACAGTACCTCATGCCATGTGATCCGAGAGTAGGGGCATCCGACTAGGATGTGCTCCATAGTCTCCATCTCCTGGTCGCAGAGGACGCATCTGGGAGGATGTTGCAATCCGCGATGGGCAAGTCGATCTGCTGTCCAACAGCGGTCCTGACAGGCCAACCATAGAAAGAATTTGACCCTTGGGGGGGTCCTGACAAGCCGTGAAGGTCGGGTCGCGCGCCATCGAAGATGATAGCATTCCGCCGCTTCCATAGCCACCAAGCCGTGAGCATGATCGCCGAGGAGATGCCCTTACGGGCCGCCTTTGGGGAAGCTCGGACGGTTGTATCCCACCAATCAAAGAACATAACAGATTGAAAACCTTATTATAGATGACCGCGGGCCGAATAAGCCCTTATAGTAAGAAGTAATGTAAGACTTGAGCTGCTCATGGCCCTCGATCAGACCCTCATCTTGCGTCAGAGAATGAATTCGTTTCTTCCTATGTCGACCATTGGCCACACTATGGAAGTATCTCGTATTCGAATCTCCTTGAAGAATGAATTGGGATTTTGATCGTTGGTACCATTTGAGTTCCTCTTCTCTCAGTAGTCCCGCTAACTTCGCATTGTATTGACTTTTAAGTTCAATTTCTGGCGTAGTTAGTGGACGTACTTCGGCAATTGCCTCTAAATCATCAATTGATGAGGAGAGAAAGAGTTTCTCCTGCTTAAGCTGCCCAGCCAAGTGTCTCGCCCATCCACCCAGGTATCTCCGAAGTGATCGAAGCTTGTTATTCCATCTTTGGATGGGGGAAGACCCAGCGACTGGCTGCTCCCATACCTTCTTAACCATATCTGAGAACCCATCCCTAAGCAACCATCCAAGTTCGAATTTGAACTGTCTTTGGTGCTGAGGTGATGGTATTCCAGTGGTGAGTAAGATAGGAGCATGATCCGATAAAGACGTAATCCGCGGTAAAACCCGTACTGATACGAGAGGGAATTTCTGTTCCCAGTCCGAATCCATTAGTACGCGATCCAACTTCTCATAAGTAGGTTCAGGAAGACTGTTAGCCCAAGTGAATTGTCTTCCAACCGTTGCCACTTCTCTTAAGTCCAAACTGTCTATAACAGCATTGAACAGAAAAGGCCAATGATTGTCGAATCTTCCTTTGCTCTTTTCATGAGGGTATCTTAGCAAATTAAAATCGCCTCCTATAACAATAGGATATGGATTGTCTTTCGCTAGGTTAACCAACTCACGAAGAAAAGCAGGCTTAAAGTTATCCTGTGCGGCCCCGTAAACAGAAACCAAACTCCAAATGAAATTATCTGACTTATTCCGAATGTGAAGTTTGATATAAAAATCACCACCAGAATTATCTAGAATTTCCATAATTGAAGATCGGACTCCTATCAATAAGCCGCCAGAACGCCCCCTAGGTGGACGGGATACCCAATCGAAATCTTCCCCGCCTGATAGGCGATTTAGAAAATTCGTTGAGTAGTTCCGTTTACCTGTCTCGGAGATGGCCACAAAATCTAAAACATAGTCTCGGATGGATTCAGCGATGTGTAAGTGTTTAGCCAAGTCTTGTAGACCTCTGCTATTCTTAAACATGCCATTCATTTAGAAACTGTTGTAGATTTTGTCACCCTAGCCTTTTTATTAGGCCAGGCATTCCTTTTAATATGGGAGGCTCTGGATTTGCAATTTGTTGCTTGTAGTTCAAAACAAGAACTAAGCATCGCGTCATCCGTACCTACCTCTAAAACCTCTCCAACAAGTTGTGTGAGAAGCTGGCCATCCGTAGTGGCGTACGCTTCGTCATCATCAACTATAGTCGGAGGGGAAGAAGACTTAGTTCCAGACACAGGAGTGAATTTTAATCTATCAAACTCCAAATGTTTTAGAACTTTAGTCGAAACTGAAATAGCATCAAAAGAAGTACCCAAGGAGACACCAACACTATTGAGTTTGGCGGAAACCTGAGGTGTAGAAAAAGATAAAAAAGATTTAGAGCATTTATCCATACCCTTATCGTCCAGGTTAGCCGCCGCCTTACGACGCATAGCCTTGGTCATGGAATCCTCATCCGTGGCCGAGGCGCCATCAGCAGCCACTCCATGGCGCGAACTACGCCGTGTTGGAGTCAGCTTGCCGACGTTGGAGATAGTGCCGGTTTTAGAGGAAGGTATAGGCGAAGCAGGCCCATCCTCTAAAACAGCAACCACCTCCACTGTCGAGGCCGGGGGAACGCAGGAGGAAGAAGGCCGTCCCCCCGAAGCAGCCGTCGCATCCAACATGGCACGTGCAGTCGACGGAGTCCCCCGATCCGGTTCCAAGGCCGGCCGGCCGGCTGCTGGGCCGGCGGGGCCGGTGGTAGACCCGGCCAAACCGGGTCCCTGGCCGGGCGTCCCAGTCCGGACCGCCGAGGCGCGCGGAGCAGCTGGCGAGCGTGGCGCCGCGGACACGGATGGCGACCGCAGACCGGCCGCGTCGCATGCCGACACGGCAGAACTCACCGCGGCAGCACCCTGGGCCAACTGACCAGCGCCGAAGTCGCGAAGCCGCCCGACGTGCTCCACCGCGGTCGTCTGTGGCTGCAGCGTGCCAGGGAGCACCGTGTCCGCAACCAGCCCAGACCGGTGAGGCTTCGCAGCGCACTGCTGCCCCACCAGACCTCCCAGAGGTGCTGCCGCACCATCGACGACGTCAGGGCGCGGGTGAAGGGGAGCAGGGGCGTCCAACCCGTCACCGCGCGGAGAGGAGGCAACGCCTCCGGTCGCAGAGTCCGAAAGAGCTCCAACGGACTCCAACGAGGGCGAACTCGAAGCCGCTCTCCTAGCGGCAGCCGGCGTCGTGCGCCCAAGGGTGCACACCCGACCACGCGCGGGTCTGTCATGCCTCGGAGACATCGCATCACCCTGAAACGAAGCGGACTCACCCATAGACGGCAACCTCAACCCGCGAGCCTCAAGAGTAGGACTAGTACGCCGCAGTCTATCGACAACCTCCATAGCCTTGGGAGTCTGAGGGTTTGGGTTGAAAGGAGTGAGTGCCATCGAGTACCACCAGCTGACTGTGACCCACCTGCTCCCACCGCCCCAAGGGACGACACCGATGTAGACGGTCCAACACGAGCCTCCGATGTATCCATAGCATCTTCATCCCCAGCGTCATTCCCATCGCCATCATCATCAGTATCATCCTTCTTAATCCATATCAAAGGAATAAAATCAGGCTCTGGAACATAGTCCTCGGGCTCTCTACGGAAACGAAACTCGAAGGCCTTTAGCTTCACCACTACATCAGATTTTATGATCTTCCCCGAGTCAGAGATCTTCTCAAGAACTTTAGCATCAATCATAGCTACCTGTATGCGAACCACTGCTCTGCGTCTGAGGCTAAGGAGGTCAACATCAACCGTCTTACCCAGCAGCGATCCCACAGCCCAAAGTCCTAGGAAATGCCTCAACGTATGAGGAACTCCATCGACATGTAACCACACCTTATGTAGCTCAAATTTGTGCGGTACTTCCGAGGACTGCCAAGCTGAGATGGACATGGTGGAACTGAAACCTGGAACTGCAACCTGAATACCATCAACCCTGTCGAGGTCCTCGAAGGAAGGGACACTGATTAGGAATCTGAGCTCATCTGAAGGCACAGCCTCCCATTTCCAACCTGGACGGTCTGAGCACCGTCTCGCCACCTGCTTGGCAATCACATCAGCTGGCACAACATCCCCAACCACGACCACAAGAGCAACTGGTGATTGAGAGGGCGCAAGCGCATCATTAACCACAGAGTCAGGAATCGCAGTAAAGTAAGTCTCCAAAAGCCCAGCCCCAGTAACATAAGCAGAAGGACGTGGCGCTCTAAGCACTGGACAACGTAAAGTGGGATGAGCAATCTTATCACAAAAGTAGCAAAAGTGTTTGACCTTGCAATCTTTGGTGGCATGAGACCGGTCAGAACATTTTGAGCACCACACCGTCTTCTTACCCTTAGCCGCAGCCTTGACTCCATCAGTGACATCCAAAGTGGTGGTGACTTGCAGGGGCGCTACAGGCGCCACATCTTGTGCCTGCGCTTGCAAGGCCAACCCAGGCTGCTGTGCCAACAGCTGCTGCTGCGGAACCGAGGATTGCTGCGGGAAACCTTGCGGAACAATAGGATATTGATACATGCTAGGATGACCCGAACCTTGCTGCATCTGACCCTGGAAGTGCACGGCCTGTCCCTGATTCTGCGAAGGGAGAGCTTGGGAAGGAGCACTAGCAGGCGCAGCGCCGCCAACAGCCCCTGCCTTCTTCTTTTTATTCTTGCGCTTTGGCGCCACACCCGGCGCATACGGCTGCTGCAAAGGGAACCCTTGGGCCGGTTGATGCTGAAAGCCAGGTACCGCTTGCGGCAAGAACCCTGGCGCTGGTTGCTGCAGCCCCGCAACACCGTAGGAAGGACGCGCCGGCGGCACCACGCCCGGCTGCCCCGCCCCGTACATAAACCCATATGCCGGCTGCAGCGGTCGGGAATGACCCTGCGTCCCAGGGGGCATCGGTACGGGGGGAGGCCGAGGGTGTGGAGCGAAGGCAGGGCCGGCGGGACGAGCGCCCCCCTGCGGCACCGACGAGGCAGGGGCGGGGCCACGAGGCGGCTGCTGAGCCGCCATAGCGACCGGGGGCCGAGCAGCTACCTCCGCAAAGGAGGGAAGCCGCAAGGGCCTCCACCCGCGACGGAACGGCGACGAAGCAGCGGCTGGAGAGAAGACGCCGACCGTCCCCGCCGATCTCGACGACGATGGCGAAGAAACGGGAGACGACGCCGCCTCGGGGGATGACGGCGAAGGCGACGTCGAGGAAGAACCTGGTGAAGACGATGAACACGGGCGGGAGACCGGCGATGATGACCTCGGCGCAGACGACGGCAACGGCGGCGAAGACCTTGGCGAAACGGTGAAGGCGGCTGAACGATCGAGGCGAGGGGAGTCGTGACACACGTTGACCGAGCGATCGCTCCAGAGGAATCGCATAGTCTGGCCCAAACCGGCCCACGTCCACCCTGCATTATACACGCCTGTAGCTCAGAAATCTAATACTGTTTTTCTTCTTCGAGCTATGCAGGTTTACCCCTTCGATCTACTGATCATTGATGCTTCCCCTCCTCCATTATCTTAATGGCTTCCTTTGAGTTAATTGTATTTGTCGGGGTTCTAATTCCATCAGCCTGCAGGTTTGCCGCTTCTCACACGTAACAAGTGCAAATGAATCGATCTACGACGAACGGAGGAAGTAGACCAGCCGGCTACCTATTTATTCTCCTATCCTACACCACCATCTCCAGCCAGGCAAGCGAACAGACCCTTCAATCCCCATCTGATTACCTATTTACCATCGTGTGTTACTTCAATTTCAGTGTGACTTTTTTTCTCTTATTTCCTTCCTCATCTCACTTTTTTCTTCGTGGCACTGCAGATACAGTTACGGTCTAATTATCTACTGCCATTCAAGATAAACATGGGTTGCAACGCCTCCGTATCTTGGCAGCTCGCTACTCGCGCATGTAGACCTTTACGTACTACCAAGTTGCGGCTGCAGCTGCTGCCACTATATTCTTACAAGTCCCTGATTCGTTTGTTTTATCCATTGTCATATTGTTGGGAGTATGAACCTTGCAAATAAGGTTATTGATTATTGAAATGATTTTTCTTGGTGTTGATATGGCCATGTCATTTGCTTCCCTTTGTTATTCGTGGTAGCTGACGGTAGGTGATCGACCTCATAGCATATGCTGATTTTCTTAATAAGAAGGTAAATGTCGAATACCCTTATTTGTTTTTAAAAAATTCAGTATTCTGTTTTCTAAGATTGCAGTCTGATTTTTACATATTCCTTACCGCTTCAGTATATATTCTCATTCCAATGAAAAAATAACATGGCGCACTGAACAAACTAATCAATGCTGATTCTTGCAGCAGGTAATTTTTTATTCCGCTATTAGATACACTTAGAGCAAGTACAATAGAGTCCAGTCAGCTGGCTAGAAGACATTAAATAATATATCTTAGATGAGTTGGAGGAGAGAGAATGGGAGAGAGAAGAGAGGTGGGCTACTATGCAATAGCCAGCTCTTGCACGTGCTCTTAGCCAACTATTATACATGTTAGCTATATGGTGACTACAAATGACATGACATCTTATTATAGCCAACAGTTGGCTATACTATTGGAATTGCTCTTATGCAGTTATGCTGAATAAAACAGGATGGGAATGTTACTTCTGTAATAACATAGCATGCATGTGTGCCTCAGCTAACACACATGGTCTTGCAGGAATTATTCACAAGACAGGATTGGTTTTTTTTTTTTAGTATTTGGATCACGTCTCAGAGGTAGGACAATGTTTAAAACTTTTATTTCAAACTTGAAAGCCAAAGAGAATATCATTATGAAGCTTTCTTTGGCTTTATTTATTTTTGTCCTATGAACAAAATTATGCCAGACTTATTTTTCTTGCACTTGGTTTGAAGAACACATTTTATTTAGACTTCAGAGTTTTCACCATATGATTACTCTAGGTTGCTGCAAGGGTTAATTTTCCCTCAAATACTAGATGGTACTGTTGTAGATAAAGCCATGGCAAGGGCTGAGCATCCTATTAGATGATAATCACTATTTTTATGTACTAGAATTATTTAAATGCCCAGGAATACATGACTGTCATGCTTGTGCTAAGTCTAAGTGTGTATCCTCTATTCATGTATTCGTTAAATATTTCAGATAGAAGTATCAACATTCTATTAGGTATTTATTTCATCTCATCTTTGATTCATTGCGTTAAAATAATGTACGTTCACTCAAATTACTACTAAAAGATAGGGGATACAAATCCCGCAGCAACGCGCCCGGGGTATTATCTAGTTATCAAAAGAGAATAGGAGCCGAGGTGGGGACTTTCTGAACTTCCGCACTCAAGTATACTAGATGAGAATGCGCGCTTCGCCACGCCGCCTATACTTCGTTATGGCACAACATGGCCGACACGACAGTATTGTACGATGTATTGGCTTAGAAACTGAACATAGCACAATGTATTGGTGAATTATCAGTGTATTTAGAAAATAGAAAATTGTAAAATTATAAGTTCAACTGTCACATAGTATGCATGTTTGGCACTTGAAACCCTTGAAGTTCCAGAATTTGAGTTTTACAGAGCTATTTGTTCTAGACCCAAGGATCGAAAGACAGAACTAATCATAATTCACAAGAAAGAGGGTAAAAATCCTCTCCAGATTTTCACTACCATTCCAGAAATCCATATATACTAAAAAGCATCACCAAAGAACAAAACTGAGCTCCAAATTGGTCAGAGTAAAAACAGAGCAATTACATGACGTTTTCCCTCCTTCGGGTTCATACATGTACACAAAGAACTACAAAATGAATAACAATATAGAGAGCTTGATATCCAAACATTGTTTCAGAATGAGCATGTAGGCCTAAACAGGAGGTAACATCAGACTTCAAACACATGCCTTATTTAACACTTTGCCGATCCACAATATTGTCACCCTTCATGCATCATACAAACATATATTACGTCTGGAGGGCCTGCCAATTAATCTACTAACCTCCGTCTATAAAAGGATGTCTCAACTTAGGACAAATTTGAATGTATCTAGATACTAAAGTGGGTCTAGATACATTTAAATTTTGACAAAGTTGGGACATCTATTTATAGACGGAGGGAGTACATTGAAACAAAAAAAAGGAATATCTGGAATTAACACTGATCAACTTCATTCCCATTTATGTGCTCAACTAATTAGCAAAACTCTAAGAATCATACAGGTGAAAGCATGGGAAAGGGGAAAATGCTGACAACATTATTCGAGCATGGTGACAGAGGCAATCTAGCCAAACAAAAATCTATGTGGAGAACTGAAAAGTATGAAATGTATGGTCTAATCCTTAATACCTGAAAAAACTATATGAACTCACCATACTGGGAGAATCTGTGACTAAGATCAACTTGACATTTGGGGCAAGCTCCCCAACAAATACCTACGGACAGTAACAACAATGAGAGCACAAAATATATAATGACGACATGTTGTACACTGCGTAAGTTACAATCAATGCATCTGTATCTCCATATGATCGCAAAAGGAATCGGTGGAGCTAGAAGTAGCTAAACTCATGTTGTACTCTTGCATCTGAAGTAGCTACCCATTTACCCATGTATATAGGAGGAAGCTTCATCCTATTCAGAGATTCCTTCAATTTCTAAGGTTCATGGAGTATCCAGTATCCATAACAGTTATCAAAAGCGCCAATATTTGATCAATGAATATTACAGGCTTATGGCCAGGTTAGGTCATGAGTCTAGTCAAAGTAACGCCATCACTTGTTCACCAGGTTGAACTGCCTAATTCGCTACTGTTCATGGTAGCATAAGTCACATACAATAATTTTATGTCTGTTCAAACGAAAAAATAATAATTCTATCATACAAATAAAACTGGTTATAACCGAGGCTGATATGTGAATGTATGAACCTAACTAAGAGGTCTTATTATTAACTTCCATTGCTTTGAAGCTACTGTAAAATAGGTTATAACCTAAGGTGATCTGTGAATGTGTGAACCTAACGCATAGATCTTATTATTAACAGTTTGAGCATTCAATGAAGATGAACCACAAGTTGTGTGATTCCACAACAGATGTCTTCTAACTGAAAGCATAAAAAATAAAAAATCGCCACCCATGTGAGGTAGGCCAACATGATAGTATCTTCTATAACATGTTATCACCTTGCTTTAGAAGTATAAGAATTTTAAGCAGATTCTCTATCTATCTAACATAAGAATATAAGCACTCCTTGCAATAATATCTTAAGGCAATGCAATTCACATATATAAACTCAATTCTCCACAAGCCTAATCCTTGTTCCAGTAGAAGGCTCAGGGACAATCAAACTGAAGCCCAGGGCAAAAAATACACTAAGAAATTAGAAGAGCATGGATCTAGCGAGATATAATACCAAAAGAAATTCAAAGAGCGAAATCTGAGATACTATTACGGCAATATAAACTTCTAAACAAAGAAGATGTTAAGTGTGCCTTTAAAAATATCGAACAAAGTAAAATATGGGAGTAATGAGTACATCTTGTATGAATCAGCATGCTGTGTGAGGTATTTCTCATAGCAGCCATGGTCAAGTCCTTTGTACCATACATTACATATCAGGTGCATTTTATATGAATCAACATGCTACATGAGGCTTTTCTCGGAGAATTCATGGTCAAGTCCTCTGCAACATTCGTTATTTTTTTATTTCATACACTATACTCTAGGAAATAGCATGCGTGTATTGCAAAAATGAAACGCAAAATCATCATAGGGAGACCTAAATAAATAGAGGATACTTTTATTTAGTTATAATTTGTGTTCTGGATATTTGCAAATCTAATCCCACAACTATACATATATATCATACATCACTAAGGAGCATAAATCATAAAAAAGAGCATAAAACAAAGCAGAAAAATTATATTTGAATAACTTTTGCCCATGTTGAAAATTTATATTGACCTTTATCTTAGTATTACCTATCGTCCAATGAATCATGACCAGAGATACCCTGCCAAGAACAGAGCTGATAACAAAACCTGCAAAATAATACCATGCATCAATAATACTTCTGGCAATATGCATCTCATTGTTGTTGCATAAGTAGATAGCTAGCATAGCATTGTTCTGAATTTAGAGTGCACTTCCAAGATAATAATACACTGAAAACTGCAGGAAACAATGCAGATGAAACATCAATAGACATGGAAGAAGCTGAACTGCAATCAGCCTGATTTTCAGGCCGAGACATGAACGAATTCATACCTGATTTTCAGGTCTAGACATGAAACATAAATACCTGAGCCGCCGCAAGCTCTGCTGGCCTCATGCAGAGCCGCCGTGCTGCGTTTAACGCACCGCCGCCGCGCCGACCGCATGCGGGCGCGAGCAGCTACCGGCTCTGCGTCCCCCGCCCCGCTACGCATCGCGCCCGCTTCCTCCGACTGGCTACCGCTGGAAAGCGCCGCCACCGCGGACACGAGCTTCAGCTCGTCCGCGTGCGAGCGCTCGAGGCCTCGCGCCGCATGTCGCCTCCCCTCGGTTCCCTGGTCGATGCCGCCGCCGGCGAGCCACACGTGATGTGCGCCTCCCAAGCGTAGGTGACAAGGGTCAGGCGAGTCCATCTGGAGAGCTGGTTCCTATGGTGGGCGCCTCCGAAGGAGAAGAGATCAGAGAGGGGAGAGGCGACGCTGCCAGTTACCGCCGGCCAGAAACCCAAGTTTTTCTTGCCGGAGAGCAGGGAGATCGGGAGCGACTCCAAATAGAAAGGGGATGAGGGTCGACGGGATAGTGCAGTTGGATAACGGAGAGAGAACGTCAAAATAATTTTTCACCGGAAAAAAATCTACACTTCAGCTTTTTTCACGCCAAAGTGCTAGGCCGGGCCCTCTGGCAGCCAAAGGATGGAAGTAACTAAAAGAAAAACACAAGGCATCAGATCAACCCAAATAGACGGCTGAGGAAACTTTCAGCCATGATCTGACGGTCCACATTCATGTTACACAGAAGCTCTCAGCAGCATGGGTCACCAACAGGATTAAAGATTGTAGTAATTATCAAAAGAAAATAGGAGCCGAGGTGGGGAATATTAGAGATCTGCAAACCTGCAAAAGAAGGTTTGATTCCGTGTTCCGTGTAAAATTTACAAGCAGTACAATTTGCTCTATATCTGCACCCTTCTGCAGCTTTGCATATGCTTGCAAACCTTTGTGTGTATACACAATGGCGCGCGCTGAGCGTCCCCCGGGGGATCTAATTTCAGATCCCCCGGGTCGGTAGCCGTACGATCGAGCCTGTGACAGCCGTCGGATCGAGCGAACCGTTACCTTCTCCCGCTTTTGCTACCATGCATGCACTTGTAGCAAAAATTTCCCGTTTGTAGCAAACACAGAAATCCGCACGTCCTTCGGGCTAGGGAGAGGTTGGAGCTCCCGCGACGCCGCCGCGACGCCGCCGGCGGAGACGGCGCGCGACTGGCCGGCGACAAACAAAGCAGAGAAGGGCGCATCCATGGCGCACCTGCTGAGATCCGTCCTCTACCCAAACGGAGAACCTAGTCGTGCTGCACAGGTTGGATCGAGCTCCTCTTCAAATCCAGATCTCGGCCGTCGTTTTCCGACGGGATCCTCGAGCGGTGGCGCCGGAGTTCAGTCGGCGCAACCAAATCGAAGTACCTACAACAACCCTCCTGTGTATTTCACTCAAGACCCGGAGGTTGAAGAAGCTGCTCCATCGGTGAGTGTATTTCCGCGATTTTTTCGACTTTTATTGCTACTTTTGATTTGATTTCCTACTGCAATTATATGCTCCATCAGTGATTTGATTTGCAGCTCACTAAGGTTCTGCTAATTTTGATTTGATTTCCTACTACACTTTTATTGCTTCATATACTACATATGGTTCTGCTACATGTGCCAACTGGGGTAGCTAACTGATTAATTTGATGTACTATGCAGTGTTATAGTTGGTACATCTGATAGTCTTGCTAGAAGATAATGCTAGTCTTGCTAGAAGATAGTGCTACATTTGATATTGCTACATCTGATAGTCTTGCTAGAAGACAGTGCTACATTTGATTTGATAGTGCTACATTTGATAATGATAGTGCTACATATGGTTCTGGTGCTGCTCCTGGATTGTTGATAGATTGTGCAGCAATTGCTAACAGCTACTGAAAAATATGGTGCTACACTTGCTACACATTGAATTAGAATTGCAAAAAAAAAATGTAGCAATATACAAACAAAATTTAAGTGTGCCATGATAAAAAACTTATGCTACATTCTAGTATGCATGAATAATTTGATGCTACATGGTGTAGCAAAACTATTGTTAGCATAATACTGTGTTTCAGTTGACACTACATTTTAGACAAATTACTTGAACAAGTGAAGCTCAGGAATATGCATACATGCAGGTTTTTGTTGCTGACAGCATCTTGAGGGGTTTTGATCTGAACAATGCTGCACCAGAAACAAGTTCTGCACCAGAAAGCAGTGCTGCTGGAAAATTTGTACCAGGACCTCACAGTGGGCAAGCTGGTTCTGCTGCAAGTGTAGCTCAGGATTATGATGAAGAGATATTGTCCCAGCCTATGGTACCATATGTTGGCCTGACTTTTGATGACATAGAAGAAGCAAAAGAGGTGTACAATAATTATGCATACAAACTAGGTTTTGGTACACACATTGGCAATACAAAGTACAGCACAGCGCGACATGCTCCAAAAGGTACAATTCTGAGCAGAGTTTTCGAATGTGTTCATGCTGGCAAACCTTTTGACGGAACAGCTAAAACTGCTAGAAGCAATTCAGAAGGTTTTGTAGCAACGGATATGAGCAGCTTCAGTGCGCAGAAATCAAAAGGGAAACAAGCCAAGGAGCAGATGGATGTAAAAGACACAAGGCAGCGGAACATAGTGCTGCGACATGACTGCAAAGCTCACATGGTAGTTGGCATGCGTGCAGGAGTTTGGACAGTCACAGTTTTCAACGCAGAGCACACACACCCAATGGTGTCAATGGTCGGGAGAAGACGGTTCTACCGATCACACCGGAAGGTCCCAGAGGAAGATTTCCAGTTGCTGCAAACACTTCACAACCAGAACATATCTACATCAAAAATAATGGGAGCCCTAGCAGATGTCCGTGGTGGTGATGTGAGAGGGCTGCCATATGTCAAGAGGGATGTATCAAACATCCGCACAATGCTGCGAGAAGCTGTGACGCTGCGAGATGTCAGCCTGACAGTTGAGTACTTTGAGAGGAGAAAAGCTGAAAACCCAAATTTCTTCTATGCCACACAACTTGATGAAAATAATGCAGTCAGAGCACTGTTCTGGGTCGACGGAAGGACTAGATCGCTGTACCATAAGTATAAGGACTGTGTGTTCTTTGACACAACGTTCTGCACAAACCGGTATAATATGCCGTTTGCTCCTATAGTGGGAATCAATAACCACACACAAACAATTGTGTTGGGTTGTGCTCTGCTACCAGATGAATCAATTGAAACATTCAGATGGGTTTTTGAGCGTTGGATGATGGCAATGGATAACATGGCACCGGAAAACATAATGACTGACCAAGATAAAGCAATGGCAACAGCGATTAGCAAGGTGTTCCCTAACGCAACTCATAGATGCTGCTTTTATCATGTTTTGAGTCTTGCTAGGAAAAAGCTTGGGCCAAACTTGAGAGAAGGAAATCCATTTGCAGATGCATTCTACTCATGCATATATGGAACAGATACTCCCGAAGAATTTGAGTTATGTTGGCAGCATATGCTGCAAGTCTATGGAATGAATGGCAACACACACTTGGAAAACATGTGGGGGAGCAGAAAGACATGGGCACCAGTGTATTTTAGGCACAACTTCTTTCCATTCACAAGTACCACAGGACGCTCTGAAGGACTGAACTCTTACTTCAAGACCTTGGTGCGACCAGGTGAATCAGTATTCAATTTTGTGCAACAGTATGAATTATGCCAGAACCTCATGCTTGATAGAGAAGACAACTCAGGTTTCATAATGGAAACTACAACCGCTCCACTTTGGGGAAGGTGAGACCATTGCAGCAAGTTTTCAAAAATTTGTATTGTAGCATGTTAGTGAAGATAGCAAATACTTGTAGCAATTTATATCTATTGAGACCAATTGCAGCATCTTAGAAAAAATGTAGCAAGTTCTTAGTGTCCAGTAATTCACTACAGTTTAAAAATACTATAGAAAATTGTTTAACATTTCCTAATTGTATTTGCTACAAACAAATTAATGCAGCTGGAGCATTGAAAAGCAAGCAGTGCTGTTCTACACAAGAGAAGTGTTTGACAGGTTCCAGAAGATGCTGCAAATGTCAACTGGATTTTATCCGCTTCGAACAGAGCTAGAAGAGTTGTGTTTTGATCTTGTCCCAAACCCCGGACTTGACGTCAGAACATACAGAGTACAAGTTGGGTTAGAGGAAGAAACATACACATGTGGCTGCAACCAATTTGAGATGTGTGGACTGATATGCCCTCATATCATAAGGGTGATAGTTCACATGAATGTACGAAGCATTCCAGAAAAGTACATGCTCCATCGCTGGTCAATGGCAGCAACAACACCTGTGCCTGATCCAGGATCAACCGGTGGCAAGTTTGGTGTTCCGGTGAACAACACTTTGAAGTACAACTCCCTTTGCAGAAAACTGAATAGTTTGGCAGCAGATTCCTGTATTGCTGATGACACATATGCAATAGTGTTAGACATGGTTGATGAGGCAAAGAAGGTTGTTGCTGCAATGCATAGAGCTAGAATAGCTGGGCAGCAAGGTCAGGGAGAAGAACATGGGGATGCTACAGATCCAAGATCATCAAATGTTCATCATGAACAGCAGCAACATGGTAGCAACCTAAACCAGCAGCAGCAAGAGCAGCCAGTAGCACACGAGACACCTTCAAACAGCAATCTTCGTAACCCAACCAGAGTAAAGCCCAAAGGTCGTCCAAAAGAGAAGGAGCAAAGAAGGAAGCCACTAGTTGAGCTAAGGGATGAAGCTAATAAGAAGAGAAAGAAAAAAGCTGAGGAGCCAAAGGTTATGAAAGAGCCAAAACCAAAAAGACAATATAGAAAGAAGAAATGCCCATTTTGCAATGAAGAAGGACACACCTTGAAGGAATGCGAGTATATGGTACTTGCAAAGCAATTTAAAGATGCAAAAGACTCTCAACCGGAGAAGACAGTATAGATGACATAATTGAGTATATGATACTTGAATTCAGGAAACTTGTAACTACTATTTTTCCTATACGTCAACATGAAAAAAGTTCAATTTCAGTTGTACAATAGTTCACATGTGTAGCAGATATATTTGTGATACAAAAGTAATAATGGAAGTTGTTAAGTTGATGAGTAGCAGATACATTTGTGATTTATTTATTATTGTGTTACAATTCATGGTAATGCTGATGAGTAGCAGATGATTGTGGCAATAGTAGCAAACTTTCAAAATTAATGTAGCAAAAATAAATAAAAGGTGTAGCAGATGGTTGTGGCAATAGTAGCATAAGTGGGCAATAAAAGTAGCATAGGGAGGTTATTAATGTAGCTAAATGAGAAGATGCAATGGATCATCCAGATTTAACTGAAAAATGGACAGCATGTTGCCAGGAAAATGGACAGCTTGTTGCGAGGAATATTATCAAACTGTGGAACAGGTAGCAAAAAAGAACAATTATGATAGCGCAGAGTAATTGAACACTTTAGTACAAAACAGATCCCAATGCAGTAGCTTATATCATTTAATTTCAGTACATGGAAAGCACCGTCTTGAGCGGTTACAAAAGGTGCGAGACAAACATCGAAACATGTTGTGGCCAACACTTTCAACTACATAGTTTATGAAGCTAGCAGTGCCACAAACGACACAACATTATAGGCTACTGTGCGAACTAAAACTAAGCAGGGTATTTCTTCCTTTTCATCAACTCATCTTCCATCAACTTTTCGACGGCATCCTGCCCATTGTCCCTGTTCTCAATGAGAGAAGCTGCTACAAGTCTCCTATGATCTGGGATAGCATTGTTATCAAACTGAGCCATCACTTTTGAGTCAAAGTTCTCCATGAAAAGTTGTACAAAGAACCCACAATCAAACCTGCATCAAAAAAGATGTTGGTATAAGGATACTGAAGTTTGCACTAAAGTAGCAGCAGATATACAGTAATGTAGCATAGGGAAAACACTATTGTAGCAACATTAAAAGGTATAAAAAGCACACTTACAATGTTGTTTGCTGTGGGTGCTCAATGTCAGCTAGGGTGAAATCATCCAGATTGAATCTTGTTAAATTGCACTCAATGAGAAGCTTGTTGAAGTTTATGAACTACATAAACAAGATACAAAAAAGAAAATTAGGTTTGCTACAGATGTAAGATATTTAAACATGTAATAACCTAAAACTAACCAGATTGGTAGCAAATTGTTCCAGCAAGCTACCATCCTTTGCACTTCTCATTGAATCAAAAATGTGGAACTTCTTTAAACACAAGTTTATGCAGGGCACGGCCCAGTGATTGTTCTTCACAATTGGGAAGTACAACTACAAAAACAAAAAAGTCATTCGAAAAGATAACACAAGATGAAAATGCAGCAAAATAACAAATGTATGAATATATACATGAAAACATACAAGATCATCTTTTAATAGCTTGAACTTTGAGTTGAGAGTCTTGAACTCTTTCAAACAACCTTCTATCTCAAATGCTGCTGGATCGACAATCAACTTATCCTACATATGAAGGAAAAAAATGGTGATACTAGAAACTAGTTACATGTTTAGCAAGGTAAAAAATACAGAGGGAGCATGATATGGTTTTGCTCACCACCATAAGCTGGGTAAAGGCAAACTTCTTCTTGGCCCTTGGATTATTGTCACCAATAATTTTTGCTTCACGGTTGAACTTCTCAATCCACACATTCATAACCTCACTGCTTAGGTAATGGCATGGCTTAAGAGAATCCAGGAAACTCTTGTATGAGCAATAGTAGCGTCCAATCCTCACAAACTCAGGACTGCAAATGCAGAAAAAAAGAAAGTAATTAGGGAAAACAAATTGAAAACACATCAGAAAATAAAAAAAACAGAGCAAACAAGGTATAGAAAAACTCACCAAGCACGGTCCTTTGGCTGCCTCTTAAGCTTACGACCATGACAAATAAACTTATCATAGATGTCACGTGTATCTTGAGAGACCTTAATCTTCTTCATCTTTGGAGGAGTGCTGTCAGCTGGCCCTTTTGCTGCCCTTTTATGCCTATTCTTCTTGTCATGTGTTTCAGGACCAGAAGAAGTTGAAATGTTCTTGGCTGAAGATGTCTCAACAACTGTGGCACCTACAAAGAAAAGAACAAAAAATGTTGTTAAGAACAAAAACAAAAATGGAAAAAGAAAAGAAGCGTTTTAATTGACTGCTACAAAACCTGTGGACTTTGGATGAACAGGAGTGACAGGCTCAGCAATGACATCTACTGCAGCAGCCGGTATATCGGCAGCGAGAATAACATCAGGAATAGCAGCGGGGATATCAGCAGGGATAGCAGCGGGGATAGCAGCGGGGATATCGGCAGCGATAGCATCTGCAATGACAGCATCGGGAATAACAGCGGGGATATCAGCAGGGATAGCATCATCAGCAATGACAGCAGCGGGGATATCAGCAGGAGTATCAGCATCAGCATGGACAGCGGTGGGGATGTCAGCGGGGATATCAGCAGGTACAGCAGCATGGACAGCGGTGGGGATATCAGCGGGTGTAGGAACAACAATCACTACAAAAAGAATAAAGGAAACAAATCAAATATGAGAAAATAAAGAGCAAAGTCTATGTTAAAGGTAGCAAAAAAAAAACAATGCTCAAAAACCCCAGGAGTAGCACCATTGATGTACTAAAGTAGCTACTAAAGTACCCTAATGTAGCAAATATAAAAGCACTAGTGTAGCACTATAAAAATGAACCAAAAAAGAAGGAATGAAGCAGTGTATGTTAAGTAGCACCATTGATGTACTAAAGTAGCTACTAAAGTACAGTAATGTAGCAACTATATAAGCACTAGTGTGGTGCTATAAAAAATGAACAGAAATAAGGGTAAAAGGAAGTCTATGCTAAGTAGCACAAGTGATGTACTAAAGTAGCACATGAAGTACCCTAATGTTGCAACTATAAAGCACTAATGCAGCAGCACAAAAAAGAGGTCACAAAAAGAATGAAAAGTAAAATAAAGCAAAATGGAAGAAAAACATATTTTGAGCACTAGGCAACTCACCAGCAGGACTCTCATGAGCAGAGCTCTCTGGAAGAGGCATCTTCGCAACACAACCCTGAGTAGGAGGGCTCTCAGCACTAGGAATCTCTGGAACAGACATATTTTGAGCAGGCAACTTGGCAGCACTGCATGCAGCAGGAATCCCTACAGCAGAGCCACCACCCGCATCAGGTACTAAAACAGTGATGTTATTAAAGTCCTCCCATTCAGGGGTGCCAGGCTCAAAAAGGTCAAAAGGGGGTGCATCAGGGGCCTTGGCAAGTGCAATTTCCCTACAACGCTTAGCAGCATCATCTAGGACCGGAGATCTCACAGGGCTATCAACAGATTGATGTTCACGAGCATCCTCAGATGGGAAAGAGGAGTCTCTAATAATAGCTGGCTGTGGAACATCCGGTGCAGCGCGGTGTGATGGAACATCATTATGTCTTGGTGCAAGCTCAAAATCACAATCTTCTGAGTAAGCCGTAGGAATATCATCATCATCATCATCTGCAGAACCATCCTCTTCTGGATCATCCACAGCAATATCAGCACCCTTAGACTCCTCCTCATCAACATCCTCATCACTAGAGTCCTCCTTGTCAGACTGCTCATCATCATCTGCAGAAACATCCTCTCCTAGATCAGTGTTTACATCTCCATGCATACTTTGGAATGTAACACTTGGACCTTCTTGTGTCTGCGATGCAGCATCAACATCACAAAGGAGAGCAGCCATCCTTTGAGACTGCATACGCTTGACACCAGCAACATAATTCTTGTTAGCTATATCAAATTCAGCAGCAAACAAGCTCTTGTGTTTCTCATGCAAATGCTTATAACGGTCTGGAACCTGAAAAACATAATCATTTCAATGTAGCAAAATGATATATGAGCAGTTCATATTAAGTATTGTAGCAGGTCATATAAAGTATTGGAGCATAAAAACAGATACAAAATTTACAGCACCAAAATACAAAAAGATAATCTATAATTAGCAAGTACAGATCAGTAGCAACCAAAGTGAATGAAGGTAGCAAAGATGTAACACTAAAGTAGCAACAAATAAATAATATTGCAGCATGAACAATACCTCAAGTTCCTGGCTGCTAGGGAAAACAAGCCAATCATTTAATGAGGCTGAAGGGTTCACTTCAGGTTCAACAGGAGCTCCCTCGGCACGTCCAGGTCGTACATTTGCATATGGTGTTTCACTTATATCGAGGAACTACACACATAACAAAAAAGAAAAGAACAAGGAAAAACATGATAAGAATCCTAATTGAAGCAAGTAAGGAAATAACAAAAAAAACCATGGAAATGCAGGTTACTTCCTTACCGGTCTCCTACCAAAAACCTTGGTGTTGTGAAGAAACAACTTGGAAAGGTCACATTGAACTGCAAAAACAAAATCACTGCATTTGACATGACAAACTCTTGGCAGTGAATAGTCTATGACATGATTGCTGGGAGGAAACTGAAGATGGTCCAAATAGATTATCTGCAAAAATAAAATAAAGATAAAAACAGTCAACACTACGTGAACAACCAAAACTTTGCTTGTAGAATTAAGTGCATGAAGTGAAACAAATTTGTCGGAATGAAAACATACACCAAGAGCAGCAAATGGGCCAGAGATCCAAAACTCAAACTTGGAATTCCCTTTCTTAAGAGAAGGAGTCTTCAACCTTTTCTTCTGCATCTTCTTAACCTCTTGCATCAACTGCTCCAGGATGTACTCATCCCAGGCATATTCATGGGTTCTAGATGGATGAAGCATGCTACCTAAGTAGTCCATACCAACATGATTGCTGCTCTTCGGATCAACAACAGTAGCCATACATAGGAGGTCCCAGGACCTAACTATAGTATCCTCATCAGTATCATCACAACCTTTCAGGACCTTGATGGTGGTAGGAATATCAGGTCTAGGATTAGAACCCCTGTAAACATCTCGAAGGGCACTTTGTTCAAACTTTTTGAGTTCAACAACTGGGGTTTGCCCTGAGCGTATACCAAACACCTTGGTAATCATATCTCTGGTGAAAACAATCCGCTTCTTCCCAACTCTGAACTCACGGAGAGACGGTGTGATATGCTGCGCAACATAGTCTATGAGCTCATTCGGTATGTTGAATGGTGAAACATTTAGTAATGAACTAAATGCACTCTTCTGCTCAATAATAGCTCTTTTCTCAGGCTTCAACTCATCTGCAACACCACGTAGACGCTTCGCAGCAAAACGGTCTTTCGAAGTCCACTTAGCTTGATCCTCTGCACTAGGCATAGGTTGCTTCCCAGCTTTTTTGGAAACCTGAAACAACAAAAAATGAACAAAAAACAAGTTGTATATCAAAAAACAAATGAAGCAAAAAAATGGAATAATGTAGCAATACACATACATTTAACAAAAAATGATGCACATGGACATGGACAGATATACATGGACATGGGCATGGAAATGCAAAGGTTTGGTACATGCTACCATAAACAACCAAATCAAATGCTGCAAATGGAACCATGAGCACACTATATATTGCTACATAAACAAAGGCAAACATAACTAACACATGAACATCTGCTGGTAGAATGAAAGGAACATCTGCAAAGGTTTGGTACAGCATGATATTTCAGTGGAAAAAACTCACATCCATCTGTAGCAAAAGTGGAAGATTCTCACTTCCACGTCTCCCAATAGATCAGGGCGCTCTCTACCTTCAATACTATGTCAGAAATGCCAGAAATAGGAAGGAAATCCCATTAGTGAGGGGGCGGGGACATGCTTCAGATCAGGGAGGAGGACATCCAGGAACAAGAGATGAGAGGGAAGCTACTCACCCGAACAGATCGGCAACGAAGAAGAACACGACGCGGGGGAGGAGATCGGCGCCGATGAACCTACATAGCTAGGGGTTCAGAAATGGAGCGAATGGCGGGGATCGGGGTCTAGGGTTCCATGAGAGGAGCACGAGAGGAGCACGAGAGGACGACGAACCTCTACTACGAAGCTTGGCGCCGCCGTTCTCCGGTGGGCGGCGGAAATCGTCGCCAGCGGCGGTTGAATCTCCCGGAACCGCTCCCCAGCCGCCGCTCGCTTCCTCCGCCACCTCGCGCGAGAGCGTGATTAAGGGGCGCGGCGAGGCGCAGTAATGAGGTCGGGGGGCGGCGCGGTCCGGAACGGCGCGGTCCGCGGACGGATAATGTGGCGACGTGGCGGAAGGAGAACGGTTCGATTGAAAGGATCCAACGAGCGTCGAGTGGGAGGAAAAGAGAGCTGTTCCCCCGGGGGAACGTGAGCGTTTTCCATACACAATTGCGTAAAAATGTTCATACTACAAAACACGAAGGGTTGCCCCCCACAAAAAGCGTGGTGGCCTCCTCAAAATTCTTCTCTTCGCAAGAAGTGGGTTCTTCAAGAATGTGATACACACTCAGCATAGTTGATACACCCACTAAAGTTCAGTTTTTGTGCATCGACGATACCAACCTTCCAAGACCGGAGGAAACATCTATATCCTTAGATGAATCTAGGATTGATGATATCCCTCAGGTATCTCCGCAGGAAAACGCTTTTCTTACTAATCCTTACACAGAAGAGGAAGTGAGAAAAGCAGTCTTCCAAATGGAACTTAATAAAGCACCAGGTCCTGATGGATTTCCAGCTGAGTTCTATCAGAACTTCTGGGATCTCATTAAGAATGATCTTATGGGTTTATTCGTTGAGCTACATGCTGGGCAGTTGGACCTTTTTCGAATCAACTTTGGGGAGATTATCTTGCTCCCTAAAGTTAATGATGCGGAACGGATCCAACAGTTTAGACCAATCTGTCTTTTAAATGTATGCTTTAATTTTTTTACCAAAGTCGCTACTATTAGACTAAATTCGGTGGCTGATCATGTGGTCCGACCTACTCAGACTGCTTTTATGCAAGGACGATATATCCTAGATGGAGTCGTTACTTTGCATGAAACAATCCATGAGTTGCACCGCAAAAAGTTGAATGGAGTGATCCTAAAAATCGACTTTGAAAAAGCCTATGATAAAGTCAAATGGTCGTTTCTCCAACAAACACTCCGGATGAAAGGTTTTTCGGAGGAGTGGCGCGCGTTAATTAATAACTTTGTTTTTGGAGGAAGCGTCGCCATCAAAGTAAATGATGATGTTGGTCGATACTTTCAAACAAAAAAAGGTTTACGACAAGGTGATCCGTTATCTCCAATGTTATTCAACATTGTTGCGGACATGTTGGCAATTTTAATTAAGCGTGCTAAAGTTGATGGTCAAATTGAAGGAGTGGTGCCTCACTTAGTTGATGGAGGCTTATCAATCCTTCAATACGCTGATGACACAATTCTGTTTATGGATCATGACCTACAAAAAGCTACAAATCTGAAATTAATTTTGTCAGCGTTTGAGCAATTGTCAGGTCTCAAAATAAATTTCCATAAGAGTGAATTGTTTTGCTTTGGCGAAGCCCAAGACGAGGCAAACTTATACGCCGAACTATTCGGCTGTGGGTTAGGCAGCTTTCCGATTAGCTATTTGGGTATTCCGGTTCACCACCGGAGACTCACACTTGCTGAATGGAAACTCGTTGAGGAAAGGCTCCAGAAACGACTTAGTAGTTGGAAGGGTAAATTATTATCTCTCGGTGGAAGATTGGTTCTCATTAACTCAGTACTCACAAATCTGGTACTGTATATGATTTCCTTCTTCCAGCTGCCCAAAGGAATTCTACATAGATTGGATTATTTCCGATCTAGGTTCTTTTGGCAAGGAGATAGCGAGAAGAAAAAATACCGGTTGACAAAATGGAGTGTTGTTTGCCGTCCTAAGGATCAAGGTGGACTTGGTGTCCATGATCTAGAGGTTAAGAACAGAGCTTTGCTAGGAAAATGGCTAGCTAGGTTGTTAACCGAGGATGGGGTTTGGCAGAATATGCTGCGGAGGAAGTATGTTGGCTCAAAAGCAATCTCCCAGCTTGTTTGGAAACCAGGAGATTCGCATTTTTGGGCAGGCATAATGGTAGCAAAAAAATACTTCTTCCCACATGTCTCCTTTTCCATTAGAGATGGCTCTGAGATAAGGTTCTGGGAGGATATTTGGTTGGGAACAACCACTCTTCGTGAACAGTATCCAGCCTTGTTTAATATTGTGAGACATAAACATGAAACCATACAGAAGGTGATGGAAACATCACCACCATCAGTAGCATTCAGGCGTGATCTCATTGGCCCTAGGTTGAACTCTTGGATTGAGTTAATACAGAGATTGATTCTGTACAACTGCAACAGGGATCAGATGTGTTCCGCTGGAATCTTACAAAAAATGGGATTTTCTCTGTTGGTTCTATGTACTCCGCCTTAATTGAGCCTATTCAACCGGTTGTTAATAATAAATCTATTTGGAAGATGAAGATACCATTAAAAACTAAAGTTTTTGCTTGGTACCTTCGTCGAGGTGTAATTCTTACTAAAGATAATCTTGCAAAGCGTAACTAGCATGGTTGTACTAAGTGTGTTTTCTGCCACGAAGAGGAAACAATAAAACACTTGTTCTTCCAATGCCAGTTTGCTAGATCTATATGGTCAATCATTCAGATAGGTTCCACCTTATATCCTCCAAAAAGCGTTGCAAATATATTTGGCAATTGGCTAAATGGAGTAGATGCTAGGTTCAAAGTTCTTATCAGAGTGGGAGCGATGGCAGTTTTATGGTCGCTTTGGCTATGTAGAAATGGCAAGGTTTTTGATAATAAAAATTCTTCTCTTATGCAGGTCATTTACCGATGTACGGCGTTGCTCCGTTCATGGTCGTCGCTTCAACGTTCGGAGGATCGCGACCTATTTACGGAGGTGTCTACACGCTTAGAGGAAACGGCGAAAGACTTTATTACCCAACATGGGTGGCTGCATACTAGAAGGATTTTGCCTTCTACAGTCTAGTTTTTCCCTTTTATTTCACATTGTACTTCGTGTGATCTCGCTTTTTTGGTTTACTGCAACTGGAACTTTCAGCGGCTGTGTGCATCCTTGTTATGCAGAGGCCGGGTGTAATACTTGACTTAAGTAATAATAAAGCACCCTTTATCGAAAAAAAAAATAATGGAGTAGTTAACTTTCCAGACTCCAACATCTATTTGTATACGGAGAAGATAATGCACACAAAAAAGCTCGGTGCTAACTGAACTCCAAAATTAAACCATGAGAAGGAGAGAAAGCGATCGATTAAGTAAACACCCTTACCTGCACCTACAGATCAAGAACACCATGTAGACAAAAGAGCATGCAACTTACCTTGACAAAACAGGTGGAAAGATTCTACGTTCTGTCCGACAGTAGCAGCAAATTTCCTCGGAGATGTATAATCCATTTGGATGATGGGGAGTTGCGCAACCTTGCATGGTGGCGGCGGTCCTGGCGGGCGGAGGACGGTGACAACAACCTTCTTCGCGGGAGGTACTGTGGCTTCGATCCAGAATGGTGACAAATATCGTCATCGAGCAGTCGCTTCGATCGTAACCGGTGACACAGATGGTGGGAAAAACCTCAAGAGAGGAGCAAGCTGAGAAATAGGGAGCTGCGTGACAAAGAAGATCAGTAGAAGGGTCCAGAGGATGGAAGGGGATCAGAAGAGACACAGAGCTATCGTTTGGGTTCCCATGAACTATTTAACCCATAATTAATGACACGGAAGCCATCCGAAAAGACGTCAACATGGAGCCACACTTGGTATGTGATGACGTGGATGAGAGTAGATGTTACTATCTTCACAATGCATGGTATCATATACTAGTATCATATACTAGTATCATAGTCTCCATATATTAATTGTTTTGTAGAATCTCAATGCAAATATATGTACAAGATTTACTTGACATTAATTTTTCTAGTAGTATGTGCTATGATACTGTATCTACCTATGATACTAGTACCTTTTCTCTCATCCTTAATTGCACTGCCACATCAGCATTTTGCATGCATGGAATGCATGATACTACCTATGATACTCCCATTGTGGCTAGTCTTAGAGCATCTCCACTCGTCCCCCCGAACAGGCCCCCGGCGAGCATTTTTTACATCCGGACGGCGAAAATCGGCCCGTCGCGCCCGGTTCCTCGTTTTCGTCCGGATTTGGCCCTTCATCCATCCGGCGAGCCACGCGTCCCCGGTCCCCCGGGTGCGCTCGGGACTCCGGATGAAACGTTTTGGCGCGAAACGCCGTGTGGACCAGTCGGCGACAGGAAAACCAAATCCTGTCGATCTTCCCTCCATTCCCTCCAATTTGCTTCCATATCCCCATTCTCTCCCGCGAATTTCTCCATCCTCTTCCTTCCAGTTCCCGGCGCCTTCTCCTCCACCACGCTCTCCTCCTCATCTTCTCGTCCACCACAATGCCGCCGAAGGGGACGGCGAGCGCCGGCGAAGGAGCGGCCGCCGGGCATGACGAACGCACGGTGGGCGGCGGACGAGCGCGCGAGGGAAACAAGCTGCGGGGGCGGAGAGGGTGAAAAAAGCCGCTAAGAGGGCGGCGGCGTCCCAGAGGAGCAAGCGAGGAAGATGAGCATGGCCTTCGGCGGCGGCGGCGGCTCCATGTTCCCCGGCCAATGGCGGCGCAAGGTACAAGCGGTTCCCCGTCGTCCTTCTCCCCTACGATGTACTCGCCGTCGGCGCCATGTTCCAAGAGGCGCCTACGTCCAGCGTCCAGGTTCACGCCGTCGCCTCCCGAGCTTGACATCGGCGGCGGCGGCCGGTTCGAGGGCACCTCGCCGGTCATGCGGCGAGGGCCGCTCGTTCGGTGCCCGTTCGGTGCGGCGCCGAACGATGGCGATCCACGAGATGATCACCTCCGGCTCCGCGGCGCGCTGCGCGCCGAGGTTCTTCATGGACGCCGCCGCGAGCCCGGGTTCTTCACGCAAGAGGAGGCGAGGGCGACGGCAGCTGTGGCAGCGCGCAAGGATCATGTGGAGGATGTTGCCGACGGAAGCCAAGCCGTCGAAGAACAAGAAGACGAAGAACAAGGAGAGACAACTCAAGCCGACGTCAACCTCGAAGGGGAAGAAGAAGAGGAAGAAGGACTCGCCGCCTGCCGAACCGCGTATCAAATGGACGCGAAGGAAGAGGAGTGCCTCGCCGAAGCTTGGATGACCGTGTCCACGAACGGCATAATCGGTGCCAATCGGTCGTTCGACACGTATTGGCTTCGAGTGAAGCCGTACGAGGAACGCAAACTCGTCGATCCCTACTTCAACAAGACGAACATGAACGTGTTCCGGGGAGAGAAGGCAATGGCCACCCATTGGGGGATCATGCAGACGGCGTGCAGCAAATGGCACGGCATACGGAGGAGGTCGAGAAACGGCCGATCGGCGGCCATGACTTGGAGCAAAAGGTATGCTCCGTCGACCCATCACCGAGGTACATCGTCGTTAGCTGACCCGTTTCGCCGTGCTCTTTTTCCCCAGCGGCGCCGAGCTTTGGACATGTACACGGACGACACCGGCCTGCAGTTCAAGTTCCTCAACGTCTCGCCCGCCTCGAGCACTGCGAAGTGGAAGGAAACTCGCACGACCCTCTCGAAGAGCAAGACCGAGCAGTACAACCCCGACGCTCCGGGCTTGCGCGCGGAAGGGCGCCTGAACTCGGCGGAAGAAGCTCAAAGAGCTCAAACGGACGGACAGTCCCGCCGACAGGATGCAGGCGTCGATCGACAAGTGTTTGGCCGACTTGAGGTCGCACGCCGACGGGAGGAACGACAAGTTCGACGGCCGGTGGCGGGAGATGCTCGCCAACCAGGGCGCC
The DNA here is from genome assembly GCA_030979885.1 of Lolium multiflorum. Taxonomy (NCBI): domain Eukaryota; kingdom Viridiplantae; phylum Streptophyta; class Magnoliopsida; order Poales; family Poaceae; genus Lolium; species Lolium multiflorum. Next base: position 230,831,071 of record CM061748.1, on the reverse strand, counting down.
CGATCGCTGAAGACGACGGCGGCGAAGAAGAGGAACACGAACTTGGCGTTCGATGGGCGGCGGCGACATGGAACGATGGACGAGGAGACGAGGTGGTACGGGGCCACGCAGCGACATCCACCGAGCCCCTCCGGCCGTCCTTCGTCGTCTCCACCGGCTCCTACCTCGTCTACCTCACCATCTACCTCGTCGTGCGCGCGATGTCCACGGCGCGCTTCCGGCCGCGCGGCGCCGGCCACGGCGTGTGAGAAACTTGTCCGTCGGACACCGCCGTGCCGGCCGGGACTGCCGACGAGCGTCTTCGTGTAATTTCCCTTCGATCGCGATCTGGCTGATCCTTTTGCTCCTTTTGCCGATCAACTGGCCGTACTTGTAGCGTGGGACGGAGATTTGTTTGAATTTAAACTCTATCCGAACTCGGGTGGACAAATACGGTACTCCACGACTTAATTTCGTCCGTCGGTTTTTGTTCGGATTTGTGGGGCGACAGTGGGGATGCTCTTAGTTATATAGGATATACTTGAGTGCGGAAGTTCAAAAAGAAATCCGGACTTAATACGGGGTATTGAACCCGACGTGAATCGAACACGCAACCTTCTGATCTGGAGTCAGACGCGCTACCATTGCGCCACGGATCCGGCTTGCGAAGTGCTGTGCATTATGTTATTTGCTCTATGATAGTATAACATTAGGTATAATCACCTCACTCACTGGATTCTTTCTGACAAAGAGTTCCAGAGTACTATACGTCTTGGCCTTTCAACGAGCTTCGGTTGCGGAAGACCAGGCAAAGCCTGGCATTCCCCAATAATGCTACACTTACGGGAAAAATCTTACGGGATTGACTTACGGGATGATGTGTCATGCACACAGCTGCCCCATGAGGTATTTCCGGAACTGCCGCATGAATTCTAGCCAATGACTTGAATGCACGATGCTCCCGTAAGTAAATTTCGTAACTAGCATCCCGTAAATATAGCATTATTGGGCATTCCCACCTCTACTGTAGTGCTGCTTCGGAAATTAAGCGCATCCTAATACACGTTTCTTCAGAGAGTGCTTGTACGAGTTCAGAGCCCTCTCTTACTCCGGCTTCTGCTTGGTTCATAACCTACAGGTTCCAGACTTTCAGTTCACACTCCCCTCCTTTTGTTTGGCACCAAGCTTGAACTGATCCTAGCTAGGTGTGGGCTCAAGAACCTCGATCGTATCCGCAAACGATCGAGACCTAAGGGCATCTCCAACTGGGCGACCCATCCCGCGCCCGCGCGTCCGGATGGGTCGAAACGGACAAAATCGCGGCCCGGCGCGCGGACCCCAAAACGGACGGGGGCGTCGGGACGACAAACCCGGCCCAAATCTTGGACGAGTTTGCGTGGCCGCGGGCGAAAGGCTGGTCGCTCGCGTCCTCCCTTGTCCACCGCCCGCTGTCTGCCTCCCAAAACAAAAGCCCGTCGCACACATCTCCCACCGCTCCGCCGCCACCCACGGACCGGCGATTTGGGAGCGTCGGCGCCGGCCATCGTCGTCGAGACGCCGGCAAGCGGGGCGGAAGCGGAGGTCGAGGCCCCGCGCTGCCGCCGCGTCGTAGCGAGTCGGAGGACGCGCGCCGCCGCGTTGTCCTCTCACCGTCGCGACACCTCCCGCCGTTCGCAGCTGCGCCGTTTCCGCCGGAGGTGAGCTCTCTGCCGTGTTTCCAGACCGCAAGTCGGCTGAGACGGCCATGCTGCAGGTCCCTACGGAAGCATTTCGATCGCCTCCGCCTGCGAGGTGTTCGTTGAAATGCTCGAACTCAAATGTGTCCCTTTTCAGATCATGGTGGACAGCGACGACGAATACTACTTCAAGAACTTCATCGACACGTCGTCAGAAGAGGAGTCCGACGACGAATTTTTCACGGATGCTGCGTTGCTCATCCACGAGCACATTGTCTCGAAGATTCCCGTGCACCGGGGGTCCTTGCCGGGCCGCGCTCTCCGGTGTTTGATAGGCTAGCGTACGGTCAGTCCCCTGATGTGGATTTTGAGATCAATGGCCACCACTACACCAAGGGTACTACCTTGCTGATGGTATCTATCCACCTTGGGCTACACTCGTGAAGACAATCCGAAACCCAACTCAGAGCAGGAGGCAAGGTTTGCCAAAGAGCAAGAGGCAGCCCGGAAAGATGTGGAGCGGGCGTTTGGCATCCTCCAAGCTCGTTGGGCTATCGTCGGACACCCCAGAGCAGGATGTGCAAACGGAGGTGATGACCGCTTGTGTAATCATGCATAACATGATTGTTGAGGTAGAGCGGGATGATTCACTCTTTGATAATGATGGGATGGCCAAGGAGAGTTGGTTACTCCTCAAGGTGGTCGGCATCATTCCGGGACATTCTTCATGCGCACCATGAAATTAGAGATCTGGCACAGCTTGGGCTGATTTGGTCGAGCACATGTGGCACCATGCATGTAGGCAGCAATGCTGCAAACAACAATGATGAAGGAAATCCAGAAGCCTAGAGCATTTGTATCGTTTTTTCATTTTATTTGAACAATACTTTATCCTTGATTACATGGACTATGTAATGTGTAATACATTTTGAGCATTTGAACTATTTTATATATTTTATATAATACGTTTTTGCGTTTTTCTAGTGAATTTACAAGAAAAACATACCATAGGGCAACGCCGACCCAAATCCCGCGTTGGGCACAGCGCGCGGAGGACGCGACGGAGCGTCCGCGCGTCCGCGACCAAAACAGCCCAGCAGACGGGTGGCGTCCGTTTGGGTCGCCCGGTTGGAGATGCCCTAATTCCATCATACAGATGAAGCATGCACATCAGCGACCAAGTGTCGTCGCCGTGCCAGACTCAGTCAGATACAAAGAATTCCCTGGTGTCAGACGTACACGTACGTTGGCGTGCTAGCAGCGGCCGGCGGGCCGGTGTCCATGCATGCAGCTTACATGCGCGCCATTAAAATCGCGCAGGAGAGAGCAGTTCGGAGATGCATTGACGCCACGGAGTAGTAGTTGCACATCTCAGCTGAACCAAAACGCACAGCAGGGCAGAATATACTACTGTAGTCTGTAGTACGTATTTTCTGTGCCGGATCACGATCAGGATTTCAGTCTCAGAGAGCAGTCAGTGTTACAGAGAGTAAATATAAAGAACTTATATCCACGGGAAGCGACGTCGTCTTCTTCCCAGCTGCTCCTCTACGGTGGCGCAATAACTGCGGCGACCAGCGGCATAAATATCGTACCGGGCCGAAGCAGTGCGTGCTCCGCCGGCCATCGCCAGTTCGCCATTGCTCCCTCCCCGTCGCACGCATGCGCGCGCATCTCCGTCTTCGTGTTCGCGCGCAAGGGTTTCATTCATGTGAATCGTATCGATGATCCTGTGAGCCGCCGTATCTCTTCTGTTATTTATGATCGCTTGATCTTGCACGCGCGCGCACAGTTCTTGGAGCGGTGCATATATAAGCGCTCGCGAGCCTCGCCTAGTTATCTCATCCTGCTCGATCTCGCTGCTTCCTCTGTCTCGAATTGAGATATACTCTGCTAGCTAGCTGCTCTCTCTATCATAAACTAGGCGCCGAGACTAATGAGGAGGTCTACTGCCGTGGAAACTCGGAGGGCGCTGGTGTTTGCCCTTGTGCTTGTCATGAACTCCTGCGTGACCCATGGCGTCAGAACAACACCAAGTAAGTTGATCATTGCATTGTGTGTCTGGACTCGTACTACTAGATTGATCGTCTACTTCTTCGAAAACCTGCTACACTTGCAAGCACATGACATGGCATGACATGTGGCAGAGCTGACTTCAATCTGACACGTCACATACATGATGCAGCAGGTACGTCAGGTTCAGCCGCCGCCGCCCTGCAACCTGGCAATACGACACAGTCTGGGTCTGGAGCTGCAAGCCAGGACGAGTACGGAGGCCAGGCGCCAACGCACCATCAGGGCCAGGCAGCGCAGGAGGGAGATGCGGAGCAGACGTCGCTGAAGGAGAGAGCGGTGGCGGGATCAAGGCTGCCGGACTGCGGCCACGCGTGCGGGCCGTGCGCCCCGTGCAAGCGGGTCATGGTGAGCTTCCGTTGCCTACACGATGCCGAGTCCTGTCCCCTCGCCTACCGCTGCATGTGCCGCGGCAAGTTCTTCCGCGTTCCCACGTTCTAGCTACACTCGGGCAGCACCCGTCGTACTACTATGTAACCTTGTGAATGCTTTTGCGGTTGGTATGTAAAATTAGTGTGATTTGGTGACAGTGGTACTGTGTTTAGAGTTACTACAGTAGTACTCCGTCCGTTTAAAAATATAAGATGTTTTAGGTGCTTATAAAATAGACTAGATACAAATTAAAGTGAGTAAATCTACATACTAAAAATAGACTGGATACAAACTAATGTGGGTGAACTAAAGAAACTAGTCCAACATCTTACATTTTCAAACAGAGGGAGTACATAATAATAGCATGACATGCAGGGAAAAAAAATAGTATAACATGCAATTCTTAGATCTCACCACCTCCACCATGCCCACCTTGGTGTGGAAGCCTTGGGAACCATTGCAAAATCTTTGCTCTGTTGATACATCAAAATCAAGTGTGGACAGCAAATAGGCTTGCGGAAAAGGATGGCAAAAGTGTGGCTTACGCAAGTTCTGCAACCAAGTTCAAGAAATTGGGGTACTTTGAAGGCTTGGCTTGGCCTTCCTTCATCTTCATGATGTCGAGTCACAAGATTGGCATGCCGCCAAAGATTGGTATGTGGGTTCAAGCCATCCACAAAAAAGGAAGAATCGGGGAATAAAGCCAATGCTTCATTTGCAATGTTGGTGTCATGGGTACTTTGGAAGGAAAGGAACATGCGTCAGGCGCGTGTCTAACCAAGTGATAACCTCAACCATGCTAGCGAAATTAGTGTAATGTGATGACAGTGGTACTCTGTGCTCAGTTACTACAGTATTCCAGTATGCACGATCCAGTGTGCGAGTGTCCCAGTTTGTCAGGCTTAGGATACAGCATATCCGAAGAAAATATTGCCTGGCATATCTAGCAATATCTCAACCTAGTGAACGTACAATATATACTAGGCATAGGCTCACTCAGCATAATTAAGAGCCGCCACAAACAATGTGTTGCAACTTTGCCCCCGTTATGTATACCTTACTGATATCGAAATGCAGCTACCTAGTACAACTACTGACCCAAAAGGAGGTGCCAGGATATATATAACCCATTTTTCCATCTTCAAATTTAACACTAGCAGAATGTGTTAGCCGACCATATACAGAAAATAGAGAATTTCCCGCTGCCAGGGCGCCAGAGCTTGTCTATTTCTTTCCCGTTACCTCGGGCCAGACAGCTCCACCGCCCGGAGGTTGTAGGTCGAGTCAACGATCCAGTCGTTGTGCCGCGGCGCCAGCTCCGCCTCCTGCCGGACCACCTCCACCTTCTGCCACTCCTCCCACCGCTCCGCCAGCCCGTCGCCCTCCAGCATCCTCACCACCTCAGACATCTTCGGCCGCTCCATCGGGGACCCCTGCGTGCACAGCAGCGCCACCTGGATCAGCCCCTCCACCTCCTGCTCCGTGTACACGCCTTGCAGGTCCGGGTCCACCAGCAGATCGATTTTCTTCTCTTTCAACAGCCCTTTCACCTGCAGCCACGCACACACAACCGGCAGTTCTTGGCATTAGGTTTCGGTTTCGTCTAGTGTAGTGTAGGCTCTCCATGATAGATGGCACATGGAGGATGAAGTGTCAGTTTTGTTTGGTTACTGATCATGCTATAGGACATTGAACCAACATAGATCGATAATATTTGCTCTAGCTCTTACACTAGAAGTGGCAGACAGCTAAGATGCATGCTGAAACACAGATAAAATGCATTAGGGAAACAAAATTATCAGTTGTATCAATGATAGATGGCACATGTAGGGTGAAGTGACAGTTTGTTTTGCCACTGATCATGCTATAAGACATTGATTCAGCAGAGATCAATAATATTTGTTCTAGCTCTTACACTAGAAAGGCAGAAAGCTAAGACGCATGCTGAAAGACAGCTAAGATGCATGAGGCAAACAAAATATGAGTTTATTTGCTACTCAATGATGGAGCAGAACTTACCCAGTCAAGCAGCATGACATCATCGTCATTTGCGAGACGAGCAAGGTCAAATGCCCTCTGTCCGGTAATGAGCTCCAGAAGCATGATCCCGTAACCGAAGACATCCGTCTTCTCGGAGGACTTTCCGGTGGACAGATACTCGGGGGCAATGTGCCCGATCGTTCCCCGCACAGCTGTAGTTACATGAGTGTCCTTGTAATCCATAAGCTTGGCCAGCCCAAAGTCACCCACGACTGCCTCGAAGTCTTCATCCAAGAGAATGTTTGCGGCTTTGACATCGCGGTGGATGATCTTGGGATCACAGTGGTCATGCAAATAGGAGAGTCCTCTGGCTGATCCCAGCGCAATCCCCTTTCTCTTTTCCCACTCGAGAGGCGGCTCGTTTGGCTGGCGCTCTAAGAAACAAGCACCATAAGTCAAAGCTGAAATGACCAAACATGTACTAGAGGTACTCCCTCCGGTTCAAAATAATTGCCCAGAAATGGATGTACCTAGACAAGTTTTAGTGTGTAGATACATCCAGCAATTATTTTAAACCGGAGGGAGTACCATAATTCCGTAAATAAAAACTGGATTATAGTACTCCAGTTTATTCAATTACAGTAAAAGCTCACGTGAAATTATTCGTCAAGTAAAAAAAACTAGGTCTTCAGTTCAGCCATGGCTACATGGTCTAGCACCCTAGTACCCTTCCGTAGGGTCTCTATTCCCTTTGTCTATTATGTACAGAACTCTCCTTACTCTTTGATACATACTCTATCGGGAGACCTGGCAGTTTTCTCGGAAATAAAGGCAAACATACGCGGAAAAAGTCCCAAAGAAATAAGTATAGAAGAATAGGGTACCTCGCAAACGTGATGCAACACTGCCATTAGCCATGTATGGATAGACTAGCAGCCGCTCTGTAGGTGTCATGCAGAAACCACGGAGTCGAAGCAGGTTTCTATGCACTGCCATGCTAATCATTTCAACTTCTGTTTGGAATTGGAGTTCACCACCAGGAGTACGTTCTTCTTTTAGTCTTTTTACTGCTACCAATGTACCATCTGTCAGTCGCCCCTTGTACACCTTCCCAAAGCCACCTCTTCCTAGAATGTTCTTATTGCTGAAGTTATCGCTGGCAACTTGAAGCTCCCTCAGTGAGAACCTCTTCAGCTGGCCAAGGTGCACTTCTGGATCCTCCTCAGCTGAATATAAAGAAGAGTACAGATGAATGAATTGAATAATTTGAACCACAACAATGTAATGTATATAATCCTCACCAGGGACATCAAAGAAATGCTCTTCAGGTTTACGTCGCCGCCACAATGCAAATCCAATTGCAGGAACTGCAAATACCAATGCAGCGCCTGCAGCAACACCTCCAGCAATTGCCCCGGTTTTGGAGTCACCACCTAATGGAGTGGAATTGGTCCAGCAAGAACATGTCAAATACCATCTCTATCATTAACAGTTTCAGTGATTTACTATTTCAAGAAGAATCACTGTAATACGACAGAAATATAGTTGAAGAAACTCACTCCGTGACGCAGGTGGTGTTGGAGGGTTGAATGGAGGTGGTGGAGAAAAAGGAGGAGCCCCAGGACACGGTTTTAAAGTACCAGGACCACAAAGATTTGGATTATTACCAAAACTGTGAAAATAAGTTGAAGTTTATCATCCTGGCAAGATGCAGTTAGGACCCGAATGTTCATCTAGAAATAATACCTGATAGGAGTAAATTGTGCAAATGAACCAGTTGATGGAACCTCTCCAGAGAGATTATTGTTTGAGAGATCCCTGCAAGTTTGTCGCACACATGTATTATCATGTGCAGGTTTGCATGTATGATACCATTTCGACAACAATATCCATAAGGTAGATAATACTAGAACAGGGTACTTACAGAACTTGGAGGGTGGTAATGTTGGTCAAGGACTGTGGAATTCGACTAGAAAGACTGTTGTTGTTAAGGCGCCTATTGTTGCAAGTAGGCATTCAAAGAAAGAAGTTAGAATCATTTCTACTAGTGGGCCTAGAAATAAAGCACCAAGTCACAGAAAAGGACCTAAATATTGGATTTACCCTTCATTGTAATAAGAGGCTTAAGTGGATAAAGTTATATGAACGAAGAAAATTACAAGAACAGCTTATTGTTTAATAAGACATGCAAATCCAATAAGACTCCTGTAGACTCAAAGGTTATACAAACCCATGAAAGTGACACGATGTATAGTGTTTTTCTTATAGTTTTCTGCAAGTTTTAATTGTGGTGTTTTTTGTAGGATGGCTGTGAATGAAATGTGGGGGTAATAACAAAAGGAGAGGACATAGACAATTTACTATTATGTACATCATAGAAGGAGTATTCTTACAGGAACATTTCTACTAGTGGGCCTAGAAATAAAGCACCAAGTCACAGAAAAGGACCTAAATATTGGATTTACCCTTCATTGTAATAAGAGGCTTAAGTGGATAAAGTTATATGAACGAAGAAAATTACAAGAACAGCTTATTGTTTAATAAGACATGCAAATCCAATAAGACTCCTGTAGACTCAAAGGTTATACAAACCCATGAAAGTGACACGATGTATAGTGTTTTTCTTATAGTTTTCTGCAAGTTTTAATTGTGGTGTTTTTTGTAGGATGGCTGTGAATGAAATGTGGGGGTAATAACAAAAGGAGAGGACATAGACAATTTACTATTATGTACATCATAGAAGGAGTATTCTTACAGGAACCGCAACTTCAAGAGTTGCCCCAAGGTGTCTGGAATAACGCCACTGAATTTGTTTAGGTACAGATCCAAACTGACCAGGTTTGTCAAGTTCCCAAGTTCAGGAGGTATTGTCCCACTTATGTTGTTGCTATACAGCTCCCTGTTCACACAACGGTGAAATTTCACCAAAAGTTTCAGGTATACAGAATGAAAGCGCCAAACTTGTATACAAAGGTACCATAAATAATGGAAGGCAACAAAATAATGAGAAAACTATACATTTTAGAGTGTAGGACAAAAACCTCCAAACATCACTATCCTAAATCTGTAGAATGGGCAAGTGTGCCTAACCACTCCAAACATCCTAAATGGTACAATTTCCCGAACATATTGATTCATTTTACTGAAAATCAAAGTGGTTTCAAATGTCATGACATGTTGTTAGTACACACCATAGCTAACTTCTGCAAGCCAATGTCATGTATGCATATTACGAAAGTTCAGACCACCAGGCTTTCACGCGGTAGCATATGGAAACAAAAAAAAAAGCGTTGACCAAAGGGGGATAATCCCTCACTTGGTAATACATTGTTAGGTAGATGAGACCTCGCTAGCGAGTTTTTAACGAGGATAGCACCCCGTTTAATCTGAACGCTTCACCCTACTATTTGAACCCGGGTGGGCGAGATCACCACCAAGCCAGCGGTTGGTTCTCAGCATATGGAAGCATAAACATATGCACCTACGGTATAACTATAAAAATGATTATTAGAAGGCTGGAGCTTTAAACGTACAAATATTGAAGATTCTTCAGCTGCCCAAGTTGGGACACCAACGCACCAGATAGTTGTGCGTTTCCAAGATCACTGCAACAAGAAATAATATGCAGTTGAGACAAAGGGTCACAGTCGAGACAAAGGATCACATTTGTCAACTTCTAGCAACTTTAAATTATAGAGATTATGTCGAAAACTTACACTCTGATGACACTGTTATCAGGATTACAAGTAACATGGAACCATGTGCACGGATTAACCAGAGTGGGATCCCAACTCTGCAGCACACTGTTAGCATCTTTAAGGCTTTGACGCAGACTGTACAGAGCATCACCTACCATTGGAAGTACCATAATGATCAGGTATTGGCAACAATATACATGCCGACTCAATTAAGAGAATATACACATACTTATGTGCAGAAATTTAACAGTTACTTGTGGACCACATTACGCACACGGATATGGTAGTGCTTTTTTCGAGGACAACGCAGGAGATATGCGTGTCGATATATTAAGATAGGAGAGTGATAATAATGAGAGTTCGATTGATGGCGCCACGAATATTAGGTACTGTGATTCCTTACAATATTGAACTCCCCTTTTCTCCAAAAAGCTATGAAAAATGTAGCATTAGCTACTGATCAATAAGTAGTAACAACATGGTAATTCATGTTTGTTTCACAAGATTTATTTTAGATCATGTTGCCCCAGACCCCGTTTTCAGAGGAGCCAGGACATTAACAAAACTAAAATCAGGACAAATGATTGCGGCCACGAAAATCACTACCATAAGATTACAAGTTTCACATTCAGACAAACAGAGTATAGAAATTCTATTATTTAGCTCAATAAAGGCTAAATGATATGCAAATCTACTACTATGTAATCAGAAAAATGCCAAGTTCCCTTGATTGGAGGTTGAAATACAGAGAAATACTATACGAATTGGTGGTCTGTACAATAGAAATACTCATGTGGAGGCTAATTCATATATACCTTCAAGACAAATTTAAGCATTGGACAACCTACTTACTTGGCATGCAAGAGTAGCTAAGAAGGAAAAGATGTATTTTTGAAGACAGAATCACACGCCCTTACTGGAAGAAATAGACATAAAGCAAATAATAATTGTGTGGAAGCTGATTCCATTATTTCCGAGTTGAATCCAGCTGCAGAGTAGGCCAAACTTATTCCAGAAACTATTTAAGCCCATCTCAGTGCGGCTAGACCAAACTTACTGACCATCGAGAAGAATCGGAACAAGGAAGAAATTCGTAACACGGACACATAATGAAGAATGAATCAACATAATGAAAACAAAGCTGGGAAGTGGGGATAATTAGGCCTTCCATATCCCGTGAACAGATTCGTTTCATGCCCATCGACGGACACTAAGGTAAACAATATCGGATTTTTACGCCTTTCCCCCCAAACATATGCTCGCAGGCTCACCCGTAGATAGAATAATTCGTCAGCCGGCAGTCGGCTCCCGGAGAGGAGGGTGAAAATTGCGTAGCAATAAACAAGAATTCGATGAAGCGGCTCACCCTCCGTGTTTGCGGCGACCCGGCTGGCGCCCAGCAGCAGTGACAAGACCGCCGCCGCCGCCACCGTCCACAGCCTCCTCCGCAGCATCTCCGGCGACGCAGCCATCCGAAAATCGGAAGGCTGACACAGGTGGGCCCGTCTCAGAGCCTTGGCATACGGGCACCCCCCGCCTCCGGTGCCGTTGTGGACTTGCTACGGCAGACCCGTTCGCCTCCCGCCTTGCGCCGCCGCTAACCTCCCCTTCGTCTTCTCTGACGGAGGAGGCGACTCGGTTTTTTACCAGTGTTTTTCAGCTGGGGATTTTTTTAAAATTTTTGTGCTGCTGGTCTCTGGCAGTGCGTGACTGTGTCTGTGTTGTGTTGGGACCTAAAATGTTCCGTGGGTACGGGCGACGTGTTTCGCGGAAGGCCGAGTGACGGCGTTTCTACCCACAGATTTTCACTGGCAGGTGGGGCAGCACAGGACCATGGGCCCACACGTCGGGGACGAAAAGAACCTTTGGTAAAAGTAGGTTTGGTTTTCCAGGGATGGATAGTCTGACGCGCTGACGGCGGCGTGACGCGGGAGCTCGGGATTTTCCCTGGACGCGGTCCTCGTACGCCCGACGATCAATCATGCGGTGCGGGCTGTGTCGACTGCATCAATCACGTGAACCACATTTGCGTACGGATCTCAGCAGAGACAGAACCAAGTTAACAACAACCTAGTACCGCATGATCGTCCGGTAAAAAGGCCAGAAGCGCAGCAATTCGCGACGAAATCGAAGGCAAAAGTAGCGTGATCTGGAGCGAACGGCCTTTGGAGCAGTACGGCACGTCCACGCAGCTCCAGTGCGCCACCGGTAGCCACCGCTCGCGGTCGCCGCCGGGGCCCGTGCGGCAGGGCGCCGGCTACACGACGCGGTCAGAATTTTCCGCTCGTGAGCGGGAGCGGGAACGCTGGATCCTCTGCGCCGGTGTGCCCCGTCGCGGCCAGTAGGACGCCGTCACGCAAGGGTGTATGGCCGTGGATGGCGTCTGATGATCGGGGAATGAGCGCACGCGATCCGACGAGAGGGCGGTTTTTTCTCTGCCTCTCTACGTCTGTGGCGGGCCAGGCCGGACCCGTTTTTTCCAGTCAAAGTTGTGGACCGGGCTGGTCTACGGTCTACGCATCTAGGCGCGTGGTGTAGACGAGCTGTACAGTTGTGGTGGAGTGGGGGTCCGGAGGGTTGACTTGACTCACAGGCTGCAAATATCGGCCACTCTTTGGGAAAAAGGAAATTCACATGGGCACATAAAAGTATACGCTTTTCTTTTGGGTTTACTAGTGTATTCAACCTCCGTTTTTAAAAATAAGGCACGCGACGTATTTTAAGACAAACTTTGATTGTAAAAATTAGGCAACAAACTCTTGATTATATTATACTATGTAGTTAGTTTCGTTGAATTCATATTGGAAAGTTTTTTCTGGTGATGCTAATCTCATACAAAAAATATTTATATATTTAAAATAATTCTTAGTCAAATAAAAAAGCACGTAAAACAAAAACTTCTCATTCTTTGAAATGGAGGTAGTAGGTTAGTTTAATCCACAATTATCTTTATTTTTTAATATATTTTTGCCAATCCCCAGTGCATTGTCTCCAGCTTCCGAATTGGGGATTGGCGCTTTACGAAGATTTAAATAGATCGAGTGAAGGTAGAGCAGCAAATCTTCTATAATTTCCATAAATAAAAAGTATAATCCCCATAAAAACAAGGCGTAAAAAAGATTCGGAAAATTAAGCTCGTTGTGTAGCCGTGTGAGAATGACATCAGTGCTGGTAAGTCATTCTTGATGTGATGGTCTACAACAACGCCTAGGTGTTTTTCGCTCCATGTTCCTAGACCATTTGGCATGGAGATTCCTTTATTAGAGCATTTTAACCAGTGGCTTTAGGCTGCTCATATTATATAGTATCATATAGTAGTTATCATGCATATGATATTTGTCTATGATATTATCTCTATACTGGGTGGTACTATAGAATATAGTATCATAATCTTCTAAATTTATTGTTTTTCTCGAATTCCAATATAAATATGTGTACAAGATCTATTTAGCATTAGCTTTTCTCGTAACGTGCGCCATGATACAGTATACACCTACGTTATTCTAATCATATCACTCCTCCTTAATTAGATGACACATCATCAATTTTATAGGCCTATGATGCATGATACTACCTAGAATACTAGTACTATGGCCAGCCTTAGCAGTGACTTTCATAGATGAATACGATTGAGGCACCTTTTCGCTCACACTGAGGAACCCATAAGGAGCCGGTTGTTTCCCGAGGCCAGTATAAAAGCATCTCTAGCAGAGCCCGTAAAAACTCGAACCGAGAATCCGTAGTTTAGTACACCGAACTCGTGTTTACGGGCTGGAAAATGGTTGGCGCAGTATGGAGCCCGTAAACCAAAACTGAAAAACAGAATATTCAGGGTTTTTCATAGACTTCATATGCAACAGATACAACAATCGATCATAATTAATCAAATAATCATCCAAATTATTACAACACATAAACAATAGTCTAAACCAAATTATTTACAACAGTTTTGAAAAAATTGAACAAATGAAAAATGTCTCAACCAAATTACAACAACTCTTGGAAAATTGGACAGATGAACAAATGTCTCAACAATGATACATGTGACAAACAAATGAATGGAATGGTATGATCACAGGCGGTGGCCATGTCGCTGCCAGTGATGCATCTTCAGATCATAGACGAGCTGGGCATGGGGCATTCTCAATCTGCCGATGAGTTTCAAGGAAAGCTTCAATACGATCCGGAATGCGTTGGGGTTCCACTCGGGTGCCAACATTGTCATAGGAGCAGGGCAAGCTCAACTCTCTTTCATCCTCGATGATCATGTTGTGAAGAATCACCCAAACATGTCATGATGTTGACAAGGGTTTTCTTGTCCCAAAATTAGCAAACCTTGCTTGCAAAACACCAAAAGCTCTCTCAATGTCCTTGCGAGCTGCTTCTTGAGCTTTGGCAAATTCAGCTTCAATTCTATCTTGGGATCCTTGACAGACTTCACAAAAGTTGCCCAATCCGGATAGATGCCATCGGCTAGGTAATATCCCATTGTGTACTCATTGTTCATGACCTTGTAGTTGCAAGTGACTGCTTCCCCATTTGCTAATTTGGCAAACAAAGGGGACCTTTGCAGCACGTTGATGTCATTGAGTGTCCCCGACAAACCAAAAAAACAGTGCCAAATCCACTAATCTTGTGATGCAACGGCCTCAAGTACAAGGGTTGCATCATTGCTCTTGTCACAATACTGTCCATGCCATGCCTTTGGACAATTTTTCCATGTACAATGCATACAATCGAGACTACCAAGCATGCACGGCCAACCTCTTTTCTCATTTATCTCCATCAAGCGTTTGGTGTCATCCTCATTGGGAGCTCGGAGCTCGGTGCCTAAATCATGTTTTTGCAAGCCCGAGAGGAGCGGCCTGACATGCAGGCCCGGCCCGGGATTTTCGGGCCGAAAAGGGCCGGGTCGGGCTGCCCATGCCTAGTTGTACTCTCGCTCCACGTGACGATGACAAATCTTCCCAATACCGTAAATGCGCTCACCAGACTCCTCTTTTTAGTCGCCTCCTCAATGCTCATCGCCATTTATCCCCTTGTTGAAACCCTAACCACCACCACCCACTTCTCTGCGATGTCGCATACCCACGAAGTTGGCGACAGGGGCATCGTTGCCGACAAGGATTAGTTCCGCACGTGCAACTTGAACCCGGAGGAGATGGCAGTGCCACACGCAGCGGGACTTCACGTGTGTAAGGGTATTTTACCCTTATCCATTATTTTGGTAACTATGACACCGTGCTAGAGTATTTGGACTAATACATGTCTACAAGATAATTCACAGGTATTAGCCAAAGAGGTATAATGGTGTATCGATAGAACAAGAAGGCAGGGAGACCCCCAATTCGATGAAGTTTGCGTGTCGCGGTCCCAGATCCGTCGGACCGCTGGCGCCGACGGCCGGTCACCCGGACAGGACGGTGCCATCCGGACAGATCCATAAAGAATGAAGATTGGCTCGGTGTCCGGTCCGCCCGGTTGGATCCGGCTGCTCCGGTTCCTGCCGGACCGGACTCAGACAGCGTCCGTCGGCGACCGGCCTTTGCGCTGTGCATCCGGGCACTATCCGAGAAGGCGCCTGCGGTCAAGACCCGGTCCAGCTCGGTTAAACCGGGTCTCGTGGCCCCCAGTGTGGACTTCGCGCAATCCGGTCGGCCGGCTCTCGAGAATCTGCGATGTGGCAAGTGACCAACGGCCATATTTCGAAGTACACTATAAATAGGCCTTCTTCTACCTCTGAACAGTTAGGCACTACACTACAAGCTGTTCTTGAGCTCCTTCTTCCATGCTCCATTGTTAGAAACACCAAAAGCCTCAGATCTCCCTCCTCCTCCACCCAAACTCCCTCCGGGGAAACGATGAGGAGGACCCGATCTACCGTTCTACCAAGCCAAATCTTATTCCCCTTGTATTCATCAAGAAGCTTGCTTCCTAGGGTTCCTTGGAAACCCTAGGTGGGCAAGAGGAGTCCGGAAGCATCCGAGCTGTGGATCTGCTCCGGGCAAGATTGTGAAGGTTTGGAGACTACCTCAAAGTCTACCACAAGTGAGAGAGCTATTCCTTCGTGGGATAGGCTCCGGAGAATAGGGTGAGCCTTCGTGGAATCCTTCGTGGGACCTCCACTCCTCCAAACGTGACGTACCTTGTTGCAAAGCAAGGGAACACGGGAATACATCCTCGTCTCCGCGTGCTATCGGTTATCTCTAACCGAACTCCTTACTTGTGATTTAACTGCCTGTGAGAGCCTTCGTGCTCGAGTTAGTTGTATCCTCATATAGGTTGCTTCACCTAGTTTGCATTAGGCTCACCTTTATATTCCGCAAAGCCTAATATTGCAAAGAAAGAATTAAAATCTGTAGAAACCTATTCACCCCCCCTCTAGGTTTACCATCTCTATACTTTCAATTGGTATCAGAGCCTGGACTCTTTTTAAGGGCTTCACCGCCTTAAGAGTGAGATGGAAAAACTATTCGAGGGTCTAGATGATGACTCTAACCTTTCGGTTAAAGAAATGAAATCTAGACTCTTGGCATATGATGCCGAGAGGAAGAAAAAGGAGGATGAACTACAAAGCCAAATGGCAGAAATGTCTGTCATGCTTAAGAACCTAACTACGGAGGAGCTCCTAGTGGGGCTTCGGGTTCTAAGGAATCCTACCGTGAAGTTAACCATGACTATCCTAGAAACACTTCACCCATGCCTCATATAAACCATAGTGGGACCGTTCCCCATTTTGATGGAACTCACTTTCCACATTGGAAATCTTCTATGGAATCTCATATTCGCAGCTGCAGTGTGGAGCTATGGGAGATCATTCTTCATGGATACCGGGAGCCACAAGATCCCGTCGGTTGACCTCCACCGAGTTCTACAACCGTCAACTCAATGCATCCGCACGTGACAAGATTAGAAGTGGCATCAACCGCAAGCTTCTAGATCAAGTTGATGACATTGTCTCCGCTAAAGAGTTGTGGGATCGAATCGTAGTACTCCAAGAGGGAACCGATTTGATCCAATCATCTCTCTATGAGACCGCAAAGCAAGAGGCCTACCAGTTCATGATTCGAGATGGAGAATCCGTATTCGATGCCTATGCTAGGCTTGGTGCTCTGAAAGTAAGGATCAAGGGACTTGGTGGTGAGAAGTACAATGACGGATTCGAGATGAACGAAGCCTTCATAAAATCCAAGGTCATTGCTATGATTGCCGTCAAACAAGAAGACACCAACATTGGACTCCACTTGCAAATCATGACCAAGAGTGCCGATCTCAACTCCGATGATCTTGTCTCCTATGTGGCTGCCAATGAAAACATGGCCAAAGCCGGAAAGAGGCTCAAGGCAATGAACCGTGTTGATGAAGCCTCACACAACCATGAAGCGTCACACAACCTTGCTCTCAAGGCTAGAGCTGACCATGGAGGAGAAGAAGCATATGAAATTGAGGAAGATGAGGAGATGACCTCAACTAGTGACATCGCTACCGACTTTGCCTTCTTTGCTAAGAAGTACAAGGGAAAGTTGCCAATGCTCCTCAATGACAAGAAGAAGAAGAGAACTTGCTACAATTGTGATGAAGAGAGCCACTTTGCAAATGAGTGCCCTTATGAGAAAAGGGTAGACAAGCCAAAGTTCATCAAAGGGTCAAGCCAAGATTGAAGCCAAACCCAATCAATGACCGATACAAGAAGAACAAGGGAAGAGCATTTGTTGGGGCCGAGTACTTGTCCGATGAAGAAGAGGAAGATGAGGAGAAGGAGGCCGGAGTGGCCGGCTTGGCTTTCTCTAAGCCCGGGTCACTCTTCACATATGACTACTCCAAGGATTACTCCACGGAGAATGATGTTGGCTCTTCCTTTATGGCAAGAGTAACTCAAGATGATGACTCAGACGACTCTTCCTCATCTACAACCATTGGCTCTTGTCTTATGGCAAGAGAAACCAAGGTAATGGAACCCCCACCTTCTTTGTCTAGTGTCCTTGACAATGAAGCTGAAAATCAAGATGAATTAACTGTGCTTAAGGAACTTTACAATGTTAGATGCACCCTTCGTGGTGAAGCTCTTGTCAAATTTGATTTCTTGATGGACTCTCTCAAAGAAAAGGATGAGTCCATTGAGGAATTAGAATATCATTTGAATGATAAGGAAAGGAGATTCAATCTCCTAAGACAAGAGCTAAAAACCGAAAGGTGCATATCCCAAGGTCTTAAGCAACAAATTGAAACTTATGAACTAGATAAAGTTAAGGACCTTGAAACTATTGAAAGGGCTCAATTATTGACCCAAGAGCTTAATGCATCAAAGGAGGAACTTGAAGTTGCTCATGCTTCTCTCACTAGGGATCTTGACCACCTTGAAAGAGCTAACAAGCTTGTCAAGGATGAGCTCAAGAAACTTGGAAAGAACCATGACCTACTCCAAGAATCCTACTCTAAAGCTCTTGAATCAATGAATGATTCTATTGTTGATAAAAATGTTGCTAGTTCCTCCACCACCTTTACTAGCGAGCATGCTAAGCTTGTTGCGGAACATGTTCGTTTACAAGAGGAACTATCTTTGCATGTTGAGACCAATACATATCTTGAATCTTTGGTAACCAAATATGGTCTCAACTATTATCCTAATGAATCGGCTTGTGAGCAAGCAACTACTCTTGAGGAGAATGTTAGGTTGAAGAAAGAACTTGCCAAGTTCACCACAACCAAGAGTAAGATGGGATTGGATGACCTTTTGAGTAAGCAAAGGTCAAACAATCAAAAGTATGGTCTTGGGTATACTCCCAAGCCTTACAAGAAGAACAACTACAAGAAAGAGAAGCCCGCTCAAGAAAAGAACAAGAAGGTCACTAATGTTGGCAAAGCCCCAAAGGGCAAAGCCACTAGTGGTGACCGCACGGGCCAAACAATCACTATGCTTTATTTGTTGATTATTATGGTGATGTTTATGCTAACTATGTTGGTCCTCGTAATGGCTATGCTTATAGAGGGTACTCGATTTGGGTACCAAAAGATCTTGTTGCCATGACTAGGGAACCCATTAATCAATGGGTTCCTAAATCCTCTACTTGATTTTGTAGGGGTATTCCTCCGGTGGTCCAAAATGGGTGTTTGATAGTGGATGCACCAATCATATGACCGGAGGAAGAGGCGTGCTTGACCAATTCATTGAAGATATTAACAAGAAGTCAAGCATTACCTTTGGTGACAACTCAAAGGGAAAGGTACTTGGGTATGGCAAGGTGGCAATCTCTAAGGACTTGTGCCTTGAGACGGTCATGCTTGTTGAACACCTTGGTTATAACTTGCTTTCTATATATCATCTTGCCGATGCCGGTTACAATTCATATTTTACTAAGTATTATGTGCAAGTCTTTAGGAGTGACAATCTCAAATTGGTCCTTGTTGGATATGTGGAGAACAACCTTTACGTGGTTGACCTCTCGAAAGAGAGCCCATCTCCCTCCACATGTCTAATGGCGGCCAAGCATGACGAAGGTTGGTTGTGGCATCGCCGCCTTGGTCATGTTAACATGAGGAATCTTAAACAACTCCTAAAGGGTGAGCACATTGTTGGACTAACCGACATTTCTTTTGAGAAAGATCGTGTATGCAGTGCATGTGTAGCGGGAAAACAACTCAAGAAGAAACATCCTATCAAGAGTATCGTCACCACATCTAGGCCTTTGGAGCTCCTTCATTTGGATCTCTTTGGGCCATCACATTATGATACTCTTGGTGGGAGCAAGTATGGACTTGTCATTGTTGATGATTACTCAAGATACTCTTGGGTCTTTCTCCTTAAGTCTAAGGATGAGACCCATAGGGAGTTCATCACCTTCGCCAAGAAAGCTCAACGTACATATGAATCCGAGATCAAGGCGATTAGGACCGACAATGGCACCGAGTTCAAGAACTACACTATGCAAGAGTTTGTTGATGATGAGGGTATCAAGCATGAGTTTTCAGCTCCATATACCCCTCAACAAAATGGTGTTGTTGAAAGGAAGAACCGGACTATCATTGAGATGGCAAGAACCATGTTGAGTGAATTTAACTCACCCCACAACTTTTGGGGAGAAGCCATCTCTACAGCTGTCCACTACTCCAACCGGCTCTTCCTCCGCCCCTCCACAACAAAACTCCATATGAGCTTCTCACAGGTAACAAGCCTAATGTCACGTACATTCGTGTCTTTGGATGCAAATGTCTTGTTAAGAACAATAAAGGGAAGCTTGGTAAATTTGAAACTAGAACTATAGAGGGCATTTTTGTTGGATATGCGGAGAACTCTCACGCCTATAGATACTACAACCGGTCCACTGGGACTATTGAAGTATCTTGTGACGTGGTGTTCTTGGAGGATAATGGCTCCCAAGTGGAGCAAGTTGTTCCATGTGTTGCAGGTAATGATGATGATCCATCTAGTGCCATCAAGCATATGGGCATTGGACACATCCGGCCCATGGAGGTTCATAATGATGATCAAGATGATGGAGTAGAAGTATCAAGCTCACCTCAAGTTGAGTCTAGCTCAACTCAAGTTGAACCATCAAGTGCAACCCAAGATGTATCCTCCACTCAAGATGAGCCACATCCCGAAGAACAAGAAGAAAGTCCTCAACCCACTGAGCAAGATCATGATGATGATCAAGAAACATCTTCAACTCATGTTCAAGCTCAAGTTGTACCTCATGATCAAGTATTAGCAAGAGATGAATTCATTGATCATGAAGGAACCATTCGGAAGATCAAGGCGGCTACAAGGGCAAGTGACATGAAAGTGGATCTTGTCCTTGGTAGCATCTCCAAAGGAGTGGTAACTCGTAGACACCATGCACTACTTATGACTTATTGTCAACATCATGCTTTTGTGTCTAGTTTTGAGCCACTCAAGGTACATGAAGCCTTGGTTGATCCGGATTGGGTCATTGCCATGCAAGAAGAATTGGAGTGTTTCACCCGCAATGAAGTATGGTCTCTAGTTGAGAGACCCAAGGATCATCGCATCAATGTCATTGGGACCAAATGGGTGTTCAAGAACAAGCAAGATGAGGATGGCATTGTCATTAGAAATAAAGCAAGGTTAGTGGCGCAAGGGTTTGCCCAAATAGAAGGTATGGACTTTGAGGATACCTTTGCGCCGGTAGCCCGTCTTGAAGCTATTCGTCTTTTGCTTGCATTTGCATCTTTCCACAATTTTAAACTATATCAAATGGATGTGAAAAGTGCATTTTTGAATGGTCCTCTAAAAGAAACCGCATATGTAGCTCAACCCCCGGGTTTCGAAGACCCATGCCGACCCAACCATGTGTATTTACTCCATAAGGCACTCTACGGTCTCAAGCAAGCTCCACGTGCTTGGTATGAGTTCCTTAGGGATTTTCTACTACAAGATGGGTTTTGCATGGGTACGGTCGATTCCACCCTTTTCACCAAGCGGGTTAAAGGGGTGGCTTGTTTATATGTCAAATATATGTTGATGATATTATATTTGGTGGAACTAACCCCAATCATAACAAAGCTTTTGAGCAATTGATGACTAGGAAATTTGAGATGTCCATGATGGGAGTTGAAGTTCTTCCTAGGCTTCCAAGTGAGGCAACTTGCAAAAGGCACCTTCATCTCTCAAGAAAAGTATGTGAAGGACATGCTCAAGAAGTTCAACATGACCAATGCAAGCCCAATGAAGACACCCATGCCCGTAAAGGGGCAACTTGGCTCATGTGACGGTGAGAAGGATGTGGACATAAAGGTATACCGTTCCATGATAGGATCCTTGCTCTACCTTTGTGCCTCTAGGCCGGATATCATGCTAAGTGTAGGGATGTGTGCTCGTTTTCAATCCGCTCCTAAGGAGAGCCATTTGATGGCGGTCAAACGGATTCTAAGATACCTTGTTCTCACTCCTACTCTCGGGCTATGGTATCCAAAGGGGTCAACCTTTGAACTCATTGGCTACTCGGACTCCGATTGGGCCGGTGATAAGGTTGACCGGAAGTCTACCTCCGGGGCTTGCCAATTTATTGGCCGGTCATTGGTGAGTTGGTCATCCAAGAAACAAAACTCCACCGCTTTATCCACCGCCGAAGCCGAATATATATTCGCGGCATCTTGTTGCAATCAATTGTTATGGATGAAGCAAACCTTGAAAGACTATGGTGTGTCTCTTGGTACGGTGCCTCTTCTATGTGACAATGAAAGTGCAATAAAGATCGCCAATAACCCGGTTCAACATTGTCGCACCAAACATATTGACATTCGCCATCACTTCCTACGTGACCATGTTGCCAATAAGGATATTGATCTCACTCATGTGGGAACAACCTACCAATTGGCGGATATTTTCACTAAACCTTTGGATGAAGCCCGGTTTGTGAACTTGAGAGGAGAACTTGGTATTCTTGATCCTAAAAACTTGGATTGAATCAACTTCTTGCACTATATTCTTGCATTTATCTAACTATCTAGCTTAGAGGCACAGCACATATGGGGATAGTCATCTTACCATGTCTTGGTATGATGCATACCCATGTGTGCAACATAAATAGACCCAATGTCATTATATGGACCCAAGCACGTCTCTTCGAGGTCACATGACATTTGCGCTTTCACATAGGGGGAGTAATCCCCTCATTTAGTCTAAATTGCAACTTGATTTGGATATACAAGGCTAAATGATTTTATTGCAAAAACCACTCCAAAATGACTTATGATTCTTGATATACACTTCGAATCATGCCCATTGTTGCTATTCACATCTTATTTGGATTTTCTCTCCAATGGGTATGCCTAGAGAACTTTGTGTTTCCTACCCCATGTCTATGCTCATCTTATCATCCTCTATCTATCTATATGTACATGTCATCATCATATGAGCATTCATACACAGTTACACAAAGAATAGGGGCAAAAAGAGGCAAAACTAGACAAAACGGGCAAAAATGCCCTGCCGGTCTCTGGCCGGTTGGACCGGCCTTTGGCCGGCCCAGCCGGCTCCAGCCGGTCGACCGGGCGCCCGACCGGCCGCGCGGCCTGTTATGTGTTTGAGGGGGTTACCCTTTGGGGTCATCTTCCTCATTCTTCCCCAACTCCCACACCACCATGGCCGGCGCCCTCAGCACCTCCACCAAGATCTAGGCACTTCCCACCACAAGAACTTCCCCAAACTCCACCACATCATAGATCGGGGCCCTTGGAACATCTCCACCGAAGGATTTGGTCCCTCTCCATCTAGTTTGGGAATTTTTGGAGTTCTTGGTTCTCAAGCCCTACCTTGTGTTCTTCTTGCTCCCTTGATCAAGGAGAACCATGTCTTCGGGTAATGTCCTCTTCTTTTCTCCCTAACCTCTAGTCCCCCTCACACATTGCAGATTTTGCCAAAATTTGAGGAAAACTTAGGGTTAGGGTTAGGGTTTGCAAGTCCTCATGCCTTTAGAGTGTCTCTCAACACTAAGCACATACTCCACTCTCTTGCTATAGCATGTACTCAAGTATTTCGAGTTTTTGCATGAATTTGTGGTAGAAAATCTGGGCAAACATCACAAATCATCATCACCCGGTTCACCAGTCAACCCGTTCAACCGGCCGGTCCGGCGTGCGGCCCGGTCGTCCGGATTTTCGACCGGCTCGCCCGGTCTGAAGTCCGGTCGGACCGGCCTTGTGCAGATTTTCGCACAATCTCATCAATCCACTTGAATATATGCTATGCTTTCTGGTATTCTCCCTCATTGATGACATGTACACTTATCTCTTTGCTATCCTCGCTCTATTTTGCTGATTCACAGATGATGAATGGACTGCTAAGGACCGTGGCACTGTTGCCAAGCGAGGGAGGCACTCAGACGTTCCACCACGGCGCTCTACTAGTCGTGCTCCTCCCTGCTGGTGGCAGCTCAGCTGGAGGCCACTCCAAGAAGCCTGCCCAGAAAAGGAAAGATAAGCACGCTGCACAGGGAGATGATGAGGTATTGCCAGAGTACAATGTTGGTGATGTGCACGTTGGGGCATGGAGAAGACTCAGAGAGTCAAACCCCTATCAGTATGAGGCACCTACCTACCAAGGGGGAGATAAGTTTTTCTGGACCAAGACACAGGAAGCCATGTGGAACGACTACTATAACTCCCAAGACCATATGAAGTCTGGCACCATTGTTATGCCCAAGGCCATCAAGGATGTCATTGGAATGTATGAAACCACCAAGTTTCGCTTTGTGGTTGAGACCTTGAGGCGGATGGGGTTGTATGACCTCATGTGTTTGACACCTTCTGATGGTTGCTACTGTCCAATCTTGGTGAGACAGTTTCATTGCACAGTCTTTTTCCATGATGATGCCGCTAGGACTATGACTTGGATGACTGGCAAAGAGAAATACACTTGCAACTATCTTGATCTCTGTGAAGCCTTGGGGTTTGGTGGAGGCCGTGCTCGTGGTTTCAAGATCTATTCTCAGCAGACATTCGCCAGAGGGGACATTGCCTTTTGCTATCCTCCAAATCCCACATCTGGACCTCCCACCATCTCTGGCATGTACTACTCATACCTTATTATTGCCAAGCTATTCCGAGAGAGTCTCATTAGCAAGATTGGCGACACGAGTGAAGTCCGTGCATACCATCTGAACTTGATGTACTATTGCCATCTGAGCATCAGCAAACTATTGATGGCTGTGATCTCATCTATTGTGAGCTGCGGCGCTGTGTTCGTGAACGATTGACTCCTAATCTTGCCCAGTATGTTCAGCTGCTCATCAACAGGGTTGTGCCAGCACCTCTCAATACGCAAGGTGAACGGGTCAGGATGGCAGCCTTCAGGGTACCTGCCCAAGGTGATAGACCGGAAGTCGCTGCATGAGGCCTTCTGAGCGCCGGTCCAAGGAACGCCATGACCATGCTAGCTCCAGCCACTCTAGGCGCCCACAGCGTGGTGTCTCACGGTTCTTCTCTAGCCTATGGCAGATGTGCAAAAACACCAATGATGTTGCACATCAAAGTCTTTCTTTGAACCAAGAGACGAGGCGGCGCCAAAATGAGTTCATGGCTTCTAGGAATGCACCTGTTCCTCCTCCTGGCGCTGAGTTGGAGCCCCTCCATGCACCAAACTGGGAGATGCCTCTCCTCTCTGATGAGATGTTCCAGCTTGTACTTTGGTGCTCCTCCTCCTAGACCTACCCGTGCACCTACTGCTGATGATGAAGAGGATGAAGATGATGAGGATGACAATGGTGAGGATGATGATGAAGAAGCCGACGATGAGGATGGTGATGGCGGCTCTCCATCCCCGGGGCACGAGTTCTATTGATGGGACGCTAGCATCTCTCCTCTTTTCTTCGCCTTTTTGGTGTTCCGATGCCAAGGGGAGAGAGTAGAGTCTAGAATCACGGGGTTCTTTGATTGTCACAAGCCATGGGAGTTGCTTTATTTGGATTTTATATGGCTTGTGCGTATTTGCTTTGATTTCTCAAGAACCATTTGCTACTTCGAATAATTCATGTATGGATATGTATGGACGACTATTATGTGTGCTACTCTATGTTAGGATAATCATGCTTCATGCTTTATGCTTATATATCTTGATATACTTGTCCATACCATGCTTGTTTCCTAAAGATATTGGGGGAGCTTCTCATATTCCACAAATGGTGCACTTTGCATTCAAACGCAAATTCTCCAAGTGCACACATTATGGGGGAGCTGTCGTAATATCTTATATGGAATCAAGGTTTAGAGCTTATCATAATATCTATATGTGACTCTAGCTCGGTTTGTCATCGTATACCAAAAAGGGGGAGATTGTAAGGGTATTTTACCCTTATCCATTATTTTGGTAACTATGACACCGTGCTAGAGTATTTGGACTAATACATGTCTACAAGATAATTCACATGTATTAGCCAAAGAGGTATAATGGTGTATCGATAGAACAAGAAGGCAACGGAGACCCCAATTCGATGAAGTTTGCAGTGTCGGCCGGTCCAGATCCGGTCGGACCCCAGCGCCGGGCACCAGTCCACGGACCAGGCCGTGCCATCGGACGAGATCCAAAGAATGAAGATTGGCTGGTGTCCGTCGCAGCCTTGGATCCGGCTGCTCGGTTCTGGCCCGGTCGGACAGGCTCCAGAGCGGCGTGCCGTCGGCGACCGGCGCTTGTGCCATCCGGGCACTATCCAGGAAGAATGGCGCTGCCCGGTCAAGACCCGTCCCGCTCGGTTGGAAACCGGCCGGTCCGTCGGTGGCCCGGTTTGGGCTGTGGACCGGCGGTCCGGCGCCAGATCCGGTCGACCGGGCTCCTCGAGGAATCTGATGTGGCAAGTGACCAACGGCCATATTTCGAAGTACACTATAAATAGGCCTTCTTCTACCTCTGAACAGTTAGGCACTACACTACAAGCTGTTCTTGAGCTCCTTCTTCCATGCTCCATTGTTAGAAACACCAAAAGCCTCAGATCTCCCTCCTCCTCCACCCAAACTCAAATCCCTCCGGGGAAACGATAGGAGGACCCGATCTACCGTTCTACCAAGCCAAATCTTATTCCCCTTGTATTCATCAAGAAGCTTGCTTCCTAGGGTTCCTTGGAAACCCTAGGTGGGCAAGAGGAGTCCGGAAGCATCCGGCTGTGGATCTGCTCCGGCAAGATTGTGAAGGTTTGGAGGCTACCTCAAAGTCTACCACAAGTGAGAGAGCTATTCCTTCGTGGGATAGGCTCCAGAATAGGGTGAGCCTTCGTGGCGCGGGAATCCTTCGTGGGACCTCCACTCCTCCAAACGTGACGTACCTTGTTGCAAAGCAAGGGAACACGGAATACATCCTCGTCTCCGCGTGCTCGGTTATCTCTAACCGAACTCCTTACTTGTGATTTAACTGCCTGTGAGAGCCTTCGTGCTCGAGTTAGTTGTATCCTCATATAGGTTGCTTCACCTAGTTTGCATTAGGCTCACCTTTATATTCCGCAAAGCCTAATATTGCAAAGAAAGAATTAAAATCTGTAGAAACCTATTCACCCCCTCCTCTAGGTTTACCATCTCTATACTTTCAACGTGCCACCGGACTTTCAGCTACTACACGGCTAGAACATGTCCAACGGCGGCTACGTTGTTCCACCGATCCACGCCGACATCGCGCAATGCCGGTCCAAGCTGCCGCTGACGGAGTGTAGCGGCCCGGCCTCAGGGCCAAGCAGCCACATGTGGCTCTTTGGCGTCATTCACGAGGCGCCAACCTCGTGCGGTTCTTTGGCGTCGGCGCTCCATCGCCAGAAGAGGGAGTGGCAAGGGATGAAGAAATAGGAGTAACCATCGCCGCCACGCGACGCCTTTTCCTCTGGCACCTCAAGAAGGAGAAGATCGCCCTCCCCCTCCGCCTCCAAAGAAGGAGAAAGCATGGTGGGAGCCGGAGTTTGAATTCGAGGCGTTGTTCGTCGTGCCAGGCCAGGTGTGTGATCCTAGGCCGCTCCTACAACGGCCTCCCAACGGCAGGCGAGCGGTTTGCGGAATGGTAGTTGGCGACGGACAGTGAGAACACCTTCGACCTCGTGGAGGATGTGCCACACCAACTTTGGCGCCAAATGCCGACCAGGAGGATGAGGACGCCAACTTCAACGAGGCGTGGGCGATGGCAGCGGTGGTGACGACGACGATGGCGGTGCATACAACCTCAACTACCCCTTCTACTGGTAGGTAGGATTTTTATGTATTAAGTTTAAATTCCGCAAACTATATACATATGAATGAAAATCGGTGTCTTTTGAAGTTTTAAAAAACTTAAAAATATTTGGGCCAACCTATTAAGAGCCCCGGTGTGGAAAACATCTTCCCATAACAAGAGAAAGAGTGGTGGCACCGTCAATGACGTTGTGTCGGTGCCGCTGCCGACGTCTATTTGAAACGTGCCGATGGAGATGCTCTTACGTTTGGGGCTGGATTTAAAAGGCTTACTGTCTTTTTCACAAACAGAAACAAAAGAGAAAAAGGAGGAGATGCTGATACTTTACGCACGGAACTGCACACAAAAGTATTTTCGATGTTCGTCTAACAGAAGAAAAAAAAAGTTTAATTTCGAGATTACAAGAAATACCCACACAATCTTGAGACATGTCACTCTAAATAAACAGCTTATCTTTCCAACATTAAAAAATAAATTGTGCTAGCGAAATCTACACAAAAAAAGACCTTTTGAGCAAGCGACAACCGCGATGTGACTTCCCGAAAAAAAAAGTTATCCGGGTTAATATCTTTTATTTAGGGGAATCCAGGTTAATATCTTTGTGAGCGATAAGTGGAGTGGGCCAGCTAACCTAGAATTTCCGAGTGAGCGACAAGCAAAATATTAGGGTCA
Organism: Lolium multiflorum; assembly: GCA_030979885.1. Classification (NCBI taxonomy): domain Eukaryota; kingdom Viridiplantae; phylum Streptophyta; class Magnoliopsida; order Poales; family Poaceae; genus Lolium; species Lolium multiflorum. The sequence continues at coordinate 230,802,959 of CM061748.1, read as the reverse complement.
AGATCGGTCCATGCATTCTTAGCCCAACAAACTGCCGCTCTGGTGACGTTCTTCGTGGCTTGTCTTATTAAATGTTAGCCCAAAAAATATTGTTAGCCCACTCAGTAGAGAGGGTATTGATAGGCAAGACCCACGGCCCCAGTCTTGCACGGCCCGTTGTATTGGTCATCTGCTTCACCTCAATACCATCACTGGCTAGGTTAATATTTGGACTTCCCTAAAAAAAAGGTTAATATTTGGACAGGGGCACGTAGCCATGTACGAGCTTGTAGTGTGGCAAACGGTGGTTCATGTAGAGCATATGCCGGCTGCGTATCGTTGGAAGCATGCATTGTTTTTACAGTGGTATATAGTGGCATATCTGATCCCGACCTCGCCATTACCGGCCGGAAGTCTGAACCTACATAAACCATCCGAGAAGGACGTCCCATTGCGCGTGCCTATGAACGCACCCCGTCGTACTCGTACTTGTGACGAAAGCGGACACTTTTTCCCGGCATTATTTACCTTAAACTCCTCTTTGAACTTTTGAGCACATGTACACATGCAGGTCTAAACTGGCGAGTGACGACTTAATCAGCCAATGGCAAGGGTGCGCCAATGACGCGGACTCTAACCTAATTAGTTTGACCTAACGCTGCAAAGCTACTGGCTCCTCGGCCTGTCGATCCTGGCCAATTTGGTGCAGAATAAGGCTAGAAATCCAAGTAAACACAAGATTGGTTCATCGAGTGCTTTTATTTTAAAATGGGTGATCTCGCCGTCCGTCGCAGGAAGCACGATCGTGTGGATCGCTCGTGCCCCAGGCCCTAAACTATTGTTGTCCCCCCTAGACGAAAACAGGTTAGCCAATGGTGCGCCGTGAATTAACTAGTCCAGTTAGCAGAGCCCATACGCAGTTGAACAAGGATAGGAGAGAGCAACGCCTGGAGCGCGCGAGCGTCACCAACTCCTGCACAGTGTCTCCCCTGATTCTAGCGGCCGAGAGGAGCACGCACGAAACCGAGCTTTTCTAAATCGTTAACGTCGTAATCATCAATCATCGTCGCGAAGAAAAAAGATTGAGAATCCCGACGTGTTCTCGATCGCGGCCCGTCCGCGTAGCAGCCGAGTGAGGAACCACAGGCCCAAGCCTCCACACCACAGCGCACATGCGGCCGCGCCGGCCGCTGTCTGGCGTGACGTCTCGCCCCCTCGCCAACAACCGGTAGCGCACACGGTGGCGGTGGGGCTCCGCCGGCGAATGGATGCGCGCGGCGTGGCGGGGGCCGGCCCGAGGTGACGCGCGCGAGAACTACCTGGAATCCCAGCGGGGAGATTCGTGGGACGTCAATGACCGGTAGGTCCGCCGTACTCCGTGGACCCACTGGCAGCCTTGAGGCGCCAAGTTGCTGGGGCAGTTTTCAGTTTCCGATCGGAGAGGCCACGCAACATCCAATTTTCAAGTTAGCACCAAAGCAAAACCTCCTAGGGCATCTTCACCGACGCGGTTCAAATAGTCCCGCCGTATCTAAATTAGCACGCGGACAGATGGATCAGTCACACACACAACGGAGGTGTGACCATCGCTTCACCAAATTCGGGGACCCGATATATGCATCGCGGACAACGCGCGTGTTCTCCTGCGAGTGTCGCGAAGCCGCGAATTGTGGCAGAAGGTTGACCAACACCAGCAACCATGGCCATCAAAGTCATCGTTAACCACTGTCCTAGCCGCCTCAACTTCTGCGCCAACATTGATGCTGATAAAGCTGGGACGCTACTCGGGCATTGATGGCCAATGCTACTTAAAATGCCCGGCATGCGGTTGTTGTCCCCACAACCATTGTCATCACCTGCAAACAAACGCCGACAGTCCCACAGCCAGGGCCGGCTCTGGCCCAGGGCAAGAAGTGCGACGGCCCGGGGCCCAACCAAAATAGGGGCCCATTATTTCTGGTACAGTGCATATAGGAAGAAGTAGAGGAAAAAACTTAGGCCCATCAGGCATGCACGCAGGGCCCATTTATGAAATTCGCCTCGGGGCCCTTCAAATCCTAGAGCCGGCCCTGCCCACAGCCGATGAAGATGCTGAGGTATGAGATTTTCAGCCTGGCGAGAACTAGGTGCCCTCGCTGTGGCGGCCAACGGTGGTGAGAGGAGCAAGACGACAATGACGAGGAGCAAGACGACGCGCCGCCTACTTCAGTGAAGGCGGGAGGCGGTCGTCCCTGACTACTATGACGAGGAAGCGGGCATCGCCACCGCCATGGAGTAGTTCAAGGCCGAGGAGGAGGCCAAGTGGTCCTGGCCCAGCCCGGACGACGCCGCCTAGCTCATGGCCATGGCCATTGTCTTCTTCATCTGCTTCACATCGATACCGCTGCAATTCCCAAAGAAATAAAAGCCATAAATACCGCATCCACGAACAATGAGGAGCATGATGGCGAGCATAGCTAGGTTAGCTTCCGACAGGAGCATAGGGTTGCACTTAGGACCCGACACTAGGGCTAATAGTTTACGGCAGGCAGAGGTTCATGTAGCATTTTTCAGGTAATAAATCTAAACTAACCCAACCGAGCACCTATAGAAATAAGATCTTTGTGTTGTTCCTTCCCTGATGCTGCTCGATCCCAACGGTCTCGTAAGTGCTTGAGCCAAGGCGACAAGGCGATGCATCATTCCCCTAGGCGACATTGAGGTATATCTATCTTCCTCCCCTCCCACTCCCTTCCTCCCGGGTGAAAACTCAAATTCCTTGGATTGGGCGGCGGCATTAGCGTCGTTTTCCTCCTTGGAAGTGTCGCTTTGGGATAGGGTGGTAGTGGACCAGTGCGATCTGTGGGCCTGCCGGTGGCGGTATATCTGTTGAGGCGACGAGGCACCGTGCTCGGCCGACGTCTTTGTCATGCTATGTTCTACGTCGATGTGTGGTCTGTGTCCGCCGATGGTGCGGTGCCCTTGATCCTGGGTGATATGGGATAGGGATCCCCTCTTCGGTGGTTGGGCCATGCTGACTAGCGTGAGGCAGAGACTTGAGGTTGTGCCTTTCATGTGGGGCGGTGTTGCCACTCTCCCGTCGTTTCTTCTTTCAGTGATCTCAGTCTAAAGCTTCTGTCTTGATTAGTGGCTAATGCGGCGGTGTCGGTTGATGGGGTGTTTGTTGTCTTGTGTGCCTTTTGTGCTCTATAAGGAGCTTTTCTGCATAGACGGTGCGGCGCCCTTCGATTCTGGGTGAGAAGGCAGGGGCCTTCTTCGGAGGTGGAGACGAATCGACGACGAGCCAGATATTGTGACGAATGCTAGAGCTTTCTCCGATGGCATACTCTCGGCTAGTCTTCTCCGAGGCTATGATTGTGTGGATGGACAAGGGCCTTGTCCTTGAAGGTCTGTTTCTTGTAATCTTTTTCTTGATGTGTGCGTCTGGAAGCTGAACTCTCAGGTATCTGCCGGCTTTAAATCTGAGTTAACAAAAATTATGTTTCGAAAAAAATGCTTTATCTGGCCGTCCGTCGCAGGAAAGCACGATCGTGTGGATCGCTCGTGCTCTTGGCCGTAAACTATGGTTGTTCTTCCTCCTTAGATAAAACCAGGTTAGCCAATGGTGTGCCGTGAATTAACTAGTCTTGAGTTAGCAGAACCCAAACGCAGCTGGACAGCAGACCAATTCGCGTCGTAGACGCTGGAATCTTTGAGGACGGAAACGTGCGGGAAGTTCCAAACCGGAGTACGTCAGGAAGGCGAGGAGCGAACAAAAACAGAAGATGATTGGCCCTGGCGGGCATCACCAACTCCTGCACAGTGCTAGCGGGCAAGAGGAGCACGCAGGAAGACGAGCTTTTGTAAATCGTTAACGTCGTAATCACCATTGTCCCAGAGAAAAATAGTAGATGAGAGATTCCTGAGTCCTGACGTGTTGTCGATCGCGGCCCGCCGGCGTAGCAACAGGCCCAAGCCTCCACACCACACCGCAGCGCACATGCCGCCGCGCCGGCCGCTCTCCGGCGTGACGTCTCACCGACCGGTAGCGCGCCCAGCACGTACGGTGGGGCTGCGCGCGGCGTGGCGGGGACACGGTCAGTGACGCGCGGGGCGCCGCGACCTGGACCTGGCACCAGGAATCAGAGCGGGCAGATTCGTGGGACGCCGATGACCTGTGGGTCCGCCGTGCTCCTTGGACCCACTGGCAGCCTCCACGCGCGAAGCTGCTGGGCCTATTTTCAGTTTTCGGTCGGGTGAGGCGTGTCGTAGGGCGCGTGGACATATACGCCGCTAAACAATTCGGGGCGGCCAGTGCGATCTCGACAGGTGGCCATCACGGCGAATCGGATGCGGTTCGTCCAAACGGACGGTGGAGAGCCAGCGGAGCCGCGAGCCGAGCCACGATGTTCTCGGCTACGCCCCACGAGCCGAGCCTACTCATCATACTATAATTTTCGACTCTTTTATTTATTACATTATTATTACAATGATATTTTCCGTGGCCCACCCCTGCATAATCAATGCGGTGGCACCAACCAAACAACGTTGCACAGTCGCGAACCCACCGAGACGCACAACTTGCGCACGGAGCAGCTTGGCCCACTGAGTCTGAGAGCGACGGCCACTTTTCGCTGAATGCGACGTGAATGGATCACCCGCTGCTCTGCTATGCTCTGCTCAGAACCGGAGGCGCGGATCTCAGATCTGCCCTTTGCCTACTTATGAGCTAATTACACTTATAGTCCTACAACTTGTATATCATGTGAAGGTTTAGTCCTACTACTTGCAGAACGTAAAAATGTAGTCCTACAACTTGTCTACTATGTGAAGATTTGGTCCTCAGTTAATCAAAAGATGACATGTGGCGTTATAGATTTTGCAAAAAGATCCTTCATAATTTTTTATTTGCGCAAGTGAGCTCTGTGGCCATCTTAATGTGGGCCCCACCTGTCAGTTCCGCTGAAATAATAAAAATTACTGCGCGCGGCTGGGCTGGGTTTCGATCCCGTGACCAGCTGCTACACCGAAATGGTGTTTGCCACTAGGCCAAGCATCATATGTGGCCTATGTTCTGCACGTATTTTTGTTATCAATAATTAGGATCATTTTTTCACCACCCTTAGAAGACATGAAGCTACCCAATTTTAGCAGCACGCACATTTTTTTGGGAAAATTGTATAGCATGTAATTTAAGAAGATTAATGGATGAATGTTGTCGTTTTATCTTTGATTGTTTATATATAAGATGGATGCATGTTTTCATTATTCTTGAGAGCTTTTAACCATCTATGCTAGCCAATTTAAGAATATAAAAAATAAACTATTCCGTTAAATGATTCTTGGGTCGACTGTGAAATACAAATGCATGGCCCTTTGTTCTAAACTAGTTTAGTGTATACAACTTTCGCAACTAAGCATTTGTTTTTAGAAACTTCATAGTGCCGATTTGTTATTGCAAACACCATAAATAGATGTATTTTTTCCTAGCTTCGGAGCTGTCCATGAAGAATTAAGTAACGTACACCCCCATTTAGCTAGATCTAGAATATGTTTGTAAAACTTTATAGTGCACGATTCGTTATTGCAAGCCTAGATTTCATGAATAGATATATTTTCTCTGGCCTCAGAGTATTTTTTTATAAGTTCCCTTATTATTGGGATGATGGAGGAATAACTATTTTTAAGTCGACGCTAAGGACAGTTTTTTTGGAAAAGAATTATATTTGTACATAAAATACATGAGAATATTCACTTGTGAACTTTACTAGACACATTGATAACTACCTGGTATAAATTATTTTTAAATTAACAGAGAAATCATCACCGTCTTTGATATATTGTCTAAATGTATTCTAGGTGTTTATAGTTGTGTATTCTATTTTTACTACAACTCGTGAAGTAAGTAAAATATAGGAGAAACATGGACATGTAAAATTCGTGAAAACATTAGTATTATGTTTCATTTGATAAATATACATTAGATTGCAAATACAATTCAACATATATACTATGTTATATGATAGAGTGTTTTGTCTTTAAATATTAATACAGAGTAAATTGAGTTTTAATATACATGTGGTAAATAATAGTTTTCTAAAGGTTGTGTTTTTCTACTGTTTTATACTACTTACTACTACTTTGTATAAAAACATGTCTTCTCCATTCAAGCTGCCTGTAATTTTTTTGTAGAAATTAGACCACCTGTCATATGCGAAAATTTATCTTGTGAAAAGTATTATTTCTAACACTGAATTTTATCTTTTTTACAAAAGTCAATTTTCTATGAAATAACTTTGTGAACGCATAGCACCCGAAGATGTACGTGCAAAATTTTTATTTCAATTTTTTTGAAATTCAAAATATGTGTAAGTGTCATCCTGGCGAGAAATAGCAAAAAAAAAAACACTAAACAAATGTATAAAGCTATAACGTAGAACATCAAGAAATGTATGGTTAGGAGGCAGTTCGTATGTATCTTGCGAGTACGAAACCTCGTCCCAGCAAATAAAATTTTATTTATTTCCTCTTACTTTTCTATCTAGCTATCTTAGATAAAATAAGCTAACGTCCTCATGTACATCACGGCGTGCTTAATGATCTAGTGGCTACCGTGGTTTACTGGAAACACGAGATCGCGGGTTCGAACCCTGTAGGCGCGTATTTGATTTTATTTTTTCGGACACGCATTGACAGGTGGGACCCACATGTAAGAAGACGTCAAGGGTCCAATGTGCCAGCTAAAAATATTAGGGGTGCTTCTGCAAAAACTATTATGCCACATGTCAGATTTTGATTGATTGAGGACCAAATCTTCACATGATTTTCAAGTTGTAGGACCATAACTTCACACTTTGCAAGTAGTAGGACTAAACCTTCACATGGTAGACAAGTTGTAGGACTATAGGTGTAATTAGCTCCCTACTTATCGTGCTACGGTTTCGAGTATGGAGCTAGGTAATTCTGGGGCACCCAAGGATCTAGGCTTTTCGAGAATATATATAGAGTATGCAGGTAGTACAAACAGAACTAAAGTAGTATCAAATCTTTCGGTAAAAATGTTGGCTTTATCAACCGAAAACATGAAGAATTTAGACATACGAGCGTAGGCAAAGTATTATCATGCGTTTCTACCAAATTCCGGGCTTACATTATTTGCATACTCCCTCCGCTTCCACCAAAAGCATCTTAATTTTATCAAATCTAGATGTATATATAGAGATGCTATCTAGTAGGTAGATATATCTAAATTTTAATAAAGTTGAGACACATTTGGTGGACCAGAGGACTACTATTGTTTCAAAGAACAATATCATATACGGATATATTTTCCTAAACAATCTCGTTTGCCAGAAATTTAACATAAACTTACTTACTACTTTTACTACTGAACTATCATTTTCTCTATGCCGGGCCGCTAGGGCTAGGCTGCAGACAGTGGCGGAGCTAGAGCAAACTCAACCAGGCTGCACATGTATGTAATTTGTGTTGATTTGTCTCATCGGGGTGCACAAATGATTGGTTATGGGGGTGCACACACTGATTTTGCAGCTAATTGTAGCCTTGTAGGGTAAAAACAAGAGCTACCCTGGTGCATGTGCACCCCCTTGGCTCCATGGAGCTTCGCCACTGGCTGCAGACCCATTTGCACGGACGTTTGTTTGCGTCGGACTACTAAAGATGCTTTTACTAATTCATAGTAAGTTTGAAAGTGTTAGACTAGGCATTATGACATTAAATTAGATGCTCTAAAAGAGTCGAACATTTATTTGGATTAAGTTGTAATTAACAAATTCACAACGCCCCGTTGAAGTGCGGACTTGTGGAGCCTCAAGTCGTGGCGATTAATCAATATTTTTTCTCCAACTACAAGGATACCACGTTTTTACGATAAACGTTCCATCAGTCACCCAATCAAAGATTGGTATTCTTCTAGTTCTTCTTTTACGAGTTTTTCTTCTCGCAAGGCTACTCGGAGCCCTGGTTTCTTACTAGCTACTACCTCCATTTTCAATGAATAAGACACACACATATTTTAAGGTGAATTTTAACCAAAAAATAGATTAGGAAACAAAATCTTGATTATATTGTACAGGGTCGTTAGCACTAGTCCATTAGCACACGTATTGTTAGCACTAGTTCATTAGCACACGTAGTTCCCTAAGAGGCCAACATGACAGTAATTCGTAGCAAGCCCAGCAGTACCTACCCACGATGGCAAGTAATGAGAGCCTGCCAGGTCATCTTTATGCATAGCATTGTTCACAACTACCTAGGCCATTTTCCTAGGGTTTTGACTCTCGCCGGCGATCACGGCGGCGTAAGGCAAGCTTCTGGCTCCGATCAACATTGGTTCTACCTCTCGTCCTGTGCTCTAACCAAGGGGACGTCTAGCACGTATGTCTAGCTTTGGCGACACGGGGAGTAGAGGAACCGGGGCAGGTAGGGAGTCGGTTTGAAAGGAAGAAACAAAGATGATGATGGCCAAGATCCCACAAGGGGGGGGGGGGGGGGAGTCTCGTGCTCATAGGCCCCAATTGATCAGCAAGATCTAATGAAGAAGCTGGTCTTGAAACAAGAGGAACTAGACAACGTAGTACTCCCTCGGGACGATTTTTTTGAACCTCAAGGAAGGTGCACGTTGGATGGCAGTGGCAAAGGTGCATATGAGAAAGCACTTTGGCTACCAAACCTTCTTCGAGAAGATTGACTTTGCGTGGGGGTTTTTCCCGGGAGTGGTCGATCCGACCGGTGGAGGACAATCTGTTCGTTCTCCACGTTTTATTGCCTAGGTGATTGGAACAGGGCGATGCATGAAGGGCCCTAGATTTTCAGGCAGCATGGCGTCATGCCGGAGCCGTACGATGGGATAGTAGAGCCAACTTCAATAACCCTTAATTCAATCCATGCATGGGTTCAGGTCAAAGGTATCCCGCCGATGTTTCCAAAGGAGACGATCGTACGTGATACGGCGGCGAGAATTGGTGAATTGCTGGGAGTCTATATGTATGCTCTTGGAGTTAGCGGTATTAGTTTTGTCCGTGTACGGGTGAAGCTCGATGTGAACAAACCACTCACTAGATTCATGGGTCTGCATCCAGAGGGAAATGAGCGACTGATGTTACAGGTCATGTATGAAAAACTACAAAAAAATTGTGAGGTATGTGGAATATTTGGCCATGGCAATCTGTAGGGTGGTGATGGCTGCATGATGACAACTCCAAGCAATATGGAGCATGTATGTTTGCTCCAATGGAGGACTGGCACCCCCAAATATCTGGGGTGCGGATATGCGCCTACGCGTGAGGGTAGCCGTGGTGGGAGCAGAGGAGGCCGTGCTCCAGAGTCACGCAAACTCCCACAGGGTGAACCAATGCCAAACGAGGGGAAAGCCACAACTAGTGGAGCTTTGAACCGTGGTTTACTGAAGATCACCAATGGGAAGGACGGTGAGATGGAATGAGGCGACCCTAGGGTGAAAACCAACTAGTGCACAAACGAACGGGGAGAGGAAGAACAAGGGGGTGACAGTGTCGTCGCCCGTAAAGGTGCCTGATCCAAAGAGGCCGAGGAAGAGCGAGACAAACAATGGTAAGGCGGGCTCTGGGTCGGAGCGCCGCCGAACGCAATGAGTTGTACATGTTGGAACTATTGCACCCTAGGAAGTGTTCGGGAGCTTTGGGATCTCGTGAAACCCTTCAAACCTACCATGATGTGTGTAGTGGAGACACATATTTTACTGGTATTTTATTAACACTATATTCATTTTTTGTGCTATTTTCATTCAGACGTTGGTTTGATTGGGTAAAATACGGGAAAAGGGTAAAATGCCAGCACATACCAAATGTGTCTCGCCGCTGGGTTTTCCCCACGATCCATACAGACAAGGGGGTGTAGGCAGCCGCATTTTTATCCGCATACCAACCCAAACATACCAAAATAAATACATTTGGTGTTCAAAATGGATTGGCCCGCTGGAGATTCCCTAATAGCATGTTCAACTGATACAATTTCATCGTTGAATTCATTTATCTCTAACAAGAAACAAGGCCGCCACTGATTTAGAGGATGAGAATTCCCTTTAAAATCAAAGCTTTTATTTGGTTGGTGATAAATAATAGGGTGACCACTAAAGATAATCTAGTTAAGAAATTAAAGGATGGAAAAGAATTTTTGTCTATGAATTTTGTGGAGCTGCAAGAGGTCTAGCTAGATCATCTATATTGACTACCCCTAGCTAGTTATAATTGGAGTGTTATTTGTAGTGTTTTGGGGATTAGTGGAAAACCAAAACGTTTGCATGATTTATGCCAAAATTGGATTTCCCAGTTTTACGGAAGGGATAGGACAAGTGTGATGATTGGTGCAGCCTGTTTGCCGTGGAACCTCTAAAAAAATAAGGAATGACGTTTGTTTTCAACGGAAAATTCCTAGTGATCCAAGTAGTGCGGTTATTTCTCTTTGTCGGTTAGTGGACGATTGGAACACTTTTGGAAAGGTTTGACGAGCTATGCACCGATTAAGGGTAAAAGATAGATTGTGGAAAGTCACAAAAGATATTTTTTTGTCATCGATATCAGTGGCGGAGCCAGGACTTCAACCTTGGGTTGTCAATTCAAAACTGTGTAGTAAACTACATGTGTTTACATGAATTTTTGGGATTAGTGGAAAACTAAAAAGTTTGCATGATTTATGCCAGAATGGGAATTCCCAGCTTTATGGAAGGGATAGGACAAGTGTGGTGCAACCTGTTTGTCTTGGAACGTCAACAAAAACAAGAAATAGCGTTTGTTTTCAACGGAAAATCCTAGTGAGCCCAGCTAGTGCGATTCTTTCTCTTTATCTGTTAGTGGACGGTTGGAAAACTCTTTTGGAAAGGTTCGAGGAGCTCTACACTGGCCACCGGGTAATAGATAGATTGACGAAAGTCACGAAAGATGTTGAGGAGCTCTGCACCGGCCACCGGGTAATAGATAGATTGAAGAAAGTCACGAAAGATGTTTTTTTGTCATCGATATTAGTGACGGAGCCAGGAATTCAACCTTGTGTTGCCAATTCAAAATTGTGTAGTCAACTGCCTATTTTTACATGAATTTTTGGGGATTAGTGAAAAACAAAAAAGTTTGCATGATTTATGCTAGAATTGGATTTCCCAGTTTTATGGGAGGGATATGACAAGTGTGATGATTGGTACAACCTGTTTGTCGTGGAACCTCTAAAAAACAAGGAATGACGTTTGTTTTGAACGAAAAATGCCTAGAGATCCAACTAGTGCAATTCTTTCTCTTTGTCGGTTAGTGGACGATTGAAACATTCTATTTGGAAAGGTTTGAGGATCTCTGCACCGGCAACCAGGTATAGATAGATTGAAGAAAGTCGACAAAGATGTTTTTTTTGCCATCGACATTAGTGGTGGAGCTAGGACTTCAGCCTTGTGTTGTCAATTCAAAACTATGTAGTCAACATGTTTTTATATGAATTTTTGGGAATTTTTGGGATTAGTGAAAAACCAAAAAGGTTGATTATGTCAGGATTGGATTTCCCAGTTTTATGGAAGGGATAGGACAATTGTGATGATTGGTGCACCCTGTTTGTCGTGGAACCTCTAAAAAAACAAGGAATGCCGTTTGTTTTTAACAGAAACTGCCTAGTGATCCAACTAGTGCGATTCTTTCTCTTTGCCGGTTAGTGGGCGATTGGAACACTCTTTTGGAAAGGTTCGAGGAGCTTTGCACTAGGTAATAGTTAAATTGAGGGAAGTCGCGAAAGATGTTTTTTTGTCATCGACGTCAGGGGTGGAGCCAGGACTTCAACCTTGCATTGCCAATTCAAAACTGTGTACTCAACTACATGTTTTCACATGAATTTTTCGAGATTAGTGGAAAACCAAAAAGCTTGCATAATTTATGCTAGAATTGGATTTCCCAGTTTTATGGAAGGGATGGGACAAGTGTGATGATTGGTGCAGCCTGTTTATCGTGGAACCTCTAAAAAACAGGGAATGTCGTTCATTTTTTAACAAAAAATGCCTAGTGATCCAACTAGTGCGATTCTTTCGCTTTGTCAGTTAGTGGACGATTGGAACACTATTTTGGAAAGGTTCGAGGAGCTCTGCACCGGGTAATAGATAGATTAAGGAATGTTGTGAAAGATGTTTTAGTCGTCTACGTTAGTGGCGGAGCCATGACTTCAACCTTGTGTTATCAATTCAAAACTGTGTAGTCAACTACATATTTTTACATGATCTTTTCATTAGCTTTCCCATACATTTCTCCTTTTGTAGCAAAAGGTTGTGTAGTCACTTGACTATACAGCTCATGCGTGACTCCCCCACTGGTCTACATGGTCGGGGCTTCATGGCGAGAAGCATATGTGTTGGCTGATACTATCTCCCGGAGAAGGAATCAACCACGACATGCTTCCGCTTGGTACTCTCTACTATGTGCATGACCAACATAAGAGTAAAACTAAATCTGTAGTTTTTTTTTTTTTAGCTTTGTGAGGTTTTGAAGGATTTTTAGCTTCCTATCTTATCTAGTTAGTTTTGAAGACTGTTTGGTTTCCTATCTTCTTGAGGTAGTAGTCCCTTTGCGTCTAGCGTTTGTGTTAGGGTCAATGCGGATACAAGGGTTGTGGTGTAACATTATAAACTCATGTTTCTTATACTTCACCCGGTTCAAAATAATTGAGGCAATTATTTTGCACCGGAGAGAGTATGAAATTGGGAGCCGTGTGGCTCCTTCTCATGAGAGAGGGTGGACATGAACGACAGTTTTGAATATGCCAACCCAGGTTACTTAATTATGTTGAATTGTCGATTATAAAATATAGCCAGTCAAAAAGGAAACATGCATGGTAAAAATGTGGCTTGTGTGGGTGAATAGGTGCCAAAGTTTCAATGGAAGTATACATGTTTATGTAGAAAACATAGGTAGTCTATGTCGTGTCTTACTTCGACCTTGTCAATTCTTGGACTCCATGAAATTGTCTGTATAGTACACAATGTGTAAATACGTGGCTTACGTGTTTATGCTGTACTCTGCATCTGAATTTTTTATCTATAGTGATGCAGTTCAGTACGGATGAGCTCTTCTTGTCGCGACATGAAGCCCAATTTTTTTTTGAAGTAAAAAAACAAGAACAAGAGGCACACACGATACGCAACACACGCACGCGAAAGGTAGCGACCAGCTGTAGGCCGCTTGGCTCGGGCGAGCTGAGCCGGACATGCCAGCTAGGTAATGCCGCATTGCCGCCGTCATCCATCCGTCCCACCCACCTGCACCAGGCCTCAGCCCTACCAATCTCCCTCCTCGCCCCCGCCTCCATCCATTTTTCCCACTGCAGCCAGTTCGCCCGCAACCCAGACCAAACAAACACTCCCCATCGCCGTCTCCGTCCCCGTCCCGTCGCCCCGCCCCGCCCACCGCGATTTCCGCGCCCGCCTCCCCGCGCCGCCGCAGCAGCAGCAGCATCAGCCCGCCCCTCTCCCGCCTCCGTCCGCTCCGCTCGCGTGCCAGGTGAGCACGGCTCTCTCCCGCGCCCTCCCTCTCGTCTCGTCCTCCTTTGTCTCGTAGAGATTTGTTGGTGTGCTCCCGTTCTCCTTTTCGGCTCCCGCTCCTTTTGCATGTCGCCACGGCTACGCGGGCTCCTACGAACCTCCTGCCGGTCCCAATTCGTCGTGCTCTAGGCCGGCTCTTACCGCGCGTCGATTGATTGGTGGGGAAATTCATGTGTGCCATTTCATATTCGGTCGGACTTCTATTGATGGGAGGAGCAGCAGCCAGCCAGATCTGCTTGTTCCTCCGCACCCACGTTCTGGCTAGCTACGAGGAGAATCGCAGGATTTGGGGGCGCTCTAGAAGGTTTAGGATGGGGCAGAGGATTTCCGTTTTGGGGGCTATCTGAGGTTCTCGATTTGTGAGGACGCCCTGCAATTGGGCTCTGCCGTTCTGACGGTATGGGGCGCTCTGCACCCTGTATTCCCGGACTCGCCCGACCTTCTGCTCTGCTTTATTGTCCTTTCCTCCCGTTCTTCTCCCGCCCGTGTCCTCTCGGCCTGACTAGATAGAACGTCAGTTCCTCACATGCTATCGAGTTTTTGTCCCCGGTAGTCAATAGCGGCGACCTGACTGCTCCTGAATTCGTTGCCTGATAGTAGAAGCTCTATCCTACATGTTCAACTTCACCTTGCCATGCAACAAAAGCTGCTCCTGTATACCTGGCTGTCTGTCTCGTTGCCAAGAAAAAATGGCATATGGTTAAATCCATGCATCAGTTCCGTTCAGGGGAGGGGAGTCTCTATTTATACAATAGGCGACTTGTCAACCTTGCAGCTGCAGTTTGCCAGATTTATGGCCATATTGCGATCCAATGTTTGCTAACTAACATGAAGCACCAAATTGAATGCACGATTCGTTTTTAGGCCGGTTCCGTTGCTAACTCTCTTCGGACACGCCAAAGCTTCAGAGGTACCGGTGTCTAGAATACCGGAAATTCGAGAAAGGTCATACACATCTTTATGGCGGAGTTTTTCTCATCCATGGTTGCTTCTTTGTTTCACCATCTTGAGTGTTATTGTACTTGATTTGATGTGAAGCAATGATAATAGCCGTCCCAACCACTCGAAAAAAAATGATAGCCATCCCATGCCCCCTGGTGTTCTTCACTGCTGCCAATGGAATATGTTTTAGTTTCTGTTGCACTGGTACTGGCTGACTTTGGTGGCTTTTACTGTAACATGGTTCTCGTGTGCAGTAATCTGAATGCCGCGAGGTTGGTTAACTAATCCATTAATCATCATATCTGATTGTGACAGGGCTAGATAAAGTAAAACCAGTTATTTCACTCAAGCTACCAGAAGTAGCATTTGCAGGCGTATTAGTGCGTATGAGGAAGATAAAAGGTTAATGTTGACATGACAGGACTTAGAGACATCTTTTTGACCATCAGGACTTAGAGACATCATCTGTGTGTATTATTGCTCTGTGTAATTATAGACATTTCGGCTTCTTGTTGGAAAGATACTCAAGGATTCATCCTTTGGCATACAATAATATTGTTTCTTTATTGGCTTTGGCACCCGGTTGTACCACTAGAAATATTTAATGAATAAGTGTGTTCCAAACATATGTTTAGTATCTGAATTTTAGCTGACATTTTTTTCTGCAATTTGCAGATTGGCCAACTACAGATCATTTAGCCCCTTGTGCCTATGCCTTATGTCACCTACAAGGGATGTTGTGTAGTTCCGAGGAGATTGAGTAGCTTTGGATCTTAAATTCGCACCAGAACAACACAGTTATGGACCGTGCAGACACCTCAGGGTTTGTCAGTGGTGGTTGCTTTGGTACTACGCTCCTGCTGATATTCTTCCATTTTGTCTATTCGACTATCAGTGTCTGAAAGATAACCCGGCCCCTGTTCTTCAGTTCTCTAGTGATCCTGTTATTATTTGCTCACAGTTGTCATAGTATTAAGCCGTGATGGATAACAGCTTTGTGGATATCCCAAACCAGCCTGTGATGAATGATCCCTTTTTGTTGATGACACAATCTGCTCCAAGTTACACAATGAAGAACCTGAGCAAAAGCACACTCCGCGTGGACTGTCTTGGCTCAGCAATGCCGAATTGTGGTCATGATGATGAAAATAATCAAAGCATGAATAACATCAC
Organism: Lolium multiflorum; assembly: GCA_030979885.1. Classification (NCBI taxonomy): domain Eukaryota; kingdom Viridiplantae; phylum Streptophyta; class Magnoliopsida; order Poales; family Poaceae; genus Lolium; species Lolium multiflorum. The sequence continues at coordinate 230,787,325 of CM061748.1, read as the reverse complement.
AACAAGAGATGATGGCTGCAGGCTTGTTCTCGGGTTGGGTCCAACACCTGATTTTTACTCAACAGACTATCAGAACACTGGAGTATACAGGTCAAAAGAATCTCAGACTTTGTCTGAGCAGAGTTTCTCTTTCACCGATCCAGGGATGCTGAGGCTTGGCCTGCAGACAGATGGTGCAGAGACAATTCAGCATCTGCAAACATCAATTGGAAGAGTTAATTCTTTTGCTGCAGTTGACGAGGCTTCAACATCTGCTGCTGTAAGGAGCATGGGTGGCTACATGCCATCCCTACTCTTTGCTCCTCGCACCAGTTCTTTTGTTGCCAATGGGGCCCAACTACAAAACCAGGATTCACTAGACCTTGCACACTATAATAGTGATAACACTCAGCATATTCAACAACATCTTCAGCTCAGCCCTGAGCCTTCTGCTACAACGGAGACTTCTTTTGGTGTGAGCTCTGATGTGGTCACTGGAGCAACTACATCAGAACAACGGAGTCAACCCCGACATCCTAAGAAGTGCAGGTTCAAGGGGTGCTCCAAAGGTGCAAGAGGCTCATCCGGGCTGTGTATTGCCCATGGAGGTGGGCAAAGATGTCATAAGCCTGGGTGCCATAAAGGAGCTGAGAGCAGCACTGCATATTGTAAGGCCCATGGCGGAGGACGGCGGTGTGAGGAGCTTGGTTGCACAAAGAGTGCCGAGGGAAAGACAGATTACTGTATTGCTCATGGCGGAGGCCGCCGTTGTGAATATCCTGATTGTCCTAAGGCTGCACGAGGCAAGTCTGGACTGTGCATAAAGCACGGTGGTGGGAAGAGATGCGCAATGGAAGGATGCATTCGGAGTGCTGAGGGTAAGGCTGGACTCTGCATTTCTCATGGTGGTGGACGTCGGTGTCAGTATCCAGATTGTGGCAAAGGGGCTCAGGGCAGCACATTGTACTGCAAGGCGCATGGCGGGGGCAAGAGGTGCATCTTCGATGGGTGCAGCAGAGGTGCGGAGGGGAGCACACCTTTGTGCAAGGCCCACGGTGGTGGAAAGCGATGTTTGTTCGAAGGAGGCGGTGTCTGCCCAAAGAGTGTACATGGGGGAACTGAATTCTGCGTGGCACATGGAGGTGGAAAGCGCTGTGCGGCGCCTGGTTGCACTAAGAGCGCCCGCGGCCGTACAGACAGTTGCGTGAAGCATGGTGGTGGTAAGAGATGCAGGATTGACAACTGCGGTAAGAGTGCTCAAGGGAGCACTGACTTCTGCAAAGCCCATGGTGGAGGCAAGCGGTGCACATGGGAATCGGGTTGTGAGAAATTCGCGCGTGGCAAGAGTGGACTGTGTGCTGCGCATGGGACCTTGGTGGCCAGGCAGCAAGAACGTGGAGTGGTGAAGAACAGAGGGAGCATGATCGGAGCAGGCCTCTTCAGTGGCATTGTGGCATCATCAGCCACTGCTGCAAGTAGCATGACGAATGACTACTCGTCATCAGGCATAAGCACCGCATCAGATAGTGACGGCACAGTAAGGAGTCAGGCGATGATACCTCCTCAGCTGCTTGTTCCTCGTTCCATGATGCCCTCCTCGTCGTCTGAGCCTACTGTACGTGGGGGTAGAGAAGGGAGCTGTGCTGTTCCTGAGGGAAGGGTGCATGGCGGCGGCCTGCTGTCACTCCTCGGTGGCAGCTTCAGGAACGCCAATATAGATAAGCTGTGAAGTGTTTTTCCATCTTCAAATGTCTGTCAGTTTGGTTGTACATAAAAGGCACCGTGTTGCCTATTGGATTTTATTGTTCTTCTCTCAGCTTGATAAGTGTTCATGGATGTTTAGTCAGTCCATTGTACATTGGTGTCCGGCAATTGTTCTTACCGCTTTTGGGATGCCGGTTCAGCCAGTCTTAGTTACTGCCAATAAACTTATGTATTTGATGTACTGTGTCTCATTTGCTTGTGGACTATTATTCTTCAGAAATTTGGCGCGAGATTGCCAGACAGGGCTTTGTACAATAGTAAGATTTTGGCTAGCTCCTCTTAAACGTTTTGAAATGTTGGGACATCCAGGTGCTACTCCTCTGTAATGCCGGCTGTTATCTTGCTTCTTACTTCTGTATCTTGGGATGTCATATTATTCTTGATTACATATATTCATGGAAATGTTTGTGTTAGGAAGCGGAAGCCCCGTGTGTCAGTTTGGTGAAACTTTGATAGTTCCAAGGGATTCCGAAATTTTCCCAGAACCAAATACTTTCATCTGAGAATAGATGTGTATCCAAATGTTATTTTTTGAAACGGAGGCAAAAGCTTTGCCTCATCTATTGAGGGTGCTCGGTTTTTAGGAGAAAACCAGGCAAAAACCTACAACAACCAGGCCAAGCCCACACAAACAACACACCCACATAGACCACAATGCAACCCCAACAAACTCAACACAACACTCCAACACCGTGTCGAAGAAGACAGGCCACGGGAATGGGAGGCACCCGTCAACCAACCGCGGATCCCTGGAAGGCAACGGCCAAGGTGGCGAGAAACTCGGAAACCTCTCTGGCAACGATAGCTCCGGGCACCATTGGCAACAACCTCGACTTAGCAACCATACCATCAAAAAGAGCCACCTGTCTGCCGGACTCAGCCGAGGAAGAGACTGCAACATCAACATCACCACACTTCTCAGAGGCAAGAGCCTGACACGGTGGAGAAGCCCTATCCGAGAACTCGTGTGAGCCGGGCCTCACTTCCTCTACCGGAGGAGGCGTAAGCACACCACAAAACAAGACTGCAGCGTCAACATCTGTCGGAGCCGTGACTGTCGAGCTCGCACCAACACAAGGAGAGAAACTACCACGAGGAGAGAAACAACCATAGAGATGCTCATTCTCAACTACAGACGACTTCTGCTCAGCGGAATCAAGCGGAACCAAAGCATGCACATTCGTCGGCTCCATAGCAACACCATCGTGTGCCAACAACCTCTTAAGTGTTGCCACCTCCTCACGAAGGGGACGGACCACCTCCTCGATGCGGACTTCAACCAGCTGAAGGAGCTCCAAGCGCATCAACGCAACCTGTGACTGAATAGGGAGTCCAAACCGGCGTCGACCTTGAACTCCCCGCAACACCTAGGAGAGGGACTTGGCGGCACCGCTGCACACAACGGCGATTGGGACACAACCTGAGCCCAACTCCGGGATGACGAGGGACGACGGAGCTGAGCGGACGGAGAGTGGCTCCGCTGGAGAGGAGCATGAGCGTCCGGAGAGCGAGCACGAGTGTCCGGAGAGTGAGAACGAGCGGCAGGAAAGCGCGCACGACAGAAACGCTCTCGATGACCAGGACGACGGCAGCGGATGCATCTGAAGGGCTCATGACATGAGTTGACTTGGTGGCCACGCTCGAGGCACCTGAAGCATCTCCCTCGAGCCCAACGCTTGAAGGCGAGGCTGCGCTCAAGACCTTCCTGGCGAAGCAACGACAATGGCTAATGACCAGGGCGGTTACCCCGACCCACCTGCACCCAACCTTCCTCAACACCAAGAGCCGCAGCTGCAGAGAGAGGCCGTCGCAGAGCTCTTCCAGCGTCTTTCCACCATGGCGCACATCAGCAGCATCACAAACCGAGCCAGGGACAACACCGTTGGTGGAGACCGATGGCGATGGCGTCCGCGGGGCCAACTATTCATCATCGTCCATCTTCTCAGACGCCATCTCCTCAGAGCGCATAACGCCGGAACCCGCCACCTTCTCCGGCGCCCTTCCCCCATCGCACACACCTACGGAGCATTGGGCATCACCGGAGACATCGTCGTTCATGACGGGCAACGACGGTGAGGGGGCTTGGGGAAACACCTCAAGCGGCGGCAGCGATGTAACGATTCAACAAAGAATGGACATACAAGGAGAAAGACTAAACGAGTAAAAATCGAGACTAGCAGCCCAAGACTAATCGGGAATCAAAATAGCAATTTGGGGTTAACCGCCATAAACTAATTTGAGATCTCAGATCTCCAAAAGGGAATAGTAGTTTGGATTAGAGAAGCTCAAATGGAGAGATTTGACTTTCTCATGTACGACCTGTAGAAGAATCTGACATGATACAAGTCATCATCTGTTATATCCTCACTATACATATGCGACTAGCTACATGCTGGAGTAGCCACACCGCCATCTCCTTTTCGCAACGTGCATACCAGTCGTTGGTAGTGCTAGTAGTAGTGCTGCCCAACAATGGCGGGAGGGGCACTGCTTCCTGTTGCCTTGCTGGTGTGCCTTGCGCTGGCCGGCGGCGCCGATGCTGCTCGGAAGCCGGTCGGTTTCTACGAGCTCAAGAACAAGAAGGGGGACTTCTCCATCAAGGTCACCAACTGGGGAGCCACCCTCGTGTCTGTCTTTGTTCCTGACTGCAAAGGTATGGCCATGGCCGAGTTCTTCTTGCTTCCAACAGACCAAGATCCTTCGTCTGTCTGCTCAAGAGCTGAACCTTTTTCTTTGTAAGGAAACGTCGCCGATGTCATCCTTGGGTACGACACCGTTGCTGAATATGTTGTAAGATCACGAGTTCCTCTGCACTATTACGCATTTAACTCTGTTACCAAATGTTGCTCTTGCTGGTGGCGATCGAGCCAGAAGGGGTTCGCGTTTGATTATGATACATGATCCAAAAAGATTTTCTGAAAAATGTTTTGTGCTCGTTCTCCGATCAGAATGGCACTGCTTCATTCGGAGCGACGGTTGGGCGCGTGGTCAACAGAATCGCCAAGTCCCGCTTCGTGCTCGACGGGAAAGCCTATCATCTCTTCCGTAACGACGGCAACAACTCCATCCACGGTATGCTTCAGATTTCAATTCAACTACGCATACGCATGGTTCGACTCACGATGCGCTCACACAGTTTACCATTCACCGTACGCTACATATTTCAACTATTTTTTCCCAATGCATTATGCATGGTTTGACTCGCCGATGCGCTCTCCTCTGATAGTTTACATTATCTTGTTGCTCCTTTGTTTAGGCGGCCACAGGGGTTTCGGCAAGGTCATTTGGACGGTGAAAGAGTACGTGAGCGGTGGCGACTCCCCGTACATCACCTTCTTCTACCACAGCTTCGACGGAGAGCAAGGTAAAATCGATGCACATGCCCACATTCTATAATAGACTCTTGCACTTTGATTAAATGAGCTTCATGACACTGACACATCTGTATAAAATTCGATGAAGTCAAATTTGCAACAACATACATATCCACTGTTTAGAAAACAATTGAGCCGTACTGTATAGCTGACTTGCACTTGCTTCCGCGGATCATCGGGACTGACGCAGGGTTCCCGGGCGACCTGGACGTGTACGCGACGTACCGGCTCTCCAGCCCGTACGAGCTGAGCATCACCATGAACGCGACGGCCACAACCAAGGCGACGCCGGTGAACTTCGCGAACCACGCGTACTGGAACCTCGCAGGCCACGACAGCGGCGACGTCCTCCAGCAGGAGCTCCAGATCCTCGCGTCGAGCTACACGCCCCTCGACGACACCAAGATCCCGACGGGCCAGATCGAGCCCGTGGCCGGCACCATCTACGACTTCCTGCAGCCGACGCCCGTCGGCGAGCACATGGACATCGTCCCGGGCGGCGGCGGCGGGTACGACCTGAACTTCGTCGTGAACGGGGAGCAGGACGCGTTCCGGCAGGTGGCGCGCGTCGAGGACCCCAAGTCCGGCCGGGGTATGGAGGTGTGGGCAAACCAGCCCGGCGTGCAGCTCTACACCTCCAACTGGGTCATCAACGAGAAGGGGAAAAACGGCAAGGTTTACGGGCAGTACGGTGCGCTGTGCCTGGAGACACAGGCGTACCCTGACGCCGTGAACCACCCCGAGTTCCCGTCGTCAATCGTCAGGCCCGGCCAGGTCTACAAGCACGACATGGCCATCAAGTTCTATGCTTGACTTCATTGATCAGTCATTTTCATTTGAGCGTACGATTCGTCATTTCTTGTTGAGCGTGCCGTAGCATGCATGTTGTTAGCTTTGGGAAGCGGAGACAAGGTCAATGGGCCAAAATCAAAATGTGGCCATGGACCCGGACCCTGATGTAATTTGACCACGAAATAAGAACATCTAGAACCGTGTTGTCATGAAGATTTTTCTACTACCAAAAGTAAACAGCTGAAAAGTGTGGTATGTTATGCCAGTGAAAGTAGATGATTAGTTTTTCGATTTAATTAAAGAGAAATAAGAAAATATGAAAAGATTAAGCTTGTTGGTAAAGGGAAAAGTGTGAGAGAGCACGTGCACTCTGCGCCCCCTCACATTTTTTGACTTTTTCTTTTTTATATCTCTCAAATTATGTAATATTTTGATTTCATTTTTTTTGCAAGTCACTAAAAAACAAATAGAATGGGACAAAAATAGTTCAGAATTTGTGCAATTTCAAATTTGAAATTATTTAAAACTCAAAATAAATTCTTGAAATATATATATATACACAATGACATAAAAATCCAAAATATTTTTCCCATATTCTAGTTGTTATGTTTAAGTGATCTGCAAATTTTCATGTTCAAAGATTGTGTGGTGTGAAAGATAAAAAAAATAAAAAAGTTGTTTGAGAGAGGGAAATGCACTTTGGCTCATAGGAGCATATGCTCCCATTATGTGAATCCACATTTCAAAGTATTAAAAAATTCTAAACTAAATTTTTACATGTACATCTAGACATTTTATGTTGGTACACAAGTTTTCAAAAGAAAAAACATTTTTCTGTGGCTCCTGTAAAAAGACAAATTTTAATGCTGTAACACGACTACGTACAGGATATTTTTTTGTCTTTTTTGTACACACCACACAAAATGTTATTTTTCCATGAAAACTTGTGAACGAACATAGGATGTCACAATGTATAAGAAAAAAATTATGTCAGATTTTTTTTGACATTTCTAAAATTGTTTTTTATTATTTTCTATAATGGGTGCATATGCACGCGTGTGCCAAAATGCCACCTCCTTTGAGAGAGGGAAAAAAAGAGGTAGCACGAATCTTGATGCAATATGAACGGTGCAAATACGAGTGCGCACCAAGCACATGCTCTGAAAAACTGCTCTCTGTTGGTAAAACCTTTGTTGTGTGGCCGAGGAATACCGACATCTTCGAGGATTGGACTCCCATCTTTTATACACTTTATTAAACTCTAAATTAGCATCACACTGATTTGCTCTATAAGAGGTTACACTTGGGGATATTTTATACGGAGACCGAGCTACATATAGCCTTTTATTTGCAAACGCTTACAATTTGTGTTTCAAACATTAAAAAATTTAAATTAAAATTCTACAAATAACTAATGGTGCATACTACGATGGTGTAAAATCTCAATACAAAGTACTTCATATTCTAGGTTACACAAAAATAACAAATTACGGCAAATTTATAGTGAATAGTGCACATTTCAAGATTATAAAATTTGTCAGATTTTATCAATTTTGTGTAGTCTAGAATAAAAATTAGTTTGAATTGAGATTTTGCACCATTGTAGCATACATTGTGGCTACCTCCAGAATTTTGTTTCGTATTTTTCTAAAACTTTAAAATACAAATTCCGAGTGTTTGAATATAAAAAAACACCACCAAGACACCACACTCGTTACACCTGGCCTTAGATTCTCGTCTGGTCACTTGGTTTCTCTCTTTTAAATTGGTATCCTTGACTGTCCATCGTTTACCATTTTTTTAATTCAAAAATATTCCACCAAGGCTAAGTGGTGGTGACTTCACGAATTGTCGGGCGATAACCTATCGTGAAAAAGTAATCGAAACATACCAATACAGGGTCTAGTTTTGGAAATCTTGTAGAATAACGTGGACAATGAACACAAGTCGTAATTCAAGTTAATGGATATAGAGTTTAAGCATTTAAATTTAACAAAAAACATTTCAAGTGTTGATGTCATTGCTAAAGGGGCGTGCATGCACGATGCATTTTTTTAATTCCCTATTTGTGCAACACTCACAAGTTTGCACGCTATTTCTGTGCAGATATACATTTGGAAAACTAAAAAGGCGTCGACTGATGGATCGGTAGGCTTGCTCGACGCATCGACCCCACCTGCAGATGGACGCACATACATCTTATCTTCAATGATTTACTAGGAGGCATCGGCGCGGCGGCACGCCGCGCCCGTGATATCTGAAAAGCGATTTTGCAAAGTTAACTGTAGACTGGGAAGTCTGAAACTAACTTTGGCAGATAAAATGTACTCTAATGGGTAACAACTATCTAGATGTAGCAGCGCCATATGGTGGAGGTTGTACATGTTACTGAACTATCTTGCGGGTGGCCGATTTAAATCTAAGCCAGGCAGTTCTACGAAAATTGTATAGTGGATGTCGCTAGTTTGATGGGCGGAGGCTGAAGATTCTGAGCGGCTTTGCTGATGATACCCAAAATTAGCTGCGCGATTGTTGAGGCAGACGATATAGGGGCTAGGGCCTGACACTCTGTTAGTAGTCTGCATTGCTGTCCTCGTCTTTGGGACAATATCAATGATTGCCACCTATGCGTGACAGTGCTGAAAAATGATGGTGCTAGAAGGGCTATTTCGTTCATGAAATAGAGATTGGCTACTGGTGTTGGTACATCGTACCCGATCACTGATTTCATAGTATTGACTATTGAGTCACTAAAACGGTAATATTAGGCAGTGATAATAGCACAGTAGATCACTACATAGATACATAGTGGATGTCATGCTAAGACTGGGGTGCCGGTGTTCCTATTTCTTCAAGCTGTCAGTGTCCGGCATTGTTGTCTTTGTAGTCTGGGAAGAGGGTGATGGTCAGTTCCATTTTTGGTGTGGGGAGGTTGTGAACTGGAGCGAGTTTTGCTTTGTCATCGGGATCAAGCACAGCGTTGGGAGGTCAACAGCTGGACCGGGGCCTGCGTTCTCTTCAGTAGGGATCGAGATCTCAACTTTGTTGTCGAAGAGGGAGTCCGTAAGATGTTCTGTTTTCTTCTTCCTTCGCCGTCAGCCTGTTGTTTTCTTCAAGGGTCCTCACCCATGAATGGAATTTGTTGTATTGATCTCTTAGTCCTGATAAGGAACACAAGTTCAAAATCAGAATATCATTTATCTAAATCATATGTATATTTATTCTTGTGGTTTCGCCAATGGAAATGAAATGCTATAAAATCAGCTCTGTAACTAAACATAGCATCTGAAAGTAAAACCAGGATAAGAAAAAAATGATTTTCAGTTACAATTTGCTTCCGCCATTGAAAACTCCAGGTTTAAAAGCAACTCTGATCATGCATGGAAATCAACAGTGGTATCTCAAATATACCTAATACAATCATTCAAATATTTCTTTAGGGGATTGTTTAATTTGGTCATTTAAAGGCCAAGGGCCAAATCACTAAGCAACAGTTCAAATGCCATACAATTATATTGGAAATCCTTCATACAAATAATCTGCTCAAGACATGATTGGTGTGAATCGAACTTGTTCGTGAGTTAGAAAGACAATGCACACACTGCTAATTAAACTACCCTATTGTTGTTGCCATGATATTCACACAATGACCAGGGTCTGATCATATACGTAGGAGGGCAACCCTATGTCTAAATGGGCTTCATGCACACCTAATAATGGTAATATCTATGAGGATGTGAGCACAATTTTCCTCACTTTTCTAGCATTATGTACGATTTTTTAAAAACAACAATGCTATCTGAATAATAAAATTAACCACTCAACCCTTTATTGGTGTGAGAATCGATCATGGCGATCAACCAGAAAGACAATGTACACACTTTTCAAGTGTCCTATAGTTGCCATGATCCTGTCAATATGTCTAAATGAGCTGAATATTATTTTAGTGCTAGCACATATTGCATTCTTTCTAAGTGTTAATATGTTTGAGGAGATGACAACACAATTTCCTCAGTCATGTATCTTACTGGTAGTGTGCAGATACAGAATTTCAGAGATAGACACACCGTTAAGGAAGAAGTGCATACTTGTTCATGGCTATGGTGCAATCCATCCCGTCTTTCCTCTTCCCATTAGTCGAAATCCGCAAAGACGCCCATCTACAGCACTCATCTTCCCCGCTGAGGCACCCTTAGCACACCGATTGATCAATGAATGCCAAGAAATTTGTGCCGCCACCGTGCCCCTTGTTCATGCAGACTTGGCCGCCCATGGCCCCGCCGGAGTAGTGGGTGTGGGCGTCCCCAAAGAGGAAGACCAACACCTCACAAACATCCAGTGCTTTGTTCGAACAGGTTGTGCCTGCAGTTCACTGACTGTAGAGTTTGAATTTTTCTGCATAAGAAATAGGATAGCATCAGAGACTACGCGTGAGCCTTTTAGGAAACTTTTAGATATGTTTAACGACTGATGATTTTTAAGGTCCAACATACAGATCTATAGATATTTGCAGCATCTGCAACATACAGTTAGATTTGATTATTTGTTGTCTTTCTCTTGCTGCCAGAGCCGCGGCTTGTCGCCGCGTTCAGCCCTTTCCTGTCAGTAGAATGATGTGATGTACTACATTTCGTGTTTCAAGATTATTAAGTACATTCAGTTACAGAACATAAGAGCAATCTAGCAACCAATTTAATAATAAAATCACATCAAAGCTAAAAGCTTACCAAGAAAAAAGTAGAACTTTAAATGCATGAGAAGTTTACACTACATGACGGCTACAGGCTACCAACCCATGTCAAACTAAGAAAGATGGTGTTTCAGAACAAATATAAAAATATCTAAGTATAAAGTACGAAAAGTATCGGAATCTACCTAGGCAGGTACAGAAACCATCTAAACCTACCTATTATCAACAAAACTAACCTAGAAATGATAGAAAAACCAAATAACATAAATCTCCCATCTCCATTTAAATCATCCGTCTGAACTTACCTTGCCCCCTCCTTCAGAAAACAAATCCATGGACTATAGATTTCAAATCACAAAAATAAATTTCTTAATTTCATTTTCACCTCTACTCGGTCCTCACTATCGAATGAATTGTCTAAATCCCTTTGCTAGCATCAAGAACACACATATATACGGTATACCAGGTTGATATTAACACGCCATACTCATACAAGAAAACCGCAACAATAAATCATGAGCAATCCAGGATCAAGGGAAAAATGGCAAGCCCGATTGAAAATGGCAATGCGAGAGCAAGTACCTTGCTTATCTCAGTTATCTGCAGCTTGTTAAACACGTCCGAGGGAACCTTATAGTCATGGATCATGTCGCGTTCCGTCTTTGCATCAAAATTCACCTGCAAAACATCCTAAAATAAGCATCACCGTCATCTAAGCCACTCCACTCTAAAACGATAAGGCATCAGATTCCCCTTTATAACCTTGCGAATCTTCACCACTCCAGGGTAAACCATATCGAGCAGCCGGCTCTGCGCCACCCATATAGCAAGGCAAAATTCACCAAATCAAAATCAACACAAAATCTTGAACCAGGTGTGCTCGTATTGTCAATTTGCAGTTGTCCTAACTCTCAGAATCCCACAAAAAACTTGAAACAATCAGTTTTAGTTCTTATGAGCATAACGTCGAACAGGTAGAAGGCATGAAACACGAAATCTTGAACCATGTGTGCTCGTATTGTCAATTTGCAGTTGTCCTAACTCTCAGAATCCCACAAAAAAACTTGAAACAATCAATTTTAGTTCTTATGAGCATAACACCGAACAGATAGAAGGCATGAGCTCATACATAAGTAGACACAAAAAATCTAACCATTTTTGTGTGTCACCAACTTGGTTTTTACCTAACCATCTATATATATCCTACATATCAAAAAATCTATATATATCCTATGATTTTTAATTCATGATGGATGGAGATGGAGATGTGAAACCAAGAAATAGAGAGTCTGAGAGCATCTCCAGTCGCGTCCCTCAAAGCAATTTGCAGCGGGCCGGACCAAAAAACGGTTCCAGCGGCGTCCACCAAAACTCATTTTTGTCCGGCGCGCCCCGATACGGTGTTCGGCACTCCGAGCCCGTCCCCGCCCCACAAGGGACGCACCGGGGACGCCGGACACACCGAAAAGCGACGCGGGGAGTGGCGGGGCCGACCCGTCAGTGGCACAATAAATTTTAACCTAACCGTCGCCTACCTCGCGACGGAAGTTATTGGCGCGCAGCGACGGTGTAGTTCCCTGATGTCTACGCACGCTTCTATTCCTGTAGACAGTGTTGGGCCTCCAAGAGCAGAGGTTTGTAGAACAGCAGCAAGTTTCCCTTAAGTGAATCACCCAAGGTTTATCGAACTCGGGGAGGTAGAGGACAAAGATATCCCTCTCAAGCAACCCTGCAATCACGATACAATAAGTCTCTTGTGTCCCCAACACACCTAATACACTTGTCGATGTATAGGTGCACTAGTTCGCGAAGAGATAGTAAAACACAGGTGGTATAGATGGTGGTAATATTGCAGGAAGTAAAGATGCAGTAAAACAGTAAACAAGCGATGTTTGCAGTATTTGGAAACAAGGCCTAGGGATCATACTTTCACTAGTGGACACTCTCAACATTGATCACATAACTGAATAAACAAATACTACTTTATCTACACTCTCTTGTTGGATGACAAACACCATTCATTGTGTAGGGCTAGAAGAGCTCCCTCAAGCCGGAGTTAACAAGCTCCACAACATTCGGTGTTCATATTTAAGTAACCTCAGAGTGCATAATAGACCATTGCAATTATACCGAGTACTAACATAGCATGCACACTGTCACCGTCAGGCTATGAAATTGGGAATAGATCGCATCAATACTATCATAGTAATAGTTAACTTCATAATCTACAAGAGATCACAATCATAGCTTATACCAAGTACTACATGATGCACACACTGTCAACATTACATCATGGAGGAGGAATAGACTACATTAATAACATCACTAGAGTAGCACATAGATGATATTCAACTAGATCACAAAGCTCATGATCACATAAAGATCACATGGGAGAGAGAGATGAACCACATAGCTACGGTACAGCCCTTAGCCTCGGGGGAGAACTACTCCCTCCTCATCATAGGAGACAACAGCGTTGATGAAGATGGCGGTGGTGTCGATGGAGATGCCTTCTGGGGGCAATTTCCCGTCCCGGCGGTGATACGTCTCCAACGTATCGATAATTTCTTGTGTTCCATGCCACATTATTGATGTTATCTACATGTTATATGCACACTCTATGTCATATTCGTGCATTTTCTGGAACTAACCTATTAACAAGATGCCGAAGTGCCAGTTCCTGTTTTCTGCTGTTTTTGGTTTGAAATCCTAGTAACGAAATATTCTCGGAATCGGACGAAATCAACGCCAAAGATCTTAGAATCCCAGAAGCATCCGAACACACGAGAGGGATCGGAGGGGCCACAGGGCCACCAACCCTACCCGGCGCGGCCAAGGGGCGCGCCTAGGGTGTGGGCCCCCTTCGACCTTCTGCGCCGCCTCTTCGCCTATATAAAGCCCCTGGATCGAAAACCCGATACCAATTGACGAAACCCACGAAACCTGCCAGCGCCCATCGAGCCCAAGATGCGGGGACAGGATCTCTGTTCGGCACCCTGCCGGAGCGGGAAATGCCCGAAGGAAGGCTCCATCGACACCGCTGCCATCTCCACCGCCATCTTCATCACCGCTGCTGCTCCCATGAGGAGTAGTTCTCCATCGAGGCTCGGGGCTGTAGGGTAGCTATGTGGTTCATCTCTCTCCTGTAGTTCAATACAATAATCTCATGAGCTGCCTTACATGATTGAGATTCATATGATGATGCTTGTAATCTAGATGTCATTATGCTAGTCAAGTGAGTTTTACTTATGTGATCTCCGGAGACTCCTCGTCCCACGTGTGTAAAGGTGACAGTGTGTGCACCGTGTGGGTCTCTTAGGCTAGATTTCACAGAATACTTACTCATTGAATGGTATAGTGAGGTGCTTATTTATATCTCTTTAAGATTGCAGCATGTTGTATCACAATTTATCCATGTGCTACTCTAGTGATTTGTTATTAAAGTAGTTTATTCCTCCTGCATGTGTGCAAAGGTGACAGTGCGTGCACCGTGTTAGTACTTGGTTTATGCTATGATCATGATCTCTTGTAGATTATGGAGTTAACTATTGCTATGATAATATTGATGTGATCTATTCCTCCTACATATGCATGAAGGTGACAGTGTGCATGCTATGCTAGTACTTGGTTTAGTAGCGTTGATCTATCTTACACTAAAGGTTACTTAAACATGAGCATTATTGTGGAGCTTGTTAACTCCGGCATTGAGGGTTCGTGTAATCCTACGCAATGTGTTCATCATCCAACAAAAGTGTAGAGTATGCATTTATATTCTATGTGATCAATGTTGAGAGTCCACTAGTGAAAGTGTAATCCCTAGGCCTTGTTCCTAAATCTGCTGAGTTACTACTGCTTGTTTACTGCCGTTACTACTGCTGAGTTACTACGCTTGTTCTTGTTTCTTTTAGTTACCGCGCAATACCACCACCATCAACTACACGCCAAGCACTTTTGGCACCGTTGCTACTGCTCATACTTATTTATACCACCTGTATTTCACTATCTCTTCGCCGAACTAGTGCACCTATTTGGTGTGTTGGGGACACAAGAGACTTCTTGCTTTGTGGTTGCAGGGTTGCATGAGAGGGATATCTTTGACCTCTTCCTCCCCGAGTTCGATAAACCTTGGGTATCCACTTAAGGGAAACTTGCTGTTCTACAAACCTCGCACTTGGAGGCCCAACACTCTCGGAAAGGAGGGAACGTAGACATCAAGCACTTTTGGCGCGTTGCCGGGAGGAAAGGTAAAAAGGCTCTCATACTACGGTCTCAGGTAAAGTATTTTTCTTGCGCCGTTGTGTGTGTGCTCGAAGCTATTTCCTTTAGATCCTGCAATTGCATCTTTTTGTTTCTTGTTTACACTAGTTTGGCATAATGGACAACAATGAGCTTCTTATTCTATTTCCTGATTTAAAACATGGATTGTTTGACGCGAAAATTAAAAAACCTATGAAATCTTATTTGCATGCTGGTAGTAATATTAGTATGAACGTGTCGAACACCATTGCTGATAATGATATAGAAAGTTCTAAGCTTGGGGAAGCTGGTTTGCATGATATTTTTAGTCCCCAAGCATTGAGGAAAAAATTTTCTTTGATGATACTTTGCCTCCTATTTATGATGATGATAATGATAATGGTCTTTTGGTGCCACTTACTGCTGAGAGTAAATTTTGTTGTGATTATACTATGCCTCCTACACTTGATGAGAATAATAATGATAGCTACTTTGTTGAATTTGCTCCCACTACAACTAATAAAATTGATTATGCTTATGTGGAGAGTAATAATTTTATGCATGAGACTCATGATAAGAATGCTTTATGTGATAGTTATATTGTTGAGTTTGCTCATGTTGCTTCTGAAAGTTATTATGAGAGAGGAAAATATGGTTGTAGAAATTTTCATGTTACTAAAATGCCCCTCTATGTGCTGAAATTTTTGATGCTACACTTGTTTTATCTTCCTATGCTTGTTACTTTGCTCTTCATGAACTTGTTTATTTACAAGATTCCTATGCATAGGAAGCATGTTAGACTTAAATGTGTTTTGAATTTGCCTCTTGATGCTCTCTTTTGCTTCACATACTATCTCTTGCGAGTGCATCATTAAAACTGCTGAGCCCATCTTAATGGCTAAAAAGAAAGAACTTCTTGGGAGATAACCCATGTGTTATTTTGCTACAGTACTTTGTCTTATATTTGTGTCTTGGAAGTTGTTTACTACTGTAGCAACCTCTCCTTATCTTAGTTTTGTGTTTTGTTGTGCCAAGTAAAGTCTTTGATAGAAAAGTAAGTACTAGATTTGGATTACTGCGCAGTTCCAGATTTCTTTGCTGTCACGAATCTGAGCCCACTGCCCTGCAGGAAGCTCAGAAAATTATGCCAATTTACGTGCATGATCCTCAGATATGTACGCAACTTTCATTCAATTTGAGCATTTTCATTTGAGCAGGTCTGGTGGCCTAATAAAATCCATCTTTACGGACTGTTCTGTTTTGACAGATTCTGCCTTTTATTTCGCATTGCCTCTTTTGCTATGTTGGATGAATTTCTTTGATCCATTAATGTCCAGTAGCTTTATGCAATGTCCAGAAGTGTTAAGAATGATTGTGTCACCTCTGAACATGTTAATTTTTATTGTCCACTAACCCTCTAATGAGTTGTTTCGAGTTTGGTGTGGAGGAAGTTTTCAAGGGTCAAGAGAGGAGGATGATATACTATGATCAAGGAGAGTGAAAGCTCTAAGCTTGGGGATGCACCGGTGGTTCACCTGCATATATCAAGAAGACTCAAGCGTCTAAGCTTGGGGATGCCCAAGGCATCCCCTTCTTCATCGACAACATTATCAGGTTCCTCCCCTGAAACTATATTTTTATTCCATCACATCTTATGTGCTTTGCTTGGAGCGTCTGTTTGTTTGTTTCTATTTTTGTTTGTGTTTGAATAAATTGGATTACATCATGCTTGTGTGGGAGAGAGACACGCTCCGCTGGTTCGTATGAACACATGTGTTCTTAGCTCATAATATTCATGGCGAAGTTTCCTCTTCGTTAAATTGTTATATGGTTGGAATTGGAAAATGATACATGTAGTAATTGCTATAATGTCTTGGATAATGTGATACTTGGCAATTGTTGTGCTCATGTTTAAGCTCTTGCATCATATACTTTGCACCTATTAGTGAAGAAATACATAGAGCATGCTAAAATTTGGTTTGCATAATTGGTCTCTCTAAGGTCTAGATAATTTCTAGTAAGGTGTTTGAACAACAAGGAAGACGATGTATAGTCTTATAATACTTGTAATATGTCTTTTATGTGAGTTTTGCTGTACTAGTTCATCCTTGTGTTTGCCTCAAACAACCTTGCTAGCCTAAACCTTGTATCGAGAGGGAATACTTCTCATGCATCCAAATACTTGAGCCAACCACTATGCCATTTGTGTCCACCATACCTACCTACTACATGGTATTTCTCCGCCATTCCAAAGTAAATTGCTTGAGTGCTACCTTTAAACAATTCAAAATTTATTACCTCTTATTTGTGTCAATGTTTTATAGCTCATGAGGAAGTATGTGGTGTTTATCTTTCAATCTTGTTGGGCAACTTTCACCAATGGACTAGTGGCTTCATCCGCTTATCCAATAATTTTGCAAAAAGAGCTGGCAATGGGATTCCCAGTCCCAAATTAATTAACAAAAATAGACACTCCTCCATGGTATGTGATTGTTGGACGGCACCCGAAGGATTCGGTTAGCCATGGCTTGTGTAAGCAAAGGTTGGGAGGAGTGTCATCATAATAAAACTAAAATAAAAGGTACTCCTTCATGGTATGAGATTGTTGGCAGGCACCCGAGGATTCGGTTAGCCATGGTTTGTGAAAGAAAGGTTGGAAGGAGTGCCATCCAAAAATAAAATAAAATGGGAGCCGCTCTTTGAAGGTTTGTCGCAAGGGGGTTAGAGCGCCCACTACCATTCGTTGACAACAACATACACCTCTCAAAACTTTATTTTTATGCTCTCTATATGTTTTCAAAATCAAAGCTCTAGCACAAATATAGCAATCGATGCTTTCCTCTTTGAAGGACCATTCTTTTACTTTTATTGTTGAGTCAGTTCACCTATTTCTCTCCACCTCAAGAAGCAAACACTTGTGTGAACTGTGCATTGATTCTTACATATTTGCATATTGCATTTGTTATATTGCTTTGCATTGACAATTATCCATGAGATATACATGTTACAAGTTGAAAGCAACCGCTGAAACTTAATCTTCTTTTGTGTTGCTTCAATGCTTTTACTTTGAATTATTGCTTTATGAGTTAACTCTTATGCAAGACTTATTGATGCTTGTCTTGAAGTGCTATTCATGAAAAGTCTTTGCTATATGATTCAGTTGTTTACTCATGTCATTGTTTTGATCGCTGCATTCACTACATATGCTTTACAAATAGTATGATCAAGTTTATGATGGCATGTCACTCCAGAAATTATCCTTGTTATCGTTTTACCTGGGACGAGCGAACTAAGCTTGGGGATGCGATACGTCTCCAACGTATCGATAATTTCTTGTGTTCCATGCCACATTATTGATGTTATCTACATGTTATATGCACACTCTATGTCATATTCGTGCATTTTCTGGAACTATTAACAAGATGCGAAGTGCAGTTCCTGTTTTCTGCTGTTTGGTTTCAGAAATCCTAGTAACGAAATATTCTCGGAATCGGACGAAATCAACGCCAAAGATCTTAGAATCCCGGAAGCATCCGAACACACGAGAGGGATCGAGAGGGGGCCACAGGCCAAACCCTACCCGGCGCGGCCAAGGGGGCGCGCCCCCCTAGGGTGTGGGCCCCCCTTCGACCTTCCTGCGCCGCCTCTTCGCCTATATAAAGCCCCTGGATCAGAAAACCCGATACCAATTGACGAAACCCACAGAAACCTGCCGAGCGCCGCCATCGCGAAGCCAAGATCTGGGACAAGGATCTCTCTGTCCGCACCGCCGGACGGGGAAGTGCCCCCGGAAGGCTTCTCCATCGACACTGCCATCTCTCCGCCATCTTCATCACCGCTGTTGCTCCCATGAGGAGGAGTAGTTCTCCATCGAGGCTCGGGGCTGGGTAGCTATGTGGTTCATCTCTCTCCTATGTAGTTCAATACAATAATCTCATGAGCTGCCTTACATGATTGAGATTCATATGATGATGCTTGTAATCTAGATGTCATTATGCTAGTCAAGTGAGTTTTACTTATGTGATCTCCGGAGACTCCTCGTCCCACGTGTGTAAAGGTGACGGTGTGTGCACCGTGTGGGTCTCTTAGGCTAGATTTCACAGAATACTTACTCATTGAATGGTATAGTGAGGTGCTTATTTATATCTCTTTAAGATTGCAGCATGTTGTATCACAATTTATCCATGTGCTACTCTAGTGATTTGTTATTAAAGTAGTTTATTCCTCCTGCATGTGTGCAAAGGTGACAGTGCGTGCACCGTGTTAGTACTTGGTTTATGCTATGATCATGATCTCTTGTAGATTATGGAGTTAACTATTGCTATGATAATATTGATGTGATCTATTCCTCCTACATATGCATGAAGGTGACAGTGTGCATGCTATGCTAGTACTTGGTTTAGTAGCGTTGATCTATCTTACACTAAAGGTTACTTAAACATGAGCATTATTGTGGAGCTTGTTAACTCGGCATTGAGGGTTCGTGTAATCCTACGCAATGTGTTCATCATCCAACAAAAGTGTAGAGTATGCATTTATCTGTTCTGTTATGTGATCAATGTTGAGAGTGTCCACTAGTGAAAGTGTAATCCCTAGGCCTTGTTCCTAAATACTGCTGAGTTACTACGCTTGTTTACTACGCTGCGTTACTCTGCTGAGTTACTACGCTTATTCTTGTTTCTTGCGTTACTACTGCCGCAATACCACCACCATCAACTACACGCCAAGCACTTTTCCGCGTTGCTACTGCTCATACTTATTTATACCACCTGTATTTCACTATCTCTTCGCCGAACTAGTGCACCTATTTGGTGTGTTGGGGACACAAGAGACTTCTTGCTTTGTGGTTGCGGGGTTGCATGAGAGGGATATCTTTGACCTCTTCCTCCCGAGTTCGATAAACCTTGGGTATCCACTTAAGGAAACTTGCCTGTTCTACAAACCTCTGCACTTGGAGGCCCAACACCTCTAGGAAAGGAGGGGAACGTAGACATCGGGCGGCGTGCCGAACGAGACCTGTCCCCCGAATCTTGGCTTCGCGATGGCGGCGGCTCTGGAACTTTTCTCGTAACGTGGCTTATTGTGATAGGGTTTTTGCGACGGAGACTCTTTATATGCGGAAGGGCAGCCTCGGAGGAGTCCTAGTGCAGCCACACCATAGGGGGCCCCCCCTTGGCCGCGCCGCCTTGTGGGGTGGGGCCCCTGGCTCCCCTCTGGACCCTCTTCGGTGCTGGAAGCTTCCGGAAAAATAAGATCTTGGAGTTGATTTCGTCCAATTTCGAGAATATTTCCTTTGTAGGATTTCTGAAACCAAAAACAGCAGAAAACAGGAACTGGCACTTCGGCATCTTGTTAATAGGTTAGTTCCAGAAAATGCATATAAATGATGTAAAGTGTGTATAAAACATATGTGTATCATCATAAAAGTAGCATGGAACATAAGAAATTATAGATACGTTTGAGACGTATCAAGCATCCCCAAGCTTAGTTCCTACTCGCCCTCGAGTAGGTAAACGATAACAAGGATAATTTCTGAAGTGACATGCTATCATAATCTTGATCAATACTATTGTAAAGCATATGAGATGAATGAAGTGATTCAAAGCAATGGTAAAGACAATGAGTAAACAACTGAACCATATAACAAAGACTTTTCATGAATAGTACTTTCAAGACAAGCATCAATAAGTCTTGCATAAGAGTTAACTCATAAAGCAATAAATTCAAAGTAAAGGCATTGAAGCAACACAAAGGAAGATATAAGTTTCAGCGGTTGCTTTCAACTTTCAACATGCATATCTCATGGATAATTGTCAACACAAAGTAATATGATGAATGCAAATAAGCAAGTATGTAGGAATCAATGCACAGTTAACACAAGTGTTTGCTTCTAAGATAGAAAGAAGTAGGTAAACTGACTCAACATAAAAGTAGAAGAATGGCCCTTCGCAGAGGAAAGCATGGATTACTATTTTTGTGCTAGAGCTTTTATTTTGAAAACAAGAAACAATTTTGTCAACGGTACTAATAAAGCATATGTGTTATGTATAAGATATCCTATAAGTTGCAAGCCTCATGCATAGTATACCAATAGTGCCCGCACCTTGTCCTAATTAGCTTGGATTTACATGGATTATCATTGCATAACATATGTTTCAACCAAGTGTCACAAATGGGTACCAAAGGTCTAAGGACGCATTTGATTTCTCGTTTTTGATTATTCTCAACTTAGACATCTAAGAACTCGCATTTGATTAGATTTTTGAACTTCTCATTAATGGCATACTCAACATGACATTTAATTTTATCACAGCATAGGATTAATTCAAAGAAGAGATTGAATTGTCCATGATGAGCGGCATGTACGGCCCATGTCTTCTCTAACAATATGCATACTCAACCCGTTTGATCATGATAAATCACCCTTACTTCAGACAAGAAGAACATGCATAGCAACTCACATGATATTCAACAAAGGTGTAATAGTTGGTGGCGTCCCCAGAAACATGGTTATCGCTCAACAAGCAACTTATAAGAAATAAGATACATAAGTACATATTCAATACCACAATAGTTTTTAAGCTATTTTTCCCATGAGCTATATATTGCAAAGACAAAGAATGGAATTTTAAAGGTAGCACTCAAGCAATTTACTTTGGAATGGCAGAAAAATACCATGTAGTAGGTAGGTATGGTGGACACAAATGGCATAGTTTTTGGCTCAAGGATTTTGGATGCACGAGAAGAATTCCCTCTCAGTACAAGGCTTTGGCTAGCAAGGTTGTTTGAAGCAAACACAAGTATGAACCGGTACAGCAAAACTTACATAAGAACATATTGCAAGCATTATAAGACTCTACACTGTCTTCCTTGTTGTTCAAACACTTCACCAGAAAATATCTAGACTTTAGAGAGACCAATCATGCAAACCAAATTTCAACAAGCTCTATGTAGTTCTTCATTAATAGGTGCAAAGTACATGATGCAAGAGCTTAAACATGATCTATATGAGCACAACATTTGCAAGTATCAAATTATTCAAGACATTATACCAATTACCACATGAAGCATTTCTGTTTCCAACCATATAACAATGAACGAAGCAGTTTCAACCTTCGCCATGAACATTAAAAGTAAAGCTAAGAACACCAATATTCATATGAACGAGCGGAGCGTGTCTCTCTCCCACACAAGGATGAATTTATTCAGAGAATGAAAATAACAAAACGAAAATAAAAGCACACAGACGCTCCAAGTAAAGCACATAAGATGTGACGGAATAAAAATATAGTTTCACTAGAGGTGACCTGATAAGTTGTCGATGAAGAAGGGGATGCCTTGGGCATCCCCAAGCTTAGATGCTTGAGTCTTCTTGAAATATGCAGGGATGAACCACGGGGCATCCCCAAGCTTAGACTTTTCACTCTTCTTGATCATATTGTATCATCCTCCTCTCTTGATCCTTGAAAACTTCCTCCACACCAAACTCAAAACAAACTCATTAGAGGGTTAGTGCATAATCAAAAATTCACATATTCAGAGGTGACACAATCATTCTTAACACTTCTGGACATTACCCAAAGCTACTGGAAGTTAATGGAACAAAGAAATCCATTCAACATAGCAAAAGAGGCAATGCGAAATAAAAGGCAGAATCTGTCAAAACAGAACAGTCCGTAAAGACGAATTTTTCTGGGGCACTTAACTTGCTCAGATGAAAAATCTCAAATTTAATGAAAGTTGCGTACATATCTGAGGATCACGCACGTAAATTGACAGATTTTTCTGCGTTACCTACAGACGGGGCTGCTAAATTTCGTGACAGTAAGAAATCTGTTTCTGCGCAGTAATCCAAATCTAGTATCAACCCTACTATCAAAGACTTTACTTGGCACAACAATGCAATAAAATAAAGATAAGGAGAGGTTTCTATAGTAGTAACAACTTCCAAGACTCAAATATAAAACAAAATTGCTGTAGTAAAATAAAAACATGGGTTATCTCCCAAGAAGTGCTTTCTTTATAGCCATTAAGATGGGCTCAGTAATTTTAATGATGCACTCGCAAGAAATAAGAGTTGAAGCAAAAGAGAGCATCAAAAGCAAATAAGAAACAAATTTAAGCCTAACCCAGTTCCTATGAAAAGGAGTCTTGTACACAAATAAATTCATGTAGAACAAAGTGACAAGCATAGGAAGATAAAACACAAGTAACTTCAAAATTTTCAGCATATAGAGAGGTGTTTTAGTACCATGAAAATTTCTACAACCATATTTTCCTCTCTCATAATAATTTCTAGTAGCATCATGAACAAACTCAACAATATAACTATCACATAAAGCATTCTTATCATGAGTCGCATGCATAAAATAATTACTACTCCCAACATAAGCATAGTCATTCTTATTAATTGTAGTGGGAGCAAATTCAACAAAATAGCTATCATTATTATTCTCATCATCAAATATAGGAGGCATAGTATAATGATAATAAACTTTATCCTCCATAGTAGGTGGCACCAAAATACCACTATCATTATAATCATCATAAATAGGAGGCAAAGTATCGTCAAAGTAAATTTTCTCCTCCATGCTTGGGGGACTAACAATATCATGCTCATCAAAACCAGCTTCCCCAAGCTTAAATTATTCCATAGCATTAGCATTAATAGTGCTCAAAGAGTTCATGCTAATAACATTTCTATTTTGCAAACAAAGTTCCATGGGTTTTTTAGTTCTCTCTTCAAACACCTCATGTCCTAACTCAAGATAAATACTATAAAGATCTCTAATATTTTTGTTGTTTTCCATTAAGCCTAACTAGTGAAAACAAGAAACAAAAAGATGCAGGATCTAAACGAAATAGCTTCGAGCACTCACACACCGACAACAGTGCTAGGAAATAGCTTAGTAGTCGGAGGATGTGAATACCTTTTACCTTACCTCCCGAAACAAGCGCCGGAAAATAGCTTGATGTCTATGCACGCTTCTATTCCTGTAGACAGTGTTGGGCCTCCAAAGCAGAGAGTTTGTAGAACAGCAACAAGTTTCCCTTAAGTGAATTACCCAAGGTTTATCGAACTCAGAGGTAGAGGACAAAGGTATCTCTCTAACAACCTGCAATCACGATACAAGAAGTCTCTTGTGTCCCCAACACACCTAATACACTTGTCGATGTATAGGTGCACTAATTCGGCGAAGAGATAGTAAAACACAGGTGGTATAGATGGTGGTAATATTGCAGGAAGTAAAGATGCGTAAAACAGAAAAACGATGTTTGCGGTATTTGGAAACAAGGCCTAGGGATCATACTTTCACTAGTGGACACTCTCAACATTGATCACATAACAGAATAAACAAATACTACTTTCTCTACACTCTCTTGTTGGATGACAAACACCATTCATTGTGTAGGGCTAGAAGAGCTCCCTCAAGCCGGAGTTAACAAGCTCCACAACATTCGGTGTTCATATTTAAGTAACCTTAGAGTGCATAATGTAAGGGTATTTTACCCTTATCCATTATTTTGGTAACAATGACACCGTGCTAGAGTACTTGGCCTAATATGTTTATAAGGATAATCTTAGGTATTAGGCAAAGAGGCATAAATGGTGTATCAAAGGAACAAGAAGGCTAAAGGAGACCCCCACTTCAACAATAATCGAAAAGGGGTCTACAGCAGAAATCCGGTCTGCAGCCCGGTCCAACCGGGCCAGCAACCGGCCAGTCCGTGCTGCTCGGTCAACCGGTCGCCAACCGGCGAGTCCGGCGCACGACCCGGCGATCGCCAACCGGGCTCCACGACAAGCCAACAAATCCGGTTGCCGACCGGTCAGCCGGCCTACCAACTGAGTCCGGCGTGCGGCCGGTCGACCGGGCCAACCGGCGCCAGGAGGAGCTCCGGGACGACGTGAATCCGGTCTCGGTCCGGTCCGACCGGACTCTGCCGGGCAATCCGGTGTGGTCCGGTTGACCGGGTTTGTCGAGAGAAAAGCTGAGGTGGCAAGTGACCAACGGCCATATTTCGAAGAACACTATAAATAGGCCTTCTCCTACCTCTGAACAGTTAGGCACTACACTACAAGTTGTTCTTGAGCTCTCTCTCTCTTACTCCATTGCTAGAAACACCAAAAGCCTCAGATCTACCTCCTCCTCCACCCAAACTCAAATCCCTCCGGGGAATCGTTAGAGGAGGACCCGATCTACTGTTCTACCAAGCCAAATCTCATTCCCCCTTGTATTCATCAAGAAGCTTGCTTCCTAGGGTTCCTTGGAAACCCTAGGTGGGCAAGAGGAGTCCGGAAGCATCCGGGCTGTGGATTTGCTCCGGGCAAGATTGTGAAGGTTTGGAGGCTACCTCAAAGTCTACCACAAGTGAGTGAGCTATTCCTTCATGGGATAGGCTCCGGAGAATAGGGTGAGCCTTCGTGGCGTGGGGAATCCTTCGTGGGACCTCCACCCCTCCAAACGTGACGTACCTTGTTGCAAAGCAAGGGAACACGGGAATACATCCTCGTCTCCGCGTGCTATCGGTTATCTCTAACCGAACTCCTTACTTGTGATTTAACTGCCTGTGAGAGCCTTCGTGCTCGAGTTAGTTGTATCCTCATATAGGTTGCTTCACCTAGTTTGCATTAGGCTCACCTTTATATTCCGCAAAGCCTAATATTGCAAAGAAAGAATTAAAACTTGTAGAAACCTATTCACCCCCTCTAGGTTTACCATCTCTATACTTTCAATTGGTATCAGAGCCTGGACTCTTATTAAGGGCTTCACCGCCTTAAGAGTGAGATGGATAAACTCTTCGAGGGTCTAGATGACGACTCTAACCTTTCGGTTAAAGAGATGAAATCTAGACTCTTGGCATATGATGCCGAGAAGAAGAAAAAGGAGGATGAGCTACAAAACCAAATGACAGAAATGTCTGCCATGCTTAAGAACTTGACTAGTGGACCTCCTCCTAGTACGGCTTCGGCCTCTCTAGGGAATTTCCATGAAGTTAATCATGACTATCCCAAAAACACTTCACCCATGCCTCATATAAACCATAGTGGGAATGTTCCCCATTTTGATGGAACTCACTTTCCTTTTTGGAAATCTTCTATGGAATCTCATATTCGCAGCTGCAGTGTGGAGTTATGGGAGATCATTGTTCATGGATACCGGGAGCCACAAGATCCCATTCGGTTGACCTCCACCGAATTCTACAACCATCAACTCAATGCCTCTGCACGTGACAAGATTAGAAGTGGCATCAACCGCAAGCTTCTTGATCAAGTCAATGACATCGACTCCGCTAAAGAGTTGTGGGATCGGATCGTAGTACTCCAAGAGGGAACCGATTTGATCCAATCAGCTCTTTATGAGACCGCAAAGCAAGAGGCTCACCAGTTCATGATTCGAGATGGAGAATCCGTGGCCGATGCCTATGCTAGGCTTGGTGCTCTTAGAGTAAGGGTCAAGGGACTTGGTGTTGAGAAGTACAATGACGGCTTCGAGATGAATGAAGCATTCATAAAGTCCAAGGTCATTGCTATGATTGCCGTCAAGCAAGAAGACACCAACCTTGCACTCAACTTGCAAATCATGACCAAGAGTGCCGATCTCAACTCCGATGATCTAGTCTCCTATGTGGCCGCCAATGAAAACATGGCCAAAGCGGGAAAGAGGCTCATGGCAATGAACCGTGTTGATGAAGCCTCACACAACCATGAAGCGTCACACAACCTTGCTCTCAAAGCTAGGGCCGATCATGGAAGCAAAGAAGACTATGAAATTGAAGAAGAAGAAGAGATGACTTCAACTAGTGACATTGCTACCGACTTTGCTTTCTTTGCCAAGAAATACAAGGCAAAGTTCCCAATGCTCCTCAATGACAAGAAGAAGAAGAGAACTTGCTACAACTGTGATGAAGATAGCCACTTTGCAAATGAGTGCCCTTATGAGAAAAGGGTAGACAAGCCAAGATTCATCAAAGGGGTCAAGCCAAGATTGAAGCCAAACCCAATCAACGATCGATACAAGAAGAACAAGGGAAGAGCCTTTGTTGGGGCCGAGTACTTGTCCGATGATGAAGAGGAAGATGAGGAGAAGGAGGCCGGGGTGGCCGGCTTGGCTTTCTCTAAGCCCGGGTCACTCTTCACATATGACTACTCCAAGGACTACTCCACGGAGAATGATGTTGGATCTTCCTTCATGGCAAGAACAACTCAAGATGATGACTCCGATGACTCTCCCTCCTCTACAATCGTTGGCTCTTGTCTTATGGCAAGGGAAACCAAGGTAATGGAACCTCCACCTTCCCTATCTAGTGTTCTTGATGATGAAAACGAAAATCAAGAAGAATTAATTGTGCTTAAGGAACTCTATGATGTTAGATGCACCCTTCGTGGTGAAGCTCTTGTCAAGTTTGATTTCTTGATGGACTCACTCAAGGAAAAGGATGAGTCCATTGAGGAATTAGAATATCATTTGAATGAGAAGGAACGGAGATTCAATCTCCTAAGACAAGAGCTAAAAACCGAAAGGTGCATATCTCAAGGTCTTAAGCAACAAATTGAAACTTATGAACTTGATAAAGTTAAGGACCTAGAAACTATTGATAGGGCTCAATCTTTGACTCAAGTGCTCCATACCTCAAAGGAGGAACTTGAAGTTGCTCATGCTTCTCTCACTAGGGATCTTGACCACCTTGAAAGAGCTAACAAGCTTGTTAAGGATGAGCTCAAGAAACTTGGAGAGAACCATGACCTACTCCAAGAAACCTACACAAAAGCACTTGAATCAATGAAGGATCCCATTGTTGTTGAAAAGCATGCTAGTTCCCCTACCTCTTTTACTAGTGAGCATGCTAAGCTTGTTGAGGAACATGTTCGTTTACAAGAGGAACTCTCTTTGCATGTTGAGACCAATGCATATCTTGAATCCTTGGTGACTAAATATGGTCTCGACTATCATCCTAATGAATCCTCTTGTGAGCATGCATCTATTCTTGAGGAAAATGTTAGGTTAACAAAGGAACTTGCAAAGTTCACCACCGCCAAGAACAAGATGGGATTGGATGACCTCTTGAGTAAGCAAAGGTCAAACAATCAAAAGTTTGGACTTGGATATGTTCCCAAGTCTCACAAGAAGAAGAACTACAACAAGGAGAAACCCGCTCAAGATAAGAACAAGAAGGTCACTAATAATGGCAAAGCCTCAAAGGGCAAAGCCACTAGTGGTGACCGCACGGGGCCAAACGATCACTATGCATTATTTGTTGATTATTATGGTGATGTCTATGCTAACTATGTTGGCCCTCCTAATGGCTATGCTTATAGAGGGTACTCAATTTGGGTACCAAAAGATATTGTTGCCATTGCAAAGGAACCCATTAATCGATGGGTTCCTAAATCCTCTACTTGATTTTGTAGGGGTATTCCTCCGGTGGTCCAAAATGGGTGTTTGATAGTGGATGCACCAATCATATGACCGGAGGAAGAGGTGTGCTTGATCAATTCATTGAAGATATCAACAAGAAGTCAAGCATTACCTTTGGTGATAACTCAAAGGGAAAGGTACTTGGGTATGGCAAGGTAGCAATCTCTAAGGACTTGTGCCTTGAGACGGTTATGCTTGTTGAATCCCTTGGCTATAACTTACTTTCTATATATCATCTTGCCGATGCCGGTTACAATTCATATTTTACTAATTATTGTGTGAAAGTCTTTAGGAGTGACAATCTCAAATTGGTCCTCGTTGGATATGTGGAGAACAACCTTTACGTGGTTGACCTCTCGAAAGAGAGCTCCTCTCACTCCACATGTCTAATGGCGACCAAGCATGACGAAGGTTGGTTGTGGCATCGCCGCCTTGGTCATGTCAACATGAGGAATCTCAAACAACTCCTAAAGGGTGAACACATTGTGGGACTAACCGGCATTTCTTTTGAGAAAGATCGTGTTTGCAGTGCATGTGTAGCCGGAAAGCAACTCAAGAAGAGACATCCTACCAAGAGCATCGTCACCACATCTAGGCCTTTGGAGCTCCTTCATTTGGATCTCTTTGGGCCATCACATTATGATACTCTTGGTGGGAGCAAGTATGGACTCGTCATTGTTGATGATTACTCAAGATACTCTTGGGTCTTTCTCCTTAAGTCTAAGGATGAGACCCATAGGGAGTTCATCATCTTCGCCAAGAAAGCTCAACGTATGTATGAATCCGAGATCAAGGCGATAAGAACCGACAATGGCACCGAGTTCAAGAACTACACCATGCGAGAGTTTGTCGATGATGAGGGCATCAAGCATGAGTTTTCGGCGCCATACACCCCTCAACAAAATGGTGTTGTTGAAAGGAAGAACCGGACTATCATTGAGATGGCAAGAACCATGTTGAGTGAATTCAACTCACCCCACAACTTTTGGGGAGAAGCCATCTCTACGGCCGTCCACTACTCCAACCGGCTCTTCCTCCGTCCCCTCCACAACAAAACTCCATACGAGCTTCTTACCGGTAACAAGCCTAATGTCATGTACATTCGTGTCTTTGGATGCAAATGTCTTGTTAAGAACAACAAAGGAAAGCTCGGTAAATTTGAAACTAGAACCATAGAGGGCATATTTGTTGGTTATGCGGAGAACTCTCACGCCTATAGATACTACAACCGGTCCACTGGGACTATTGAAGTATCTTGTGACGTGGAGTTCTTGGAGGATAATGGCTCCCAAGTGGAGCAATTTGTTCCATGTGTTGCAGATAATAATGATGATCCATCTAGTGCCATCAAGCATATGGGCATTGGACACATCCGGCCCATAGAAGTTCATAATGATGATCAAGATGATGGAGTAGAAGTATCAAGCACGGCTCAAGTGGAGCCTAGCTCAACTCAAGCCGAACCATCAAGTGCAACTCAAGAACCATCCTCCACTCAAGATGAGTCACATTCCGAAGAACAAGAAGAAAGTCCTCATTCCACTGAGCAAGACCATGATGATGATCAAGAGACATCCACAACTCATGATCAAGCTCAAGTGATCCCTCATGATCAAGCACTAGCAAGGGATGAATTCATTGATCATGAAGGAACCATTCGGAAGATCAAGGCCGCTACAAGGGCAAGTGACATGAAAGTGGATCAAGTCCTTGGTAGCATCTCAAGAGGAGTGGTAACTCGTAGACACCATGCATTACTTATCACTTATTGTCAACACCATGCTTTTGTGTCTAGTTTTGAACCACTCAAGGTACATGAAGCCTTGGTTGATCCGGATTGGGTAATTGCCATGCAAGAAGAATTGGAGTGTTTCACTCGTAATGAAGTATGGTCTCTAGTTGAGAGACCCAAGGATCATCGCATCAATGTTATTGGGACCAAATGGGTATTCAAGAACAAGCAAGATGAGAATGGCATTGTCATACGAAACAAAGCAAGGTTAGTGGCGCAAGGGTTTGCCCAAATAGAAGGTATGGATTTTGAGGATACCTTTGCGCCGGTAGCCCGTCTTGAAGCTATTCGTCTTTTGCTTGCATTTGCATCTTTCCACAATTTCAAACTATATCAAATGGATGTGAAAAGTGCATTTTTGAATGGTCCCCTAAAAGAAACCGCATATGTGGCTCAACCCCCGGGTTTCGAAGACCCATGCCGACCCAACCACGTGTATTTACTCCATAAGGCACTCTATGGTCTCAAGCAAGCTCCACGTGCTTGGTATGAGTTCCTTAGGGATTTCTTACTACATGATGGGTTTTGCATGGGTACGGTCGATTCCACCCTTTTCACCAAACGGGTTAAAGGGGGTGGCTTATTTATATGTCAAATATATGTTGATGATATTATCTTTGGTGGAACTAACCCCAATCATAACAAAGCTTTTGAGCTATTGATGACTAGGAAATTTGAGATGTCCATGATGGGAGAGTTGAAGTTCTTCCTAGGCTTCCAAGTGAGGCAACTTGCAAAAGGCACCTTCATCTCTCAAGAAAAGTATGTGAAGGACATGCTCAAGAAATTCAACATGACCAATGCAAGCCCAATGAAGACACCCATGCCCGTAAAGGGGCAACTTGGCTCATGTGACGGTGAGAAGGATGTGGACATAAAGGTATACCGCTCCATGATAGGATCCTTGCTCTACCTTTGTGCCTCTAGGCCGGATATCATGCTAAGTGTAGGGATGTGTGCTCGTTTTCAATCCGCTCCCAAGGAGAGCCATTTAATGGCGGTCAAACGGATTCTAAGATACCTTGTTCTCACTCCTACTCTCGGGCTATGGTATCCAAAGGGGTCAACCTTTGAACTCATTGGCTATTCGGATTCCGATTGGGCCGGTGATAAGGTTGACCGGAAGTCTACCTCCGGGGCTTGCCAATTTATTGGCCGGTCATTGGTGAGTTGGTCATCCAAGAAACAAAACTCCACCGCTTTATCCACCGCCGAAGCCGAATACATATCCGCGGCATCTTGTTGCACTCAATTGTTATGGATGAAGCAAACCTTGAAAGACTATGGTGTGTCTCTTGGTACGGTGCCTCTTCTTTGTGACAATGAAAGTGCAATTAAGATCGCCAATAACCCGGTTCAACATTGTCGCACCAAACATATTGACATTCGCCATCACTTCCTACGTGATCATGTTGCCAATAAGGATATTGATCTCACTCATGTGGGAACAACCTACCAATTGGCGGATATTTTCACTAAGCCTTTGGATGAAGCCCGCTTTGTTAACTTGAGAGGAGAACTTGGTATTCTTGATCCTAAAAACTTGGATTGATTAACTTCTTGCACTATATTCTTGCATTTATCTTGCTATCTAGCTTAGAGGCATAGCACATATGGGGATAGTCATCCTACCATGTCTTGGTATGATGCATACCTATGTGTGCAACATAAATAGACCCAATGTCATTATATGGACCCAAGCATGTCTCTTCGCGGTCTCATGACATTTGCGCTTTCACATAGGGGGAGTAATCCCCCGCCCCTCATTGAGCCTTCATTACAACTTGATTTGACTATATAAGGCCAAATGATCTTATTGCAAAACTTATTTCAAAAATGACTTATGATTCTTGATATATATTTCGAATCATGCCCATTGTTGCTATTTACATCTTGTTTGGATTTTCTCTCCAATGGGTATGCCTAGAGAACTTTGTGTTTCCAACCCCATGTCTATGCTCATCTCATCATCATCTATCTATCTATATGTACATGTCATCATCTGAGCATTCACACACATTTACACAAAGCATAGGGGCAAAACGAGGCAAAAAGAGATAAAACTGGGTGGCCGGTCTCTGGCCCGGTTGGACCGGCCTCTGGGCCGGACCAGCCGGCGCCAGGTCCGGTCGACCGGGCGCCCGACCGGCCGTGCGGCCTGTTATGTGTTGGGAGAGGATACCCCTTGGGGTCTTCTTCCTCATTACCCCCCAACTCCCAAACCTCCATGGCCGCCGCCTCCACCACCTCCACCACGTTCTAGGACCTTCCCACCACAAGAATCCTCCCAAACTCCACCAAACCATAGATCGGGCCCCTTGGAGCAACTCCACCAAAGGATTTGGTCCCTCTCAAGCTATTTTGGGAAATCTTGGAGTTCTTGGGTTTCAAGCCCTACCTAGTGTTCTTCTTGCTCTCTTGATCAAGGAGGACCATGTCTTCGGGTAATGTGATCTTCCTTTCTCCCTATTCTCTAGTCCTCATCACACATTGCAATTTCTTGACAAGATTTGAGGAAATTTTAGGGTTAGGGTTAGGGTTTGTAAGTCCTCATGCCTTTAGAGTGTCTCACAACACAATGCACTTACTCCACTCTATTGCTATAGTCTATATTCAAGTTTATGAGTTTTTGCATGATTTTGTGGTAGAAAATCTGGGCAAAACTTCACAAATCGACAGACCCGGTCACCAGCCCGGTCGACCGGCCGCTCAACCGGCCGGCCCGGCGTGCGGCCCGGTCAACCGGTCGCCAACCGGCTCGTCCGGTCTGCTGCCCGGTTGGACCGGCCTGTGCGCCGGATCGCCCAGTTTTCGCACAATCTCATCAATACACTTGGATATATGCTATGCTTTTTGGCTTCCCTCTTATTGATGACATGTACACTTACCCCACTGCTATCCTCGCTCTATTTTCTCATTCACAGGTAGTTGGAGTGGTGAGGGCCGTGGCAATGTTGCCAAGAGAGGAAGGACTGCTGATCCTCCCCGCCGTTCTAGTGGTCGCGTACCCCCTCAAACTCATCAGGGTACTGACATTGGCAGCTCAGCTGGGGGTAGAACCAAGTCTGTTAGTGGCAAGAGAAAGGATAAGCATGCCGCCCAAGAGGATGATGAAATAGTGCCAACTTTCAATGTTGGGAATGCAAACCGTGTTGAGTGGCAGGAAATGAGGACGGTGAATCCGTATCGCTTTGAGCAACGGACTTACACTCGTGGGGACAAGTTCTTCTGGACCAAGACACAAGCAGCCCTATGGGATGGTTTCTATGATACTCACGAGTCTATGAAGAATGGTGCTGTTGTGGTGCCCAAGGCCATCAATCCTGACGAGCTTGCCTTGCATGAAGCCACAAAGTACCGCTTTGTGGTTGAAACCTTGAAGGGTATGGGACTATATGACCTTGTGTGCCTAAAGCCCGATGATGAACAAGAAGATCCCACCTATTGTCCCCTTCTAGTCCGTCAGTTCCATTGCACCGTCTTCTTCCATGATGATGCGGACCGCACCATCACCTGGATGACTGGCAAGGAGAAGTACTCATGCACCTACTCTCAGTTCCGTGCAGCCATGGGTTGTGGTGGTGACAGTGCTCCAGGGTACAAGATTCATTCACGGTCCAAGCTTACTAAGGGTGACATCTCCTTCTGCTATCCTGCGAACCCTACACCTGGACCTCCCACTATCTCTGGGATGTACTACTCATATCTTGTCCTTGCCAAGATGTTCCGTGAGAGTCTCATCAGCAAGTCAGGCGACACCAGTGAAGTCAGGAACTATCACCTAAATCTGATGTACTATTGTCATCCTGACAGGGTAAGGAAGATTGATGGCTGTGATCTTATTCACTGTGAACTGAAGCGTGCAGTTATGGACCGCATGACTCCCAACTATGCTCAGTATGTTCAGCGGCTCATCAACTACATTGTTCCTGCTCCTCTCAACACTCTTGATGAAAGAGTCATCATGGACCCATTCAGGTTCCCTACTCAGGACGGTCGCCGGACGTTCCCTCCATGATGCCCTCCACTGAGCGCCGTTCCAAGGAACACCATGATCATGATGCTAGCTCGGCTTCTTCTCCAGCATGTGGCAAATGTGCAAGAACACCAATGATGTTGCACATCAGAGCCTTACTGTGAACCAGGAGACACGGAGGCGACAGAATGAGTTCATGGCCTCACGGAACCACCCTGTTCCTCCTTCTGGACCGGAGATGGAGCCTGTGGTTGCACCTCAGTGGGAGATGCCTCTCCTTACCGATGAGATGATCCAGAACTTCGACTTCTCCATGTATGCTCATGGTGGCCTTCCTCCTAGGACTGCTCGTGCTCCTACTCCTACTGATGATGATGGTGATGAGGATGAAGGTGATGCGGCTGCGCGCGATGATGGCGAGAGCTCCTACTCCGTCGGGCATGAGTTCTATTGATGGGTGCGATAGCATCTCTCCTCTTTTCTTCGCCTTTTTGGTGTTCCGATGCCAAAGGGGGAGAAGAGAGTAGAGTCTAGGAACCACGGGGTTCTTTGATTGTCACAAGCCATGGGAGTTGCTTTATTTGGATTTTATATGGCTTGTGCTTATTTGCTTTGATTTCTCAAGAACCATTTGCTACTTCGAATAATTCGTGTATGGATGTGTATGGACGACTATTATGTGTGCTACTCTATGTTAGGATGATTATGTGTGCTATGCTTATATATCTTGATATGCACATCTCCATACCATGCTTGTTTCCTAAAGATATTGGGGGAGCTTCTCATGTTCCACAAATGGTGCACTTTGCATTCAAACGCAAATTCTCCAAGTGCACACATTATGGGGGAGCTGTCGTAATATCTTATATGGAATCAAGGTTTAGAGCTTATCATAATATCTATTTGTGACTCTAGCTCGGTTTGTCATCGTATACCAAAAAGGGGGAGATTGTAAGGGTATTTTACCCTTATCCATTATTTTGGTAACAATGACACCGTGCTAGAGTACTTGGCCTAATATGTTTATAAGGATAATCTCAGGTATTAGGCAAAGAGGCATAAATGGTGTATCAAAGGAACAAGAAGGCTAAAGGAGACCCCCACTTCAACAACAATCGAAAAGGGGTCTACAGCAGAAATCCGGTCTGCAGCCCGGTCCAACCGGGCCAGCAACCGGCCAGTCCGGCGTGCTGCCCGGTCAACCGGTCGCCAACCGGGGCGAGTCCGGCGCAGCCCGGTCGACCGGTCGCCAACCGGGCTCCAAACGAGAAGCCAACAGATCCGGTTGCCGACCGGTCAGCCGGCCTACCAACCGGAGAGTCCGGGCGCCCGGTCGGCCGCAACCGGAGGAGCTCCAGGACGAGCAAAGTGAATCCGGTCCCTGGTCCGGTCCGACCGGCCTCTGCACCGGGCAATCCGGTCTGTGGTCCGGTTGACCGGGTTTGTCGAGAGAAAAGCTGAGGTGGCAAGTGACCAACGGCCATATTTCGAAGAACACTATAAATAGGCCTTCTCCTACCTCTGAACAGTTAGGCACTACACTACAAGCTGTTCTTGAGCTCTCTCTCTCTCTCTACTCCATTGCTAGAAACACCAAAAGCCTCAGATCTACCTCCTCCTCCACCCAAACTCAAATCCC
This sequence comes from Lolium multiflorum, assembly GCA_030979885.1. Lineage (NCBI taxonomy): Eukaryota > Viridiplantae > Streptophyta > Magnoliopsida > Poales > Poaceae > Lolium > Lolium multiflorum. Next base: position 230,751,662 of record CM061748.1, on the reverse strand, counting down.
TCCGGGGAATCGTTAGAGGAGGACCCGATCTACTGTTCTACCAAGCCAAATCTCATTCCCCCTTGTATTCATCGAGAAGCTTGCTTCCTAGGGTTCCTTGGAAACCCTAGGTGGGCAAGAGGAGTCCGGAAGCATCCGGGCTGTGGATTTGCTCCGGGCAAGATTGTGAAGGTTTGGAGGCTACCTCAAAGTCTACCACAAGTGAGTGAGCTATTCCTTCGTGGGATAGGCTCCGGAGAATAGGGTGAGCCTTCGTGGCGTGGGGAATCCTTCGTGGGACCTCCACCCCTCCAAACGTGACGTACCTTGTTGCAAAGCAAGGGAACACGGGAATACATCCTCGTCTCCGCGTGCTATCGGTTATCTCTAACCGAACTCCTTACTTGTGATTTAACTGCCTGTGAGAGCCTTCATGCTCGAGTTAGTTGTATCCTCATATAGGTTGCTTCACCTAGTTTGCATTAGGCTCACCTTTATATTCCGCAAAGCCTAATATTGCAAAGAAAGAATTAAAACTTGTAGAAACCTATTCACCCCCCTCTAGGTTTACCATCTCTATACTTTCAATTGGTATTGCAATTAGCCTGGTACTAACATAGCATGGGCTTCACCGCCTTAAGAGGGAGATCGCATCAATACTATCATAGTAATAGTTAACTTCATAATCTTCAAGAGATCACAATCATAGCTTATACCAAGTACTACATGATGCACACACTGTCAACATTACATCATGGAGGAGGAATAGACTACTTTAATAACATCACTAGAGTAGCACATAGATGATATTCAACTAGATCACAAAGCTCATGATCACATAAAGATCACATGGGAGAGAGAGATGAACCACATAGCTACGGTACAACCCTTAGCCTCGGGGAGAACTACTCCCTCCTCATCATAGGAGACAGCAGCGTTGATGAAGATGGCGGTGGTGTCGATGGAGATGCCTTCCGGGGGTAATTCCCCGTCCCGGCGGCGTGCCGGAACAGACTGTCCCCCAATCTTGGCTTCGCGATGGCGGCGGCTCTGGAACTTTTCTCGTATCGTGGCTTATTGTGATAGGGTTTTTTTTTTACGGAGACTCTTTATAGGCGGAAGGGCAGCCTCCGAGGAGTCCTG